>CM021105.1:443778525-444495660 GCA_007115665.2 Sequoiadendron giganteum
CTCCCTCTCTCTCTCCCTCTCCCTCTCCCTCTCCCTCTCTCCCTCTCCCTCTCCCTCTCTCCCACTCTCCCTCTCACTCTCTCACTCTCCCTCCCTCCCACTTGATGGAACTTGAAAATATTGAAGCTAGAGCTGGGGTTAGAGGGTTTCTAAGTTACTCATGGTAACCTTCACTATGGATTTTTCAAAACCCTCTTGTTATGTTTTAGTGGTGACCTACTGCCATGGTGGACCGGTCACTTAAAGTGAGGTTTCATCCCTCTTAGGTCGTCCTTTACCGGCCCTATTTCACTTGATTCGTCAATCTTTTTGGCGTAATCGCCTATGTTTTACACCGTCGGGAATTTCAATGTAGACCCCACTTGAATGTTCTATTTGAGGGTTGATGAACCATCTGATCGCAGGATTGGATCTTGACCACTTCTCGCAGACCTCGCAGGTTTGTCTGCTAGCATCATCAAAGTGGTGCAAGGTTCGCGAGATTTCACCACATGGCGTAAATCGATGAATGGGTTTTCTTCCTGAGGTATTGGACATGAGAGGGGGGCATCTTTTCACCGGTAATAGCCATTAATAGTGGGGTAATTATGGTTTCTCGCACACCTCACACGAGCGGATTAAATATCCGGGTGGTGTTGTGAGGTCTACGAGGGGGTGGCACGTGGATTTTCTTTTCTTACCAGAGGGATTATATGGGTCCCACTGTGCGGTTCGGGTCTATTTTTCTATAGGTTTTGATTGGATCTATTTTCTGAAGGCATCAACATGGATTGTCAACATCCATTGACTTGATCTCAACCCTCTGTTTGTTAAAGTGTCTTCCGAATCGACGGTTCATTTATAAGGAAGGGGTGTGTGAGTTATTCACGTGGCATGTATTGCTTGGCTATTTCTCATGTCATTAATGATATGGGTTTCTTTTCTCCAGAGGATCTCCACCTGATTTCCTCCTATGTACGAGTAGTACCATCCTGTTAAGGGAATTCATGGTTATCTAGATCATTAACTATGCGAGTGTTTGAGTTGCCTTCAAGTAATTGTACCCTGAATGTTGGTTTATTCTATAAATGCTGACTGAATGGTATGTGATCAGCATTGCATTCTCTTGTGTCTGTGCAGTAAGGTTCTTCTTCTATTTGTGGTTGCGCTCTATTTCTATCATGAATAAATTAGTTAAGCGAAGGAGTGCAAGGCTGGCTTCACTAGTCATGAAGAAGTGTGATTCTCCCTTGTCGTGCAAGGCTATTATTGGGAACACTGGGAAGAGGCCAGTACATTGTTCATCCCCAATAATTATATCAGATTCATATTATCGGTACTACTTGGCTTCCCTAGCTAACCTTATGGGAGTGGACGAGGAGGTTCTAGAAATTGAGCCAGTATCTGCATTACTACTGGGACCAATTGTTCGGGGATGTGCTCGCAAGGTTGGTAAAGAGGAGGTGGTGCCATCACTGTCGCAGGCTCGAACTCAAAGTGGTTGTTTGTACCGTGGCTGTGTTGCTTCTTGATCATTACTGGCGGTGGGTCTGTTGGACGTGTCTTCTTTTGGTTTTTTATCATGTGGGTGTGAACGTGCGCGTGCTTTGTACAAAATTTTGTTTCTTGACTGGTTATTTCATAACCACTTTTGATTCCTTTGTTCATGCATAGTATCATTATGACAAGGAATGTAATTTGAATTTCATTTTGGTGTTGAAATTCAATTTGGTGTCACAATGTAGCCTAATGCTTGTTGCTCTCCTATTCTATAAAGGAGATTTCATGGCTCATTGTGAAGGGTCAGAGAAATTTTGGAGTTCAAAGCTTGGAAGTCTGTACATTCCATTTTATAGTTTAAAATGATATGAACATTTTGTTTTAGGAAATCATCCCAGGTTGGTTTTATATACAGATTAGTGTGATATGCTTTTAAATGATTGATATCAAAATAAATCTATAAAATTAAGTTGGTTTACTCTCCTGGGTGTCTGCCATGGATTATGAATAGTTTTATCAAAGGTTTATCTATTCAGTTTCAATGGTTAATTGAAAATGTAATTAGTTTTCTTTCTTTAACTCAAAGAGTTAATCAAAATGCTTGAAAATTCATTTACATGTTCATGGTTTTATATGCCCAGGATGCTTGAAGAAGTACTATCTTAATAGGCTAAGATATCTCATGATAGTAACACTATATGAGATAAGTTTATCATATCAGGAATTTGTTCTGTAATACTCCGTTGCTTAATGGATGAAGCACTGGATAATGATTGTGTTATTTTATTAGTTAAGGACTATAAGTTCTAGGTAGAGATCTCCAAATACTGAACATAAAACACTTGAATACAACCTTGTCCTCCTCTAGGAGGTATTGTAACAAATAAGTGGGTCAATTTCGTTGCTCTTTGGCACTGGTAGTCATTCTCTGGTCTGCTGATACCATGAAATGATCACTATCCCTTGGAATGTGTAGGAATTTTAATCTGTATACAAGAAGTGTTCTTACTAATCATGAAATATTCATGTAAACACGTGAAGGGTTATCCCCCTAGGTCTTACAGAGCCTGAAGTGTAGGGGAAATGTGTATCCATTCCATTTCTTGTCAGTTGGCCACTAGTGGTTGTAGTTATCCTTGATAGGGGTTGGCTACCTCTTAGAGATCTGCAATCTCTATGTGGATTTTAAACACCAATAGAATGGCGACTCTGCTAGGGAATTGAATTTAGTAAGTTCCAGTTGCGGACTGGTGCTGATATAGAGCCATATTAAATGATGTGTTGTTCTGAATTTATATAGTGAATGTTAGAAAAGTGAGCAACAAGAGGTGGTTCAACCTAATCCTGTAAATTTTATGGTCTATGGTGTCCTATAAGGAACAGATTCAGGAGTTCTAAGGTTATTCAGTGAAGGATGGCTTCATTTGGGGAGAACTTCTGAGAAATTTATAAAAAAAAAGGGAGAAAGAAGACAAAGGAACCATAGGGAATGGGTTATGATGGTGAGAGGTGCTACTGGTGATATGATGATACTCTGTAATGAGTAATGAAACCCATAATTTGAAAGAATCTAGAAACCAGGCTCTCAAATTTCTTTAAAATATTGTCCTCTGAAAAGGAGGTGGTGACTCCGACTGAAGCACCAGTGAACACATGAAGGAATACTTCTAGATTGGTACTATTTACAGATTGGAAAAGAGGTTGATACATTTTGCTAACAACTACAAGGTATTTTACCAAATCCAAAACCGTTCACTACTTTTAAAAAATAATGGGTGTTTTGATTAAGAATACAAATGGTTCCAAATTTATATGTTAAGCATATACAAGGGAACAAGGATTTATTTTACCATACCTCTAGTAATGCAAGATGATGAAGGATTTATGAAACACATTTGTATTGCATAAAATCTTGGAAAATAATGAATACTTTTGTCAGTCATTAAACAAATTCCTGGTTGAGCTGACAAGTGATGTGCTTGATAGCTATATGCTATTGAATAGTCTACCATATGTAAGATCAAGCATAAATATGCTAGAAGAGCAAGTTATGAAAAGTCCTTTGAGGAGTTTTGTAACTCAGAGGTATAGGCCTTTTATGTTTGATGCTATCAGTAATCACCCTAATTCAATTCCTAAGAAGATTAGGAAATATTTACCTCAATATACAGGGCATGTAACAAAATCGGCTTCTAAGCATTTACAACATTTTGTTGATGTAATGGGTGATTATGAAATTGATCATGGGGATGTTGTCATGAAATTATTTGTGCAATCCTTAAAAGGTGATGCTAGGGATTGGTTTTCTTATTTACCTTCCTTTTCTGTTAACTCATGGAATCAGTTGGTGATTGTTTTTATGGAACAATTCGGTGAAAGAGTCAATCCCAACATATTGAGAAAAGGGTTTATGGGAATTCACATACAAGAGGAGTTAGTCCCACATTTTAATCTCAGGTTTTCAAGAGCATTAAGGGGAATCCCCAAACAAATAAGGCCAAATGAGGCTAAAAGCTTGATTGTGTATCTAGGTGCCTTCAACAAGAGGATGAGTTTTTTATTAAGGGATAAAGAACCTACTACTCTACCTCAAGCATACCAGCTAGCCAATGAAATTGAAAATAACATGAAATATTCAATGCTGAAGAGATATCCGATTGCAAGTATTGATTACCCTTGCCTAACCAATGTTAGTATAATATCTGAGCCAGTTATCCAAAAAATTGATGATAAAATTATTGCTAAGGGTGTTGTAAGCCCAAAAACACAGTTTGATGATAATGAGATCCAGGGTGAAACCCAATCTGATTTGAATGAAGATGATCAGGGTTTTTGTGTATCAAAATTATATGATATGAGAAGGCAAGAGAAGGAATCATCATATGAGTTCTTTTAAAGATTTTTGTAAATCTTAATACAAATTCCCACAAGGCAAAGACCTAATGATTATGAATGCATTGATTTATTCTATGAACTATATGAATCAGGACTGAGCTCCTTACCAGAGGAATTGAAACCTGCTAATTTGGCTCAGGTGATTCAATAGATAAAGATTGAAGAGTCTATCAGGAATGCATTTACACCAAATAAAGGTAGTGCTCATTCATTACAAGATATTTGCATAAGTAATGACAACATTGAAAGAGAAGATGATGAAGGATTGTATGAAACACCTCTTGTGTTTCTTAATCCTAATTATGATTCTAGTGTTATTGAGATTTTGTTGCAAGTTAATGATTGTGATTTTGGGGGTAATAATGGCAGTACCGAGAATGCAGCAGCAATGTTTTTTTTACCAGAGTTATATGGGGATGAAGAGCCCCATGTTTGTTCTCCAGTAAAGAAAGGGTTGCCAAATGGTGTATGCCTGGAATATAGCTCTAAAATCTTAACATTGGAACAAGAGAGTTATATAAATATTGAACAATCCAAGGATGTTAAAACCTCTAATCAGGAGGATACATTTGGACGCAACCAGTATTGTGGTCCATACACTGGCCTTGTGGCTTTCCTTGAGTATCTGTATAAAGTGGAGATGGAGGTGTTACTTCCCCCTAGTATTGATGTAGTCAATAAGGGGTATTCTGATTGTGCTAAATTATTCACTTATGAATCAACATATGTAACAGATAATCCTAAGTACAATAGCATCAGTGTGCACTGCCCTATCTTTTCTGATCAAAGTGAAGTTGATGCTTTTAAACCTATCTCAGAAGGTTTTTATATTGAGATGGATGAAGAGGTACAAGAAAGGATGTGCCAGGAGAAAACTTCTTTGAGCTATGTATCATCTTGGATAGCTAATGGAAGTAAGGATACTTTGCATACTATTATATATGATAAATTTCAATTTAATATGCAAACAAAGGCTTACAGAATGGATGATGTTGCAAACCAGGTAAGTTATGAAAGTTTCCATTTCATGGATCCGGTGAGCCAACACCCTATAAAACATGACCAAAAGCAGGATAAAGTAAAATATTACTATGGTCATATATTGCTTTTAAATTGGAGGGGCAGAGCATTGATTCAAGCAATACAGGGATAGAATGGGGAAAGCTTCCACTATAGTCACAAAGGTATTGGTTGTCCCATGCACTTCACAACATCAAATGGGGAATGTTACAAGTGTTTTTTCTATCAGGAAATGGAAAATTTTGTTTTTGATAGAGGTAGGCCTTGATTTTCCTTGTTTGGTAGCCTGGGGCTACCATAATTGCATACACAAGTCTATTTGACAGAACAAGGCAATATATCTATTGGAAGGCTTGTGTAGTTCAGTAATCTGGTCTGTGAAACTAGAGATTCTAGATTCTTGCTATGCCCATCGGGGGCATACATCCCCAATTGGAGCCACTGATGGAACTTCAAAAAATTGAAGTTGGAGCTGGGGTTAGAGGGTTTCTAAGTTACTCATGGTAACCTTCACTATGGATCGGTCAAAACCCTCTTGTTATGTTTTAGCGATGACCTGCTGCCATGGTGGACCAGTCACTTAAGTGAGGTTTCATCCCTCTTAGGTTGTGCTTTATGGGCCCTATTTCACCTGATTCGTCGATCTTTTTGGCGTAATCGCCTATGTTTTACACTGCTGGGAATTTTAATGCGGACCCCACTTGAATGTTCTATCTAAGGGATGATGAACCATTTGATCGTAGGATTGGATCTTGACCACTTCTTGCAAACCTCGTAGGTTTGTCTATTGGCATCATCAAAGTGGTGCAAGGTTCGCGAGATGTCGCCACATGGCATAAATCGATGAATGGGTTTTCTTCCTGAGGTATGGACATGACAGGGGGCCATCTTTTCACTGATAATAGCCATTAATAGTGGGGTAATTATGGTTTCTCGCACACCTCACACGAGCGAAATAAAGATCCAGGTGATGTTGCGAGGTCTGCGAGGGAGTGGCACGTGGATTTTCTTTTCTTGCCAGAGGGATTATATGGGTCCCACTATGCAGTTCAAGTCTATTTTTCTGCAGGTTTTGATTGGATCTATTTTCTAAAGGCATCGACATGGATTGTCAACATCCATTGACTTGATCTTGATCCTCCGTTTGTTAAAGTGTCTTTTGAATCGACAACTCATTTATAAGGAAGGGGTGTGTGAGTTATCCGTGTGGCATGTATTGATTGGCTATTGCTCATGTCATTAATGATACGGGTTTCTTTTCTCCAGAGGATCTCCACTTGATTTCCTCCTACATGTGAATAGTGCCATCCTGCTGAAGGAATTCATGGTTATCTAGATCATTAACTATGTGAGTGTTTGAGTTGCCTTCAAGTAATTGTACCCTGCATGCTGGTTTATTCTATAAATGCTGACTGAATGGTATCCGATCAGCATTGCATTCTCTTATGTATATGTGCAGTAAGGTTCTTCTTTTGTTTGTGGTTGCACTCTATTTCTATCATGAATAAATTAGTTAAGCAAGGAGTGCGAGGTTGGCTTCACCAGTCATGAAGAAGTCTGATTCTCCCTTGTCTTGCAAGGCTATTATTGGGAACACTGGGAAGAGGCCATTACATTGTTCATCCCCAATAATTATCTTAGATTCCGATGAATCTGAGACTGATTCTGATTATCGGTACTACTTGGCTTCCCTGGCTGACCTTATGGGAGTGGATGAGAAGGTTCTGGCAATTGAGCTAGTATCTGCATTACCACCGGGACCAGTTGTTTGGGGATTTTCTCACAAGGTTGGTAAAGAGGAGGTGGTGCCATCACTGTCGTAGGCTCAAACTTGAAGTGGTTGTTTGTACCATGGCCATGTTGCTTCTTGATCATTATTGGCAGTGGGTCCGTTAGACATGTCTTCTTTTGTTGTTTTATCATGTGGGTGTGAACGTGTGTGTGCTTTGCACAAAATTTTATTTCTCGACTGGTTATTTCATAACCACTTTTGATTCCTTTGTTCATGCACGGTATCATTATGAAAAGGAATGTAATTTGAATTTCATTTTGGTGTTGAAATTCAATTTGGTGTCACAATGTAGCCTAATGCTTGTTGCTCTCCTATTCTATAAAGGAGATTTCATGGCTCCTTGTGAAGGGTCAGAGAAATTTTTGAGTCTGAAGCTTGGAAGTCTGTATAGTCCATTTTATAGTTTAAAATGATATGAGCATTTTGTTTTAGGAAATCATCCCGGGTTGGCTTTATATACAAATTAGTGTGATATGCTTTTAAATGACTGATATCGAAAGAAATCTATAAAATTAAGTTGGTTTACTCTCCTGGGTGTCTGCCATGGATTATGAATAGTTTTATCAAAGGTTTATCTATTCAATTTCAATAGTTAATTGAAAATGTAATTAGTTTTCTTGCTTTAACTCAAAGAGTTGATCAAAATTCCTCTGATGGAACTTCAAAAAATTGAAGCTAGAGCTCAGGTTAGAGGGTTTCTAAGTTACTCATGGTAACCTTCACTATGGATTGGTCAAAACCCTCTTGTTATGTTTTAGCAGTGACCTACTACCATGGTGGACCGATCACTTAAGTCAGGTTTCATCCTCCTTAGGTCATGCTTTACTAGCCCTATTTCACTTGATTCGTCGGTCTTTTTTCTATAGGTTTTGATTGGATTTGTTTTCTGAAGGCTGGATCGTCAACATCCATTGACTTGATCTCCACCCTCCCTCTCTCTCTCTCAATCTCCTTCTCACTCCCTCTCCTTATATCTATCCCTCTCCCTCTCCCTCTCCCTCTCTCCCTCTCCCTCCCTCCCT
The DNA here is from genome assembly GCA_007115665.2 of Sequoiadendron giganteum. Taxonomy (NCBI): domain Eukaryota; kingdom Viridiplantae; phylum Streptophyta; class Pinopsida; order Cupressales; family Cupressaceae; genus Sequoiadendron; species Sequoiadendron giganteum. The sequence goes on from CM021105.1 coordinate 443,786,734, forward strand.
CCCACTCTCCCTCTCACTCTCTCACTCTCCCTCCCTCTATCTCTCCTTCCCACTCTCCCTCTCTCTCTATAAATCTCCTTCTCACTCCCTCTCCCTCTCCCTCTCCCTCTCAACTCTAAACTCTCTCTCCCTCTCCCAATCTCTCCTCTCTCCTCTCTCTCTCTCTCTCTCCCTCTCTCCTATCCCTCTCCTCCCTCCTCTCTCCCACTCTCTCACTCTCCCTCTCCCTCCCATCTCCCTCCTCTATCTCTCTCTTTCCTCCTACTCTCCCTCTCTCACTCTCCCATTCCTCCCACTCTCCTCCTTCACTCCCCTCTCACTCTCCTCTCACTCTCTCACTCTCCCCTCTCCATCTCCTCCTCTCTCCTCCTCTCCACTCCTCTCCTTCTCACTCCTCCTCTCCTCTCTCTCTCCCTCTCTCTCCTTTCTCCTCCCTCTTTCCTCACTCTCTCTCCTTCTCCCTGCTCTCCTCTCTCTCTCCCTCTCTCATTTCTCCAATCCCTCTATTCCATATCCTCCCTCTCCCCTCCCACTCTCCCTCCCTCTATCTCTCCTCCCACTCTTGCTCTCTCTCCTTCTCTCCCTCTCCCTCTCCCTCTCCCCACTCTCCCTCTTCTCTCTCCCATTGTCCTCTCTTTCCTCTCTCACTCTTGCACTCTCCTCTCTTTTTTATCTCCCTCTCCTCTCTCTCCTCCCTCTCCCTCCCACTCTCCCTCTTTCCTCTCCCCACCCTTTCTCCATCCCTGTCACTCTCCCACTCTCCTCCTCATTCTCTCCTCACTCTCCTCTCTCTCTCCTTTCCTCACCCTCTCATTCCCTCTCTCCTCTCCCTCTCCCTCTCCCTCTCCCTCTCTCCCTCTCCCTCTCCCTCTCCCTCTTTGTGTCTGTCTCTGTCTCCCTCTCTCCCTCTCTCTCCCTCTTCATCTCCCTCTCTCTCTCTCCCTCTCCCACTCTCTCTCTCCCTCTCCCTCTCCCTTTGGTCTATGTGTGTACAAATCAGATATCTGATTTGTGAAACTTCATTGTGCAGAGGTGAAATATTACCGTTGCAGAACATGTTTTACAAATTGGATATCAGATTTGTGGGCCATAGAAAAACCCCATGTGGGCCATTTTTGTGTATTCCAACGGACCTTGCATTCAGTTTGCAGCACTTTGCAGGCGACAAACGCGCGGTTTCAGATAGGAAGAGACAAAGATAAAACTTTTGGAGCATCTTGTACTCAAATTTGTCATACATAATGATTTCTTAGCATCTTTTGTTTGGTATAATGGGGAGTAGCAGTCGTCGAAAGAAAAAATGTAAGAGAAAGCTGACAAAAGAAAAAATTGAAGGATATAGACAAAGAGATAGAGAAGGTGATAGGAAGAAAAGACAAGGTATGTTAAATATTGGTGAACCTAAGCCCTATGGTCTTTCAAGTGAAGAGGAAATTGAATATGTTCAAGGTGAAAATGTAGAACATGATATTGAAATTGGGAATGAAAATGTTCAAATTGATATTGAAAATTTTCAAGGTGAAAATGTTGGAATTGAAGATGTTGAACATGATATTGAAATTGGGAATGAAAATATTGAAATTGATAATGAAAATGTTGGAATTGAAGATGTTGAACATGATATTGAAATTGGGAATGAAAATATTGAAATTGATAGTGAAAATGTTGGAATTGAAGATGTTGAACATGATATTGAAATTGGGAATGAAATTGTTCAAATTGATATTGAAAATGTTCAAGGTGAAAATGTTGGAAATGAAGATGTTGAACATAATATTAAAGCAAGTGTAAATTATGTTTCACTAGATTACACGAGAAATGAAGAACCTTGTGTGGAAGAAAGACGTATTCCAAATTCAAGACCTTCAAGGACCCCTAAATGGTTAGTTGAAATTGATGATAACATTATAAACAATTTTGGAGGCAAGAGGTCAACACGAACTATTCTGTTGTGGGCTAGAATAATTTTCAACCAATATTTTAGTGATAAGACATTGACTGAGCAATGACAACTTTGTGTACAATTGCTAAAGATGAGACCTTTGCTAGCCAAGTTGAAGATTCGTCTAAACAAGAGGACCGAAAAAAATTCTATTATTGTCAAAAATATTTTTAATTCTCTCAAGTCTATTGGAAAAAACAACAAGGAAAAAGATAAGAGAGCTTCTCGGAGAGTCATTACCACCGCCCTAGTAAGCCATCAATTGAAAAAGGCTCACTTTATGAGACAAACTTGTATTTATTTTGACTTAAATCATAAAAATTTGGATAGAGCACTTGCAAGAAGAGAAAGAATAGATGATCCTCTTCAAAATGATACATGGGCTTTTTCCGGAAGGCTTACACGTGTTGATAAGAAGCTAAATGATAATGTAAAGTAGGCAATTCAACAATTTTGGCATTATAACTCTAGAGTATCACTCAATGCAAAGGATGTTTTAAAGTTAAGAATTGGCAATCGAGACCGTACACCACATCCTAAACATTTATTGGAATCAAGGCAAACAATGTTGTTCAACAAATTTATTCAAACACATCCAAATATGGAAATCTCACAAAGAACTTTTGAATGTTTGAAGCCATTTTATTGTGTGCCTCTTAAGATTCGTAATACTTTTTGTTACAAATACCATGTGGAGTTTTCAATGTACCATGAACTATTATGCTATATCCGTTCTACTTTGCATACTAATGAAATGTTGCAGGAGTGTGGTGCAATGCATCTTTTGAAATCATCAAGGGACTTGCTAGATCTATTTTTATGTTCTAGGGATGATGGTTCCTTTTTCTATAGAAATGGTTGTTTAAATGTGAAGTTCTCACAATGTGGTGGCTTGTCAAAGTTTGTTCAATGTTTTCATGAGGGTTCTGAACATGAATTTGGAAAGAATCTTGTTGACAAAAAGAGATATGAGATAGTCAAACATACTTTGCAGAGTGGAGGTGAAGGTTCTAGATGTGATTTGGTCACAAAAGAATGCAGTGTTAATGATTTTATTTCAGATTTTAAGGACAATCTTTTCTACAAATATGCAAGGCATAGTCATAGATCTCAATGGTTGGATCAAAAATTCAGGATATGTAAGGACTATTTTTCGATTGACACTATTATATCAGTGGTTGATTTTTCTGAAAACTACACATTACAACCACAAAATGAGGTACAATCTCAGTATTACAATTCCATTCAGATTGCTATTTTTGTCCACATAATGTTTAGAATGAACCTGATAGTATAGAGGAGGATTGAAAGATAATCAAAGAGTATCATTTGTATATGAGTGATGATAGATCTCACTCGTCTAAGTATGTCCAACATTGTTTCAAGAATTTTTTTGAGTTCTTGCAGGAGCATGATATAGCACTAGGCGGACATCTCATTTGGTCAGATAACTGTATAGGTCAATTCAAGAATGCTCGTATGTTTTATTGGTTGAGTAGAATGCATGTAGAGAGGGGTGTACCTAATATTTGGAGTTTTTTGAAGTTGGGCATGGGAAAGGGGAGCATGATGGAGTAGGTGCATGTGTAAAAAGAGCTCTAGTTAAGGAGCAATTGAAAATTTCAGGAGAAAAATTTAGTGATGCATGTTCTATTGTTGATTGGTGTAGTTCAGCATTATCACAAGGAGGGACACTTGATTCAATAGTGCACAAATTTTTTCGGTTGATTGAGGAGGGTACAATGGGAGATAGATTGGATTGTCATACAATCAAAGATTCTTTAAAGATGCATTCTTTTTGAAGCTCAGATGCAAGCACATGGACCATTTGGACATTACAGTTGGCTTGTTTTTGTCAGAGTTGTATTCAGTGCGAGTGGGATCAATGCGAGTCACGTGATTGGGTGGATACATGGGTTCCACAGTATCTAACTCCTTTATCTCAAACTATATCCATGAAAAATTACACAATGGAAAGCTCACTTGATTACGACTGGCTTCCAGATCTACTACATCCAGGACATGTTTTTGCAGTTGTTGTACCACAGGGGAATGAAGAGAGATCAGAATATTGGTTGGCTCGATGTGTGTGGATAAAGCACAAGCTAACATAATCGATTGAAGATGATGATGGGTTCGTGTATCCTACAGGTTTAGTTGTGGTTGTAGGAACTTGGTTACGAACATAAATGATTAGAAAGAATGGCATACCTACATTTGAAGACTACGAGAAACACAAAACCATTCTCATGTATTCACACCTTGTTATAGCAACAATTGTTAAGTTGTTGAAGCCTCATGCCAAACCAAAGACAAAAAAACTATGGACACTTAGTAATGTTGATCATGAAGCAATATTGGATACTCTTAAGCAAAGAGATGACCCTTTAGGCACACTTTAATAGCATATTCAAAAATGGAAAGTACAATGTGTAAGCCTCCTTTTTGTTGTGACAATATAGATATATCATTTGACAAATTTTGCGATATTCTTGGCATGTTTGATCATGGACCTGCTGCAACAATAGCCAACTCTAATTCTTTCAAAGAGGTATGCGACATATTATTTTAATATAGATTGGTTATTCAAAGAATATTCTATATTTTTCATTACCAATTCATCATCATTCAGGATGTTTAGATTAATATAGATTTGTTAGTCTAAGCATATTTTTTGTTGTTACAATATAGATTTATCATTTGAAAAAAAAATCGATATTCCTGGCACGATTGCTCATGGACCTACTGCAAAAATAGGAAACTCTAATCCTTTCAGAGAGGTATGTGACAAATTAAAATAATATCAATTGGTTATTCTGCATAGTTCGAGAATGAAAGTTGCACCACTTTGCAACTTTACACTGCTTGCATTTGACAACTTTTCCCTCAACTGAAAGCTCATCACCATGGGAAAACACCTTCGAGCTAGAGAAAACCGAGAGAGGTTATTGTAGATGTTTTCAACACGATGCCATATCCTCCGATGAAGATTCCATAAGCATCATGGTTTTTGAGAAATAGTTTGTCAAAGTTTGTTGTCTTTTAGGACTTTGGACTCTTAAGGGAAAATGCCCCTCCAATGTAGCTCGGAGTGATTCAACGTATTTAGGTGCAAGAGAGAACCATAAATAGCGTAAAAATACCCATCTGGATGTGTTGGAACAGTTTGTTGGGTCGTACGAGTTTGAGAATAAAATTTGCAACACTTTGCAACTTTACACTGCTTGCATTTGGCAACTTTTCCCTCAACTGAAAAATCATCACCACGGGAAAACGCCTTTGAGATAGCAAAAAATGAGAGAGGTAATTGTATACGGTCTCAACATGATCCCATATCCTTAGACAAAGATTCTATAAGCATCATGGTTTCTGAGAAATATTCAGTCAAAGTTTGCGATTTTTAGCACTTTGGACTCTTAAGGGAAAACGTCACTCAAATGCACCTCGGAGCGATTCGGCATATTTGGGTGCAGTAGAGAACCATACCTAGCATAAAAATACCCATTTGAATGTGTTGGAACAATCCATTGGGGTGTACAAGTTTGAGAATGAAAGTTGCACCACTTTGCAACTTTACACTACTTGCATTTGGCAACTTTTCCCTCAACTGAAAAATCATCACCACGGGAAAACTCCTTCGAGATAGAAAAAACTGAGAGAGGTTATTCTAGATAGTCTCAACACAATCCCATATCCTCAAACAAATATTTTTTAAGCATGACGGTTTCCAAGAAATAGTCCATCAAATTTTGCTTCCTTTTAGCACTTTGGACTCTTAAGGGAAAACACCGCTCTAATGCAGCTCAGAGCGATTCGGCATATTTGGCTGCAACAGAGAACCATACCTAGCATAAATGTACCCATCCGAACATTTTGGAACAATTTGTTGGGTCGTACGAGTTCGAGAATGAAAGTTGTACCACTTTGCAACTTTACACTGCTTGTATTTGGCAACTTTTCCCTCAACTGAAAACTCATCAACACAGGAAAATGCCTTCTAGATAGAAAAAATAGAGAGAGGTTATTATAGACGGTCTTAATACATTCCCATATCCTCAAAAGAAGATTCTGTAAGCATCACGATTTCTGAGAAGTAGTCCGTCAAAGTTTGCTGCCTTTTAGCACTTTGGACTCTTAAGGGAAAACGCCGCTCCAATGCAGCTCCGATGGATTCAGTGTATTTGGGTGCAAGACAAAACCATATCTAGCATAAACGTACCCATATAGACGTGTTGGAACAGTCTATTGGGTCGTATGAGTTCAAGAATGAAAGTTGCACCACTTTGCAACTTTACACTGCTTGCATTTGGCAACTTTTCCCTCAACTGAAAACTCATCACCATGGGAAAAAACCTTCGAGATATAGCAAAAACTGAGAGAGGTTATTGTAGATGGTCTCAACACAATGCCATATCCTCCAATGAATATTTTGTAAGCATCACGATTTTCGAGAAATAGTCTGTCAAAGTTTGTTGTCTTCTAGCACTTTGGACTCTTAAGGGAAAACGTCGCTTCAATGCAGCTTAGAGCGATTGAACGTATTTGGGTGCAAAATTGAACCATAACTAGTGTAAATGTACCCATCTGGATGTGTTGGAATAGTCTGTTGGGTTGTACGAGTTCAAGAATGAAATTTGCACTACTTTGCAACTTTACATTGCTTGCATTTGGCAACTTTTCCCTCAACTAAAAACCCATCACCACGGGAAAACGCCTTCAAAATAGAAAAAACTAAGAGAGGTTATTGTATATGGTCTCAACATGATCCCATATCCTCACATGAAGAGTCTTTAAGCATCACGGTTTCTGAGAAATATTTCATCAAAGTTTGTGATCTTTTAGCACTTTGGACTCTTAAGGGAAAACATCGCTCGAATGCAGCTCAGAGCGATTCGACGTATTTGGGTGCAATAGAGAACCATAAAAAGCATAAATGTACCCATAAAAATGTGTTGGAACAGTTCATTGGGTCATATGAGTTTGAGAATGAAAGTTGCGCCACTTTGCAATTTTACACTGCATGCATTTGGCAACTTTTCCCTCAACTGAAAAATCATCACCACGGGAAAATGCCTTCGAGATAGAAAAAACTAAGAGAGGTTATTATAGATGGTCTCAAAATGATCATATATCCTCTAATGAAGAGTCTATAAGCATGACAGTCTCCAAGAAATAGTCTGTCAAAGTTTGCTTCCTTTTAGCACTTTGGACTCTTAAGGGAAAACATTGCTCCAATGCAGCTCAAAGCGATTCGGAAAATTTGTGTGCAAGAGAGAACCATACCTAGCGTAAATGTACCCATCCTGATGTGTTGGAACAATCCATTGGGTCGTACAAGTTTTATAATGAAAGTTGCACCACTTTGAAACTTTACACTGCTTGCATTTGACAACTTTTCCCTCAATTGAAAACTCATCACCACGGGAAAATGCCTTCGAGATAGAAAAAAATAAGAGAAGTTATTATAGATGGTCTCAACATGTTCCCATATGCTTAGATGAAGATTCTGTAAGCATTACGGTTTTTGAGAAATAGTCCGTCAAAGTTTGTTGCCTTTTAGCACTTTGGACTATTAAGGGAAAACGTTGCTCCAATGTACTCAAAGTGATTCGGTGTATTTGGGTGCAAGAGAGAACCATACCTAGCATAAACATACCCATCCCGATGTTTTGGAATAGTCTGTTGGGTCGTACAAGTTTAAGAATGAAAGTTGCAACACTTTGCAACTTTACACTGCTTGCATTTGGCAACTTTTCCCTCCACTGAAAACTCATCACCACGGGAAAATGCCTTCGAGATAGAAAAAAACAAGAGAGGTTATTTTAGATGGTCTCGACACAATCCCATATCCTCGGATGAAGATTATGTAAGCATCATGGTTTCCTGGGAAATAATCCATCAAAGTTTTTTACCTTTTAACACTTTGGACTCTTAAGGGAAAACGCCGCTCCAATGCAGCTTAGAGTGATTCGGGGTATTTGGGTGTAAGAGAGAACCATAAATAGAGTAAACTTACCCAACTGGACATGTTTGAATAGTCCATTGGGTCGTAAGAGTTTGAGAATGAATGTTGCACCACTTTGCAATTTTACACTGCTTGCATTTGGCAACTTTTCCCTCAACTGAAAACTCATCACCATAGGAAAATGCCTTCGAGATACAAAAAACTGAGAGAGTTTATTTTAGATGGTCTCAACATGATGCCATATCCTCTGACAAAGAGTCTGTAAGCATAACGGTTTCCGAGAAATAGTCTGTCAAAGTTTATTGTCTTTTAGCATTTTGGACTCTTAAGGGAAAACGCTGCTCCAATGCAGCTCGGAGCGATTCGCCATATTTGGGTAAAAAAGAGAATCATAAATAGCGTAAATGTACCCATCTGGACATGTTGGAATATTTTGTTGGGTCGTACAAGTTTGAGAATGAAAGTTGCACCACTTTGCAACTTTACACTACTTGCATTTGGCAACTTTTCCCTCAACTAAAAACTCATCACCATGGGAAAACGTCTTTGAGATAACAAAGACTGAGAGAGGTTATTGTATATGGTCTCAGCATGATCCTATATCCTCAGACAAATATTTTTTAACCATTATGGTTGTTGAGAAATAGTCCGTCAAAGTTTGCTTCCTTTTAGCACTTTGGACTCTTAAGGGAAAACGTCGCTCAAAAGCAGCTCAGAGCGATTCAACATATTTGGGTGCAATAGAGAACCACACCTAGTGTAAACCTACCCATCCAGATATGTTGGAACAATTTGTTGGGTCGTACAAGTTCGAGAATGAAAGTTGCACCACTTTGCAACTTTACACTGCTTGCATTTGACAACTTTTCCCTCAACTAAAAACTCATCACCACAGGAAAATGCCTTCGAGATAGCAAAAACTGAGAGAGGTTATTGTAGATGGTCTCAAAATGATTATATATCCTCCAACGAAGAGTCTGTAAGCATCATAGTTTCTAAGAAATAGTCCATCAAATTTTTTTTCCTTTTAGCACTTTGAACTCAAGGGAACACCGCTCCAATGCAGCTCGGAGTGATTTGGTGTATTTGGGTGCAAGAGAGAACCATAGCTAGTGTAAATGTACCCATCTAGATGTGTTGGAATAGTCCATTGGTTCATACGAGTTCGAGAATGAAATTTGCATCACTTTGCAACTTTACACTGCTTCCATCTGGCAACTTTTCCCTCAACTGAAAACTCATCACCACGGGAAAATGCCTTCGAGATAGAAAAACCGAGAGAGGTTATTGTAGATGGTCTAAAAATGATCCCATATACTCAGACGAAGATTCTGTAAGGATCACAGTTTCTAAGAAATAGCCCATCAAAGTTTGTTGCCTTTTAGCACTTTGGACTCTTAAGGGAAAATGTCACTCCAATGCAGCTTGAAGCGATTCAGCATATTTGGGTGCAAGAGAGAACCATAACTAGTGTAAATATACCCATCTAGATGTGTTGGAACAGTTCATTCAGTCGTACAAGTTTGAGAATGAAAGTTCACCACTTTGCAACTTTACACTGCTTGCATTTGGTAACTTTTTCCTCAACTGAAAACTCATCACCACGGGAAAACACCTTCGAGATAGAAAACATTGAGAGAAGTTATTGTAGATGGTCTCAACATGATCCTAGATCATTAGATGAAGAGTCTATAAGAATCATGATTTCTGAGAAATATTATGTCAAAGTTTGCTTCCTTTTAGCACTTTGGACTCTTAAGGGAAATCGTCGCTCGAATGTAGCTCGGAGCAATTTGGCGTATTTGGCTGCAATATAGAACCATACCTAGCATAAAAAATACCCATCCGTCCACGTTGGAAGAATCTGTTGGGTTGTATGAGTTTGAGAATGAATGTTGCAACACTGTGCAACTTTTACCTCAACTAAAAACTCATCACCATGGGAAAACTCCTTTGAGATAGCAAAAACTGAGAGAGGTTATTGTAGATGGTCTACAAAAAATCCCATTTCCTCCAACGAAGAGTCTATAAGCATCATGGTTTCCAAGAAATAGTCCGTCAAATTTTTCTACTTTTTAGCACTTTAGACTCTTAAGGGAAAACGCCACTCCAATGCAGCTCAGAGCGATTTGGCATATTTGGGTGCAAGAGAAAACCATACCTAGCATAAATGTACGCATCCTAATGTGTTGGAACATTTCGTTGGGTCGTATGAGTTCGAGAATGAAAGTTGCACCACTTTGCAACTTTACACTGCTTGCATTTGACAACTTTTCCCTCAACTGAAAACTCATCACCATGGGAAAATGCCTTTGAGATAGAAAAAACTGAGAGAGGTTATTATAGATGGTCTCAAGATGATCCCATATCCTTAGACGAAGATTTTGTAAGTATCACAGTTTATGAGGAATAGTCCATCAAATTTTGCTGCCTTGTAGCACTTTGGGGTCTTAAGGGAAAACACCGATGAAATGTAGTTCGAAGCGATTCAATGTATTTGGGTGCAATAGAGAACCATACCTAGCATAAATGTACCCATCCTGATGTGTAGGAAAATTTCATTGGGTCGTACGAGTTCGAGAATGAAAGTTGCACCACTTTACAACTCTACACTACTTGCATCTAGCAACTTTTCCCTCAACTGAAAACTCATCACCATAGGAAAATGCCTTCGAGATAGAAAAAACAGAGAGAGGTTATTGTAGATGGTCTCAACACAATCCCATATCCTTAGACGAAGAGTCTATAAGCATCATGGTTTCCAAGAAATAGTCTGTCAAATTTTTCTGCCTTTTAACACTTTGGACTCTTAAGGGAAAACACCACTCCAATGCAGCTCGAAGTGATTCGACGTATTTGGGTGCAAGAGAGAACCATACCTAATGTAAACATACCCATCCAGATGTGTTGGAATAGTCTATTGGGTTGTATGAGTTCAAGAATGAAAGTTGCACCACTTTGCAACTTTACACCTTTGTAGAGATTTAGGGATGTCTTCTTCAGATCACTCTATTCTAAATAGGTTTGTGGAGCTACCAATGTTAAATCCAAGTTGATAGGCTTTGAGAAAATCATATCCTAGTAAACACAATAGAGGTCCCACTTCTTCTTGAATGCAGAATCACCATCCGACCCTTTATCTCCGTTCCTCTTGAAGCATCTTTTCTTTCCTCCTTTTCCCTCCTTCTTCGAGGATTGAATGAAAAGAATATGAATGTCTTCATTTGTAGGGCTTCGTCAAATTCCTCTTGCAACAAACCTTGACTCTTCTTGAATATAGTCAGCCCTCAACTGATCAAACTTGGGAAGTTACGATCTCACGCTGATTCCTTGAATGTAAGACTCCCAAGATGAAGGAAGACCATTAAGAGCCAACATGGTCAAATCTTTGTCATCAACAATATGACCATTTCTCTCATTGTCTTCAACTTAGAGATCAGATAATACAATTGAAAGCACTCAAAAAATGAAACACAAGACAATAAACACAACAAGAAATTTTCTTACAACTCAGGCCTAGCTCATGGCTGAATTTGATACAATGAATAATAGCACCTCTCATAGATGCAAAGATACCATCGAATATGCTTCTCCTTGAAATTGGCCTGCTGCTGCAAGATGAAGCGTTGCTGCTCAAGTGAAAACTTTTGTTTGGAATGCAAATTAAGCTGAATGAACTTGATTGAGGAAATGAACAAACATCACCTCCTATTTATACAAAATAAGGTGACTCTTCAAGGAGGTCGACATCTCTTGAAAATAATAAATTACAAATTAATATCAAGGAAGGTCGACTTCATCCATTTAAATAAAATGAGTATAAATTATATAGCCATAGGCTATCATTTAATTTATTTCAACTTAATGTGATCGCTATCATGTATGAAAAATGTGGTTGCATAGACAAGGCAGTGGACTATCTGAAAAAAAGCTTCAAAAAAATGTGGTCTCATAGAATTCAATGACAAACAAATACAATTGACAACTGCTCATAGTTTTTAGTTATGTAATGTGAAGTAATTGTATAGCTGCTTAGGTTGACTTTGTTAGAACTATATTGTAATTGAAAAAAAAATCATCTATGAACATCTAGTTGTTAGTTATGCAATGCGAATTAATGATTTGAGTTTGAAATATGTGTAATGCAATGTAATCAGTGATATAAATATAAACTACATAATATAACCATTTAGTTTTAAGCTATTGTACATTGATATTTAACCATTTCTCAAGATAAAATTTTCAAAGAGTTTAATCATGCACATGAGGAACAAATTAAATTTTGATTGTCAACTTCTATATATCAAATTATCCAATAATCAAGTGTATGTCCATATACAAAAATGGCATCAACTTCAACTCAAACAAAGTTTTACAAAATGTGGCATATGCCATCTCAATATGCATTCAAAATTTACATGCCAAAATGTCTATCTCATCCTAAACTACTAGTGGATCATCAAAATGGAGCCTCTTTGAAGCACTTGTTGGCTCTGAAGGTAGTTGCACAAGAAAAATTCAAGCCACAATTGAGATTAGTTATACTATATAATTTAAAATCAAATAATTAACATCAAAATCAATATACATTGAATTTTAATTGAACTCTAAAATTGAAATCTTGATTACCTGAAATATATGTCTCTTCAAAGGGCCAGGAGTCCTAGAATATACCAAATCAACTTTTGAAATTCTAGTCTATATATGTGAACAAAAACATAAAATTGATCCAAGTTAGAATACGATTATTGGTAATAGGAACTTATTTCCCAAACACAAAATAAAATAAGCACATACCTCTTTAGGTTGATCTTTTTCTTTATCTCCTTCAAGTGTTTCGACACCTCCTCCTTGAGTTGTTTCAACACCTACTCTTTGAGGTGTTCCAATAACTAATCCTTTAGGCGGTGTGTCCCTTGTCATCATATTTGTATAGCTCATAATTACCTGTACATAAAATTGACAAGTACATATGAAACTACCAATCTATGTCGACGTATGTATAATCAATATAAGATCTTAAAAATATTAATCGAATCCAATTTGAGTTCAATTACCTTCCCCTTATCTAGATTTGTGCCTCCATAGTCTGGACAATGTTGCACCTCACTCACACTAGGTATTTCATATAGGAGGAAAACAAGATAAACATATAAGTTATTATATAATTTCATTAATGACAAGCAAGTATATAATATAAAATGTAAATGAGTGAGTGCGAAAATATATACTCTGTGTGTGTCCAAGCCAAATGAAATGGCCCTAAGGGTGCTATCAGTCACCCATGTGAGATCCTCCTCAGACATCAACTATTAAATAGACCATGTAAATAAATATTAGTATTTGATACTATCTCTTATTAATATTCATTTAAAAACAAATGCAATTTATGAAATTACAACTTAAATCTTACCTATGTCAATATTCTAGCATCTCCCTCTCTAGTAGGAGAGGACTCTGTAGGGTGCACTCCACTCCCCTGTGAGTGATCTATAAAGTCCACATCATGGAGGTCATAATCAGAAGTGTCCAAGGGATGCTCAACGGGCTATACAAGAGGACTCAAGCATATCTGGCAGCACATAGTGCAAGTATGTGGCACACAAATATGTGGACCTGAGGAGGATGATGCAGAAACACTCAAGCCTTCGCCAACATCACCAAAATGTGGTTGAGCTACTATAGAAGCATGTGAAACCAAATGACCACTCAAAGAGTGAATAGCATGAATAGTCTATGTGGATGCATCCTAGATAATCTCTGGATGATAAATTGGAGGTAGCGGAGGAAGGGGAGGAAGGGGAGAATTTGGGCACATGACTACTCTAACTGCCCTTGGTCTATCCTGGGGTATACCTCCACCGACGCTCTGGAATGGTTTAATGTCAAAGTAATTGACATGATGCCCTAACATAAACTCAACATACAATTTTTTAATAAAGTAAAATGGTATGTCAGAATTATTGTTTGGTGGTTTATCAAAAACCATACACAAACAATCCCAAAATTTAGCTACAATGTCCCTATGCATGCACCATTTTATGGAAAGTTTTGTTTTATTAACATTCACTGGCAAACTAGTGTGGGGGTCAATGAATAAAGAGGCTATTTGGGCTTTGGTTATTTGGAGATCTTTCACATCATTGTACGACAATCCACATCGAGAATATTCCCTCATGTCTTCTCGCCATGAATAAAAGGAATTATGTTGGGTGGAGAGGGTTTCTATATTTTAATTATTTCTTTCAATGTGTTTGTCATATCTCTCAATCGAGGCATGTTCTGATAAATTTCACAAATGCTCCTCAATTGCCCCAATTTTTCACCAATTAAGTCTTCAATTGGTGGCTGTGGAGATGGTGGAGCATTTGGCATTTGTGGATTTTGATTCGCAACCTTAATACCTGATTAAAGTTAAAAAATAATTAAACTAATTGAAAATACACAATATAATTTATAAATGAAATTATTGTAAAAAATCCCTAGTTTTTAATTAAAAAAAAAGAAACCATAATTTTTCACAAAAATCAATAACAAACTCTTATTTTTGATAAAAATTCATCAACAACACTAATTTTTAATCAAGATCCATTTCAAAACATTAAGTTTTAATAAAAAATCAATGTAAACTCTACTTTTTTTTTTAAATCAATAGAAAACCCTATTTTTTGAAAAAAATAATAATAAAACCTATTTAAACTTAAGAGAATCTACTCGAAAAATCAATTACAAGAGTGAAAAAACTAGATACGTACCTTGGAAATCATATATTTGATCAAAGCGGATATCGGATTTGGGTTTTTCTGTTTGCGCCCACGTCAAACTGTGAGAAATGAAGTTAAACAGTCGGCTATTTTTTTTATATACAGTTTCTAGAAATCGGATATCCGATTTGTGGAAACTAGGTTTGGTTTTTGGGTTAGGTAAATGTATTGTCACCCGAACCTAGAAAAGTCAACTCGGCATTTCCGCATTTTTGAGCCAATCCAAAACGTGATTTTTTCTCATGGCCATTTTTTGGCCCATCATGATCCTGCACATACCTGGGTGCACTTGGAAATGATTTGCAATCTAGATTGGAGGCTGGAAATGTTGTTGATGCTAAAATTATGGCCTATTGGGACACTTACGCCATTTTGGGTGACCTAGTCCCAGATCTATAAAACTTCACCGTAGCCCATTTCTGCCAAAAGGGTATCTAGATCTATCAAAATATTTAAAAAATAGGTCTACTGAGACTAGGTCACCATTGTTGGTGACTTAGTAATCTTTTGAATTTCTAAAGATCAGAAAGTGGAATCTGAAGCCCGTAGTCTACACTTTATGCTTCTCCAAGTATCTAGTTTTGAAAGTGAAGAATCTAGTTTGTAAGTGTCTTCCAAGCTCCAACTAGGGTTTCTTTAACCTTGAAGAGCTTTGACAAGTTGATGAAGATTCTTCCACCTTGGTTCTTTGCTAAATTTGCATGTACGAGACTTGCAAATCACACTAAGAGGGAAAACTTGTCTATTGTTAAGGCATGGGGGTTTTCCTTGGTCAAACCCCTTTTGAGGAATCAAACCAAAATGATGAAGTAAAGTAAAGAAGCATGAAAAAATGGAGTTTACCTTTCCATGATGGTTGATCTTGAGTTGCAGCAATGGAGGATTCAGCCCTTGAGTGATCTTGACAAATGTCTTGGTGACTTAGAATACTCAAACCCTAGCTTGCTTGAGAAGAATGTTGGAGAGTATAAGAATGAGATAGGAGAGAAATGAGATAGAATAATTACAAAATGAGGGGGAAAACCCTTATTTATACAATTTATGCACTCATTTTCTCGAAATAACACCATATAGGCTGACCTTAGGGTTTAGCAAACAAAATCCCAAAAGAAATTTAAGTTAATTTTGAATTTTATGCCACATTGGACTAGGTCGCCCAAGGTGGCAACCTAGTCCACTTGGGCATTTTTTATTGGTTTTTAGGGATAAATATGTGATTGATAATGTTTGTCGAGGTTTTCTCACAAAACACACTAAAGTAAGGTATGTAAGTGAATTAAGGGGTCATTATAGAATAGGAAAGGGTTGATTTAGTGATGGCAAGCCTAGAAAAGTGTAAAAATGTATTGCAAAGCCTTACAACACTTTGACACAAGGCTTGGAAAAAGGGGTAAATGGAGGTTAAAAAAGGCCCAAAATCCATAGGCAAGGGTCCAAATGAGTGAAAAGTTTCAAAGGATACACTGTTTGGTGACACATTTAGCCCCCACTTTAGTGAGAGAATGAACTTGCTTGAAACTCACACTAAAGTAGCCCAATGGAGATGGTGAAGAATGACAAAGAAGAAGGAGGTGGTCAAGCCCATAGGGTTCAAGATTCTAATTCAAAAAGACATCAATGTCAAAGGATACTTTCAAGGGTGAATGATTTGCAGCAAAACAAAAATTCACGATCATGCGATGACATGAATTATAAGGGAGAGAAAGAGAAAGTTGAAAATTTGGATCAAGCTTCGGTCATTTGTCCAGCTTGTTCTGGATTAGATCTAGGTTGTTTCTCCAAAAATAATATGTGTACTCACGTTGGGATGACAAGACTTTTGGTTATCCGTGGACTGAGAAAGCCCAAAAGGGTGAGAAACATAAAAATGGTTGGTATGTAATCACGCACGTAGGTTGCTATGGGGAAAATCATGCCACTTGTTGGGATTCCTGCTTAAACCATACCAAAGTTATACCTCCTGATAACTTTAATAAGGTGCCACAAAAAAAGTGATTTTGAAATGGTTTTGTTCAAATGGATTTTTCTTTGTTTGTGCAATGTCTCCAAGAGAGGAAAAGTGGAAATGGTCTCATCTTGTTTGTAATAGAGGACAAGTGCAATGATTCATCATGGGAAACATTGTACCTAATGTTTCCAAGAGAGGGAATTGCAAGAAGAAGAAAATCGCACAATGAAATGTGAGTGGTGATGTATGCCCCCACTTTAAAGGAATTTATACACACCGTTCTGTGAGAAATGGCTTTAAAATAGAAGAAGAAGAGGAAGACATGAGAGCTTGTTTAAAAATCCCTATGTCGAGTCATATGTTTCTAATAAGCTGCATCATGAAAAGGAGTGTATGTCACATGCAAGTCAACTTAAGGCATGTTGTCCACATCCCACGATTTCTCTTATATGTTCATGAAAGGCTAATGATTAGACAAAAGAGACAACGACAAGTGAAATATGAGGGAAAATTATAACTAACCCCTTGCCACCACTTAGTGTAGGACAAGAGTGAGCCGAAAGGGGTGATGAAATGCATGGTTGAGTGAAAATAGGTATCAATTAAAGGAGTGAGGTGCCTCCACATAAGGAAGAACACCAAAATCCTTAAGATGTTGGATTTTTCTACACAAGGCCTTACACTCATTAGTGTGATGACCATGAACTCGGTGGTAGGAACAAAAGCAATTTTTGTTAGAACATTTATTTTGAGTTTTAGGAGGAAGGGAGATCAAGTGGTCTTGGAGGATTCTCAACAAGATACCCTCTTGATCAAGGGTAGAATGTGATCCTTTGGTTTGTAAAAAATATATTTCGTTCTTAGAATAGGATGTCATACTTACGGAAGGTGCTTTAGATTGTGATATTTTGTACACTCGTTTAGAGGAGTGTGCAAAATATAAATCATAAGTGTTTGTGAGATGACATTGTCATTAAGTAAAGAGTCCTTTGTGAGTTTGAAAGGATCACTTTCTAAGGCTGGGTTAGAAGGGTGATTTGGGATAGGTTTGGTGGGAGGGGAAGGCTTGGTGATTTCAATTAAAGGACAATAACCAATACCATGATGTGTTTCTTGCATGTTAGGCTCTATAGGGTTGTAGATACCTTGTTTGTTAGCACCTCATCCTTTTCCACTATAGCCAAGTTATTTCAGAAGATCATAACCTTTTCCATAAATATTTTTCATTGCTTTTGGATTGGGTGATTGTTTGTTGTTTTCTTCTTGGTCTAAAGTAGTTAAGGTGGATTCATGCAAAGGATCTGTCGAGTCTTGCATTGACAAGACTGTGTTTCCATTTTTAGAGTCCATGTGTATGATCTTGGGTTCTCCTAGTAAATGAGGTGTGAAGTCTAAGGAACTCCAAACATCATCAAGGGATGTTTTTTGTACAAGTTCCACTTTATTTTGATGAAGATTGGAAGGCACTGCATTCATTACATGAATCCACATCCTACCTAAGAGAAGATTATATGAAAGTTCATGAGGCATAACACGGATTTTAGTGTCTAGTGTGGCCATTCCAACTATAAGAGGTATAGTGATCACACCGAGGAGTTTTTTAGTGACATTGTTGAACCATCTGATAGATAGAGAATTAGGTTTGATGTGGGATCTACCAATACCAAGCCTATCCAAAAGGTGCAAACTACACACATTAAGAGCAGAGCCAATATCTACAAGATTTCTCTTGATCCCTTTTTTTTCGTATTGAGAGATTATTATGAAAGCTTCATTTTGTTTTTGGACATCCAAAAGAGGGAGCTCACTTTTGTGAAAAATAATATCAGCATTAATTCCATGAATGATAGCTGCTGTGTCATTGGGTTGCACATTATAAGGGATAAGAACTTGTAAGGATATTTGCATCATGTTGTGATAGTGAGGGGATGCTTGAATGAAATCCCATAATGATATCTTAGCGGGATTATTCCTTAGTTGATCAACAAGGTCATACTCCCTAAGGATTGAATTTAAGGTAAGATAGGATTTTATGAAGGTAAGGGTTGGGATGTTGGTTGTTGTGATCACAGATTGTTTCTAGTGTAATGTTAATGAGAAACCGTAGTAGAACTCAATTGTTGTAAAAAATCATGCTAAGGTGGGTAGAGAGTGATTTTAGGTTTGGGTTTATGTGAAGGTGGGTAAAGGAAAATTTGAGGTCGAATAATATTAACATCCCTTAGGGAGGGAGAATCCAACATGGGTTTTGCATCCTCTTATAAGGGCATAATATTATTAGGGGAATGATTAATTATGGGATGAGGAAGAGAGGAGTCTATATGATTATCTTGTTGTTCTAATGGCTCATTCTCTTGCATCATAATATCTACCCTAGTAGGAGATCTTGGAAGAGGTTCATCACAAGGAAGGGAGGCATCAAGAAAAGGACCACTATGATTTTCAAATATATTTTCCCAAAGGGTAGGAGCATTAGGTAAGGGAGGGTCAGGAGTCTCATGACTCTTAAGAGAGGTATCTTCTAACACCAAAACCTCCTCTTTGCATCAAGGAGGGACATTAGAAGAAGGAAAATTTTGATGGTTATGGCTAGAAAGAGTAGGTAAGTTGAGGTTAAGAAATGTTTGTTGTTTATACTTGGCAAAGGGGGATGAGGATATGGACAATCAAGACCCTCAAGGCATGTAGCTTATTTCACCAAAATACCTTTGTCACTAATAGGAGAGGTATAGGGAGAAGCATAGGTATGATTTTAATGATTTTCAACACTAACATCCTCATCAAGGGGTAATACAATGCTAAGAATTGTGTCAATGTTTTGGTTATTAACATGTTCTTTAATGAATTTATTATTGTAATCTACATTGAACTCATAAGAAGGAATATTATATTTATGAAATTCATTTGAAACCAAATCAAAACCACATATTTTAAAATAAAACATGGTATGAAGAGAAAGGGAAGAGAATGCAATGCAATAATTTAAAGTAAAATTTTGAAATGGAATTTTTTAGATGGGAAACAAAGTAATTTTTTGATCACACTATGCAACAATCTAAAAAAGAAATATAGTATATGCAAAAGTGAAACTAAGAAATGCATGAAATTATTTAATTTAAGCTAGTTCTAATCAAATACATGTAACAAACACAACCTATTGATACAGATAGGTAATGGCATAGAACAAAAGCCTAAAAACTAGGTTTTCAGCTCTGTAAATGACAGTTTTAGAAGCCTAAAGGGACTAGGTCACTCAAGGTGGCAACCTAGTCCTCCCAGTGATTTTTTGGAGATTTTGTAGAATATTCGGATGGATTTAGGTGGTTTTTGTGCTGTATAGTGCAAATCTAAGAAGAGAATGTAGAATTTCAGAAATTTTTAATGGTTTAATATGCAAAAATGCAACCTATATACACTTTTCATTAATGCAAAATTTAAAATCCTAGAATGCAACTTCACTAATGCAACATTAAATGCAAGCTAATTCTAGGACAATGAAAGATTCTAAACTAGAAAGGAAGGGTATTCAAAGGTCGGGTTCACCAAAATGTAACAGAGATTTTGGTACCCACTTAGGGTCTCTAACACATCTAGGGTTTTTCACCTAAGAGGATAGAGAGGCATACCAAAATTCATAATTTACATTTAAAGAGGGGATTGATTGGGGCTCATGATGTGTGTGGAGTGATCTAAGTGCAATAAACTAAAAAATGGACATGATATATTGTTGCTAACCGTAAGAAATGCAAAGTGTTGGAAAACACATAATGATGTGCGAATAGCCTAAGAAACATAAACAAACTTATTACAAAATTGAATGAAACTAAAGGGGTGCACTTCAAAATGAGTTGCAAACTAGATTGGAGGCTGGAAATTTTGTCGATGCTAAAATTATGGCCTATTGGGACACTTATGCCATTCTTGGCGACCTAGGCCAAGATCTAGAAAACTTCATTGTAGCTTGTTTCTACCAAAAGGGTATCCAGATCCATCAAAATCCTTGAAAAATAGATCTAGTGGGACTAGGTTGCCATTTTTGGCAACTTAGTCCTATTCTGAATTTCTAAAGATTAGGAAGTGGAATCGAAAGTCCTCAGTCTGCAAATGTCTTCCAAGCTCCAACTAGGGTTTCTTCAACCTTGAAGAGCTTTGAGAAGATGATGAAGATTATTCAACCTTGGTTCTTTTCTTAATCTATATACAAGACCTAGAAATCACACTAAGAGGGAAAACTTGTTGATTTTTGTGGAATGGGGGTTTTCCTTGGTCAAACCCCTTTCGAGTAATCAAACCAAAATGATGAAGTAAAGTAAAGAAGCATGAAACAATGGAGTTTACCTTGACATGATGTTTGATCTTGAGTTGCAGCAATGGAGGATTCAGCCTTTGAGTGCTTCTTGAGAGATTTCTTGGTAACTTAGAATACTCAAACTCTATTTTGCCTGAGAAGAATGTTGGAGACTAGAAGAATGAGATAGGAGAAAACTAAGATAGAAGTGAAAAATTTGGGGAAAAAACCTTATTTATATAATCTATGCCCTAATTTTCCTGAAATAACACCATATAGGTTGACCTTAGGGTCTAGGAGACACAATCTCAAAAGAAATTTAAGTTAATTTTGAATTTTATGTCACATGGGACTAGGTCGCCCAAGGTGGCGATCTAGTCCACTTGGGTATTTTTTTTTGGTTTTCAGGGATTAAGATGTGATTAATAATGTTTGTTGGGATTGCCTCACAAAACACACTAAAGTAAGGTATGTAAGTGCATTATGGGGTCATTATAGCATAGGAAAGGGTTCATTTAGTGATGGAAAGACTAGAAAAGTGTGAAAACGTATTGGAACACCTTACAACATTTTGAAACAAGGCTTGGAAAAAAGGGTAAAAAGAGGTTGAAATGGCCCAAAATCCATAGGCAAGGGTCCAAATGAGTGAAAAGTTTTAGAGGCTACACTTTTTGGTGACACAAAAGTAAGAAGACTACACAATGAAACATGAGAATGAAAACATATTAATGCCAATGTATGCCCCCACTTTAAAAAAATTGCTAAAGACCATACTGTGAGCAATTACTTTAAAGTAGAAAATGATAAATGCTAACAATAAAGAGGAAATGAGAGCTTATTGGGAAATCCCTATTCCAAATCATATGTTTCCAAATGAAGATAAATCATAAAATAAAGGGTTGCCCCAAAATACAATACTAAAGATAACACAATACATCACATTTGAGCCAACTTAAGGCATATTGTACACATCCCAAGTTTGATCTTATATATATGGAGGGAAATCAACTAGCCAAAAGAGAAAATGAAAAGTGTCATACAAGGACAAGGCTTCCTAACCCCCCTTGCCCCCACTTAGTGTAGGACAAGGATGAGTCAAAATGATTGATGAGAATATTAGTATCAATTAAAGGAACTAGGTGCTCCAACACAAGGAAGAGAACCATAATGCTTAAGATGTTGAACTTGATTACACAAAGCTTTAAATTCATTAGTAGAATGACCATGAACTCTATGATATGAAAAAAATGAAGTTTTGTAGTAGAATTTATTTCATGTTCTTGGAGGAAGGGATATCAAACAATATTTGAGGAGTCTCAACAAGGTACCCTCTTGATCAATAGTAGAGGATGTTCCATTATTATGAAAAAAAGATATATCTTGCTTAGTACAAGGTGTCATGCTTACATAAGACTCAAAATATTGTAAAATTTTGTACTCTCCTTTATAGGAGGATGTAAAATCTATTAAATTTGGATCATTTGTATTTTGTGTGATGAAATTGATATTAAGTGATGATTTATTTGTTTCAAAGGAAAGTAACCAAGACCACTAGTGTCTATAAATTTAGGATACACTAATGTTAAAATTGGCTTAGAAGAATCTTTTGTAAGAGTGTTGATATTAAGTGAAGGCTTTCTTATTTCTTTTGAGGGACAATAACCAAGAACACCATTTTTTTCTTGTGTGTTAGGCTTTATAGGGACACATATACCTTGTTCTCTAGCACCACATCCTTTTCCACTATAGCCAAGTTATTTCATAAGTTCATAACCTTTTCCATAAATATTTTTCATTTCTTTTGGATTTGATGGTTGTTCATAATCAACTTCACAAAACTTTGTTGTATAATTTTCTTCATTTTCTAAAGTGGTTGAGTTAGATTCTTTTGAAGGGTCTTTCAAATTTTGTGTTGACATTGTTTATTTTTCTTTTCCATTTTTTAGAATATTTTCTTATGATCTTGTATTCTCCCATGAATGTTGTGAAATCTAAGAAACCCCAATCTCTTCTAATAACTTCATGACTTCCTTAATATTTTTGTATTTATCTTTCTATTGCACATGTTCTACTTGTATAGTTGGTCTCAATTTTTTCAAAGGATTATCTTTTCCTTTCTATATGTTTAAATTTCTTTTTGGTTTAGGTTCAACTTTGAGTATGTATACTTTGTTCTTGTATACATATTTCATGATATGATGAAGAGTAGAAGGCACCCCATTCATTGCATGAATCCATGGTATCCCTAAAAGAAGATTGTATGAAAGATCATGAGGCATAACATGGATCAATGTTTCTAATGTGGCCTTTTCAACTATAATAGGTAAAGTAATTACACCAAGTGGTTGCTTTCCTACATTGTCAAATCTTCGAACCAATAAGGAATCAGGTTGAATTCTTGATTTATCCATATTGGAATTCTATCCAAAATGGTCACACTACACACGTTAAGGGTGGAGCAATTTTAAACAAGGTTTCTTTTTATTCCCAGCCTATTATAGATAGATATTATCATTAAACCATCATGTTTTTTACACTTCCAAAGGAGGGATCTCACTTTGGTTGAAAATATTGATGACATTTATTCCTTGAATTATGGTTACTATGACATTCGGTTGTGCATTAGAAGGGATAGGAAGTTGTTGTAAATAATTTTGAATCATGTTTTGATAATGAGTGGAGGCTTGAATAAGGTCCCATAATGATATCTTAGTAGGATTATTCTTTAGTTTTTCAACAAGATCATACCCCTTTTCATTATGTGATGATAAGAAAGTAGCATGAGGAAAGATAGAGCTAGGAAGTGGGAGGGATGTTGAAGATTTTTTTCTTTGTTGTGGATTGTTTCTAGTGTTATTTGTATGAGCAATAGTATTATAACCTAGTTGTTGTGAAACATTACTCTTAGGTGGATAAAGGATAAGATTGGGTTTGTTTTGATTTTGTGGTCATTGTGAGGGTGGATTTAAAAGATGAGTTAGGGTTTTTTTTGAGTTTGAGGTCATTTTGATGGTGGGTAAAGAATTATAGGATTCTTAGGATGTCCCATAGGGTATGTAGGAGGTCTATTAATCAAAGTGTATCTAGTGGAAACTTGTGCATTTCTAGCCTTAGTGGTTTCAGTTTGATGTCTTTCTAATGAAGGGGATTCTATTGTCATCCTTTCACCATCATCTAAGGAAGTCACATCACTATTGTTTGAAATAAATGTATCAATGTTATCATTTTCTTGGACCATGATATCCTCCCTAGGAGGATATCTTTTAGGAGAACTACAAACTAGATTTTCATGAAATTCAAAGGTTGGTTCTTTTAAAATGACTTCATCAAATGTAAGGGATTTATCAATGGTTGGATTTCCTTGTTTATCAATGATGGAATTTTCTTGTTTAATAATGTGTTCCTTAGTGGAAGAGAGGAAAATAATATTGTCATGACTTTCATCTGTTAAATTTTCTAACATCAAAGTATTTTTTTCACAACAAGGGGAGATAGTGGGAGAAGAAAAAAATTGATTAGATCATGACTGGCCAATATTTTGTTCCTTTATCCCATAATGTCTTTAAAAATAGGATAGGTAGGTGAGGAGACATAAAGAGGGTTGTTGTAGATCTTAAAGATTTGATTGTCTAGCAACAACATATTATCTTCATTTGCAATATGATTATCATGATTCCTTACAACTACATCCTCTTTCACTACAATTTTCTCACAAGAAAGAGCTGAATGGAATTAGGTAAGGTGATGTTTAGAAATATGTCTATGATATCATTCTCTTGTGTTATTATATCTTCCAATGTAGGATAGGTTAGAGAAGTGGAGCTTTCAAATTTATCATGATTCTCAATGCATGCATCTTCAAACACTAAAATACCTTTGTCACATGTAGGAGAAGAGAAACTATGATTATCGTGATTTTGTATGCTTTCATACTCTTTTATCACATCATTTCCACACATAGGAGAGATAGGAGGGGGTGTACATTTAAGGAAAGTGTCAACATTTTCATTTTATTGTGCTAAGAGACTCTCATAAATAGGAAATATATTGAATGAATGACTAACATGCTTATTGATTAACTTTTTCTTTTAAAACTTGGAAAAGATAGATACTAAAATTTGTGAAAAGTAATTTATACAAGATCAAAATGGAAAGAGACTAAAAATGCAATGTGATGACCTAGAATGAATTACAATTTTCAAATTTTAAACAAGGTAATTTTTTAATTGCACTATGAAACAATCTGAAAATTAAATGTCGTAAATGTAAATTTGAAATTAAACAATGCATGAAATGAATCAAACTAAGCTAGATCTAATGAAATGAAAGTAACAAAAACTTAGCAAACTCAAACAGGTATTCAATGACAGCAAACAAAAGTACAAAAATGATGTTTTTTATACTATAAAAGGTAGTTTCAATTGTGATCTAGGACTAATTCACCCAGTGGGCTGTATGAGTCCCAGTTAGGATTTTCGGAAGGGTCAAATACTAAAAAATGCAAAACACAAAATTCCTAGAAAGTAGGCAAAAAAAGATATACTGGGACTAAATGGCCCAAAGGGGCGTATGAGTCCCAGATTAGGGTTTTTGCACCAATTTTAGCAAACTCGCAGTTGATTCTAATGTTTCTAACTTGTATTATTTCTTGACTATTTGCAATTATAGAATTTCAATGAAATTTAATGATCTAATATGCAAAAAATTATAACCTATCTTCACTCTTCACTAATGCAATATTTTGAAACCCTAGATGAAAATTAACTAATGCAAAATATACTTCAAAGTTAATGTAAGCTAGATCTAGGATTATGATGGACTCCAAATCAGAAAATAAGGTGTTCCAAATGTTAGGTTCACCAAAATGAAACCAAGGAAATAGGGTTCCACCTTTTAGGAGATGGAACAAAGGGGTTTAGGACCTTCCTCCTATTTCACTATAGTTCATTCAAGGATACCTTAGGGATCTCAATCCAAGGATGGAACAATGGAAAGATATCTATTAAAGGTTATCCTAGGGTGTGATTAAAGACTAAAAGGAGGTTCACCACCAAAATAGGGCTTGGAAAGATAAGTAACACGCAAAATGTAATGATAAAATCTAATGATATGTAAAGCTTAGATAAATGACCTAAAAATGAATGCAAACCAAAACAATAAACTGAGAAATCAAAGAGGTGCATCTTGAAACTAGAGTATGCTCGAAAAAGGTTTGAAATGCTGAAAATGATAAATTTAATGCACACTAGGACTCATATGCCAGGTTGGGTGATTTCATCCTAGATTAGGGTTTCTAACATAAATTAGAATCTAGAAGTACTAAATCGGGATCTACTAAAAATGTTTGAATTTAGGTATATTGGGACTCGTAATCCACAAGTGGAAATTTAGTCCCAATATCAAGGTTATTCTAAAAACATGATATTGTTTTATGACTTCTTGTAGCTTTCTTCTTGCCAAATCTCTGAGTCTGAAGCACTAAAATGCAACCTCTAGTTGACTTTTCGTGATCTTGCAAGTAGGATGACAAATTTGACAACTTGCAAAATTTTCTCCAGTATTTTTACTTAATGGATCTTCAACCTAGACCACCTAGATCTACAGTCACACATGAAAGAGAGGGAAAAAATAAATTGTTAGTGGATAGGGGTTTTCTTTGGTCAAACCCCATTTTGGTAATCAAACCTTGAAATGAAATAAAATATAAATGAGGAATGATGAATGAAAAAATATGATATGTTGTAACTCACCAAACCCTTTAATAAGATGTTGCAAAAATGTATGATATTGATACAATGGATGCATATCTTGATTCTTACTTGAATGATATGAATCTTGATTTGAATACTTGCTTGAATCATAAAATCCTACATCACAAATGCTAGCTCAAAAAAAAACATGATGCATGATGACTTTGACATGATGCTTGATACTTAGATAATGCTAAAAAATGATCGATAATCACCCTTGAATTCTCTTATAAACTCTTGTAAATTATCTTGATCGAAAATTTACTATAATGCATGAATACTTGAAAGCTTAGGAGAAAAATGAGTGAAATAACCTTGTATTTATACTTATTTACACCAAATTTTTCAAAATTAAAACTCTACAAGCTGACATCAGATGTAAGAGAATAAAATCCCACAAAGAATTTGAATTTAAATTATATTTAAACTAAGATGGACTCATACACTAGTTGTGGTGTATGAGTCCCATTAGGCTAAGCTTGGGACACATTTTTTAAGAAATGCTTAGTTTAATGTGAAATCTTGGTGCAGGAGCACTTATTTGATTTCTTGCCTCCATGAGGCCATTTGTAAATAGTTGCTCTATTTTATGTATTGGGTTTTATAATAAGGTTTATAAAACCATTTTATAGGTTTTTGAGTCTTAGGAAGTAATATTTGAAGTCATTTGTCAAATAATGTTTAAAGTTGTTCCATATTGTAAAAATTGTAAAAGTTGCTCAAGAAAGTTGTCAAGCAACTTGTCAAAAGTGTCATTAAGGTGTTTTGTCAACAAACTAACTAAAAGGTGGTTGAAAATAGTTTTTTTTGGTTGTAAATATATAATTAAATCCTCCAAAACTAGAATGGGGAGGTTGGAGACATTATTTGTGAAATTTGATGAATGGCAACCTCAAGTTTGTGTGCATTTTCTGATTTTACATTGTTTCAAGGTTGAAGTTGTGGTTTGTACGGCCTGGTATGTACTCAAATAATGGATTATCATATATGTATGGAAATATATTTTTTTCTAGTTTCCAATTCTTTTTGTCTCATTCAATGTTATTGAGCTTTGTGGAAGATATGATTATTTTGGTGAGACTGCCTATTTTAACAATATTGTGCAGAATTTACAGTCTGAAAGAATGTGATGGTATGGATTTTAAAGTATATATTTTGGGTCTGAAACCAATTTTATGTTGTTCCTATATGAATCTACTTTCATTTTCTTCAAGTCTCATCAAATTTCATTAAGATTTGAATAAGTTATGATCATTTTAGTGAGGGCAGGTTTGAACCCTGTCTAGGGTTTGCAATTTTGGGAAAAATGAAATAACTTCTTTTGGGCTACCATGGTTATGTTTCCAATGTGACATAGAATGAATAATAGAATTTTTTATACAAATATTGATTTGGATTAATTTTTAAGGACTGTGAGATATGTTGTTGAATCCTCCTAACTCTGCATCAAATCTAGGCTAAGTCCCCAAAACCTAGGTGGGATCCATACGTCTAAGGTGATGTATGAGTCTCATATCACTAAATCTAGGCCATATAATCCAAAATCATTAATTTATGATTGGTCACTTGATATATGTCAGGATTATCCTTGGAATGATACAATAATTAAGGCTTGTGAATGTAAAATAAGGCCAATTAAGGCATAAAGAAGCCCTATTAATTAATAAAACCTTATATTAGTGTGAAAATGTAATAAAAAAATTTACAACACCCTAAATAAGGCACAATTAAGTTCATTTATTTCACAAGGGCCCAAAAGAGTGTTAAAATGTAAAGGGATACATTTTTCCTACACTACAGGTTTAAAATGAAAAGAACCCTTAACGTAGTTGACCCCTTGAACTTGTCAAAGACTCCTCTAAGTCTATTTGGTTTACTTGGTGTAATAATAAATATCTTACCAAAAATATTTATTGTAGACTAGACAGGTTTTATGGTAACAGGGACAAGATCCTTTTTAAGGGTAGGAAAGATGTGAAATATATGGTTGTCCATCCTACCTTAATGTTAGACCATTCACCAATTGAAACTTCCTTTTTCTTCAACCCCCCTTCAAGTCCATCCATTGGTAGGCCATATTATTTCAAGTTTAATAGATCCCTTCTCAATGATGGAGTTTGTCTTAGTGGGATCATGATGGCTACTCTAAAAAAAATAAAATGAATAGAGACCTTAATAGTTTGGAGAAGATTGTTTGAAGTTGTTAGCAAAAAGAAAGATCTAGATAAAAATAAGCTTTAATTTTTTTACACCAAAATCTCATATGGTATGAAGTGTAGGTTTAGGATAGTTTCCTTAATGTATATTTGGAAACATGTATAATAAGAAATAGGTCCCTGCTTAGGAAAATAAAGTTATAAATTACAAGGGAAAAATATTAGAGCCTAGATGAAATGGCTTCAGGAGGGGGGAAAATGATTGAAATATTTTTTCAAATTGATCAAGTATAAGATGAGTATAGAGGAGATTGCACTCATGGTAGACAAAGGAATTGTATCTAAAAAACCTAGCTTTATGAAAGAAGCCTTTCACTCCTTCCAAAAACTATTTTCCTCTAAAATGGATGGTAATGCATTACAAGCTAGAAAGTTTTCTTAGAATGATCCTAGAAAGGTTAGTCTTGAGGATGCATTTGATCTTATAAGTATATTAGTATCTCATAAATTAAGGAAACTATTAAATACTTAGCTAATGATATGTCCCATGGTGTAGATGGGATTTGAACTGTAGATTTTGAGGGAAAGTGGATTCCCTAGCATTTCTAGGGTTTTCAACTAGAAGGAGAGAACTCTTTCCACATCAAGGAATCAAGGTGTTCATTCAATATTAGGGATATAAAGTGTGATTTGTGTGTGATATGAAATTTATCTAAGTGTTGTAATATATTGAAATTAAGCTATCTAATGAATGCAAACTAATGAAATGTAAAAGTATTGAAAACACTATGTAAATGACCTAATAATGACCTATAATGCATGTAAACTATAACATAACTTAAAGGAGAAGAAGTGGTGCACCTGGAAACTAAATTTTTATGAAGAGGAGCTTTAAAATATTCTATACTCTATTGTTGAAGGCCACTAGGACACTTACACAAAGTTGGGCGACTTACTCCTGCTCCAGGGAAACTTTGTCAGAACCAGTTTCAGGGAAATGGGTGTCCAGATCTATGGAGATTTTTTTTTTAGGCCTGGCAATGGGACTAATTCACCAATGATGGTGACTTAGTCCACCTATAAATTTTGGGAATCTTGTGACTAGAATCTATAGCTATCAACTTATAGTTCTATTTCTGAAAGAAACCTAGATCCGCAACTTTGGATATTGACTTGCAAGTTGTCTTCAAGCTCCCTTTAGGGTTTGTTGACTTGGAATGATGTGGATGGAAATATGACACCTTTTAACACCTTAATTTTTGAATAATCTACATACAAATTCTATAAAACACACATGAAAAGAGGGGAAAAGGGTTAGGGTTAGAGAATAGGGGTTTCCCTTAGTCAAACCCCATTTTTGTAATCAAACCCTAAATAATGAAGTATAATGTAAAGGGAAAGATGATTTAATAACATGCAAGTATAACAACTCACCAAGTCCTTTTTGAAGAAGTATGAAGATATGTAAGTGATCAGCTCCAATGTATTATGCTTGAAGTGCTTAGAGTGCTTGAATGTTTGATTCTTTTTTTAGAAGATAGATTGATTGATTTCTTATGAAGATTGGGGGGTGAAAATTAGGGGAAAACTCTTTATTTATACATGTTCCCTAATTTCCCAAAAATAACACATCATAGTCTGACCTTAGGGTTTAGGAGACAATATCTCAATAGAATTTTAGATTTACTTTAATTTTTGTCACATGGGACTAAGTCACCCAAGGTGGCGACTTAGTCCACCTAGGCAATTTTAAGTGGATGTCAAGAATTGAAGTGTGATTAATGTTGCTTAATGAGATTGTCTTTCAAAACACACTTAAGTGGGACATATAAGTGCATTAAGGGATCATTTTATCATAAGAAAGGGTTGTTTTATTGATGAAAATCCTAGGAAAGTGTGAGAGTTTTTTAAAAATATTTACAAAATTTTGAAATAAGGCTTAGAAAGGGGTACCTAAAGAGAGGTTGTTTAGGTGAATTATGATGGAAAGCTCCTAGAAAAGTGGGAAAATGTGTTACAACACTTTACAACACCTATGTTTAAGACATTATTAGGTTTATATTTATTTCAAAGCATTCAAGGCCTTATTTGAATGTGTTGGCCACATTATAACATTAAATCTAGGTAAAATAAAGCCAAAACCCATAGGAAAAGGCCCAAATGAGCATGAAAAGGGATTTTTTTTTCTACTTTACAAGCTTAATGTTCAGTTTTACAAAGCTAATATTTATTGGGTAGTCACAAACCTCATGGGAGTTGATAATCATGCCTACAAGTGCAATTCTTTAGGACCCAATATTAACAAAGGCATCATTAATTTGATTCCTAACGATTGAGATAAAGATCTAATTAAAAACTAGAGGCATGTAACTCTTCTATAAGAATCCTTTGATATTATTTCTACAACCCTAACTAGAAGGATTATAGTAACTATAAATAAGGTTGTGTTAGTTACACAAATGTGTTTCATAAAGGGAAGATATATTCTAGAAAATTTGTTAACTAGTTGGGAAGGGATGCATTAGGCTAAGAATGATGGTTAGAATGTTGTAATAGTTCTTTTAGAATTTCAAAAGGATTATGAAAAGATTTGGTGGCCCTTTTTTAATGATATGTTAAAATACTTTAGATTTCCTCTAAAGTTTTGTAGATGAATTAACATTTTTTAATGACTCTTCCACTCAAATCTATATAAATGGTGCACTCACTAAACCTATACTCCTCCAAAGATCTATAACACAAGGATTCCCAATATCGCATACCTTATTTGTGGTTGTAGTTGATGAAATGTATTAATTATTCAATACTGATCTCATCTCCCTTCTAATAAAGGGTATCAGGCTCCCAAACTTAGATCAATTGATTAATACCTGGTTTTCTAATGATATGGCTCTATATATTGAGTTGATAGAGAATTTTTTTAATAATATCATCAACAAAATGTATGTATTTTGTGCTACCTCTTACTCGAAACTTCCCCCTAACAAATCCAGAGTGCTTGGCTTGAATAAAGACCCACCTAGTTGGATAACTAAAAAAGGTTAGAAATGGGTTGATTCTTCTAAAGTGTTATGATATTTGGGCATCCCTTTTTCTATTGATCCTTTTCTAAGAAATATGTGGGAATAGATTTTTCAAAAAAATGAAAAGAAACATGTTAAATGGTAAAAACACTTACTATCTTTAATAGGAAGGCTTCAATTAGTACATATTTTTACCTCGTCTCACACCATTTACATTAATTATCCTAGTTATTTTCAAATACCCAATTCCATAAACTTCAAAATATTTGTGGAAATTTTTTGTGGTATAATGGTGTAGTGTAGAAAAATGTATCCCTTTACATTTTTCACACTTGTTTGGGCCCTCCTTTTTAAAGTGGAATTAATAATTCCTTTATTTAGTTTCAAGGTAAATGTAACCCTTTACATTTTCATTCTTATTTGGGACCTCTTAATTAAATTGATCTTAATTATTCCTTAATAAGTCCTTTTATTCATTTACAAGCCTAATAAATTATGTTTCTCGAAGGGGAAACCTAACAATAATTAATGCCTAAACATAACACTTTACCTTGCTCAATGTGTGTTCCAAGAATAGGGACCTGGGATTCATTCTCCCATGGGTGAACGGGTCCTCCCTAGACCTTTGGAAGTAAATTTAAATTATGTTTTTGGTGGTATTTTAACATCTTAAAATACATAATTAAATGTCAGCTTGTGATATTTGAATTTCAGGGAATTAAGGATACATACATATAAATACAAGGTCATTTCACTAACTTTCACCTAGCAATTTTATGAGAATTCTTCAAGAAATCAAGAGCATTCAAGAGAATATATATCATAGATTTATTGTAGCATTCAAGATCCAATCATCATTTCAAAGTCTTCTTGTGTAATGCATATTTTTGGAGCTAAC
Organism: Sequoiadendron giganteum; assembly: GCA_007115665.2. NCBI lineage: Eukaryota > Viridiplantae > Streptophyta > Pinopsida > Cupressales > Cupressaceae > Sequoiadendron > Sequoiadendron giganteum. Next base: position 443,819,468 of record CM021105.1, read on the forward strand.
ATTGTGATGTAGGTTTCAATATAAATTTCAAGCATTCAAAGGATTATTTCAAGCATCAAGATACACATCCAATTTTGGAATTTCATGCAAGTTGTATAATTCCTATGATCTCCATTATCAAGTTTTCTACAAAGGTTTGTTGAGTGGTAACATAGTGTTGTTCATTCTTCATTCCCTCTTTTATTCATTATTTCATTTCAAGGTTTGACCAAGGCAAACCCTCACTCACTCAAAAACAAAAAAAAAATGGTCTTGTGTATGTGACTACAAATTTAGGATGAAGAAGGATTGAAGGGCTTTTGAAGAGAAAGATATGAAAATTTTATAAAAGGTGTCAAATCATGAAATCTAACCTATAGATCTGATTTCTAACTTCAACACTGAAACTTAGAAAAATCAAAAGTTATAGATATGTGTTAAAGGCTCGTGAAAGTTTCAAAAAATCCTGTAGAAAAGATTCATTTCCCATGGGTGAATGAGCCCCAGTTAGCCTTTAGAAACTACCTTGTGGTGATCGGTAAACACATTTATACCCTTCTCAGATCTACATTTGGTTTCCTAGATTTGCTAATACTCAGTTTAATATTGTTGCTTCAAGTGTTAGATTGCATTTTGTAGCTGATTTGCTATTTATTTATTTTCTCCCCAAAGTGTTCTTTGACTTGGACCCCCATTTTGAGAGCATAAGGAAATCTAAATATTCTCACATTGTATTGACTTGATTCATCTAAATTCTAGAGAGTGTAGGTATAAATGTTGTATTATTGCTCGTTTGTTATAAGCAAAAGGGGAAAATAATAACATAGAAAATCAAAATCCAAACTTACCTCAAGCAATGCATAATGATTCTCCCTCTTCATTGAAACAAGAAAATCCTAAATCTTGAACACAACAAGAACAAGCATCTTGTATGGATATTATCACTAGACCTTTTGTTGTGATTAACTTGGATGATGACAATGAAATTAAAAAAAAGTTATGAGGAAGTGCATAAAGAGTTAAATTTATTGTTTTCCTCTTCCATGAGCTTAAATGATAACAACTATGATGATCCTCCTAAAAAGAGTGATTCACCATGTGTTGAACTTGGTGATTATCCTAGTTTGGCACTTGACATTGTCCCTTTGGCTAGTTTTCTTCCTTTCACATATGATGAACAAGATTGGGATGTAGACAACCTACCATAGGTTGAATCACATGTGTCTAACTAGTCTTGTTTTTGTTTCATGTCTCATGCTCTTTCTATGATTTCATGTGTGTAATGTGGTCTCCCGTACTATTCCGTTTGATGTGTCTTCATGCTCATTCCTCTATTTTTACCTTTATTCTTTTATATGCCATAAAAAAATTATCTTTTATTTTGTCTCATGTTTTCATTTTGGGGATGATGCAAGGCATTGAGACATTTATGTCTCTTCCATGTTAACCCAAAAGTATTTTCTCTATTTTTTCTCTTTATGTGTCATTCTTCCTATTCCATGAGTTATTTTGGGAATGATGATGTTTTTGAGCTCTATAATATCATTTTAGAAAATACATACATTGACCCCAAATCCATGGATCCCTTACGTGTTTGGGATTTCATTTTGGGGGAAACCCCATTTTCATGATGTAGCTTCATTGGGAAACATATATTTGACATGCAACTTTCCAAATAATCTCTCATGTCTTGTTTGCCATTTATCATTTGCAAATTTAAAGTAATTTCTCATAGCATGGTGTTGGAAATTTCTTTAAAGTGGGGGAATAAATTTCAATTATAAATTTTATAGATCTTGGAATATACTCTTTGTTGCAAGTATGAATGAGTATGGTGGCGTTTTCATTAATGCCATCATTGATGTCAAAATAGTACAGGTTGTAGTGAAAGGAAACAATTTATTGTAGGTGGTTCATGTATATTTGAGATTCCATAGAGATTTTATGAGTACATGGAGCTATCTTTATGGTGTTGTAGGTGTGCTAATATGATGAGTTACCAAATTCTTTTGAGAAAAATAATAAATAGTGAAGATAGAATTGTGTGTGTTTTCAGAATGTGCACTAGTATGTGATCTGCATTTATTCTATGTTGATCTTATGCTTGTGCAGATTTTTAGTGTTGTTTAAGGGCATCCTTAGGCTATATATCTTAGATTATAGTTTTTGATTTGATAAAGAGTGGAAGTTGAGTTCATTGATATGTGAATTGGTCTAGCAGATTTGTTTGTCTATGGAGTAAAAGAAATGTATCTACTTCATAGTCCTTTGTTGGTTTATTTGAGGTCCTACAGATATTGAAGAAGGATTGTAATGGTGTTATATGTGTTCTATAAAATATGTTCATGGTTTGGTGCTCCAAAAGACTAGTTTCAAAGTTACTATGTGTGTCTATATAGTCCAAATGGACTGATGGAAAGTGTTCTTTGTATGAAGGTTGTTATAGTAGCTACAAATGAATATAAATGCATCTAATATGTGTTCTATTGTATGGTGAATCATGTTATGTGCTATTCATGGTATCTTCTTGTTACAGATGCATGTACTTCAAAGCTCATTAGTGTTTTCATTAGGTTTGGCTAACCTAGTGTTTACATGTCATGCAAAGGATAAGTATCAATTAAGTAAGCATGTGATTGATCCAAGGTGTTGTTTTGGGTCTTGGATAAGTCTTGGTTTGGTTTTCTCTCATTCTCATCCACCACAAGAATAATGATTTTCTAACCTAATTTGAATTTTTAAAATGAAGAGTGTGTAGCTGACCTTGGATAAATTTTCTAAGATTGAAGATGGTATAAATACAAGACAATATGTTAAGGATTATATTATAAAATGTGAGAATCAAGGTAGATGCGAGAGATTATGTGAAAGTGAACTAAGGAAGTGAGGACTTCAATTTGTTAGACTCCTAAAAGTAGTGAGTTGATGGTGTCTGTAATTATATGATCAAGGCTATAGATGTGTAAAAATTTGTGTGGTGAATCTTCGGTTGCATTGAGATAATGTTCTCCATGTAGCATTCTTCTTTCTATATTTCTATATCTGTAGGCAATGAGCCTCCCATCTGGATAGTCACTCATATCCTAGGCAGTGAGCCTTTTTGTAACTGGTTTTGCAATTACTCTTATATTGTGAGTTAACCCTCACTGTGGTTTTTCGATTTCTAGGTTTTCCATGTAAATCTGGTGTTTCTTATGTTTTCTCTCTATTATCTTCACTTCATGCTCATACTTACTAATAGATTAAATTGAATGTGGAATTTTTTAATATCTATGGTGAGCGTGATTAGATACAACTAATTCAACCCCCTCTTAGTTGTCTTGTGCATTTCAACAATTGGCATTAGAGCTTAATGGCTTGAGGTAGATCTAATGACATAAAAATTGACAATCCCTATGTTTTTTGGATCTAACCATAGTTTCTAAAAAGTGAATATGAGATATTAATCGATCTCTCTTAGATATAAGACTTGGAAACCAATTGAGCCAGCAAGTGGTCCTTCTATAGATGAGATTTTTTCCTATGAGGAAAATGAAAAAGAAATTTATTAAATCTATAGTTATTTATTTCAGACTAAGCTAATAAAATCTATTTCATTAGGCACTGCTTATCAATTTTGGGAAAATTTAAAAGATATCTATAAAGGAAATGATAGAGTCAAATTATCAAAGAAGTTAACAGCTAAGTGCAGATATGAGAACTTGAAAATGGAAGAAGGTGATGACATTGCAAGCTACTTTGAAAGGGTTGATATTTTAGTACATGAAGTAAAAAATTAAACAAGTACTCTGACAGATGAATATGTAATAGAGAATATTTTGATGACCCTACTAGAGAGATACAATGATAAGGCCTCAGTCATTGAGTAAGTTTATGATCTAAATTAATTCACTAAATAATATCTATTTAGCAACTTGACCACATTTGAAATAAGGAAATTTAGAAAAGAAAAGGAGAAAACAAAAATAGCCTTCAAAGCCACAAAGTCAGAAGATGATTTGGATAGCGAAGGTTCAGAGGAGTTGGAAGCAAATTTTACAAGGAAACTGAAGAAAGGTACTACAAAGTAAAGGGACATGTTACCTTTTAAATTTTTTAGTTGTAGAAATATTGGTCACTATGCTTCAAGATGTCTAGCTAGAGCCATACACAAGAAGAGAAAAGACAATAGAGATAAAAAGTTCAAGAAATTGTATTATGTTAGAGAAGATGCTAGAATTTTTGAAGATGAATCTGATATTGAGGGTGATAAAGATGAATGCATGTTTCTAGACTTAGATAATAAATCGATGTCTACTAACCATGGAAGATGTGCAAGGGAATATGGTTAGAAAAACAAGAAGGAAGAGATGGAAATTACTATGGTTTCTTCCTTTCATACTAGACAAGACAAAGACTATTTAGTAATTAACAATGGATGCTCAAACCATATGATCGGAGACAAAATTAATTTTACTAAACTTGAAAAGTATGATGGAGACATAGTCATGTTTGGAGATGAATCTGGTGCAAATATTGTTGGAAAAGGAGCAATTAGTTTTGATGGAAAACACAATACTAATGATGTCTATTATGTTAAGGCCTTAAGGAATATTCTCTTGAGTGTTGGAAAAATGTACAGAAAATGATTTAAGCTTGTCTTTTGTTAATGGATGTTTTAGCACTTTCTCAACATAGGTAATGCATAGGTACATCACCTCTCTTGAAATGTAGAAATTTACAAAAATGTTACAAAATCCTACCCTAAGGTCTCTCAAGTGTCAAGTCATGACATGCATGGAATTTTTCAATGGTTTAAATGTGATTTTGCTAGTAATCATAGGGAAGACTTATGGAAGTTAGGTTGGAAGGAAGTTGAGTCTTTGAGAAAATTTCTTGAAGTGGGAAGTGTTGATGGTGTTTTTATGCACTTCACAACATAGGTAATACGTAGGTGCATTACCTCTCTTGAAAGACAATCTTCCATAATCAAATTGCAGAACACTATCCCAAGGTCTCTCAGATGTTAGGTCTTGACAGTGCTTGGAATATTTCAGTTGTTTGATGTGATTTGCTGGAATCACAAGGTGGACTTATGGATGAGTTACAAAGTGGGAAAGTTGGATCAACAAATGGAGTTCTTAAGATGGGAGAGTTGTTGTGCATTTGCTGCAGGTTCAAACAGTAGTCTTGAACTCCATTTTATCATTGGATTTAGCTTTATAATGTGCAATGAACCTTGCCTAAGGTTACTTATAAAAAAAAAGGAAAAAGGGCAGGGAAGAGAAAAGGTTCTTGGATCTGAAACTATGAATCAACAATGATCATGGAGGCTGCTACAGTAGACAAGCTCCCCAAACTAGGTTTTGCTTGGCCAAGAGGATCCTACAGTTACACAAAACCAGTGCAATATTCTAAGGACTACATATTTTTAGTTTGCATACACACATCATGAACATGCAAATGAACTAAGTTGTAGCAATCAAATAAAGAATCCCAGGCTAACTTTGCACAACAGCTTGCCATCAACAAGTGCCAAAAGTATGGGCTGGAAATTCATCAAATACTGTAACAACAATCGCCATTACCACTTCCATTCAAGAAACTATAACTAAAACTAACTTGGAAGGTAGAACCATGCACACATAATGAGAAAACTCAAAAGTAACACCCATAGATCATGCAATGTTGCTTTCTATTGCTGCAGAATATTTTTACAATAGCTCTCCAACAACTACAAATGAGGGGAAGACCCCTATTTATAGTTTACCAAAGCCCAAATGAATGGCTATGATTGAGTTACATTGTGTGGCCTAGATTCAATTACATTAGGGCTTCACCTACCCCACAATATTCAGCAATTTAAAATACATCTGTTGTCTTTTCCCTATTTTGTCTTGTAGTGGCCAGTCACTATAGCAGTTTTGCCTTCTAGCTAATTTCCCTTTTACTGTAGCTAAAACCGTCTGAAAGCTACCTTCTCCCAATGGAATTTCAGAATTCCTCATTGGATCAAATGGTTCTGTTAATGGACTCATGGTAAGCTCCTTGAAACCGAAAATGAGAGGCCGAAATGTTGTTTTAGGAATGCTGATTTGAAATGGCCGACGAAGCACGAAACTCCAGATGGTATTTCCCGCATGCAAATTTGGAATTTGAAAAGCCAAGGGAGGATAAGACCCCATTTTAGCATCTGGGTCAAAGTCTGTTTTAGATTTGGAGGTGCGCTTGTATATTTCGGAAATGTGAGGCTGGAATGTCGCTGTAGGAATGTTGTTTTGAAACGGCTGATGGAGTACGGAACTCCGGATGGTATTTTCCGGCTACAAATTTAGAATTTGAAAGGTCAAGGGAGGATAAGACCCCATTTTAGCATCTGGGTCGAAGTCCATTTCTGATTTGGAGGTGCGCTTGTATGTTCCGGAAACATGAGGCCGAAATGTCGCTGTACGAATGCTATTTTGAAACGGCTGATAGAGCAAGAAGATCTGGCTGGTACTTCCTAGCTAAAAATTTGGAATTTGAAAGGTCAAGGGAGGATGAGACTCCATTTTACCATCTGGGTCGAAGTCCATTTCTGATTTGGAGGTGCGCTTGTATGTTCCGGAAACATGAGGCCGAAATGCCACTGTAGGAATGTTATTTTGAAACAGACGACAAAGCACCAAACTCCAGATGGTACTTCCTGGCTATAAATTTGGAATTTGAAAGGTCAAGGGAGGATAAAACCCCATTTTAGCATTTGGGTCAAAGTCCATTTTTGAGTTGGAGGTGCGCTTGTACTTTCCAGAAACATGAGGCCAGAATGTCGTTATAGGAATGTTGTTTCAAAATGACCAATAGAGTACCGAACTTCGGATGGTAGTTCCCGGCTGCAAATTTGGAATTTTAAAAGTCAAGGGAGGATAATACCCCATTTTAGCATCTATTTTGAAGTCCATTTTCAAATTTGAGGAGCGCTTGGACGTTCCGGAGATGTGAGCCCAGAATGCCGTTTTTGAAATTTTGTTTTGAAAACAGTCGAGAGAGCATGGAACTCCGGATGGTACTTCCCGGTTGAAAATTTTGAATTTGAAAGGTCAAGGGAGGATAAGACCCCATTTTAGCATCTGGGTTGAAGTTCATTTTCAAATTCGAGGTGCGCTTATACGTTCCAAAAACATGAGGTTGGAATGTCATTATAGGAATGCTGTTTTGAAACAGCCGAAAGAGAATAGAACTCTGGATGGTACTTCCTGGCTGTAAATTTGGAATTTGAAAGGTTAAGGGAGGACAAGACCCCATTTTAGCATCTGGGTCGAAGTCCATTTTTGATTTGGAGGTGCGCTTGTATGTTTTGAAAACGTGAGGCCGGAATGCCGCTATAGGAATGTTGTTTCAAAATGACCAATAGAGCATGAAACTCCGGATGCTACTTCCCAACTGAAAATTTGGAATTTGAAAGGTCAAGGGAGGATAAGACCTCATTTTAGCATCTGGGTCGAAGTCCGTTTCTGATTTAGAGGTGTGCTTGTACGTTCTAGAAACATGAGGCCAAAATGTCGTTGTAGGAATGTTGTTTTGAAACGACCGACAGAGCACGGAACTCCGAATGGTACTTCCCAGCTACAAATTTGGAATTTGAAAGGTTAGGGGAGGATAAGACCCCATTTTAGCATCTGGGTTGAAGTCTATTTCTGATTTGGAGGTGTGCTTGTACGTTTCGGAAACATGAGGCCGAAATGCCATTGTAGGAATGTTGTTTTGAAATAGCCGATAGAGCACGAAACTCCAGATGGTACTTCCCGGCTGAAAATTTGGAATTTGAAAGGTGAGGGGAGGATAAGACCCATTTTAGCATCTGGGTTGAAGTCCGTTTCTGATTTGGAGGTGCGCTTGTACGTTCTGAAAACATGAGGCCGAAATGTCGTTGTAGGAATGTTGTTGTAGGAATGCTACTGCAGAAACACAGTTTTGGAATTTTCAAAACTTCCTGATACTTAATAAAACCTTGTCAGTTCACTTAGGCACCACAAAAACATCCAAAATCCATAGGAAATCTATCCCCAAAGTCAAAGAATGAAAGAAAAAGAAAATCTACCAAGCGGGGGGGTGGCGGGGGACGGGGGGGCGAAGCCCAAAAAACCCAAGACTTAGCCATTTTTTATTTTAGGGGAAAAATATGGTCAGCCAAAAAATGAGACTTTGAAGGGCACGTTGACCAACTAGGACAAAAAAATGAGGGGCACATAAAATGATACAACAACAAAGAAGCCCGTCTGGAGTGAAAAAAGAGGGTCCCTGCCTACAGCAGGGTTTGTGTGCAAAATATGCACAATAGGAAGTTGATGCACACTTTGTTGTAGGTTCAAACAATGATCTTGAACTCCTACTTTGACATGAGATTTGTCTTTAAAATATGCAATGAACCTTAGCATATGCTATTTATAAAAAAAAAGAGGAAAAAGGAAGGACAGGGAAGAGGTTCTTGGATCTACAACTAGAAATGAATGGTGATCATGGAGGTTTCACTATGGACAACTTCCTTAAAAAAAAAAATCACTTAACCAAAAGCTTACCATTCATTTACCACGTACATGCATAAACAAAGATAAAAGGTTCGAGGAAGCTTTTAATTTTTAATTTAAGTCCAAACAAACTTTACACAACCATCTACCAAAAAAAGACAACCAAAAGTATGGACAAGGAAGGAATCTACACAGCATAAATATTCACAACTTGGTATGTGCAGGATCATCATGGAAAAAATAGGCCCTTAAGTGGCAATAAAAAGTAAAAAAATCAGAGTTAGACAACTTGACGTAAAAATTTGAATAAGTTATCTATATTATTTCAAAAAAATGTAAATAGAATTTATAAAAAATTGAATGTAGTTTCTAAACTACTCGACCTTTATTTAAAAAAATAAAATCTATTTGGTGAAAATTTGAAATTTCAATGTAGTAGTACTTAAATTTCAAGGTAAAAATAAGAAGTAGGTGTCTGTCTGACCACCCTAACCACAATAAAATGATAATATTTTTTTATAATATTTTAGATATAAGTAGAGGACTTATGTCTCGATGTGATGCATATTTTATTATAATTTGTTTCCAAGTAAATAATTAATTATGAACTTTTATTACAAATTTTAAAAAATATAAAAGATCGTCTGTCAAACCACCTTAACTTGGTCAAAACTTCATGAAATTCAATTTTTTTTTTTAATCCTATAGTATGCAAAGCATAGAATGTGACGCATGTTTCAAATTCAAAAATGGTGATATTATTTGAAAGTTATAGATGTTTTTCAATCAGCCTATCAATCAGGACTTTATTCGTAATTCTAATAGAAAATGAATAATAATTATTTATTAAATTCAAAGTAAAGTAGAATTTATATTGGTGGAAAGATGAGAATCTTCTTTAAAAACCCTTTTCGTTTCATCAATTTTGGGTTTAAAAAAATTCATCAGCCACATGGGTCATAATATCACTTACATATCACCACGTTTTGGCCCATCATGATCCTGCACATACCCAACCATAGAACAACATTATCAAATCTATTAAAGAAAATTGAAAGTAACTGAAACAAAAAAGTAAATCTAAATAAATCAGCTAACTATGAGAGATGAACCATGAAACATGCAAAGAAACTAAAAAATGCACCAAATTCAATGTATTTCTACTATAATTTTAGTAGCATGTCACTATAACAACTCAAAACTCTCTTGAAAATGAGAGGAGACACCTTATTTATAGTGTCCAAAAAGTAGAATGAATGGAAAATATTGATTTTCATTATGTGGCCAAGATTCACTACTAACTAGGGTTCTACCTAACCCCCAAATATATTACATTTTAAAATACATTTTTGTCCTTATCCCTATTTTGTCTTCTAGTGGCAGCATTATAGCATTTTTTCTTTTTGTTGATTGTCTTTTCCTGCAACTATTCTATAATGGAATCATCACCAATAATAGGATTTCCTTCCTGCTTCTTCAAAGTAGAATACTCCATGAATTCCAGAATCAATGGCTGGAGCTTATCGACTTCTAGGATTTCAGATTGCTACACTTCATAACTCCATTCTTTGGATATGTCAGAGAGATTTACCTAGTCTTCATCATATTTAGTAATGTGGTCTTTGAACAAATCTGACTAGGTGAAGGCTCGAACAGAAAAACTAATGAAGTCATTAGTGATCTCACCTTACATCCCATCCTCTATCTTCTTTTGGAAGTCAGGCCTTATATTCTATGGATCAACTTGGACAATAGGCACAACATACCCCGTCATTAGGTTCAAGTATCTACTACAATTTGCACAAACATCCCTGGCCCAATAGATATTTGGATCTACCTTGTCAAGAACCTACTCCATCCTTTCTTTTTTGATTTTTCAAAATCTTTCTTCCATACATCCACTAGCCAATGATCATCCTTCTTGAATGCAAGCTCTTTTTCCCATGTCTTGCTTGGCAGTTTGAGGATAGCCTCAATCTTCAGGTAGGTAGACTCATACCTCCTTGAAAAGTCAGTGCAAAGTTTCCTTGTTCCCTCAAGAGACTTTTTTACATCTAAGAACTTGTTTGTTGTCCTGATAGTGTGACTAATGCCCATTTTTCCAATATACAAGACCTTCTAGAACCAATTATCTTTGGTCTTATCTAAATTCTTTCTTCTTTCAAGCTTGTCTATTTTCTCTTTGGACAACAATTGCGATGGGGATGCAGATGTGGTAGGCAATTCCTTTGTTGATGACCATTCCTAGATGTACATTGTTAGATCAACCAATTGTTCTTTGAGGTCTTCCTTTGAAATCTTATCTTGTTGAATTAGATGCACTATCGTGGCGAAAGACTCCTGAAGGTGATCCACCTTTTTTTCTTTGGTGGCCATCCCCAAGTTGATGGTGGAGACATTGTATCTTATTCCTTCTTCTCCCACCATTGGCATAGCTACTTTCTTTTTTTTGGATCTAGAGGCATCCATTGTCACCTCTGATCTAATCTTAGGATTATTCTCCTTCTTAGTGTTGATATGAGCTCTAGAAAATATGGCCTCCAATCTTGTTCTTGGATCCTTCAAAGAAGGAGCTTTCTTCTCTAGTTTCCTTTCCAACCAATCGAGCATTGAGGACCTTTCTTTGGGTGATTCCTTATCACTTTCCTTTTCATCTTTCCTAATTTCAGTATCTTTATCACGAAGAGCCTCTTGCTCTATCCTCGTATCTTCCTTTTTCCTCATCGGAATCCTATATGAACACCATGCATTTGAAGGGGAATTTACTGGGCAAGTGTTCCTTGGGGCTATCTTCCTCTTCACTATCTCTTTCTTCCTTTTCTTCATCATGCCCATGCTCCTTAGGCCACTCTGTCTCTAGACCCTTGTGAGTTTCATCCTCTTCTTTAGGATTGTCTTCTTCTTTATCTTCATGTTCATCATGAGGGATCACCTCCTCATTATGTTTGGGGTTGCAGTCACATTCCTCTATTGGGGAATTATTATCCTCCATCTTTGTGTCAGCAACCTTTTCTTCAATGATAGGTTGTCTTTCGGCCTCCTTCTCTTCAATGTCCTTGAGCTTCTTGGCTAGCTCCTCATCAAGCTTAGGATTGGAGGTCTCTTCAATAATCTTGGCACCTGAATCCTTTCCATCATCACCAGAGGATTCCTAGATGACCTTGTCAATTACTTGATGCTCATATATAGGATGCTCATGATATTCATCCACCTCCTCTTCCAACCTCTTTGTCACCTCCCTCTATTGTTTGTCCAACTCCTCAAAAATCTGCATGGTGGCCTCCATTGAGGGTGGCTCAATAGGAGGAGGAGGAAGTGGGAGTCCAGTTATTGCTCGAGAAATGGTAGCCTTCACAGTGGGGTTCACAAACATGCCCAAGAGTTCAAATGGAATGTACTGCATATACATGGTGAAGGACTTTGGGAGCCTTAGAATAGGCATTATAGTTGTTGTGGTGGAAGTTGGAAGAGAAAATGATGGGAACATGGATGATAAGGAAAGCAAGGAGGTGGTATCCAAGGATGAATTCACTTATATGATTTGTGTTGTGGGAGAGGTAGAGGCAAGGTGGAGGAATTTTTCCACCATGGATGTAGAGGTAGCAACTATTGCATGTGGGATAAGCGGGGTGGTAGCAACAACAATGGTGGTTGTACAAGCGGATATGATAGGTGGAGACTTTGGTTGATCACCCTCCATTTACTCTACCTCATGGAGTGGATCTTCCTATATTACAAACATTTCAGTGATGTTTCCCAATTTCTTATTTTTCTTGGAAGGCTCAACTTCTGAGGCATTTCTATCATACACCTTTGGATTGGACTACTACTCATCAGCTTCTTTTCTTTTCCTCAAGTGAGTGAGTGGAGGGGAATTCAAAATCTCTCCTGTTGAAGTTGTAGCCATTCCCTCATTTGTTACACTAGGCTCACTTTCGATCCCCTTATAAGTTAAGATGGCCCATTTTTGTTTCAATCAGGAAACTTTCCCATCAATCCATTATTTTGTACGAGCCTCAATGGGCTTGGTGAGAATTTTGAGGTCATTGACCTCTTGCTCATCCCAATAGATTAGTGGTAGTGGTAGATTGGAAACTACATTATACCAGGGGTCTATCACCTTTCTCTCATATTCTTCCACCTGATCAGGCACTAGGAACAGGTTCACCCTTTTCACAAAGTATGTAGTCATCCACATATAATTCCTTATCAGCACCTCATGGTCATCCTTACAATTGGGCCATAAATCTTCAATGCTATGAAGATAGGCGTATTCATGTCCAAGTGCCTTCCTTATGTGGCCATAGGGATCCATCCATTGTCGGGCTGTGTGGAGTTTGAAATGATACTCAGACAATTCCTTTTCTGATTTTTGGGCACATTAGGAGTTATGGAGCTCGTACATCCATTGGCTAAAATAAATGGGATAAGAAATATGCACTAGATGTTTGTTTCTTAAGAGGGTGTTCGCATGTTGCAACTTTTGAGAAATCTCCAACAATATTATCTAGTCATTGGGATACTTGGGCAGCTTGTTTGGTCTTTCCAAAAATCCTTGAGTGTGGATATATGTAAATTTTAGGTACTGAATGAATAAGCAATCATATTTCTTGAGGAAAGCCCAAGCACTATGGGAGACTTTCCTCTTAAAGTTTCCCTTGAGAAACCTAATGATATAGCCTATAAAAGCATCATTTACCCTACAGTAGTATTTCTTAGCATGTCTGAATTGTAGTTGAGGGTACCTATCATAGACCTTGAGCTCCCTGGCAGGTTCTTCATTTAGAGCTCTAAACAAACCACTATATTGCCTCCATTCAGCCAATGAGTACACTAGGTAAGATTTCATATAGAAATTGGAGGTCTTTTTGATAGCCATGAACTACTCGTGAAAGCTATCGCTGATTATTCCACCCCAATTAAATATGGTATCCTCTTCTCCACGAAGAATCTGTTCAAAAAAGTAGACCATCCATTATTGCATGTAGGCCACAGTAGGGAGGCCTATCACTCTGCTTAGCACGGTTACTAGATCATGACAGTCATCATAGAAGTCACTACAAAATAACTCTTAGGGAACCTTTGTACTGCTGCTCCTCTTCTTCTTGAGCCAATATTGATTTATAAGCTTCTTACATTTACTTGGGTCTTCATCCCACATTGCCTTGCACTCCCTTATGGTTGTGAATTTGATCTCCCCAAAGGTAGGGATATGAAAGGTCTTTGTTATTCCTTTGGCTAACATGTCAACCAACACATTTCCATCCATATCTACTATTGTTCTAGTTTCTAGCTAGTATGCCTCCCTACAAGCCACCACTAGTTCAGGGGTAAAAAGAGAGGGAGGGAAACCCAAAGCTTTGGCTATCCTGTTGCTTCTAATCAATCTTGCATTATTTGTCTTAGGGTTGATCCTAATCCTTTGTTTGAATTTTTCAGTGTTTACATGTCCTATGTTGGTGTTAGAGACCTCTTTCCAATCTATGGTAAATTTAGATTGCAACATTTCCCCTCGGAACTAGTATTTCATTTGGTCTTTTTCTTCTTTTCCACAACGAGCCTTGCCCATTTTCTTCCCCTTGTCTTTCTCTATGACAAACCCCAAGGTTTCTACACCTGATTCCATATATTTTGTAGACAAAGGCATAGTGAGCATAATCAAGCATGAAGATACAAATGTTAGCCAGAATCCCTGCAAAACATCACTAGATTGGAGAATACAGTAATGAAGAAATCTAAAATTTAGTCTAGGTTATCGTTAGCCATTCACTTAAGGGACTTTGGATGGTGCAGGTCCTAGGGGCCCAACTTCCCTATTAGTATGGTTATTTGAAGGGTGAATAGGGTAGTGCAGTCCGCATGGTTTCTCCTGTCTTCAGATTTAGATGACTTGAAAGGTCCATGCAAGAGAGGGTCCAATTTGAGCATGTGGGTCAAGATTTGTTTCCTGATTGTGAGGAATTTGGATCATCATCGGGGCACCTAGAGTTATGGGGTGGGAAATTTTTCTATGGTTTTCCTTTTGGAATAGCCATGGTGAGGTGACATCCCGGTGACAGAGTTTCAAGGTCCGAGACCTGTGATGCTAGAAGATGGTCAACATAACTCCTCTATCGCTCAAGTGTTCAGGTCAAGAGGTTTGGGAAGTTGTTTGAGGATGGTCGTTTAGAACAGTGAGCAATGAGCAGAAGTCTAGTGGAAGAAACCCGCCTGACAAGACCTAGACTCGGACTTTTCCTCCATGTTTTCTTCATTAAGAGTTCTACCAATGGTCTGAGTACCATGCCTTGGAGGTCAGAAGGACGGGTTTGATTTTCCTTTTGCAGAGGCCGAGATGGGATGAAGTTTCGATAGAAAAGGTGTGGCAGAGGGGACCCGACGAGGGCTAAGACACTTAGGTTTTATCCTTTAATCATGTGGCATTGATATGTATGGGGCCTCAAGGATGGAAGACGGTCCTCTGCTAGTCGTAAGAAATGGTGATGTTACAATGGAACTCCAAAGACCGAGAACGAGAGGATACTAAGGATGAGCTAGTTTGTTCTTGTAACCCGAGTGACAAACAGATGGATGGATCCCAAGGCTCGGATGGATGGGGCTAATACGCCATTTGGAAATGGTGAAAGATATATGACATCCCAAGGATGGAATCCCATAGGAGCGGACTCGAAGAGGCATCGCACCATTTCAAGATTTTTTTTTGAGGTTTCATCGATGACGATGTGGAGGCTTGGACATGGAGGGTGCTATCACTCTGTAGAAATAATGGCACTAGGGAAATGAAGTTCCAGATCTAATTTGGGGAGTGATCTAATGGTTGACTTGAAATTTCATCACATGGGTTTTCTAGAACTCACTTTCCTCTATCAAATGAATGCATTTTATCCTTTTCTATCCATCATTTTAACACAAAATCACCAAAAGAATATTGTGGAAGGGTGGATGGTGAACCTACCACAAGAATCTGGTGAAGGTAGTTGTTGAATCTATGAATAAATGATGAAGGAAGGTGATGGGCTCGAAGTCGGTGATTGACAAAGGGTCCAGATCTCTGCAATTGCTCTGGCTAATCCTAACATGTGAAAATGATAGGATAAACCAAGTATTTATACCCCCAAGTGCATTGCACCCAATTAATACATGTACAATAGGTCAAGGTTGGTGAATTCAAATTCAAGACGACAGTGAGAGGTCTGAAACCTAGAGGCTTGAAGGACATGAGCCAAAGGCCGCTTTAAACATCAAGTGGAAAATCATCGACAAAGAGGGCCCCAAGGTTTGATGGGCGAAACTTTGATTGATGACCATCATCTAGGAAGACCGAATGGATAACGAAGTCTCAGGCAGAGAGATTTGGTGGACCAGGTCTAGCACAAGGGAAGGATGGTGGGTTGTAGCACCAGTTATGAGGATGACAGATAAGGAGTTGGGTCTCAGGGCACAAAAAGGTGGAACCTTTTAGACATTTGGAAGAGAAAATGTAGCCTAGAAACCTAGTGAGGGAAACCCGCTGTGACGGACCTAGAAGATGCCAAAGATGTTGGCAAAGGCAATTTCCAAAGGAACTCTATGAGGATCCAAGGCTTAGCAAATTTGGAGGGGAGGGAAGCATGGTGAACTTAAGGTGAGACTTTGGATGCATGCTAACCATTTAGGGACACCAAAATGGGGGCATGCAAAATGAGGCGGCAGAAAAATGACCAAGAAAAGTGAACAAAACAGAGGGTCCCCACTCTAAATGGGGCGTGTGTGATAGAGGAACAACAAATGGCTACTCTATTGGGGAGAATGCTCCTGGTGTTCTAAAGATAAATATACATTTTGAACCCAAAATCTCTTATTTTTGTAGACCAGAGGCTAGTCCCCAAAGATGAACTAAGAAGTAAGTTACGTATGGGAACCTAGGTTGAATCACATTACGGGGTCATCATGGAAGTGTGTGCATGATGAGTTCATTTCCTTTCCTCAAAAACCATGTAGACAATTACTAACTAGGAGGGACAAGTGACGTAATTTGTCTAACCCCAAAAGTAACCTGGAAATTGCTCCACTGCCAATCAAGCATCCATAGCCACAATGGAGATGTCATTGTGACCCCACGAACATATCTCTATTGTTAGCTATGCATCCACAACCCTAGTAGAGATATTTGTACACCCATATGGTTGCATAATTTTAACCTTTCTTTTCTTTTCTGATATTTCTTCGTAGTAATTTTTTTCTTTTTCTCAACCATGTAAGCATTGAAGCTCACTAAGGGTTTTGAAATCATAGTGGTCATTCGAGCAGACATATTTTTTTTCTCTTATCTAGCCCTTTCACCAATTACCACCCAATTCTTTTGAAAATCTTAAAAAAACAATTGTGTATGATCCATGATATGCGTAAAAAGATTCAAAAAAGGATACAATCCTAGATTAGTCTAGAGTTCAACAAAGAAAACAAATTCTTGGGGCATTCAAAAATCGGTACTGGGGAATGAAGGCTTACGTAGAAAACTAACAAGGGTGGGAAGCTGAGTGAATTGCTCATCAAGCCGAGAATGGCCATCACAACAAAGACATAGAGACTCTCTTGATCAAAGAAAAATAATCAGGATGTAGGGAAAAATGAGAAAAACACAAAGCTAAAGAAAGAAAGCAAAGAAAGGAAACCTATCCTAACCTATATACAATTATTTATAGGAACAATTCTAAAAGAGCATAGGCATGGAAGTAATGCTTTAGGTGTTTCCCATTGATAGGCAACATGACATCTTCACCAGTTAAGGTCTTTAAGAAAAAATAATTATCTCCAAGAATTTCATTAATCTGAAAGGGGCCAAGCCAAAGCTTGTCAAATTTGTTATGTCCCCCTTTATTTTCATGGGGCTTGTCCCAATATAGGACTAGATCAGCAATTCAGAAGGCCTTGATTTTGGCTCAGCTATCGAACCATCTTTTAACTACACCCTGATGTTTAATGAAAATTTCTATTGCATGGTCACGCACTTCTTCTAAATGTAACAACTAAGCTAGGCGAGCTTCTCTACAATCTCCTCCTTTGTAAAAATCAGTATTGAACTTAGGGGTAGATATTTTCAATTAGATTGGGAAAATAGGATCTAAGTCATAGATGAGGTGGTATGGGGAATCACCAAGGGTAGCCTTACGGTGTGTGCGATCTTCCCAAAGGAAAAAATGGAGCTGGGTATGCCAGTCCTTGGGATTCCTATCAAGTAGTTTCTTGATCATGGTGATCAGGTTCTTGTTGGTGGATTCTGCTAGGCCATTTCCTTGAGGGTAGTAATTGGATGAGAACTTGAGAGAAATGTGATAATCAAAGGCTCAACTAGCAAATTTAAGTGAGGTAAAGGTGGGGCCATTATCACA
This sequence comes from Sequoiadendron giganteum, assembly GCA_007115665.2. Taxonomy (NCBI): domain Eukaryota; kingdom Viridiplantae; phylum Streptophyta; class Pinopsida; order Cupressales; family Cupressaceae; genus Sequoiadendron; species Sequoiadendron giganteum. The sequence continues at coordinate 443,837,304 of CM021105.1, forward strand.
TACTAATGCATAAGGGCAACCAAAATGATTTATGATGAAGCTTTCAATAAAATTTGTAACTACCTTAGTTGTGCATTGTTTAAAAGAAATGGCTTTAGTCCATCTAGTGTAGTAATTAGAATTAGTTAGAATGTACCTATGTCCTGTAGATGATGGAGGGATTACCGGACCAATGAGGTCAAGTCCCCACTGAGAAAACAATCTCACCTCTAGAACTGGTTGCAACGGGACAACAACGTTCTTTTCCCTGGTTGCAACGGTCTAGAATACATGGCATGTGTGTACATGATTATGGGAATCTCTAAAGACCATAGGCTAGTAGTAACCTGCCCTCAGAACTTGATGTGCAGTGGAAGGACCAGAACCATGATTGATGCCAAACTTGTCAAGAAACTCTCTCAAGACTTGATTTTCTTCTTATTTTCCAAGGCATCTGAGATAGACACCTTTGTGATTCCTCTTGTACAGTATGGATCCTTGCAACATGTATTTGTTTCTCTTTATCCAGAGATCACACTTATGGACTCCTTGAAAGTGAGAAGGGAATTTGTGGTTCAACAAGTAATAGATGATTTCATCATACCATTCACCTAGAGAGACATCCTCCAGCTGATACTATTGAACTATGAGCTCAGGCCCTACTATAGCTACTGCTTCAACCATCATTTGGGTGAGCATTTTTCCTTGTTCAAACTTCATTGGCTGAATTTCCATGTTGTATTCCTACAGCAAGGTGACCCACTTCGCTCATCTTTCCCCCTATTCATTCTACATTAGTAGCATCTTTACTGCTAGGTCAAGCACTATAGAAAACACCTTGTTGTGTAGAATTAATATCTAAATTTTTTGATGCCCTTGACAAGAGCATAAACCTATTTCTCCACGTTGTGGTATCACAATTCAACTTCTTTTAACAAAGCACTCATAAATGCAATTGAGTGCTCATTTTCATCATTGTCCTTTTAGGTTAATATGTTGGCACATGAGTGATCTAAAGAGAATGAATAAATGTAGAACGAATTCAGGTAGTTTGGATTGACCAACATGGATGCATAATTGATTTCTTTCTTAATTTCTTCAAAGGCTTGCTTTGCCTCTCGGGTCCATTTAGTTTTGGCATCTTGTTTTAGCATAGCATTGAGAGGCTTGACGATTTTAGCAAAGCCCATAATAAAGTTTTTGACAATCTTTATCTTTCTCAAGAAAGAGTTTAGCTCCTTCTTGCTTCTTGGCAGTTGAATCTTCATGATGGCATGGATATGCTCGGGATCTATAGAAATTCCATTTTATGATTAAATATGCCCCAACAACTTTCCCTTGGTGACCCCAAAGATGCATTTCTTTGGATTGAGGGGAACCCCAAATTATCGTCACCTTTGGAAAACTTTGCATAAATTGGTCACATGATCACTTTGTTGCTTTGATAATACATTTAAATCATCCATGTAGATGATTATGAATTTTCCAATCAGATCTTTGAAGGCAATGTCCATGGTGCATTGAAAGGTATCACCAATGTTGATGAGTCCAAATGGAATTCGTCTATAGGAAAAGGTGCCCCACTTGGTGGTGAATTTCATTTTATGTCAATCTTTGTACTAAACCATAACTTGATTGTATTCAGAGTACCCATCTAGGATGGACATCATCTATGAGCCATTTACTATCTGTAATACCTCATCCAATGAAGGCACAAGATAGTTATCCTTTTCTGAAGCTCTATTAAGATTGTAGAAATCAACACACAACCTTATTTCACCATTATTTTTCTTGACTAAGACCAAATTGGCTACCCACATGGAGTGTCTAACTGGAAATATAATCCTGGCAAACAACAACTTCTACACTTCCTTATATATGATTGGTTCCAACAAAGCATTGACAAGATGCTACCACTGTCAAAATGGCCTTACATTTGGTCTGAGAGGGATAGTGTGTATGATAATTGACGTGTCATAAGTTTTCAGATCTTCATAGCTCCAAGCCATGAAGTCATGGTACTTCCACAGGGTATCAATGATGCCTCTCCTTTGTTCAGTCATGCACACCTTGCCAATAAACACATTCTTTCCATCCTCGGTTGTTATGAGGTTATGGGTGTTGCACTGGGTGTTGATGAAGTCTTTCTTGACCTACTGATCCTGATATCTGATGTAATCCAATTCGAATACTCTCTCAAGTTGGACTATACCTCTTGGGATAGTGTTGTTCTTGAGGTTGATCACTCCTATATCAAGCTCGACCTCCTCAGGTTTAGTCTCATCAATTATTTGGGTAGAAACACATTGGAGCTGGTAATGAAATCTAAGATACATTTTTCATCATTGAACACTTGGAACTTTGATACATTATCTGGCACCAATGGAATGGAGGTGAGCTCGATGGTGAGTCTCTTGAGGTCAGATAATGACAGGGGCTGCAAGGTACTAGCTACCTGGGCCAAAGCATTAGCAATATGGTTATAGGAGTGTGGGATCAATTGAATGTTGAATGCATCTAAAATTTCTAGTAGATCCCATACCCTATGCCTATAGTTGGTCAACCTTTGGTCATAGCAAGAGTAAATCTTCCTTACTTGTTTCAAGACCAACTCAGAATCCCCGAAGACTTGCAAAATTTTGACTACTTTTCTCGATGCCATTAGGGGGCCAAGGACTAATGTGTCATATTCTACTACATTGTCTATGCAATAAAATTGAAGTCTGTGAGCAGAAAAATATGACTTACTCGTGGGGTTGATCAACTCGAAACCAACTTCAGTTCCTTATTTGGACTTGGACCCATCAAAGTGCAACATCCAAAACCTAGAGGAGTTCTTGAATCTAGAATTACTAGGCCTGTTCTTTACCTTTGATGGCAGTTTTATCTCAGCAACTATAGGAGGTGGTGTAGATCGAAAGTAGCTTTAATCTGGCAGTGTTAACCCTATCCCTTGATGTGTTCAATTTTTTTTTGATATAAACATCATTCAAATTCTAAATGGGTAACATTATGTACCTTGCACCAACTAGGTAGCAGGATCTCTTGAAATTTCATTCTCACCCCCAGACTGAGTTGATCTTGGATGCACTTTTCTATAAAGTCTTGAAAGACATCTAGTAATCCAAGGCTACCACCTTCGCAAGAATCCTCATCATTTGATTCAACCAGCGTTTATTTACTTTGAGGAGTGTGGGCCAAGCCGAGAGGTGGACTACATAGTATGAGAAGGACTTCCCTAGTTCCCTCTTCTTTGTATCATCCTTGCTCTTCTGAATATGACACTAGGTAGTAGTTCCCTAACTCTATTTTAGAAAATAACACCTCATTCATGCTGTTATATTATATTATCATGAAATTCATGTGTGGCTCCCGATCTATACGGATCTGATTTGGCATCCCTTTCCATGGCAACTATAGGTGGGAGTAGTCTGTGGCAGCATACCCATTCAAGGCTCATGTGAATTCCATACCCAAAATAATACCATAAGTGTCTAGGATATCAACAATTTAGATGTCAATGGTTTGTTGAATCCATGGATCAATAAAAATTTGCATGGGTATAATGTTGATTTTCCCAACTATGTTGATTTTTGTTTTATCAAGCTACATCACCTTTCACCGAGAAAGGGTTGGTACTATTCCCAAAGCTTTTCACACACTCAAGGGAATAAAATTGGTGGAGGCCCTTGAATTGAGAAAACAATTATGTAGATTCTTTCCAAATATTTTGATGGTAGCCAAGAAGGGAGGAGTTTCCAAGTTCCCCTAAAATAGTCCTCTAGACATGTCCACTTGGGCAACCTGACCTTTATCTTTTTCATTACCCTTTTTTTTGGTTTGGGCTTGTTTTGTTTCCTTAGTGGGTGGCCTTTTCCTTTTCTGATTGGAAGGAAAATCTTTTTTCCTATTTAAAACCTATCGGATGATGGGCTCACTCGGTGAATCCTCAAAGGAGACCCTCTTGGTCGGTGCTTATTGAGTTGACTAGGATGGAGTCCCATTGATCATTCTAAAAAAAGAATTCCTAATAGCTAGGACTTTGAGAAAATCAAAGGTGGATACACTTAGCTTAACCTTCTTAAATTCCTCTAAAACTTATTCTCCCATCTATTCAATTTTTGCATCATAAGTGGTACTTTGGGAGGAACTAGTGGGCTGATTTTGGTTTTGGTTTGGTTGCCTATTCTTGTTAAAGTACCATGTGGGTACATGGGCATAGTCCAAATTGTTGCTAGCATGTGGATCCAGAGGGGTACCAAAGTTGTTAGGTGGGGTGGAGGTCATAAAAGGACCACCAACATGCCCACCAGCCTTCCTATTCCTAATGTCATACGGGGTAGTCCTCTAGTAAAACATATGAAATTCATCTTCCGTATGCTCTTCCTCATCCACTAGACCATTATCTACAGAATTAAAAAGTTGAGCCAAAGGACTTTCGGTACTTACCTCCTCTTCTTTCTCCTTTTTTAGCATGTTTCTCTCATCCTTTGGGAAGGGAGCTTGGTTGACCACCAACATCAAGGAGTCATATGGTTCAGAAGGGATGATGTCCCTACATCCCACGCTATCTATGACATTTTGGACTTCAATCTGAAAAATTTCAGCGGATGTCTGGAATTTTGGATAATCCAATTCTAAATGTCGACTGGTTTTATGGATGTGGCACTAGCCAGATAAGGCAACCTCAGCTAAGTAGACTCTACTTGTAGTCTTGTCATTATATTTAGGCTGGTCCAAGGGAGTAGGAATGCCACCATTATTTGGCCTTGTGTTCCACATCTGATTTTGTCCTTAGGAGGGCCTTCTGTCAAAGTTTTTCCTAAATTTTGGCCCCTTTCGTAATTCTATCCGAAAGATGTTCTAGCGTCATAGTTTTCTTGGTTGTCATGAGGCTCCTCATTGAGGTTGGCCTGGATGCTTCTCTAGGAAGCATGTAATTGATTGTTTCTATTTCTCAATTGATTCATCTCCATAGACATTTTCTTGATCATTTTTAGTAGCTCATCAATTTGATCCTTCTCTCTATTGCTTGGCTATGAGGCTGAACCTTGAAGGAAAACCAGTTGCACGATTGCCTGATTTTGGTATGCCAAGACCTGGGTTGGATGAGAAGGGATTTGGTGCTATTGGGGAAATAGATAATGAGGAACCGAAGGGGCTTGGTTCATTGGCTATCCCGCATGAGGCACTATAGGTAGTTGTGGCACTAGATTCATAAGGGGTGTTTGATGTTGTAGAGCTTGGGTCAGCCCGTGGATTTGTGTGTGATGAGGAGCCTAACCTAAAGAGGGCAGCGAGTCAGAAATTTTATGTCCCAAGTCTGTACTGGCTATGACAACCTCCACATAGGAATCCACTAACCGGGTAGGAGGCGGTCACATCTTTTTCACTAATGTTGTCATGAGGTTGTCTAATGTTGCATAAAAAATTGGTAGAGAAGCAACATTGTTGAATGCATATGGGGCTTGTAACTGAGTGTATTCCTTGTAGAACTGATCATTAAAGGAGCTGATCAGTTCATTAATCTCCCTTCGAATAGACATAAACTATCGATGCAATTCTGAAGGGCTGATCGGGATCATAAATTTCTTCAAGATAGCACCCTTTAGAAGGTTCCACGTGTTGATTAATATCGCTAGCAAGTTGACATACCAGTAAAAGGCCTCTTCACCCAAGGAATAAGGAAAGAGTTGACAAGAAACATCTTCATGTATAATCTAAATGGTCTTCAAGGCTATCTGGAAGATCTTCATATGCTCTTCTTCTATCCTCTACGGGTCTCGAGGGTTGAAATTTGTGCAAAAGCTATTCGGGTTATTTGGCATGTCATGGTAAAGGTTAAAGGTCAAAGGAGAAATATTATTTCCCAACCACGCCATGGGATGTGGTGGTGGAGGTCGATGCACTAGATTGACTTGGGGCTACAAAAGAGGGACAACAGCCGATGGGACAACACCCAGAGATGAGAAGGCATTGGGCTGGATGGTAGCATTCAATGCTTGGGAAACGACAACCTGGAAGGTTTTTTGCAATGGATGAGTCGGAGAATGTGCTACCAAATATGAAGGAGAGTGTGAAGATGAGTGGAAAGAACAATAATATGATGGTGAAGTCAATATCGGTTGGTCAGATGTATTGGAGGTAGATGCTTCACCTTTCTTAGCTCTCTTAGCTTGGGTAGGGGGTGGTAACTCTTGGAATTCCCCTTTGTTTTGTGTAGACCTTAGTATTGTCTAACATATTTCAAGGGAGAAGGACCCAATTCAATCCAACTTAGCTCCAAATATTCCCTCCTTCTAGCACAAGTTCTTTTGACAGGTGTGTTAGCACTTTTTCAACACAAGTAATGTATAGGTGCATCACCTCTCTTGAAAGGTAGAAATCTGCAAACAAGTTACAAAATCCTACTCCAAGGTCTCTCGGGTGTCAGGTCATGACATGCATGGAATTTCTCAATGGTTTAAATGTGATTTTTTTGGTAATCGCAGGGTAGACATATGGAAGTTAGAATGGAAGGAATTTCAGTCTTTCGGCAGAGTTCTTGAAGTGGGAAGTTGATGTGCACCTTTTTGTAGGTTCAGAAAGCGATCTTGAACTCCTAATTTGACTTGAGATTTGGATTTACAATGTGCAATGAACCTTATCATAGGATATTTATAAAAAATGAAAAAGGCAGGGAAGGCAAGAGGTTCCTAGATCTACAACTAGCAATGAATAGTGATCATGAAGGTTTCTACTATGGACAAATTCCTTAAAACCAAATTTCACTTAACCAAAAATCTCACAATATCATGAAATTTGTGCTATCTTCTAAGGACTGCAAATATTTTACCATTCATTTACCATGTACATGCATAAACAAAAAAAAGGTTTGAGGCAACTTTGAATTTAAGTCCAAACTAACTTTACACAACCATCTACCAGCAACAAATAGCCAAAAGTATGGACTAGGAAGGCATCTACACAACAAAAATCTTCACAACCACAGAACAATATTATGAAATCTATTAAAGCAAACTGAAATTAACTGAAACAACAAAGTAAATCTAGCTAAATTAGCTAACTATGAGAGATGAACCATGAAACATGCAAAGAAACTTAGAAATGCACCAAAGTCAATGTATTTCTATTATAATTTCAGTAGCAATTCATTACAACAACTCAACTCTCTCTTGAAAATAAGATGATACCCCCTATTTATAGTGTCCAAAAAGTAGAATGAATTGACAAGATTGATTTTCATTATGTGGCCAAGATTCACTGCAAACTAGGGTTCTACCTACCCCCCAAATATATTACATTTTAAAATACATTTTTGTCTTTATCCCTATTTTGTCTTCTAGTGGCAACATTATAGCATTTTATCTTTTTGCTCATTTCCTTTTGTTGCATCTATTTTTTAAGGGACTCTTCACAAATAATAGGGTTGTCTTCTTGCTTCTTCAAAGAAGCATACTCTATGAGTTTCAGAATCAACAACTAGAGCTTATCAACTTCTAAGATTTCATATGGAAACACTTGATAACTACATTCTTTGGATCTTTCAGAGAACTTTTCCTAGTCTTCATCATATTTAGTAGTGTGGTCTTTGAAAAAATCTGACTAGGTGAAGGCTCAAGCATAAAAACTCATGAAGTCAATAGTGATCTCACCCAACATCCCATCCTCTATCTTCTTCTAGAAGTGGGGCCTTATCTTCTCTGGATCAACTTGGACAATAGGAACATCATACCCCATCATTAGCTTCAAGTGTCTACTGCAATCTGCCCAAACATCCCTGACCCAATTGATATCTAGATCTACCTTGTCAAGCACTTTCTCCAGCATTTCTTTTCAATTTTCAGAATCTTGCTTCCATACATTCACCAGCCAATGATCATCCTTCTTCAATGCAAGCTCTTTTTTCCAAGTCTCACTTGGCAATTTGAGGATAGCCTCAATATTTGGGTTGGTAGACTCATACCTCCTAAAGAAGTCAATACAGAGTTTCCTTGTTCTCTCAAGAGACTTTTTTACATCTAAGAACTTGTTTATTGTCCTAATAGTGTGATTGATGCCTTTGTTTCTAGTATACAAGACATGTTGTGACCAGTTCTTTGTGGTCTTATCTAAGTTCTTTCTTCTCTCAAGATTTTCTATTTTCTCTTTGGACAACAATTGCGATGGGGATGAAGACATGGTAGGCAATTCCTCTGCTAATGACCATTGTTGGATGTAGGTTGTTAGATCATCCACTTATGCTTTGATATCTTCCTTTGAAATCTTATCTTGTTGTATGATATGCACTACCGTGGCAATGGAATCCTGATGGTTATCCACCTTTTGTTCTTTGGTGGCCATCCCCAAGTTGACGGTGGAGACGGTGTAGCTTATTCCTTCTTCTCCCACCATTGGAATAGCTACTTGCATTGTTCTTGATCCAGAGGCATCCATTGTCACCATTGATCTAATATTAGGCTTCTTCTCCTTCTTAGTGTTGATTTGAGATCGAGCCAATATGGCCTCCAATCTTGTTCTTGGATCCTTCAGAGCAAGAGCTTTCTTATTCAGCTGCATTTCAAACCAATCAAGAATTGAGGACCATTCTCTAGTTGATTCATTTTCACCTTCCTTTTTATCTTTCCTTTTTTCAATATATTTATCACTAAGAACCTCTTGCTTCATCCTCGTATCTTCTTTTTCCTCATTAGAGTCTTAGATGAACAACGTGGATTTGATGGGGAATTTAGTGGGTAGGAATTCCTTGGGGTTGTCTTCCCCTTTAGTATCTCTTTCTTCCTTTTCTTCATCATGCCCATGCTCCTCGGGCCTCTCAGTCTTCGAACCTTTGTGAGTTTTAACCACTTTTTTAGGCTCGTCTTCTTCTTTATCTTCTTTTTCATCATGATTGAGCACCTCCTTATTATGTTTTGGGTTGTGGTCACGTTCCTATGTTGGGGACTTATTGTTCTCCATCTCTGTGTCGACAACCTTTTCTTCAATGAGAGGTTTTCTTTCAACCTCCTTATCTTCAATCTCCTTAAGCTGCTTGGTTGGATCCTCATCAAGCTCAAGATCAGAAGTCTCTTCAATAATCTTGGTACTTTAATCCTCACCATCATCACCAGAGGATTTTTTGATGACTGATGAGGCTTTATATTGACCTCATAATCATTAAGTTTTTACCTTTTTTTTACTTTATATCTGGCTCTAAAAACTCATAATCTTCTCTTTTATGTATATTTTATGAACTTATCGAGGTATAAAGATTTAGAAGGGTATGTGCAAGATCATGATGGGCCAAAAAGTGGTGATATGTAAGCCATATGATGGTCCATGTGGCGATCAACTTTTTTTTTACCCAAAATTGATGAAATGAAAAGGGGTTTTAGAGGAAATTCTCAACTTTCCACCAATATAAATTATGCTTTACTTTGAATTTAATAAATAATTATTATTCATTTTTTACTAGAATTATGAATAAAGTCTTGATTGATAGGCTGATTGAAAAACATCTACAACTTTCAAATGGTATCACATTTTTTGAATCTGAAACATGTGTCACATTCTATGCTTTGCATACTGTAGGATTAAAAAATAAAAAATTGAATTTCATGAAAATTTGACCAAGTTAAGGTGGTTAGATAGACGAGCTTTTATATTTTTTAAATTATGTAATACAAAATTCATAATTAATTATTTACTTGGAAAAAATTTATAAGAAAATATGCATCACATCGGGACATGAGTCCTCTACTTATATCTAAAAGCTGATAAAAAAATATTATAATTTTATTGTGGTTAGGGTGGTCAGACAGACACCTACATCTTATTTTTACCCTGAAATTTAAATACAACTCCATTGAAATTCGCCAAATAGATTTATTTATTTTAAATAAAGGTCTAGTAGTTTAGAAACTACATTCAATTTTCAACAGATTCTATTTTTACATTTTTTTGAAATAATATAGATAAATTATTCAAATTTTAATGTCAAGTTGTCTAACTCTGATTTTTTGTCTTTTTATTGCCACTTAAGGGCCCGTTTTTTCCATGATGATCCTGCACATACCCAGAATATGAATGGTTAATATAAGTGCTTATTTTCTATTATATGCATGATTAGAATGTGGTTATTAATCTATGAAATTCTTTATCATACATATACATTTATTATGAGCTAATATTAATACTTAGCCAAGTGATAACTAATTCTGTTTGAAAGTGATGAATGGTGAGATTGTTTGTGACTCATCCACAAATGAGTTATGATCCATTAATCTCCTTTTTTATGACTCATCATGTTGAATGAAGACTTTACCAACTACAACTCAAACTCCAGCATCGCACATCTAGTTCATAACTCTGGAATTCAATGCAACTGAACACAGTTACAAGGATCCATGCCAACTTTATTCCTCCACGAAAGGATATCTTTTAGACTTTGAGTAGATTAAGTTTGTTGCTTATATTTTATTTTTTAAAATAATGTTGGATGTTTATATCTAGAGACAACACAGTTGGATGTTAGATTATATCAATTTTTTGATCTTTCTCATGTAATTTCCCTTATGTTTTAAGATTAAAATCATTTATGTAATTCACCCCTATTTGGGCACATTAGTGGGAAATGAGAAGAAATTTGATCTCAACACTATTCTCAAAAATTCTTTCAGCACACTTTTTGAATGAGGTGATCTTGTTAGTCATTAAGATTCGATTATCATTGCTATTTTTCATTTTCCATGTTAGCTCAAGTTGAATTCATTTCATTGTTATGAATTGGAAGACAATTTAGATTGAATTTGTACTAGATCATTGTTTTTACATTGTTCTATTTTATCAGGTTTTGTAGTTCATTTCTTAGTTTAAAGATCATTTGCATAACTAAGATAATCTAAAGTATCATTTTAATGGATTATGTGGAAAGAAAGATAGTTACTTGTCAATTTAGTAAGTGATGAATGGAATATTTTATTTTAAAAGAAATTAATCAAGTTTCAAATAGATTTTGAAGTTCAAATTAGATTAAGTTAATTTTCCATTCACTCATTAACTAACTTGTCTTGGAATGAAATATCTCTCTTCAAATTCAATTTTGACAATCATTTAGGATAGATGAGGAATAGAATGTTAGCTCAAAAAACTCTTAAAATAGAAAAAAAAAAAGCTCTGAATCACTCCTAATCGAGCCAAAACTACCAAAAGCACCCCCCCAAATACTGATCCAACTCTTATCGTAGATAGATTTAGACACCCCTGGGTTGAAATTAAAGTAATTAAACGAGTGGGAATTGTGACATTAATGACATCCTACCATCATTTTTGATGACACTGTCGAGGAGAATTTGGCTTTAAAAATAAAATCTAAGCCTTAAGTGTCGGTAAGATCATTTAATGAATGTTTTCAAATATCCATTTGGACGACTTGTAAGAGGAAATCTAGAGAAACGTCAAGGATAATCCTAGCCTAGTGCTACGATTTCACCCTCTACTAGGTTAGAATCTACCCAGTCAAAAAGTATGGGAGACAAAGATCGAGAGGAGGAGGTTCCCAACAAAAAATTTTCCTTTCCCATTTTTATAAATGTTTGGGCTAATGAGCCACCAGTGAAAAATATCTCACCTTCTAATTTACCTACATTTAGAGGGAAAACTTTGGAAGATCCTAATCAATTTTTATTTGAGTTTAAAGTGTTATGTCAGACTTATGATTATACATCTTACAATAAAAAATTAAAATTATTTCCGTCCACTCTTAAAGAATCATCTTTATGTTGGCTTATGGGGTTAACTACAAATTCAATAAATACTTGGGATGAAATGGAAATAGTATTCCTTAATAAATATCAAGATTATTGCAGAGTTAGGGATAGGAAGGAAGAACTATTTAAAATGAAGAAATTGGAAGATGAGAGTCTAGATGACTATGTAGACATGTATCATTTTTTTTTAAAAAGGTGTGGAAATGGATTAGATCAATAAATTAGTAAGTCTATGTTTGTAGAAGGCATTGGTGATGATTCTAGAGACACCTTGAATTTGATAGGAAAAGGGGATATTAATAAATAGTCATTTGAGGAAATTATTGAAATCTATAAGAATTATTCCAAGATAAGACTAGGTTATAGGAAAAGGAACAAAGGCTCCTCATCAAATGTCTCTAAAGTCATGGAATAAATTGCAAACTTTAAAAAAAATATTATCCTTCATCTCAGTTCACATCCTGATAAAAGAACAGTTGAACCTTTGGCTATCTACTATCCTAAATGTAGGGATAAGCATCCACTGAGGAAATGTCCTTTTAATTAGGTAGATTTATGTGAGATATGTGAAAAGAGACATTCTACTGGTAAATTTAGTCTCCTCCCAGAAATCAGGAATCAACTAAAGAAACTAGTAGAAGAAGAATTTAATTTGGTAGGACAAAGATGGTTTAACCCCCCCTTTGGTTAGCCTGAAAACAATTCTAATTGGGGATCAAATCAATGGAATAATCAATGGAATTATCCTAGACAATGGAATCCACAAGCTCGGTGGAATCCCCAACAAATGTAGAATCCACTTCCACCCATGACAAACCCTTGGGTACCATCATGGGGGTAGACTGAATATTCATAATGGAACCAGCCTCAGTGGTAGCCAAACCAGTCTCAGTGGCATCCAAACTAGTCTCAATGATAGCAGAATCAGACCCAATGACAACCCAACCAATGGCAACCTAATCAAGGAAATAATCAATGGTAGAATCAGGGGCCAAAAAGACCCTAGAATAAAAATCAGCTAACTGGACAAAACCAACAATCAAGCTCTCAACTAGTCAATTAGCCTCAAATACCTGCTCAACCAATTCCCAATCCTAGGAATGTTAAAACTCAACAACCTACTTGTAATGCTAATCCTAACACATTTAATTTGAATAACATTCAAATAAGAGATATTCATTTGAGGAATAGAGTTATACCAACAAAACCTTATGAAACTAAGGAAGACTAACTTGACAAGATTTAATGAAGGAAATAGAAAAATAAATCAATAAAGATCATGTTAAATAGGCACCATTTACTTCATGAATTAATCGGGAACCATTGGTTGAACAAGTAGATAAAAAGGATGATCTGATTGATCCTCAAATTATTGATGAGCTCAAGAAAATAAAAATTGAAATTACCCTATTGAGGGTTTCTCGTGATATTCCAGAGATCAACCAGGTGGTTAAATCTCTATGTGTTAAGACACTTGGGAGGAAAAAGAAGTTTCCCCTTACAATTCAAGTTGGAGGAGAGTTGTATGATGTCCTCTTAGGGAAGTTAACTCCACAAAAATATGGTGATCTAGGAAGTTTTTCGATTACCCTTAGCATTAATGGTATTGAAATTCAAAATGTTCTTATTGATCTTGGAGCTGCCATTAATGTTATTACTACTGAAACAACTAAAAAGATTGGGATTATGAATGTTAAACCAACAACTACAAATCTACTACTAGTTGACCAATCAATTGCAAAATCTAAGGGAATACTTGAAGATGTCATTATCACTATTGACACTTGGGATTATCCTAGTTATCTTGTTGTGTTAAAAACTAAAAAAAGAAAGAGAGGTTATCCTATTATTTTAGGGATACCTTGGCTAGCAACTGTTGTTGCACTCATTAATTGTAGATTTGGTAGTATGACTATTTCCAATGGGATGAAACAGAAAGAAGTGACTTTGTATCCACCAGCTAAACCATACTTAAAATTTGATAATCAAATTTGGATTGATGATCCTAATTCTGAGGAAGAATAAATAAGGGGCCTTGCAGTGGTGACCTTGGTAGAACATGCTCAGGAATATTAGGATTCTATAAACATAAGAGAAGAATATCTAGGAGAATGTAGTGATCTTGAAACTTCATCATGTTGTCCTTTTCCCAACATCATAAAACATGATGAGAATAGGTTAATTAATCAACTTCTCCCACATCCTTGTCCCTTAAACACGTTAAATGGTGATCCCTTGAATCTTCAAGAAAAGACAAAATAAATCCTTATTCAAGCTGAAAAACCTTTAGTTATCAATAGTGGTTTAACAACAAAACAAGAGGAAGGAGAAAAAGAAATTTTAGAAAAAAATACAGGAGCCTTCGCTTGGGATTATAAGGATATGAGAGGAATTCATCTAGAAATTTGTACACACCACATCTATACTTAGTATTTAAAACCTTGAAGACAACCTGAGAGAAGAATCAACCTTACTCTAAGAGAATTTGTGAAATTAGAAATAGAGAAATTGCTCCAGGTAGGATTCATTTATCCTATTTCGGACAACAAATGGGTTTCTCCATTGGTCATCATACCTAGGAAAAATGGGAAATGGAGAGTGTGTGTGGATTAAAGAGAACTAAATATGGCTACAAAGAGAGAAATTTTTTTATTTCCCTTCATAGATTAGGTATTGGATAAATTATTTGGAAGTAGTTATTTTTCTTTTCTTGATGGGTTTAGTGGATACAACCAGATACAACTAGCTTTAGTGGATCAAGATAAAACTACATTTACATGTCCATGGGGTACCTTTTCTTATAGGTTTATAAATTTTGGGTTGTGTAATGCTCCTGCAACCTTTCAACGTGTTGTTCTTGCTATTTTAGAAGACTTGACAACAACATGTGTAGAAGTTTATATGGATGATTTCACGGTCCATGGGAAAATTATGAAAAGTCCTTGGAAAGTTTGAATAGAGTCCTAAACAGATATAAATAAAATAGAATGTCATTAAAACATGAAAAGAGTTTGCTAATGATGACATAAGGATTTTTTTTGGGTCATCATGTGTCAAAAGAAGGAATGAAAGTAGACCTAAACAAAGTTGAAATAATTTTGCAAATACCTGCACCTAGGAATCAAACTGATGTAAGGAGCTTTTAAGGAAACTCTGGTTATTATAGAAGATTTATTGAGGGATTCAATAGAATTGCAGGTCCACTCTTTACTTTATTAAATAAATACTTTGAATTTTTATTGACTTCATCTTGTTAGGAGTCATTTGATCAAATCAAACAAGCTTTAAAAACTTCACCTATAATTGTTGTTCCATTTTGGGGTGAACCATTTCATATTAATAAATATGCCTCTAATTTTTCAATTGGAGCAGTTCTTGGGTAGAAGGATGAATCTGGAGCAATGCATGCTATATATTATATAAGCAAAAACCTCAATCCAATAGAATTGAATTACACTACTACTAAGAAGGAATTCCTAGCAGTTGTGTTTTCTATAAATAATTTCTGACATTATATCACTGGATAGAAAAATTTTGTGCATACTAATCATGCATCTATTCATTATCTTATGAATAAAATTGTTGTGGGAGGATGTATAATTAGATTTTGGTTATTACTTTAGGAATTTGATACAACCATCATTGATAAGCTAGGTAGAGATAATGTTGTAGCTTATTTTCTATCAAGAATGGTTTTGTAGGGTAATGATGAGCCTGTGGAAGATGTGTTTCCTAATGAAAACTTATTTGCAATATCAATTTAATCACCATGGTTTGTTGATATTGCAAATTACTTAGTAACTGGGAAATGTCCTTATATTTCAGAAAACAGAAAAATAAATTTATTAGAGAAAGATCTCATTTTGAATGGATTAATGGTTGTTTGTTTAAAATGTGCCCAGATCATGTAATGCGAAGATGTGTGTAGTAAACTGAAGTATATGATATATTGAAAGCATGTCATGATGAACCAGGGGTAGGACATTACTCTTAAATAAGAATATTTCATAAGATCTTAGGAGCAGGATATTTTTGGCCTACTATGACTAAGGATACATCTCATTATGTCAAACATTGTGATCAATGTCAAATAATGGGGAGACCTAGAAGATCAACAAAGATGCCATTACAAACACAAGTATCACTTGAACCATTTGAAAAATGGGGTATTGATTTTGTTGGCCCAATAGATCCTCCATCCAAGGGAAATAATTATATACTGGTATGTACTGATTATGTTACAAAATGGGAAAAATTCAAATCATTACCAACTGCTAAAGAGGAAAAAGTTGCAGATTTGATATACAAGAATATTCTATAGAGATATGGAGCACCTAAAGAACCTATGTCAGATCAAGGGCCATAGTTCATGTCTATAATGCTTTAGGAATTTTTAGAAAGTTATCAAATTCAACATAGGAAATCATCACCTTACCATCCTCAAGCAAATGGGTAGGTTGAGGTGACCAATAGATAACTAGAAAATATTCTCACAAAAATAGTTTCATCTAAGAAGAATGACTGGTCTGATAGGTTAACTGAATTTGTATGGGCATACAATACAACATGGAAGAAAACTACTAGATTTTCACCATATGGGCTAGTTTATGGAAAAGCTCCTATCTTTCCCATTGAATTTGAGTTAGAAACACTTAGAATAGCTATGAATGTGGGGATAGATATTACTGAAGCACAGAGGAATAGAATAATGCAATTGAAAAAATTGGATGAGATGAGAACTGAATCTTTGCACCAGACAGAAGTCATTTAAGGATAGAGGAAATAGTGGCATGATAAAAATATCTGCAATAAGCAATTCACTACAGGTGCTTGGGATTTGTTATTTGATTCAAGGTTTAAATAATTTAAAGGAACACTACATACAAGATGGCTTGGGCCATATGAAATTGAAAAATTATTTGATAATGGAGTCATTTGATTAACACCCATAGATGGGGAAAGAAAAACAATGTTGGTAAATGGGCATAGGCTCAAGCTTTATCACCGACCAGCATCGAAAGAGGAATTTATCACAGAACTTGAAGCAACAATTGAACATTTTACTTAGGAAGATTTTTCTTCTTTGGGTGAAATGGTCAATCCTTAAATCCATTATTGATGGGTATGAATAAACAAAGTAAATTAAAAACCAGAAATAGCGATTTACTTTGCAAAAAAAGAGAGAAAAAAAAATGAGGAAGAAGAGCTCTTGATCATGCCTAATTTGAAGAATTTCAAATGATTAAAGTTTTCATATTTACTCTTGATCATTCCTAATATTTTATGATCTATTGAGATTGATAAATCAGGTTGAAAATATTTTCAAAATGTTAAGTCAAGAGCGCATAAAATGGTTCTGTACTATCAGAAGATTTTCAGCTTCATTTATTACTAATGTGTTTGTGTAAATGTGCAAGTACAACGTTAATTCAAAAATTCAAAAAAATTACTAACTTGACAAGTGGAAACAAGTTGACTCCCACAAGGGTTGAGCTCAGCGTGTCTTTCATTAATAGTTTTATTAAGATTGAATTTTGATTATTGATTGTGCGGTTAAAAGTGGACACGTATCACCATTATTCACCATTATCTAAAATTTCCATCATTAACAAGTAAGCATTTATATCTCTAGGAATTTTTAAAAGTTTGAAGTACATTCAATTTAGTTTATAAAGTGTACTTGTTAGATTAAATTATGATTGTTTTAAAAGAAAGATATAATTTTTTTTAAATGTGTAAATGAAACTATCATTACTTAATTGGGTAATAATGATGAAAAGATAGTTTCAAGGTGAGGTGATGGGAAATTAGATTGAGATGTACAAGACATGTTGTTGTCAGTACATCGATGAGCCATAATAGGCATGCAAAGTACGTTCAACTAATACTACATTTGTTATGATATCTTGTCATTCATTTTAGAAATGAATTAACGTCACCATTTCAAACATAAGAGGATTGTCATTTCTAGAAATTTCAACATTATTGGTAGTCTTTGAGCTCCTGAAATTTTAGTCTTGTAAAAAATGGGGTATAAAAGAATGGAAGAACCAAAAGGAATAACTTTAGATGCTGAATCTAGAAGGTATGTACAGTAGTCTGGATGGTTAGATTTCTTTCTCAAATATGAAGGCTATGAATGGGAAATTATGTTGGAATTTATCAAAAAATTCCATATCAACTTTATAGTGGTCAGGGGAGAACCCATTGAGGTATTTGTTGTTGTAATTAGTGTGTTGTTTGGAATTCCTATGGAAGGTGACATTATTCAACCCAGGCTTTCAAATTTGCAAGATTTGCTTGAAGTATTTCATGTTCCTAGAGAGCCCTTGCCAGTTTTTCACATACATAAAGGGAAGAATAAGGGTATTGAGCGAGGAAGTTTGCAAGAACCTTGGGCATCCATTACACTCTGCTTTATAAAGTTCTTAACCTGCAAAGGTTAATTTTCAGCCATTCGAAAGCCAAAACTCAAGTTGTTGAATCATATTAGGCATGGAGCAACTAAACCTGAAGTAAGGATTAATTTACCTAATTTTCTCTTTTATCAACTTACTAAAATGGCTATTAGATGCAAGGAAAAATAAAATAGAGTAACTCATCATGTCTTAATGTATTTAATAGTTAAGAACCAATTCATGTGGAAACCTAACTCAGAAGAGGAGTGGAGAAATGTTTTGTTGAATACTGATGAGGAAAAAGAAAAAAATATAATTTCTGAAGGCAAAATAATTAAAATTGAGAAAACTAGGGTTTTCATTAAAAACCTAGTTAAACCTATTGGTAGGCCCAAGAAACAAAAGCTAGAGAGCTCTACTTCCGCAAAGAAAAGGAAAACAAAGGGTTTAAAATAAAACCTAACTCAATCAATAACGGAAACTAAGAAACACAAGGCAGAGAGCTATGTTTCTGTGAAGAAGAGGAAAAATGAAGAAAAGAAAACCCCGGAGAATTCTAAAAAAGAAGACTTCTAAAAATAAGAAGAAAACAGAGAATGGAACAAGAAAAATTTGAGTCTAAAAATCCTACTTCTACCATCCATTTGGATGATTCTGGGGAAGAAGTTGGAAAAGAAGAAGCTAAGAAAGATAAGCATGAAAAAGAAGAGATTGAAGAGGAAGTGTTGAAAGAAGTAGAGCCTAAAAAATAAAGAATAGAGAAATAATCTACACTGCCAAAAGAACATTTGTCACCTCATAATTCCCCTATTTGGGATGTTGACTTTTCAAAACCTAATTCTCCATTTCAGAATATTAATGTGTCAGGTATGGAAACTAAACATGAAGATGAGATGTTGAATATAGAACTTTTTCAGGTCAGTAAAATGACAAATGTTGAAATTGGATAGGAAGAGAGAATTCAACTCAAGGAAAAAGAAGTTGTTCATCATGAGGGAAAACAACCAATAGAAGAAGAAGAAATATATTCTGATAATGAAAATTTAAAGGAAATATATGAGGAAAAAATTCAAACAACTCTCATAGTATCTAGGTTAGAAGGAGAATTGGAAGAATTCAGAATGAAAAATCTGTTACTTGAGGAAAAGTTGAAGCAAAAAGATAAGAAAATATTGAAATTTCAAGGAGAAACAAGTCAATTAAAAGAGAAGTTTGGAAAATAAATTAGTCAGTTGTTTTCACAATTGAAAGAGGAAGAATAAAAACTTCCCAAAAATGCCATACAAGATGAGAAAAAGGATAGAGAAATTCATAAGATAAAAACATAATTGGAAATAAAGACCAGCATAGAGAAGCCAAGATACCTTTCCTTAACAGCTATGAAATATAAACAACTTAACAAAGAACTCCAAGAACAGTTGGATAAGGCCACAAAGGAAAAAGAAGAAGCAAAGGAAAGGGTAATTCAGATTGTGGATATTTCATTTTCCTTAGTTTGTACAAGGAAGCCTTCTGGGGTGTATGGTTTGTTTCTTAGAGAACTATTCTTAAAGTGGAAGTTGAATCAAATTGTGCTAAAAAAGACTTGTTGATTTCTGGACAGATTATGAATTTATGGATTCTTATTCTAACAGTTGTCTAGATATTCAGAATCAAATGTGCGAATTCTTTCAGCATAGATTTCTTATGGGAGATAATTATTATTCATTGCTCAATATCTATATAGGTGAAATTCAAATTAAATATTTTGTTTCATTATTTAAAAATCATGTTGAATGGGCAACCAGAATGGAGGAAATTAAAAGAATGCAACAAACATATGGATTGCCAATGAGGAACGAATATCCAAATTCAATCCACTACATTGATAAATTTAGGTCCATATTAAGGTTGAATGATGCCACTCCTATTTATGTCAATAATTTGTTGAAAATCATTGCAACCTTTCAAAAATTTGAGGGCACTCTTCCTCCTTTAGTTATCCAAATGTGTGAAGAGAGATTCTGATCACTTTCACATTCAATGAAGAGAAGAGAGAAAATATCTCCAAACAACCTCATTTGGAGAAAAACATAATCATTTTAATTCATTACCAAAAAGAGTTATGGATTGGCATGAGATTCAAAATGCCTATCATTATCATGCCTGTACCTAAAATTAATGCACCTTGATAGATACCAGCAGAGGTCCTCAGAACATGGTATTAAAAACTGGAAAATAACAATGGATTTGCAATGTCAAGAAGAACTGTAGCTAGATAGAGAGGGGGATTTTTTGACTATGCTCTTTGGATTGAATCACTCAATAAAGGATTTCATATTCCACCTAGATGAACCATGAGGGAATGGTTAAATGAAGGAGGAGGAGAATGATGAGGCTCTATATTGACCTCATAATCATTAAGTTTTTACCTTTTTAATACTTTATATCTCGCTTTAAAAACTCATAATATTCTCTTTTATGTATATTTTATGAACTTATCGAGGTATAAAGACTTAGAATATGAATGGTTAATATAATTTATTATTTTTTGTTATATGCATGATTAGAATGTGGTTATTAATCTATGAAATGCTTTATCATATGTATACATTTATTATGAGTTAATTTTAATACTTAGCCAAGTGATAACTAATTCTATTTGAAAGTGATGAATGGCGGGATTGTCTGTGACTCATCCTCAAATGAGTTATGATCCACTAATCTCATTTTTTATGATTCATCATGCTGATTGAAGACTTTACCAACTACAACGCGAGCTCCAACATCACACATATAGTTCACAACTTTGGAACTCAATGTAATTAAAGGAAGCTACAAGGATCCATGCCAACTTTATTCCTACGTGCCAGGATATCTCTTAGAATTCAAGTAGATTAATTTTCTCACTTATTTGTTATTTTTTAAAATAATGTTGGATGTTTATATCTAGAGCCAACACAATTGGATCTTAGATCGTATCAAGTTTTGGATCTTTCTCATGTAATCTCCCTTTTGTTTTATGATTAAAATCATTTATGTAATTCGACCCTATTTGTGCACATTAGTGGGAAATAAGAAGAAATTTTATCTCAACACTTTGTTCAAAGATTCTTTGAGTACGTTTTCTAAATGAGGTGATCCTATTAGTCATTAAGATTTGATTATCATTTCTATGTTTGATTTTCCATATTATCTCAATTTGAAATCATTTCATTGTTATTAATTGGAAGACAATTTAGATTGAAGTTCTACTACATCATTGTTTTTACACTGTTCTATTTTATCGAGTTCTATAGTTCATTTCTTAGTTTAAAGATCATTTGCATACCTGAGATAATCTAAAGTATCATTTTAATAGATTATGTGTAAGGAAAGACAAGTACTTGTCAATTTAGTAAGTGAGGAATAGAATAGTTTATTTTCAAAGCAATTAATCAAGTTTCAATTAGATTTTGAGGTTCAAATTCCATTTTGATGGTCATTTAGGATAGATCAGGAATAGAATGTTAGTTCAGAAAAACTCTTAAAAAGAAAAAAAGAAAAAAAGCTCTGAATCAATCTTAACTAAGCCAGAACTACCAAAACCCCCCAAAGACTGATCCAACTCTTATCACAAATAGCTTTAGACACCCGTAGGTTGACATTAAAGAAATTAAATGAGTGGGAATTATGACATCAAAGACTTCCTACCATCAACAACCTCATCAATTACTTGATGCTCAAATATAGGATGCTCATGATAGTCATCCACCTCCTCTTCCAACCTCTTGGCTACCTCCCTCTATTTTTTGTCCAACTCCTCATCAATCTACATGGTGGCCTCCATTGAGGGTCACTTAGTAGGAGGAGGAGGAACTGGGAGTCCAGTTATTGCTTGGGAAATGGAAGCCTGCATTGCGAGGTTCACAATTATCCCTGAGAGTTTAGATGGCATGTACAACATATGCTTGGTGAAGGACTCTAGGAGCATGAGAACAAGCATTGTAGATGTTGCGGTGGCAGTTGGAAGAGAAAATGACCGGGACATGGATGATGAGGAAATCAGGGAGGTGGTAGCCGAGAAGGAATCCACCGATATGATTTGTGTTGCAAGAGAGGTAGAGGCAAGGTGGATGGAGATTTCCACCATGGGTAGAGAGGTAGTGATTGCTACACATGGGATAAGTGAGGTGGTAGCAATAGAAATGGTGGTTACAACAACAGATACGATAGGTGGAGACTTTGGTTGATAAACCTTCATTTCCTCTCCCTCATGGAGTGGATCTTCCTGTATCATAGGCATTTTAGTAATGTTTCCCAATTTCTTATGTTTCTTGGAAGACTCACCTTTTGAGTCCTTTCTACCATACACCTTTGGATTGGACTATTTATTGTCAGTCTCATTTATTTTCCTAGAGCGAGTGAGTGGACGGTACTTCGACATCTCTCTTGATGAAGCTATAGTCACTCCCTCATCTATTACATTAGGATCACTTTTGATCCCCTTATAAGTCAGGATGATCCCTTGTTTCAATTGAGCAACTTCCCCATAAATCCATTCTTTTGTATGAGCCTCAATGGGATTGGTTAGAATTTTGAGGTCATCGACCTCTTGCTCGTCCCAATCGATCAGTGGTGGTGGTAGATTGGAAACTGCATTATATCAGGGGTCTATCATCATTCTCTCATCTTCTTCCACCTAATCAGGCACTAGTAACAAGTTCACCCTTTTTACAAAGTATGTGGTCATCCACATATAATGCATTATCCGCACCTTATGGTCATCCTTACAATCGGCCTAGAAATATTCAATGCTATGAAGATGGGTGTATTTTTCTCAGAGTGCCTTCCTAACATGGCCATAGTGATCCATTTGTGGTTGGGCCATGTGGATTTTGAAATGATAACCAATTCCTTTTCTGATTTTTTGGCACATTGGGAGGTATGGAGCTCGTACATCCCCTGGTTGAAAGAAATGGGATAAGAAATCCCTGCTAGATGTTTGTTGCTTAAGACGGTGTTCACATGCCACAGGTTTTGAGAAAGCTCCAACAATATTATTTGATCATTGGGATACTAGGGCAGCTTGTTTGGTCTTTTTAAGAATCCTTGAGTGTGGATGTATGTAAATTTTGAGTACTGAATGAATAAGAAAGAAAATTGCTTGAGGAAAGACAAAGCACTATGGGAGACTCTCCTCTTGAAGTCACCCTTGAGCAACTTGATGATATAACCTATAAAAGCATCATTTAGCTTCTAGTAGTCTTTCTTAAAATACCTAAATTTTAGTTGAGGGTACCTATCATAGACCTTGAGCTCCCTGCTAGGTTCTTCATCCGGAGCTCAAAAAAACCATTGTATTGCCTCCGTTCGGCCAATGATTACACTAGGTAAGATTTCATGTAGAATTTAGAGTTCTTTTTGACAGCCATGAACTTCTTGTGAAAGCGATCGTTGATTATTCAAACCTAATAAAATGTGGTATCCTCTTCTCCATGAATAACTTATTCAAAAAAATAGGCCATCCATTCTTGAAAGTAGGTTGTAGTAGGGAGGCCGATCACTCTTCTTAGCAAGGTTAAAAGATCATGATAGTCTTCATAGAATTCACTGTGAAAGAGCTCCTGGGGAACCTTTTTAGTGATGCCCCTCTTCTCCTTGAGCCAATATTTATTTATAAACCTCTTACATTTACTTGGGTCTTTGTCCCACATTTCCTTGCACTCCTTTATGGTTGAAAATTCCATCTCCCCAAAGGTAGGGATATGAAAGGTCTTTATTATTCCTTTCAGATGACATGTCAGCCAATGCCTTTCCATCTCTGTCCAATATTGTTTTGGTTTCTAGATGGTATGCCTCCCTGCAAGGCATGACTAGTTTGGGGATGAAAAGAGAGGGAGGGAAACCTATATCTTTGGAAATCTCCCTTCTCCTGATCAATCTTGAATTCATTTTCTTAGGGTTGATCATAATCCTTTGTGTGAATTTTTCAATTTTCACATGTCCTATGTTGGTATCGGAGATCTCTTTCCAATCTGTGGTGAATTTAGATTTCAACAGTTCCCCTTGGAACTGGTATTTCATTTGGTCTTTTTCTTCTTTTCCATGAGGAGCCTTTCCTATTTTCTTCCCCTTTTCTTTCTCCATGACTGTGCCCAAGGGTTCTACACCCAATTCCATATATTATGTAGACAAAGGCATAGTGAGCATAATCAAGTATGAAGATACAAATGTTAGTCAAAATCCTTGCAAAACATCATTAGATTGGAGAATGCAGTAATCAAGAAATCTAAAATTTATTCTAGGTGATCATTAGTCATTCACTGAAGGGACTTTGGAATGTCTATGTCCCAGGGGCCGAACTTCCCTAGTAGGATGGTTGTTTTAAGGGTGAATAGGTTAGGGTAGTCTAGATGGTTTCTCCTGTCTTCAAATTTAGATGACTTGAAAGGTCCATGCAGGAGAGGGTCCAATTTGAGCATGTGGGTCAAGATTTGTTTCCTGATTGGGAGGCATTTGGATCATCCTTGGGGCACCCAGAGTTATGAGGAGGAAAAGCTATTTGGAGTTTTCCATTTTGAATAGCCATGGCGAGGTAGCATCCTGAGGATGGAGTTCTGAGGTCCAAGACCCATGATTCTAGAAGATGGTCACCATAACTCCTCTACTGCTCAAGTGTTCAGGTCAAGAGCTTTGGGAATTTTTTTGAGGATGGCCATTTAGAATAGAGAGCAATGAGTAGAAGTCTAGTGGGAGTAACCTGCCTGACCAGACTTGAACTCAGACTTTGCCTCCATTTTTTATACATTAAGAGTTCTACCGATGATTGGAGTATCAGGCCCCGAAGGTTGAAAGGATGAGCTTTATTTTCATTTTGCAGAGTTAGAGATAGGACAAAGTCCCGATGGTGGAGGTCTTGCAGAGGGGACATGGTGAGGGCTAAGACACCTAGGTTTAATTGGTTACTCATGCAACACCGATATGTTTGGGGCCCAGAGGACAAAAGACGATCCTCTGATAGTCATAAGAAATGATGTTGTTACAAGGGAACTCTACAGGCACAAATACATGGACTAGGACCGAGAGGATACCAAGGATGAGGAAATTTGTTCTTGTAACCCCAGCGGTGAATGGATGGGCAGATGTCGAGGCTCGAATGGACGGGGTTGAGACACTATTTAGAAATGGAGAAAGATATACGACATCCCAGGGATGGATTCTCATGAGAGCAGACCCAAGGAGGCATCCCGTCATTTCAGGATTTTGTTTTACGTTTCATCAATAGCAATGGGGAGGCTTGGACCCAAAGGGTGCTATCATTCTATAGAAATAATGGTGTTGGGATGATGAAGTTAAAGATTCAATTTGGGGAATGATCTGATGGTTGACTTTAAATTTCATCACATTGGTTTTCTAGAACTCACCTTCTTCTATCAAACAAGTGCATTTTATCCTTTTATATCCATTGTTTTCACAAAAAATCACCAAAATAACATTATGGAAGGGTGGATGGTGAACCTACCACAAGAATCTGGTGAAGGTAGTTGTTAAATCCATGAAGAAATGGTGAAGGAAGATGGTTGCCTTGAAGGCAACGATTGATGAAGGCTCCATATTTCTACAATCGCTCTAGATAATCTTGACATGTGAAAATGACAAGATAAAACAAGTATTTATACGCCGAAGTGCATTTAATGCACCCAATTAATACATGTACAATAGGCTCAAGGTTGGTGAATTCAAATTTGAGACGATGGTGAGAGGTCCGGAACCTAGAAGCCGAAAGGACATGAGCCCAAGGCCACTTTAAACATCAAGTGGAAAATCATCGACAAAGAAGGGGTTGGGTCTGATGGGTGGAACTTCAGTGAATGATGGCCATTTAGGAAGACTGAATGCATAACAGAGTCCCAAGTAGAGAGATCCGATGAACTGGGTTTGACGTGAGTGAAGGATAGTTAGTTGTAGCACAAGTTATGAGGATGGTGGGCAAGGAGCCAAGTCCCAGGGCATAGAAAGGTGGAACCTTTTGGATGTTTGGAAGAGAAAATATAGCCTTAAAACTCGGTAGGGGAAACCCGTCATGACATACCCTGAAGGTGTGAAAGATGCTGGTAAAGGCAACTGCCAAAGGATCTCTATGACGATCCAAGGCCTAGCAAATTTGGAGGGGAGGGAAGCATGGTCAACTTAAGATGAGGCTTTGGAGGCATGTTCACGATTTGGGGATACCAAAATGGGGGCATGCAAAATGAGGTAGAGGAAAAATGACCTAGAAAGACAAATGAAAGAGAGAGTCCCCATTTTGAACAAGGCATATGTGCTATAGGCACAACATGTTTCGGGATAATATTTGTGAGATCAAAAAAAGGTCTTGAACTATGGTAAGAGCATGGAGAAGAACATATGGAAACATTTATTAGCTCAAGGGTGTTGATGGTCAATGTTTTCTATTTCAAGTTAATGAATTTTTTTGTGGCACTTGATGATGGGACATGTAAAATTTCACAACCTAGTCAGGATTAGTTCAAGAGAAGCTGCCTGGGATGTGCCCAAAATCATAAAGCCTACCTATGCTATTTGTAGAAGTTGTCAACTAGGAGAACAAACAAGTTGTAGCTTTAAAGGAAAAGAACAATAAACTATTGGAATATTAGAATTGATTCATATAGAGCTCTGTGATCCTACAAGAACAATAATTCTTAATGGTGACTAGTATTTTATGCTTTTCATCGATGATTATTCTAGAATGAAATGGGTTCCTTTTCATAGGATAAATCTCAAGCTCTAGATAGATTCAAGGTGTTCAAGACTATGGTAGAGAATGAAGTGAATATGAAAATAAAATTCTTAAGGTTTGAAAAAGGTGGAAAATTCACCTCTAATGAGTTTAATATGTTTTGTGAAGTGCATGGTATAAAGAGGCATCTTTTTACTCCTATAACTCCTTCGAAAAATGGAGTTGTTGAGAGGAAGAACCAGATAGTTCATGAAGTTGTAAGGACTATGATGAGTGATTAAAATATTCCTGAGGTATACTAGAGAGAATCAATTCAAACTATTTTCTATGTTATTAACAGAGTTTAGATCAAAAGAAACAATGCAAAAACTCCTTATGAACTATGGTATGGAAAAATTCCCACTCTTAAGTACTTTAACATGTTTGGAAGCAAATTTTATATTAAAAGAGATGATGAGAATCTAGGAAATATTGATGCATGATGTGATGAAGGTTTTTTTCTTGGATATGCAACCAAAAGCAAAGCATATAGATGCTACCATAAAATATTGAGAAAGATTGTTGAAAGTGAAAATGTAAAAGTTGATGAAAATATGCATAGTTCAATTGAAATAAGTGAAATTGAACAAGATGAAATTTTTTGTAGGCAAGAGAAAGAAAAGGATAATGAAGAAGAAGAACATATTAAAGAAGAAGAGGCTCTAGAACGTTCTCCTAAGATTCCAAAATATGTACAAAAAAATCATCCAGAAGAATAGATAATTGGAGACAAAGGAAAAGGTATAATAAAAAGAAGTAATGTGGTGCCAGCTGAGTTAAATTTGTGTCTACTTTCAAATATAGAGCCTAAAATAGCATGTGAAGCATGCAAATATTAAAATTGGGTTATAGTCATGAAAGAGGAATTATGGAAAATAGAGAAAAATTATACATAGGAATTGGTTCCTAGACTAGTAAATGAGAATATAATTGGTACAAAATGGGTATTCGGGAATAAGTTGAATGAGAATGATGAAGTAGTAAGAAATAAATTAAGGCTTGTTTACAAATTTTATTCATAGGTTTAAGGAATAGACTTTGAGGATACATTTTCCCTAGTGGTAAGAATGGAGGATATTAAGATGTTTTTGGAATTTTTTGCTCACAAAGATTTCAAGGTACACTAGATGGATATTAAGTCTAAATTCTTGAATGGAGAATTTGAAGAAGATGTATACTTGGAATGGATGAGGGATTTCAGTTATCAGAGCAACCAAACATGGACTACTACTTGAAAAAGGCTCTATATGGACTTAAATAGGCTCTCAGAGCATGGTATGCAAGGTTGGATAGGTATTCAGCTCAACAAAGGTTCAAAAAAGGCTTTGTAGATAGTAATATTTATTTCAAGATTGAAGGAAAAAAAATCTTGATAGTAGTAGTGTATGTTGATGATATTATCTTTGGAGGAAATGAGGGTGTGTGGAGGAAATTTATAGTGGAGATACAAAATGAGTTTGATATTTCCATGATTGGTGAGTTGAATTTCTTCCTTGGACTTCAAGTGAATCAAACTGATAAGGGAATATTCATTTCACAATCAAAGTATGTTAAATAATTACTAAATAATTTTGGAATGGATGACTCCAAACCAGACTATACCCCTATGGTGACTAGATGCAAACTAAGGATGATGAATCTCCTAAAGTTGATCAGATAAAGTATATATCTATGATTGGTGGACTTTTATATCTTACTTCTACTAGACCAAATATCATGCATGTAGTATGTTTGATTTCCATATTTCGTTAAGAACCAAAATAAAAACATGTTATAGACGTGAAAAGGATATTTAGATAGCTAAGAGGTAATTTAGATTATGGTTAGTGGTATCCTAAGGATACTAATTTTACTTTAAATGCTTACACTAATGCCGATTGGGGTGGTTGTATAGATAACTAAAAGAGTACAAGTGGTGGTGCATTATTTCTTGAATACAGGTTGGTTTCATGGCTAAGCAATAAATAGGATTCAATCTCTTTATCCACTACTGAGGCTGAGTACATAGAAACAACATCTTGTTGCACATAGGTACTATGGATGAATAAAACATTAAAGGATATAGGAGTGATGTGTGATGAGCTTATCCCTATCTTCTATGATAACACAAGTGCAACAAATATTTCAAATAATTTGTTAATACATTCAAGGAAAAATATTATATGTATTAAATATCATTTCTTAAGAGAGAAGGTATTGGAGAATGAAGTTAGGCTTGAATATGTGCCTACAAAGGATCAGATTACTAATATATTTACTAAGTCTCTTCCTAAGGATACTTTTGAGTATCTCTAGGAGAAGTTGGGGATTACTTTCCCTCCTTCTTTGAACTAGGTGCACATAGAGGTGCATCAGTCTAGTGGATCTATAGATTCATCATTTTTCTAAAATGATTACTAGGATCTACTCGTTAGGGTGAGTAGGAAGTATCATTGCTGTTGTATGATATGTGTGTTCTAATGGGTGCACTACTAAGGGGGAGTGATAAAAATTTTATATGGTTGAAAAATTAAGTAAGAAAAAAATTCCATTGATGTCAAAGGGGGAGAGAGAGTCATGTGAAGAATTCTATCCATATAGGGTGAGAGTGAAGCAAGAAAAAAAGGAAAATTCGAAAGGGGGCGAGATAAGGAGAGAGAATCTTGTAAGGAGGAGAGAGTGCAAGAATATTGTGTAGGTTTTATAATATGAAAAAAAAGGAGAGTTTGTATGTTTTATTTGATGTTTTTTCACATCATATGCTGCCATCAATGACAAAGGGGGTGATCGTTGCAAGTATGAAAGAGTATGGTGGTGTTGTCATTAATGTTTTCATTGATGTCAATACAGTGTGGGTTGTTGCAGTGAAAGGAAACAAGTGATTTTAGGTGGTGCATGTATAGTTGAGATACTATAGAGATTTTGTGAGTACATGGAGCTATCTTTATGGCATTACAGATGTGATGATATGATGAGTTACGATGTTTTTTTGAGAAAATTAATAAATAGTGAGGAAAAAATTATGTGTGTGTTCATAATATGCTCCGATATGTGCTCTTCATTTCTTCTATGTTGATCCTATCCTTATGTGGATTTTTAGTGTTGTTTAAGGGAATCCTTCTAGTGATATATCCTAGATTATAGTTTTTGGTTTGATGAAGAGTGAAAAGTTGAGTTCACTGGTTTGTGAATTGGTCTATTAGAGTTTTTATTCTATGGACTAGGAGAAATGTATCTACTCCATAGTCCTCCACTAGTTTTTTTCAGGTCCTTTGGATCTAGAAGAAGGATTTGAATGGTGTTATTTATGTTATATCAAAGGTGTTCATGGTTTGGTGCTCTAGAAAACTAGTTTCAGAGTTATTATGTGTGTCTATATAGTTTGAATAGACTAATGGAAATCTTTCTTTGTATGAAGTTTGTTGCAATAGCTGCAGATGAATCTAAAGGAATCTAAGATGAATTCCATTGTATGGTGAAGCATGTTATGTGGTCCACATGTTATCTTCTTGTTAAGGATGTGTGTACTTCAAAGCAGATTCATTTTTTCATTAGGTTTGGTTGACTTAGAGTTTAAACATCATGCAAAGGATAAGTATCAATTAAGGAAGCATGTGATTGATTCAAGGTTTTTTTTTGGGTCCTGTTTAAGTGTTGGTTTCATTTTCATCCACTATGGGAATTTTGAGTTATTGACCTAATTTGAATTTGTAAAATGAAGAGTGTGTAGCTAACCTTGGAGAAAGTTTCTAATATTAAAGATGGTATAAATACAAGACAAGATATTAAATATTGTACACCACAAGTTTGAGAAGAAAGGTAGATGCAAGAGATTGTGTTAAAGTGAACTGAGGAAATGAGGACTTCAATGTGTTATACTCCTAAAAGAAGTGAGGTTATGGTGTCTTCAATTCTCCGATCAAGGCTATGGATGTGTGGATTTTTTTGTGGTGGGTCTTCTATTACATTGAGATAATGTTCTTTGTGTAACATTTTTTTTCTATATTTTTGTATCTATCAGAAGTGAGCCTCCCATCTAGACAATGAGTCCTATCTTGGGTAGTGATCCCTTTGGTAGTGAGCCTCTTTGTAACTGGCTTTGCAATTACTCTTATATTGTGAGTTAACTCTCACCATTGTTTTTCCCTAATTGGGTTTTCCATGTAAATCTAGTGTTTCTTGTGTTTGCTCTCTTTTATCTGCACTTCATGCTCATACTTAGTAATAGATTAAAGTGGATGTGGAATTGGTTAAGATCTATGGTGAATGTGATTAGATACAACTAATTCACCCCTCCTCTTAGTTGTCTTTTGAATTTCAACATTCTTATGTTTCATTGTGCGGTCTTCTTACTTCTTGCAATGTTTCTTCTTCTTGGTGGTGTCATTGGGTTTTATGTCCTCCAAGAGTGTGCCCTTTCTTTCCATATGAATTTCCTCTTAGTGGTGATGCTATGCATTTCATTCCCTAAGATGTGAATCTTTTATCCTAGACTTGTCCTCTCTTGGAGACATTAGGCACAATTTTCCCTAAGAGGAGACCTTACATGAACTAAGAAAAAACCCTTTGAACATGTCTTATCTTACATTCATTTCATTCATAAGTGTTTAGCATAACCCAAATTTCTAACCTTGTGAACCTCAAAGTTACAACCCTTTTTCGTGGCCACCAAGCACAACACAGTTTTATTTCTTGTGGATCCTTGCTTTTTCATAAGTGTTTAGCATAACACAACTTTCTAAGCCTTATGAAGCTTGAAATTTTAATTGTGTGGTGTCTTATTAAATTTATCAAAGGTATAAATTTGTTATGGTATGGGAGCCTAATAAGTTTCTCTCATTTTACACCCTTGGGGGCTCACCTAGTGGACAACAAATTTCACTAGCTCATGTGAGTATGAATTATTTGTTTGCATAGTGGAAAATGAGTTCCACTTGTAAACATTTTTGGAAAAACACTTGAGATGTGATCCACATCACATTGGAAAATTGAGGCTTGATCCATTCTTTTTATTCTTTCTTTCCTTTTAGTCTTTGGAATTGTAGGACATAGTATCTTGTCATTGTTGCATATATATGTTTAACATAGGCATGTGTCTCCTTGTGGTTTTTTGGTTTTTTTATGAGATATTAGATCTTGGGGGCTTGATCACCCTCTTTGATCTTTTTCATATTCTCTTTCCAATAATTATATAATTAGACTTGCCTTGACTATCTAGTTTAGTGTGAGTTTTGGTGGAGCCTCTAATTTTGAAAAATTTTGTGTTTGCTCATTTCCTTGTCACTATCCTTTTCATCTATGCCTTGGGGTTGGGTTTAGGGTTTTGGTTCAAAATCCCTCATTTCAAATTTCACATCCTTTTATCCTAGGTATTATTTTCCTTTGTTGACTTGCTACACTCGGTTGTAGGTCATATAAGTCATGAATTAAGTCATCTGAAATGTATCATCATCAGCCCCATGGTCTAAGTTTTTTGTTCATCAAGTGTTTTACCATCGCTTTAATATTTATTGAGTTTGGAAAAATATTCCCCATCAAAATGACTTAAGTCTTATAGACTGTAAACACATGGATCTTGGTCACGTCGACCTATTTGGTTCCCTTCTTAAAACTAACATTTTTGGAATGTGCGGATATTAGGTTCTATGTTGACCATTTGATCATCCTAAGAAAATATTTAATGCTCCTCATGCTCCCACTTTGTTCCATTTCCCTTAATTGTAATCACACAGGCTAGTGGGCAGGTTGACATATGTTGCCTTTTGAAGGGACCTTCCTGATTTGGATGATAGTAAATATTTACATGGAGAAAGGATAGATGGTTGATGGTAGGTGACATGGGTCAATCCTAACTACTCCCCACAATCCCATGACAAGCCCACTAGTACTCTCCATTTCTCAATATGGAAGCAAGTGGTTGCCACGTGGAATAACTTGGAGGGTGTGGAAGATATTAGAATAAAGGAAAATTTTAATCAAGTATTTCAGCATGGGGCATGGATAATAAGGTGTGCGCTACTAAATGGGGGTATATGGCATGCATTTTACTAATATTTGAGATCTTTTAATCTAGGATGTTCATTGTGTAAGAGGAATGAGGTCATAGGTAATCGATCTTAGACTAAGACATGAATATATTGAAGGCATGAGATTAAATCTCAACCCTTCCCCATTCCCCATTGATACAAGTTGCACATAGGTTAAGAATCGTAGGGATGATTGGAATATGACACGTGGAATATGGCTGTAATGAAAATGAAATGGTGGAGCCCGCAAATCACCAAAAAGGGGTTCCATATTGCTTATTGTTGTTTGATGATTGCTACGATTGCATATAGTTAAATTTTTCAAATCAAGCTGACTAAATCTATATCATCTATCAGTAAACACATTTGTGTGATCAATGGATTTCATTCAAAATTTATTTCAAAGGAAAGCGATCCATTCTAGTTCATGTGAGCGGTTCTTAATAGCGAAAAGGATGTTGAGCTACCAAAGTAGGAAGTTGCATAGCTATTAAAATTTGTTTTAAGAGTATAATTGAGCATTGTGAAATACATTCTACACATTTGGAGAGCTCGTGCTATGGTTTCTAGGCCTCTCCAATGTCAAAGCTAGGTTGATAACCTATGAAAACCAGTAAGTGGATTATTGCCTTCTCATCTCAAATTGTTGATAAACTGTAGTCTCCAAATCTTTCTATCAATTAGGGTTTTCTTGGATTTTCATTTTAAGGTTTGAAATTCATAGAAAAGGGGAATTAGCTGATCGTACGATGTAATTTGTGTCAAAACTTATTTTGAGAAGTAATTATTCCAAGAAGCCATAAACCCCACCTTATAAAAAATTTTAAGTTATGGCTCCCAAAACAAAAGCATCTTCATCGATTGGGTAGGCTCCTGTTCCTAAAATTCTTTCAAGTAGAGACCTTGTTGACCAGCTACCACCCTTGACTACTAAAAAATATAAGGTTCAATTTCTTCTTCAGGGTGTGCAAGTATTTGATGGATTAATTGACAAAAATAGTTCTATTAGGGATGCAAAACTAACTTGCACTGGGTGGGAATTGTTTTTTGGCTGGTTTAGAAATAAAAACATGGGTATTCTAGTTGGTATGCCTTGGAATCTTGACCTAGGGAAGTTGATTGTACCCAATGTTTATATGGATGTTGATTTTATGAAAGTAATAGATATCAAATATGATCCATTCACAAGGACTATAAGGACATATGATGGAAGGAAATGGTTAAAATCACAAAGGATGAAATTTCTAGTGTATTTGAACTCACCAAGTGGAGTAATGATATGGCTAAAATTAATGAAAAGATCCTTAAGGAATGTTATGATTCAACTAATATTTCATTCGGATTATATATATTGGTAAGGTATTTAGCAAAAATTGGGGGCTGAAAAATCACAGTAGGACAATTTGATAAAGATCCTTTTCTAGTTAGTTACATTCTTCCTTATTTCCAAATAACCTTTTACTCTATTTTTTAGATAATTGGTTATGATCCTATCACTGGAATTTCCATGGCATGGATATATATAGCAGCCCACATCCAATACCCCCAATATTGCATAGTATATGACTATGTGGGGTTTCTTGCAGAAATAATTCATGAGGGTTCGATAAAATTAAAGGGTGAAAATGGAGTTACGTTTAGCTAGTACTAATTGTTAATGCACATGTTTCTATTCAAAGGTGCACATTAATTTGGATAGAATATGAATCTACATAAAATGGATGGTACTTTGGAGCTGTTTGTTCAGTGTTAGACTATTGTCCTAGATAAGGATGACAAGACACATGATTACGTGATATTTGAGAATTTTTTTCTTCAAAATTGAAAAGAGCTCTAGTTACGGGTGTACCAATAATTCCCAAATCCCTACATGACTTCTTGAGACCTAAGGAAGGAAGGTTTGAATTGGGAGTTGATCACAATTGAGGAGATGTTAATCCTTTTTTTTCATACACTATTATAAGATTATATGGTTCCATAGTCACACCTCACCTACTACCAAAATGTGTGCCAAAGAGAATTGGTTTCCTTGAAGTAATATGGTGATTAGGAAGCATGGAAAATGAACATTTGTTGAACCAAGGAAAAGAACAATTTTTCCTTCATATACATGATTTTCCTATTTTTTAATGACAAAGGGATGTTGGAATAAGATACATTATGTACTCAAATATTTCCACATGTAAAGAGAAATTGAAAGGGAAAGGTGTGATCTTGAAGGCTTCATGGCCTGGTTAAAGGAAAGGAATAAGAGTTATAATTTTGTGCATATTTTCTAGTACCTTGAGGATGTGATAAGGAATGTATTTGATCTTTCAAAGCAATATAAGAGAAAATAAAGATGGATTTCTTTCAATAAAATGAAAAGAAATATAAGGGAGAAAAGTCCTAACTTCACTGCTCTTCCAAAAATTGAAAATATACTACAAAAAATGGAATATGTTTTCCAAAACTTTGAGACAGTGGTGGGCCATATTGAAAGTAAGAAGATGATCCTAGATAAGGGGACAACCCCCATATAAGAAGATCAGGGTGGGGGTGAAATCCCTTTAATGGAGGAGAAACCTACATCTTAGCCTCTTGAGGAACCAAACATAAAGTTCATCATCAGGAGGAATAATAAGGTAAAGAAAAATGATGTAATTTCTACTACTTCCCAACAAGAGGAATAAAGACCTCTTTCTCCTAAGCCATAGATACTACCACCATCTCCTCCAAGGCCAACATGGCCTGAAATTATGGATGTTGATGCCCCATCACAACATACCTCACCACCAATAGAGCCAACATTGAAGAAGCAAAATATTGAAACAACTGGTTTGCTGGATTATGCTAATGAAGATTTTGATGATGAAATTTGGGTATCAAAGCAAGAAATACAAGAAGAGATGCCCTTTGCACAAGAATTGATGGTGAAACAACAATTGAGTATGAGGTTGAGTAAGGATAACCTCACTAGGGTTAATGGAAAACATGTTTTCCCAGTAGAAGCTTATGGATGATGACGCATTTGTGAGGTCTGAATATTTCATGGAATTTTCTTACAGGGCCAAGAGGGATGAGTATGTCAGAAATCTAGCTAAAGAAAGAAGTCTTCATCCAGAGTTTCTTGATGCCACCATTCAAGAAAAATTATTGAATGACATGAGAGATAAGTTTTAGAAGATGACTGAAAATGAGGGAAGATAATTAGTAAGAAATAGTGGTATTTTATTGCTACCAAAATGGGACTTGGCCTCAACAGTAGCGTGTTGGTGTAACTAATTATTTAATTACACTTTATTAAGTTTACTTAGGTTTTTCTTAGGTATTAATTAGTTTACTTAATTAATAAGTAAGATTTATTTAGTTGAGTTCTTTTTAGGTCAACATTAGGGTTGCATACATTTCTTTTATAAAGAAAATAATCTCTTGTAATATCTTAATTCTGAATATATCAATTTTCACATCTTCATCCAAAGATCTTTCTTTTTTATTTTTTTTCTCTTCTATGGAAGGCCTTTTTGTTTGCATGTCTAATCTTGGTTTCTAACATGGTATTAGAGCCTTGATATGCAGCCCCTTCTGAGATTTTGGAGAAAATCAATGCAGAGTTTGTTTGGGGTTCCTCAAGGGTATCATGCCTTGAGAGTTCATTTATTCAATGTATTGCATCAGATCAGGCTTCACCACTGGCTTCAGAGCGCTGGAAAAATTTAGGATTGACTTTCTTTTAATTGATTTTGGTCATCGTTGAAGAAATTTGTAGGGGTTTCAAGTTCAGTGATTTTTTGCAAGCTTTGGAGGTAGCTGATTTTTCGGACCATCTTGAGCATGAACGAAGTTTAACATGGCATTTGCAGTGGAAAAAAAACCCTAAGGACACCTATTGTTTTGGTCAATTTTTGAGAACTTGATCTAGAAGGAAAAAATTATTTGCCAAGGAGGCCATACGGCCTCCCCAACACGCTCCCTAAGGCAAGATTTAAAAAAAAAATACAATTTTTTTTTTAAAAAGCATTTTTTTTCAAAAAAAATTGTGCTACCACCATGCCACCCATCGGCCACCACTGCTTTTCCACCACTAGTGGCACCTCCCACTCACCGCTCCCCTATATTGTAGTCCCCGTAGGGCCTTCATCTCACGTCATCGGTCTTATCAGCATCTGAGAGCTTCAATCCCAGTCCCCGTGGGCCCTTCACCTGGCATCGACGGTCTTATTGACGTCCGAGAGCATCAATCCCAGCCCCCACTGGGTTTTTCAGCCCCTGGCTACAGTTCTATGGGGGACCAGGAGCTTTGTGCTCGACCCCAACCCCCTCCAAGATTTTATGGAGAACTAGGGGCTCCGCCAAATTTTTGTTGCAGGTGGGCTGATTTTTTGCGATGGAAGCCAAATGGCCATCAAATTTAAGCTCGTGAACTATTGACATCAGAATGACGTCAGCGACCATACCACCTTCTTTGCCCCCTCCTAGTCCTAATTTGCCTAAAGGAGCAGTTTTTTCTTTTTGGCATAACTTGGGCATACGGTATCGAAATCGGGCAAACAAGACATCGCCATAAAGATGGTTCTGAGCACTATCTAGTGGTGTAGTTTATTTTTCAGTATTATTTTTATTTTATTTTCTCTTCTATGGAAGGTATTTTTGTTTACATGTCTAATCT
Organism: Sequoiadendron giganteum; assembly: GCA_007115665.2. Classification (NCBI taxonomy): domain Eukaryota; kingdom Viridiplantae; phylum Streptophyta; class Pinopsida; order Cupressales; family Cupressaceae; genus Sequoiadendron; species Sequoiadendron giganteum. The sequence continues at coordinate 443,874,821 of CM021105.1, forward strand.
TGGTTTTAACATAGCGTTTGATACAATAAAGAGATGTGACAAGATTTTTTACAATTTAGAAGAGGAGGCTACAATTGCATTACAAGGATCTAATTTTAGTGAGAAATGGTATGCATTAGCTATTTGGTCCTTGGCCCCAAGTACAATGAAACATGATATTGTAAAACCTACACCAAACTACAATGGAGGCTTGTAAATAAAATGGGTGTCATAAACATCAGCTCTAGATGTGTCAAATATGTCACTGCATGTTGCCCAGTTCACAAGAGCCACAATGAAATCAGTGACTACAAAAAAGGAAAATTTTAGGACACAATACAATAATTTAATAGTTGATTATGGAAGGCTTGAACAATAAAAGATGCAATTGTAGACAAGAATAGCATTATTAGAAGAGAAGTTTCGAAACTTGCAACTATGAAAGGAAGAACAAATCGATGTTGATTCTCCTACTACTTCACATGAAGCTGCACCCACTAATTACACCCCACCAACAAGTTCCTCATGGGAAATTTTTTCATATAATATGGTAACTATGCCCATCTCAATGATGAAGCCTAGCACATTAGAAGTACCATAGGTTGAGGAAGATATCAATAGGGAGGATTTTCTCAGGTAGCTAGAAGAGTATAAAGATAAATGTGACAATAATGATAATAAAACCTTTATGAGCAATATGAATATTGTCACTATAGTCTTGGAGCATCTAAATAGAGGGGTAAATAGAAAATTGAAGAGTACTCATGATAACTATTCCTCCATGAAGGCTTCTACAAAGAATTTTGACAATGACAGGGAGAGAGATATTCAACTTATGGAAAAATGGATCCCTGGGATGCAAGAATTAAGGTTGATGTCTATTGGAGGTAGGTAGGAGGCTAACCCCCCTAAAAGGCTTCAACCCACTATTACTCTTGTAAATGATATTAAGGTATATAGGGGAAACATAAAGGTTATAGTAAGGGAAGTGGTGAATTCCTTTCACGAATCACATCATGGTCTCGTCCTATCAATTCTAAGGAATGATGGTAGCATAAAAATCCCATAGAAGTGGAGAGATAAAAGCAATAAAACTATTTCAGAGCAGGTTGTTTCAATTTGTCAAAGATTTGATATGGGTACACAAGAAAGAAATATGGATATGTTGGCTCATGCAAATATTGTCTTGTCAAAATTTGATAGGGATACCAATCAAGTTTTTACCAAGTATTCACCTTATAGAAAAATGACTAGTGATGTCATGAAATTCAATTGGCCTACTAAAGAGGAATTCTTGGCATGGAGGGAAAAATATTTGGATGAGTTGGAGGATTAATTTACAATACCGGGGTGGTGATTTGAAATTTTGGTTTTGAAGACAACAATAATGATGAGTAACAGATGGGAGAAGTGTAATGCATTGTCTAGAATTAATGTAGATTAGGCTTGGATAAAGTAATGAATAGTATATTACCTTCTCCCCAATTTGAATTAATGAAAAGTGTGTAGACATGGACATTCTTCTTCTCCTTCCCTTTTTATTCTTTCATGCTTTCTTTCATTTTCACTTGATGTGAGTGGACACACTTTTTGAGAAAACTACTCGAAGATGCCTTTTAAAGGTGGGACCAGATCACTAGCAATGAATGGAGATTAATTTGGCCTCACATATGTTTCCCACCACTTGAGAACTCAAATGTAACTAAAAGGAAGGATATATTATATAGAGGTCCAATTGAATTGTGACATGTGTAATTTCTAGCCTGAGGATTTTTTTTATCCTTCATTTCTATAAGAAGGAATTCAAGGCTAGAAAGCCATGGTTTGTTGTATTGCAATTAACACAGTGAATTATTGGAAGAATACTAAACATATTTTGAATTTTTTCTTAAGTTTTGAGTTTGTAGTTACGTATGTAATTTTGATAACAAGATAGAAAATATAATACAAAATGGTGTTAATTCCATGGCCCTTTTCTCTCCTATGTACTTATTCTATGATTTATGAATAATATAATCAAGGATTATTTTTTCATCTCCATTGTTTTATAGTGGATGTATCATTTCATTCTTTCTAATTGATTCAAGGAATTAGTGTAAAATGCTTGAGTGAAGTTATTAACTCATATGAAGTGTGTGCTGGGATATCTATAAGAAGTGATGACTCAGAAAGTAATGTGGAAATACTGTAATGAGGTGTTCTTTGAAGCATTTATGTTTCTATGTGAAGAATTGTTATCAAGTTGGATAGGTTAAGATTGATTTTTTTTTTAGGATAAGGCATTGGTTTGAGTTAAGTATCATAATATAGTTTCTAGGTCATTTTATCAACAAATCACTCTTTATTTAAAAAAAATTCAAATGAGTTACCATTATAGTTATGTTATGTTGAGTTTCATTATTATCATGCTCCAAGTGTAGTGTATTGTTAGAACAATTGCCAAATTTTTTGATACATTATGCAGTTGATTAGTTATATGAGAATTATCTATTATTTACAATGTATCTAAATATTAATTGCATAAGTTCTTGAATATACATTGTGGGACTACCGTACGGGTTTCACAGAGCCCAAAGTGCGGGAGGAAATATTTACAACTTTCACTTGTTTGTTGGCCAATCCCTTTAGATTTCCAAGTATTGGAAATGGAAAGGACCATGGGTAGTTTCTAAGATCAACTTGGTTCTTAAAAAAAACCAATAGATTGGTGACTTTTTTTGGGAATTTCTAAGTCTAAAGTCTCTAGTTCACATATATGGTACAATCAGAGTCAATTACTTTATTTTTCTTCACTATTTGAAGAATAATTGGTTTAAAATTTTAGTACATTAGTCACATCCATTCTTATGCATCAAGTTCTGGTATTTTCTTTCACCTAGTGTTGAGTTATGTTCAAATTATTTTATGAGGTTATAAGTACCAAGTCAAAGTGCAATCAATTTCTATTTCCCAACATTCTGGGTGGCAACCTTGAAGTCTCATCTACTAGTGTAAAGATCAAATTTCAAAGAGAACATGAGAAGAAGGAGTTCTATATATTTGACACCAGGAAGAAGACCAAAAGCTACACAAAGAACCATCCCAAGTAGAAACTAGAGTATAAGCTTTCAAAAGATAAGCAACCCACCTAGATTAGGAAACGTGTTGAATCAAGTAAGTTTTTTGAATCCCATGTTCACGCATCTCCTAATTTTAATAATGATGTAAATAGTGCAAATATCAAAAAAGAGGAAGATGAAGTTGAAGTATTTAATGTAGATCTAGGAATTTTTCCTATTTAGAAAGTATTTGATAATGAACTTGATGTCTCAAGAGAAGAGGAAAGGTGGGAATTCTGGGATAAGGATAAGAAGTCTCATAAAATTTAACACCTAGAGTTGGACATGGTTTCAATGGAGGGAATTTCAAGCCAAGAGGTGAATATGCTAATGTAGAAGTGCACCTTTACCTTGAGGAAAACCCAATTGATAAAACCTACTATACTCTTGTGCCTAGTGAGGCTGGAAGTATCTTAGAAGATGAGGAATACATAGAAAAATATATGAAATCCTTAGAACAAGAACATAATAGGCTTAGGGAAGAAGAGGAGCGTAGGCTCAAGGATTTAAAATAAAAGGAGGTAAGAGAAAAGGAATATAGAATTAAGGCTAAGATGCAAGAAAGAGATGAAAGAAGAAGTGAAGCTAAAAGCCTTTAGGGAAAATGTTGCTAGATTTTTTGCTAACATAATCCCTGACCCACCTCAGGTGATCATTCAAATGGGAACCTCTATTTTAAATACCTATACTACATATGTAGCAACCTCCAAAGCCTTAGATCGTTTTGCTACTGCCAAGAAATCATAATATATAGATCATGGGAAGAATCCCTTTGATCAACCAAAGAAAACTACCTTTAATACATCCAACACTAGCACCACCACCAACACCAACACTGATACCCATACTTCATCCATTGAAACCCCCACCAAAAAAGTTAAAATTGATCCTACTCCATCCACTAGACCCCAAAATCTCAAGATCTTGAAGTTACAATTAGAAAATGATAAATTACAAGAAGAGATGAAGAAAGCTTAAATAGAAGCTTCTAGTGCAAAAAAACTCTCACACAATCTAAACCAGAAACTATTGCAACAATAAGCTTCTAGTACTGAGATAGCTAGAAATATTTTCTTTCTTCAAAATTTCATACCAACTCTAGAGGCTTTAAGCTCTAGACATACTGATGGTGAATCACACAAGAATAATTATGTGGGACATATTGCTAGTGGAAGTGGTGGATGAAATTACAAAATTAATAATTCTTATGTTGAAGATGATGAGGGAGAAAAGAAGAGAGGTGGTAGAAACACTGGAGATGGAAAAGGTAAGGATAAGACTCAATCTAATGATAAAAAAGATGATGAGCCTAGAAATTATCATATATATCAACATAATAGGAGACCACTCCAAGTAGAAAGATACCAAAAATTATGCTTTTCTGGAATACCTAGCTATCCTAACCCATTTCTTGAAGATTTCAGGCCTACTTTAGTTAGATTCTCTGGAAATAATGGTTTGGGTGGTGAATATCATCTCAAATCATTTTCTAATGTCATGGATGATTTTGAGGTAGAATAAGAGGATGTAATGATGAAATTTTTTATGCAGTAACTCATTGAAGATGCTTCAAAATGGTATAGAAGTTTACATGCTAAGATTATTGGCACTTGGGAGGAATTTAAAAGGTTGTTTAGAGAGAAATATGGTGATAAAATTAATTCAAGATATTTTTTGAATCAATTTAATAGAATTGCTAAAGGCTCAAATGATTCTCTGGATGATTTTAATATGAGGTTCCAAAAGGCTACGAAAAGGTTGCCTCCTCATTTACAATTGAATGATAATGTGTGCTTGGTGAACTATTGTAATTATTTGAATGCAAATATGAGTTATCTCTTGATAAGAATCCTCTGACATTGAGAGAGGCTTACAAGGTGGCTATCTATATTTATCAGTAAAGAATGGTTGTTACTTTTATTGCAACATTCAATCCTAAGGAGAAACACAATGCGTAAACTAGGGGATTACAGATTTAGGACAAGGAATCAACACTATCAACAGATTGAAGACAAGAAAAATCCACCAAACAAGGCTATGAAATCCTTTTGGACTTTGAGCTCCATAATACCTAGGAGGGTGTTCTAAATTATAGGTCTAATTATATGATAAACTCATGCAAAGAAAAATATTATAGACCTATAAAATTGTATAGTTCTCAGATATATGAGTAATGGGTGTTTTATATTTCACTAGATTCAAGCATAATCCCATTTGCATTGAACATTGTTGAGAGCACATAACTTAGATATCTTCATCTTAAATGCATAGAGGGTTAATAGATAAAATTATCTCAAATTTAGGCACTATACTCCTTCAATACCATGAAGATACATGAAACAAATAACTTAAAAAACAAAGAAAATGAACATCAAAGTAAAAGGACTTTAAATGATTTAGATTGTTTTTGAAAATTCCTTAAGATTTCTGATAGATCAGTGCCTAATCATGGGCCATAGACTCAAATATAAAACTACAACAAAGATCCAATCAACAAACTAGGTACAACCAATGGATTCAAAATATGTTAATTCTTTACACTAAAAAATCCACTCATACTTTCATAAAGTTCTACTTACCAATCCCACTTGTGCACTCTAAAGCATAGTTATCTGATCGAAGTAGTTTAATTCTTTACTTGAAAGAGAACCATGGACAAACAACACAATCATAGTAAAGTTGCAATGAAAAATTAAAACATCCTTGATTATTTAATTCATATGATTAAAATCTTACAATCCTAGAGAAAAATTCATGACAATAATATATTGCTACACAAATTGGCTAAAATTTTCTCATAAAACCCATCTATTAAAATTCACATACTCCATTTACAACTTAGATTCGACACTATTCTAGCTTACATCCTAATTCAAAATTTTAGAACCTGTACAAATGAGAAAAAATGGGAATAAGAAGAAGAGGAAGCCCTAAAATCAATCTTCATGTGACTCTTCGATCCTTCATCTTCCTTTGATTTGTAACCACCTCCAACATGAATAAGATCCCATTTTCACTTGAATTACCACCTCATCATTCACTTGCAATATAAAAATATTCCCTTCTTGGAAATAATCTCTTTCCCCCTTCATTTTCCTTGCCCACTTTGCATTTCTGTTGTAAATGCAATTTTATCTTCTTCTATGCTTGGATTTTCCCAAAAAATAAACCTCCACCTATAAAAAATAGTTACCTTGTTGCATCTACTCTTACCATAGTGAAATTTATTAGTCCCCTTTTATTAAGCAAGCCCCTATAGATAAATATTCTCCTTTCACTCGTGAAAAATTTTAATCTCCAATTTGTCTTTCCACAGCTAAAGAAAACAATTTTCTAGTGAAAGTATTTTCATTCTTCTCTTTGTTCCTCTACAATTGAGAACAATTGCTTTACCCATTAAAAGGATTTTTCCCAACAAAGAAGAATTTTTCTTATAAATTAAATTTACTAGGAAAACTAAAATTCTTACCGAGCCTTTTAAAATTCTACCCAACAACATTTAAAAGATTTTTACTTTTCACAAAATGATAAAGACCTTTTAAAATTTATTTGGGAAAAATACTTTCCCCATAGCCCATATTCACCACTTTATGTTTTCACTCATAGCCCTTTTAAATGGTGAATATTTCTTTAAAAACAACTTTATCGAGTAGAATTATTCTTTACCATGTTAACCATCACTTATTAAAGGTAAAAACCCTACATCTTTTTATTTATCCACACTTTTCCTTTAATTATTTCCCACCCAAAAAATGGTTCATGCTTTCAATGAGTCAAGTTTTTATTTCATCAGGCACCATTAAAAAACTTTAAAACCTACCTCTTTAAAACTTCATAGGCCCACATTGAAGCCTCCTCACACACTTGCAGCCTTTTATAAAACAATATTTTAATTTGCCAGGCTAGTAGACAAACCTTCTCCATGTTGGCAACACAACAACAAAAAATTGAGAGGGGTGGGGGGTGACTCTGTTGTCACAAAAATTATACTTATTAAACTTATTCTAAGATCTGATAAATAAGCATGAAAGCATAAACTATCACCACATCAAAAAAAAACACAACACCAAGATTTTAACGTGGAAACACTATTATGGGAAAAACCATGGTGGAGGTTAGTCTACAAGATTTTACTCTATTAAAAGTATTATAAATGGGGAATGCACATGCATTCAGGCACACTACCTAGAGCTCACTACTCAAATACAAAAGGCTCACTACCCAAAGGAAGACTCATTGTCTTACAATCACATTCGGATTACATCTTGAATATTTTGAACCAAGAAAATAACATCATCTAATGGCTAATTATAGTTCTGGTTAAGCACATAAACACTTTCTTCTGCTCACTATTCTTCACACTTTACTTTTTCCTTCAAAATATTAGAAAATTATTTGCACATAGCACACAACATACATCGCACACCATACCCTCAAATGGTATAAACAATTGATCATATATATCTAAAACTAAGGATAATATCAACTACATGTCATCCCAACAAAATATTAAATGTGTACAAAGTGTCGGCCCAAATAAATAAAAAAATTATCAATGCAGACCAAACAATGTTAGCCAAAACAACATGTCTCAAACACAAAACACCTTAAAAATTTATGCCTTGAAGATCTGCAACATGCTACAATCACCCTATCGACCATGATCTTGAAAAAGATGAACTCAATAAAATCACCAATCATGAGCACACTAATCAATGTGGACCAACAAAAAAAAGAGAAAAATCTAGAAACATCTACAAGCATCATGAGTCACCACATAAGCATCTGCAATGACTCAAATTACTAGAATCACATCATCTTCTTTCAGGAACTCAAACTAAAGCAACAAAAAAATTGTTAGAACACATATACTCATAAGTTAATCAAATATTAATGAGAACCTTCGAAAATTCGTGTGGATAAACTATATATACTTATCAACAAACACTTTGATTTGCAAATTTTTATCATCAATATACTGAGCTAGCCAACATACTGAATGTCATTGCATCACCGACACTCTGCAACTTATTTTATTACAATTTTCTCAATATCCTTGACATATGCAACCTTAAAGACATTAATAGAAATAGTGTTGACATCAATGAGAACCACATATAAGAAATATCCAACAATATCCCCCTTTGGCATTGATGGCAATGCATGATGTGAAAAACACCATCAACGATACTTTCTCCTAGCATTTTCTTCCCCTTAGATTTTGACTCTTTTCTCCTTAATTCTTTCAAAGTTTTTCACAAGACTCTTCTCCCCCTTTGGCATCAATGGAAAATTTACACATTATCCTTCTCCACACAAGTTCTGAACCACATTTCTGAACATATGACTACTCCCCCTGAGTAGCATCCACCACAACATCAATCTGGATCACAAGATATGACTATGAAATGCATAGAATGATGCAAGTCATTGCATCTTAATTCTAATTAGGAGGGGTAATCACCCCTAGCTTCCCTCTGATATAATCAAAAGTATCCTTAGCCAAGGGATTGGTAAATATATTTGCATTTTTTTCCTTAGTGGGCACATACTCCAATTTGACTTCCTTTTCACTCACCTTCTCTCTCAAAAAGTGAAACTTGATAGATATATGCTTGGTTTTTTAATGCAGCACCAGATTCTTAGAAATTTTAATTACACTTGAATTATCATAGAATATAGAAATAGGTTCATCATAGACAACTCTGATATCTTTCAACATCTGCTTCATCAACAATACTTGAGTACAATTGTTAGCAGCAGCAATATATTTTGCCTCTACAGTAGATAAAGAAATGGAATTCTTCTTCTTACTTAACCATGAAATTATCTTCTCTCCCAAGAAAAATGCACCACCACTAGTACTATTTATGTCATTCACATCTCTTGTCCAATCAACATCAATAAAAGAACTCAAAGTAAGGTCATCTTCTTTAGGATACCATAGGCCAAAATCAATTGTCCCCTTCAAGTACCTGAAAATCCTCTTCATAACTGTCACATGAGATTCCTTAGGATCAGCTTGAAATATTGCAACAATGCATATAAAATTCATGATATCAGGTCTAGTTTGAGTCAAATAGAGAAATCCAACAATCATGGATCTATATCTAGCCTGATTTTTTTTAGAAGAACCATCATCTTGTTTCAACTTACATCTAGTCACCATAGGTGTACCAACAACAATTCTTTCACATACTTGGACTAAGATATAAAGATCCCTCTATCTAGCTATTAATTTGCAATCCCAAAAATAATTTTATTTCTCCAATCATAGACATCTCAAACTCACTCTACATCTCATCAACAAAATTCATGCACAAACTATCATCTCCTCCAAAAATTATATCATCAATAAAGAATTCAACAATCAAATCTTTATCATGATCAATCTTGAAACACAAATTACTATCAGTGACACCTTTTTAAAATCCAAGCTTCAAAAAATACTTGTTCAATCTAGTATACCATGCTCTTGGGGCTTTCTTAAGTCCATACACTGATTTCTTCAACTGGAAAACCATATCTCCCTGATCAGTCAATTGAAATCCATCAGGTTGCTCAATATAAACTTCTTCATCCAGTTCACCATTTAGAAATGCTGACTTGACATCTATCTGATAAACCTTGAAGTTTTTGTAAGTAGCATAAGCAAGAAATAGTCTCATAGCTTCAATCCTAGCAACAAGAGAAAACATTTCTTCAAAGTCAATTCCTTTCATCTAAGAATATCCTTTACACACCAGTCTTGCTTTGTTTCTAGTGACTTCACCTTGCTCATTCAGTTTGTTCCAAAAGACCCATTTAGTTCCAATTAAATTTTTGTCCTTAGGTCTAGGAACAAGAATCCATGTATCATTATTCTCAATTTACAGTATTTCTTCTTTCATTGCTTCCACCCAATATTCATCTTTGCATGGTTCATTGACATTATTAGGCTCAATCTTTGAGATAAAACAATATTCTTCTACAATTCTATTCCTAGTTTGAACACCTTTGTTCTTATCACCTATAATCTGATCTTCTGAATGATTTAGTTTTACATACCTTGGAGTCTTAGGATCTTGTGATCTCACTTTTTCACTTTCACTAGTTTCTTCCTCTTGATTTTCCTAATTCACCGAAATGATTTGAACTTGATTTAGAGTCTAAAATTTATTTCATTTACCTGAACTTCCATTTTGATCATCTGAATCATATTCGTAGGTTCTAGATGGTCTAATTGTCTCTTCATCAAACTTGACATTAGAAATTTCAATTAGTTTCCTCATCTCTTACTGTAGTACTGGTAGGATTTACTTTTAGTAGAATAACCAAAAAATATTCATTCATCACTTCTAACATCAAAATTTCCTATATCTTCATCTCTTTTGATATAGCATTTACTCCCAAAGATTTTGAAGTATGTAATAATATGATTATGACCGAACCATAGCTCATAAGGAGTCTTACTGATATCACCTTTGAAATGTACCTAATTGAAAGTGTAAATGACAGTACTCACAGCTTCTTTCTAGTAGATATGCAAAAAATTTCCTTCTAGCATCATGGTCCTAGCAACTTCTTGAATTTTCTTGTTCTTCCTTTCCACAACTCCATTTTGTTGAGGGGTCTACGGGGCAGATAATTGTCTCTTTATCCCATTCTCTTGACATAAAGAATTAAACTAATCGAAAGTGAATTCACCACCTCTATTTGATCTTAGACATTTAATCTTCAGACCTGTCTCTGTCTCAACCATAGCATTAAAAATCTTGAATTTCTCTAGAGCTTCAAATTTTTCCCTTAAGAAAGTAACCCACATCAATCTAGAATAATTATCAATAAGTAACACGAAATACCTATTTCCTTGTAAAATTATGACTCTAGAAGGACCACACAAGTCAGTATTCACAAGCTCCAACACTTCATTTGAACAATGCTATTTTCTTTGGAATGAAACTCTAGTTTTCTTCCCTAACTGACATTCCTTTCATATAGTATTATTAGGTTTAATCAACTTAGGAAGATCTCTCACTGCCTGAGTCGAACTTATCTTGATAACATTGTCAAAGTTTACATGACACAATCTCTTATGCCACAACCAAATTTCATCAACTTGAGCAATCAGATAACTTTTACTAGTAGCACTTAGGTGAAAGATATTACCTTTTGTTTTTGTACTAGATGCAATCACATTTTTTGAACTCCTCAATATTCTACACTTTCCTTCCTTGAATTGAAGATTGTATCCCTTCTCAACCATATGTCCAATACTTAAGATATTATGCTTCAATCCTTCCACATATAGGACATCATCAGTATTATGCTTACCATCAAGAGAAATGGATCCTCTGCCATAAATTACACCATCTTTGTCATCTCCAAATATTGCAACACCACCATCATAATTTTTGAAGCTCACAAATTTACTTTTATCACCTATCATGTGATGAGAGCATCCACTGCCAATCACTTATTCATATTTTTCTTCAACTCTGGTAGCTAGAGCTTTCTCCACATTTATGCACCTAGTAGATTTAGTAGGTACTGGATCATTTTACTTGATAGCAATAAATATTCATTCATCCTCGCTTAAATTCCCTTTATCAGATTCATCATTTGTCACACCTTCATCAGTAGCATAATAACAGTTTCTTTGGAATCTAGGCTTGTTAGGTCTTGGCTTAGTAACTCTTTCTAGACACCTTGAGGCAAAATGAGCTATCTTATTGTAAGAAAAAAATTTAAGAGGATATTTCCTTTTATAATTGCATTCTCCTCTAGCTACCCTCTTGATAATAAGTTCTTCAAGCTCATTTAGTTTTCTTTCTTCTTCCTCAATCTCTCTCATTTCTTTCTCATAATTATAAATTTATCTAGAAGAACTTTCTTCCAGATCATATCTCTGCTTATCTTTTCAAGAGATAGTAGCTTTTAATGAAAATTTTGTCTTAGGAAGAGATTCACCAAACTCACTTAACTCAAAAGCAACAAGCCTACCAATCAACATGTCTCTCATATTCTAGATCTCCTCAACAGCAACAACTTTGTTTTTGTATGCAACAGGAAAGGATCTGAGAACTTTAGCAACAATATCTAATTATTCAAATGTTCCACCAACACATTTGATACTACACACAAGTTCATTCACTCTATGCATAAAAGAAGTGATGCATAAAAGAAATGACGTTCTCATCTTCACCCATTCTCAACGTTTCATATTTCCCTTTCTGAATTTGCAGCTTAGTAATTTTCACATGGGTATCACCTTCATACAAATTTTCCAACTTTTCTAGATCTCATAAGAAGTCTTTAGCTCCATTAAATTTTTCATCTTGGAATCAGTCAGAGCACTCAAAAATTCTTCCTTAGCCCTGATATTGTACTCGGCTTCCTTAATCTCACCTACAGTAGGATAGTTTTGTGGGATGATATATCTATTCTTTTTAATTGTCTAGTAAGGTTCACCAATGCATCTCACATGAAACTCTATTTGAGTCCTCCATAGAGAATAATTATTTCCATCAAATCTCAGACTATCCTTCTTATATGTTGCTATCCTAGATCACCTCAAGTGGTCAAGATTCTCCAGAGGAACTTGCTCTAATACAAATTTTTGGCAACACAAGGGTAGACAACTGAGACAGGGGGTGAATCAGTTGTCATAGAAATTATACTTATTAAACTTATTCTTAGATTTGATAAATAAACATGAAATAATAAACCATCATCATATAAAAAACACACATAAAACCAATATTTTTATGTGGAAACCCTTTTAGGGGAAAAACCACGGTGGAAGTTACTTCATAAGATTATACTTTGTTAAAATTATTATAAATGGGGAATGCACATGCATTTAGGCACACTACCTAGAGCTCACTACTCAAATACAAAAGGATCACTGCCCAAAGGAAGACTCACTATCTTATAGTCACATTCGTATTACATCTGGAAGATTTTGAATTGAGAAAATAGCATGTTCTAATGCCTGATTATAGTTTGGTTTAAGCACATAAACACTTTCTTATAATCACTCTTCTTCACACTTTACTTCTTCCTTCAAAAGATTAGAACATTATTCACACACAACACACAACATAAATTGCACACCATACCCTCAAATTCTATAAACAATCGATCATATATATCCACAACTAAGGATAACATCAACTACATGTCGGCCCAACAAAATATAAAATGTGTACAAACTATCAGCCCAAATCAATAATTTTTTTATCAATGCAGACCAAACAAAGTAGGGAAAAACATAGTAAGGACCCAAAAAAACATGTCTCAAACATGAAACACCTTAAACAATTATGGCTTGAGTATTCACAACACACTACAATCACCCTGTCAGCCATGACCATAAAAAAAAAAAACTCATAGAAGAAAATCACCAATCATGAGAACAACAATCAATGCGGACAAACAACATAGATAGAGCACAATCTAGAAACATCCAAAAGCATCATGAATCACCACAAAAGAATCCAAAAAAACTCAAATTACTAGAATCACATCATCTCCTTTTAGGAACACCAACTAAAGCAACCAAATAACTGTCAGAACACAAATACTCATAACTTAATCAAATCTTCATGCGAACCTCTAAAAATTCATGTGGATAAACTAGACATTCTTGTTAGCAAACCCTTCAATCTGAAACTTCTTATCATCAATATATTGAGCTAGCCAACATAGTGAACTTCACTACATCATCGACAAATTACAAGTTATTTTCTTAAAATTTTCTCAATATCCTTGACATATACAACCTTAAATACATTAATCTCAATAGTGTTGACATCAATGACAACCACATATCAGCAATATCCGACACTCCATTCTGAACTCCCCACCTCCTCGTGGCCTTCAAGAAAATAATATTTTGTTGTGGCGGGCTGGTGGGCTAGTGTTAGGATTTGGCCACATTGCTACATCTCTACTTGCCATTTATTTCACTTCTCTTCCCTAATTTCTTTGTTTTCCATCGACCATAGCAATGTAGAATTCCCTCAAACAATTTTGAAACATTTTGACTGGAAGTGCAACCTTTCCATTCACATAGATCTCCCTTGCATTGAAAATTGACCTCTTTCAGCAGCATGTTGGTCACCCCCTTTCAGCTAGCATGGTGCCGTCCTTTATTCACAAAAATTTTTTAGTCTCTGCACCACACTTTAAATACTCCATCAAGTCTTGACAAGGTGTATAGTTGCTCCCTTTGCACAATCATTTGCAAGTCTTTATGCTACCACTTTGCACGACAATCCTCAATATACAACGCCACATTCTAAATCTCCACCTTTTGTATGAGAAGAGAGGATGACGATAAAGGTTGTAGAATTTGGGTGCACACCTTCTAATTGCATTTTCTTGAAAATTTATGAAGCCTTTTCAACAAATTTTTTGTGTGTATATGTTGCAGTTATGGCATTCCATGAAACCACATGTATTTGGGGATTTTTTTCCAAGCAATCACATGTACCTTGTCTATGCTATCACTTTTTGTACACATAGCTACTGGAGTTAATCTCTCAACCTTGCAAGTCCTTTTGTTTTAGGCTCCTCATCTAGAAATAATCCCCATGTGAGGTACTATGGAGAAGAGCTCATAGTTGAATCAACTTTTCCATCCACTTTTCCACTCTTCTCTTTATGTTACCACACCACTCTTATAATCATCAATTCATTTTCCATAAGGGGAGAAGTAATTCAAATTTCATGCTCATAGCCTCTAATAGAAAGATGTAGATAGGAATCCACATGATCAAGAAACCAAATATTCTAATTTGTAGATGCTTAAAATTTTCCAAAACCTTAACACCACACATTATGTATAAAAATATTTATTTCTTGTTTCAAGAAATTGTTCTGGTTCAATTTTCAAATTATGACCCATATCCATGTTAAAAACTTCAAAAACCAGTTCACACAAATCTAGAGACATCCCATAATGTATATCTTTATGAAAACCTCTCTCATCACAATTATTATATAAATTACTATGATCTTCCTTATATCCACTCACTTTTGAATGAGGTTTTGATTATTTATCTTTACCTAGGAAAAACTAAGTGGCATTGCCCTCTGTCAAAGTTACCAAAACATTACATATAGATATTTCCAATTGGTTATTGTGAAAATGAGTGTCATCTTCAATCTTCATTAGAGTCACTAAGACTATCCTTTTACAGGTTAGGGGATTTCCTTGAGTTGTGTGACACATGTTGAGGCCCGTTGTGGGCCCAACTAAAAATAATTTTCGTTTTAAATTGAGTTTCATCATAGATTAATTTAGCAGTACTTCTACATGCTTCTGGTGAGAAAATTTTGGATTGGGCAACCATCAGAATCCACTTTCTAGCATTTTGCACAGTGATCAAAATAGGTCAAGTGGCCTCTAGAATCATCCTAGAAAACTAGTCAAACAACCTCTTGAAGCCATGAAAATGCACAAGCATGTAGAAATTTGACCCAAGAATTTAGTGCAACCAAAAACTTTGAAAAATAGATCTCGAAGTGTAGGATATTTAATGTAAAAGTGGCTCACTCATACTTTTATGCAACTATACTTGTTTAGAACCAGTTAGGGGTCATCAAGTCACCACTTTGAAAAATTATCAAATCACCTCCTAGGAAGCTACCACTAGAAAAATTAGATCATTTAGATCCATTGAGCATGTGTGAAATAGGGCTTTCCTTCAATCCACATTCTTCACAAGATATTGAGGGTCAAAGTTGACCTTGAAACATTTTGGAAATGTAGATGTAAAAATAGAACAATCTGCATTTTCTTTCGACATGGTAAAAATATCAAATTAGATCCTGAGGCTATGCAACTAGACCAATGAGCATATGAATGTGTGGGCAATGTAGGGAACCAATCCATTTTTCATGATGATCACCCAACTATGAAATATCAATCTAAATAGGAGGCCACTTTGTAGGCCTAAGATTTTGCAAACAATAAAACAATCCAAAAACCATCCAACTTTTTTCTTGAAAACCCTATCAAAACTCATCAAAGGAGGCTGAAATCATACATACAAGTTCACATATGTGAAATTAGTATTCCCACCAAAGTATTTTGCATGAAAATTAATTGGTTCTGAATTATGACCCTCCAAAGTAGGTCACTGGGCCAGATTTTTTAGGGGCACTTCTAAGCGTGCAAATCAAGTTTTTCAACATGGGAACTTCAAATTTGCAAAATTTGAAGGTGTCATTAGTTTCTCAGACTAGGGATGCACGCCCCTTGTAGGAATGGAAATATTCTATAGCTCTAGGGAGTAGACCAAGTGCCAAGTCCATTGGGCAAAAGATTTTTTACTCAATTTTCAAATTATATTTGATGGCCCCCAACCACCAAATGAAAAAGAGAACTAATGTTTGCCTCTATAAAACACCAACCAATTGAAGGAACCAATTTCCATCAACCCACATTTACCTCTTCCATACCACTCCAACAAGTATAACCTTCTTAAAAGCATAAATATATGACTAGCACTGAAAACTGCCTGATTACAAACATTAACACTATCATCTCTCACAACTTTTCTAAGCACACCATTTCTAATGTAATATTTTTCATTCACCATTGTATAACTAGGCCTAAACTGAATTTTTTCATCATCAAATGACACATATGTGTTATATTCATCACAGGAAACATGTCCATACTAAAAATAATATTCCTTGTTCTTCATCTTATTGTCATGCTCCATCAAATTACCTTCCAACTGAATTGGAAACCAAAAGTGTTCGTACTCCTCCAAGTAGCTGGCATCATGATACTCAACATTATCTCCAACATTTGTATCAAATGTAAAATATTCATAAGCAATGATCTCAAGGAACTCATCAATGTGTTTCTTTGTTTTTTTTAAGCCACATTCTAACCCTGTGCCAATTGCATCATCAGATTTCTCAGCAAAAATTAGATTATCTCTACACCAATATGGATCATCATTTCAATCAACTAATGAAAATTGAGGCTCATCAAATAAGGGGTTCTATTACATTCATTTTTGTCATAAAATCCTCTACCTCCTTAGCATTAATTTCTAAATCTTTCATATCATCATTGTATTTAAAACCATTACAATCACTAAAAGAGAATACAAATATATTTTCAACTTCATTCACATCATCAATAGTTAGCATCTTTGACTCACCTTCTGAAAAATCTTCATAGAAAGAAAGTTGTTCCTTCTGAAGAAAACATGCATTCCCATCATTATTAGCCTATTCATTATTTGAATAAAATTATTCTATCTCTACTTCATGAGGATGATCATAATAAACAAAGAAATGACCATACTCAATGGAATCATAGTTATTGTAGCAAGAGGACTCGTCAATACTGAAACTATGTTTAGGCTCTTGAAATTGATTGCACAGTCTTATATCTTCCATGTGACAACAAGTGCTAGAATCTTCAAAAAAATTGAAACCACACATTTCACTTACTTCACTAAGGTATGCATTTTCAAAATTTTCTCTACTCTCTTCTTCCTCATGTGATACCTCATTGCTTGAATCATATGGGGTAGCAACATCATTATCATTTAAAATTGAAAACATAATAGCCTTTTGATGATCATCTCTAATTTTTTTGAAACAAGAAATGCATTCACACACACTTGGTCAAGCCTAACAGGCTTCAACTCCCTTGGCAGATCACTCAAACCTAGTTCATAAGATTCATAAAATATATCAATGCATATTTAATTTTCAAGTCTAACAATCAAGGATTGCAACCATAGTATCCATAAATCTAGCATAGAGATAATATGATTATTTTCCTTCATGTTTCCTTATGAAAGAGAGAGCATGACCTAAAACCATAGAATCACTATTTCATGTAGCTTGCTCACAACTTGTTTGAGATTATACATGATCAACACCATGTGTCAGTGTATAGGTTGGGAAAATAGGGGTGTAGTGTTGTGACATTGATTTTCAATTTCTAAAATACACCTTTCATCAACATTAGGTTCCTTAAGATATCAAACACTTGCAGACAAATAACCCTTGTGTATTCAATATTTCTGGTTGTTTTCAATGTTCATGGCTATATCATAGGCTTGATGCAAGTTTCTAGGATCCTTATCTCTTAATTCATAGCTCATCTCATTATCAAAATCCCCCAAATAAACAACCAAATGCACTTCATCACTTAGTCTCAAAACCTTAGGAATATCCCTCAATGTTTTAGTAAATCTCTAGTTAAATTTTGGAACCAGCTCATCCTCTTCTTTTTCAATGTTTATAAATTCACTTAGCACATAAATAGCATTGATTCTTTCACCAAATTGCTCCATGAACACTGCTTTGAACTCACTCCAAGAATAGACAAAGCATGTTGGTAAATCAGAGAACCAATCTCTTGCATCTCCCTTTAGAGACTGAAAAATAGCCTCATGATCACATCCTCATGATCTATCTCATAGTCATCCATTAAATTAGTGAATTCTTGGAGATGCTTACTTGCAGATTTAGACTTCTCACCATTGAATTTCGGTATTCTATCTTTGATTTCAGATGGTAATACATTTGGGAAATCACAAATTCCATCAAAATTTATGGCTCTATATATTTCAATAGAGAAAATTCTCCTATTACATGATAGGGGTTGCACACTATGCATTCTTACATTTAGGTCCACAATAGGATGCATAGGGTGATGATACATTTTTTATACCTTTACAAGACTTTTCATACTAAATTTGTAGTTACATAGGGCAACTCAAACTCCTTTTACAATCATCATCTTAAGCTTTTACAATGAAAATTTCTACCTCAACTTGCTTAAGACCTTCTAAATTAGTTTCTTCAAAAATATTGCATACATCACTTAATAATAAAAGATGCAATCTACTAATACAAAAGGATGCAGTCCTATTAATACTATTCCCTTTCTTAGTGCTTATTTTCATTCAATAGGGAACCACTTTTTTTCAATACTTTCATATATGGTTTTCATACACAAATTTATTCTTCTTGAAAACGAAAATATGAAAAATACTTGGGTATGTTGCAGTTGCTATAAATTCTTCTTCTTGACTAGAATCTTTGTAGATCTGAAAATTTCTTCACATATTCATCAGGTCCTTTTGACAGAGTCACCACCTCTCTTCATAGAGGACTAAGCTTCAAGAAATATGTAGCTCCTTGAAAATGAATTTCATTCTAGGTCTCCTCCAACAATAGAGTCACACATAAGTTCATTTAAAGTTGTTGCAATAAAATCACTTCTAGGTCTAAAAACTTCTCAATATCTAAACTAGATGTTTAGATTCACCAAATGCTTGACTCTTTCCAAATGGATACTCCTTTTATTCTCCCCAACTGAGTCACCAATCTCTTGGTTATTTTTCTTGCAACCTTCAATCCTAAGGAGAAACATAGTACCTAAACTAAGGGATTACATATTTAGGACAAGGATTCAACACTATGAATAGATTGAAGACAAGAAAAGACAATGAGAAAGGCTATGAAATCCTTCTGCACTTTGAGCTCCACAAGACTCGAGAGGGTGTTCCTAATTATAGATCCTAACATGTGATAAACTCATTCCAAGCAACAAATTACAAACCTATAAAAGTGGACAGTTCTCACATATATGAGTAATGGGTGTTTTATATTTCACTAGATTCAAGCATAATCCCATTTGCATTAAACATTGTTGAGAACACATAACTTAGTATCTTAATCTTAAGCACATAGAGGGTTAAGAGATAAAATTATCTCAAATATAGTTTATATACTCCTTCAAATACCATGAAGATACATGAAACAAATAACTTAAACAACAAAGAAAATGGACATGAAAGTAAAAGGGCTTTAAATGATTTAGATTATTTCTAAAAATTTCTTAAGCTTTGTGATAGATCAATGCCTAATCATGGGCCACATAATCAAATATAAAACTGCAACATAGATCCTATCAAAAAACTAGGTTCAACCAATGTATTTAGAATATGTTAATGCCTTATGTTAGCAAATCCACTCATATTGTCATAAAGTTCTACTTAAAAATCCCACTTGTGCACTCTAAATCATAGTTATCTGATCAAAGTAATGTAACTCTTTGCTTGAAAGAGAACCATTTCCAAACAATAGAATCATAGGAAAGCTGAAATGGCATTCAAACACCCTTGATATATTGAATTCATATGATTAAAAGCTTACAAATCTAGAGACAACGTCATGATAGTAATATATTTCTATACAAATTGGCTAACATTTTCTCATAAATCCCCACTATTATAATTTACATACTCCATTTACAACTTAGAATCAACACTATTCTACCTTACTTCCTAATTCATAATTTCAGAAACTATACAAATGAGAAAGAATTAGAGTAAGAAGAAGAAGAGAAAGCCCCAAAATCAATCTTCATGTGACTCTTGGATCCTTCATCTTTCTCTAATCTATAACCACCTCTAGCATGAAGTAGAGTCCATCTACACTTGAATTCCTACCTCATCATTCACTTGCAATAGAAAAATACTCCCTCCTTGGGAATACTCTCTTTCCCCCTTCATTTTCCTTGCCCACTTTGCATTTCACTTGTAAATAAAATTGTCTTCTTTTGTGCTTGGATTTTCCTGAAAAATAAACCTCCACCTGCAAAAATTAGTTACCTTACTACATCAACTCTTACAATAGTAAAAATGATTAGTCCCCTTTTATTAAAAAATACCCTATAGAGAAATATTCCTCTTTCACTCGTGAAAACATTTAATCTCCTCTTTGTCTTTCCATAGCTAAAGAAATAAAAAATCCTTTGAAAGTATTTTTACTCTACTCTTTGTTCCTTTGTAGCTGAAAACAATTGATTTACCCATGAAAGGGATTTTTCCCAGCAAAGAAGACTTTTTCTTATAAAGTGAATAATTAATTCACTTTACCAAGAAAATGAAAATTCTTACCCATGCCTTTTAGAATTCTTCTGAGCAACATTTAAAATATTTTAATTTTTTAAAATTGATGAAGACCTTTTAAAATTTATTTGGGAAACATACTTTACCCATACCCCATATTCACCACTTTACATTTTCACTCACAACCCTTTTAAATTGTGAATATTTTTTAAAAAGTACTATATCAGACATAATTAATCTTTATATCTTAACCATCACTTATTAAAGGTGAAAACCCAACATATTTTTATTCATCGGGCGCTTTATGGTTAATTATTTCCCACCCATCAAATGATTCATTCTTTTAACGAGAGAAGTTTTTATTTCATCGGGCAGCATAAAAAAAATTTAAAACCTTCCTCTTTAAAATTTCACGGGCCCACATTGAAGCCTCCCAACACACCTATAGCCTTTTATAAAACAATATTTTAATTTGGCAGGCTAGCGGGCAAAACTTCTCCAATCTCAACTCCCTGCCTCCCCGCAACCTTCAAGAAAAAAATATTTTACTATGGAGGGCTAGTTGGCTAGGGTTGGGATTTTTCCATGTTGCTACATCTCTGCTAGCCATTGATTTCACTTATCTACGCTAATTAATTTCTTGACCATCAACCATGGTGATGTAGAATTTCGTAAGAACAAATTGATACATTTTGACTAAAAGCGCAACCTTTCCATGCGCATAGATCTCCATTAGATTGAAAATTGACCTCTTTCAACAGTATGTTGGTCACCCCCTTTAAGCTAGCACAGTGCCATCCTTCATTCACAAACATTTTCTAGTGTTTGCGCCACACTTTAAATACTCCACCGAGTCTTCACAAGGTGTATAGATGCACCCTTTGCAAAATCATTTTCAAGTCTGTGTGCCAACACTTTTCACATAAATACTCAAGATAGAATGCCACATTCTAAAGCTCCACCTTTTGTATGATCAGGGAGGACGATGATAAAGGTTGTGGAATTTAGCTACACACCTTCCAATTGCATTTTCTTGAAATTGTTTGAAGCATTTTCAACAAATTTGTTTTATGTATATGGTGCAATTATGGAATTCCATGAAATGACATTTATTTGGGGATTTTTTTCCTAACAAGTACACATGCCATATCAATGTTGTCACTTTCTGCACACATAGCTACTAGATTTAATCTCCTAACCTTATTTTAGGGTCCTCATCTAGAAAGAATCCCCATGTGAGGTACTATGGAGAAGAGCTTAGAGTTGAATCAAAATGAAAATTTTGTAGCCTCCTATTTTTTGAGATACCTCATATTTAAATATGTATTTATTTTAAAATTCCCATCATCTTTTTTTTGATTTCATCCACTTTTCCACTATTCTCTTTTCATGACCACACCACTCTTCTAAACATCAGTTTTATTTTCCACAAGGGGATAAGTAATTCAAATTTCATTCTCACAACCTCTGCTAGCAAGATTTAGATAGGACTCCACATTATCAAGAAACCCAATATTGTAATTTTTAGATGCTTAAAAGTTTCTTAAACCTTAACACCACACATTATGTATAAAAATATTCATTTCTTGTTCAAGAAAGTGTTTTAGTTAAATTTTGAAATTATGACCCATATCCATTTTAAAAACTTCAGAAACTGGTTCACACAAATCTAGAGACATCCCCCTATGCATATCTTTATGAGAACCTCTCTCATCACAATCATTATATAAAGTTTTATGATCTTCCTTATATGCACTCACTTTTGAATGAGGTTTTGATTTTTTATCATCTTTACCTAAGAAAAACTAAGTGGAATTTCTCTCTTTCAGAGTTACCAAAACATTGCATATAGATATTTCCAATTGGTCATTGTGAAAATTATTTTCATCTTCAATCTTTGTTACAGTCACTAAGACTATCATTTTACAGGTTAGGGGCTTTCCTTGAGTTGTGTGACATACATCAGGTCCCCTTGTGGGCCCGCCTAAAAAAAATTAAAACAATTTTCATCTTGAATTGATCTGACACTACTTCTACATGCTTCTGGTGAGAAAATTTTGAAGTGGGAAACCATTAGAATCAACTTTTTGGCATTTTGCACAGTGATCAAAATAGGTCAAGTGGCCTTTAGACTCATCCTTGAAAACTAGTCAAACAACCTCCTAGATAAATGAAAATGCACAAGAATGTAGACATTTGACCCAAGAATTTAGTGCAATAGATGGCTTGGAAAAAAATATCTTGAAGTGCAAGATATTCAATGTAAATTGGATCACTTAGACTTTTCTACAACTGCACCTTTTCCAAACCAATTAGGGCTTACCAACTCACTACTTTGAAAAATTATCAAATCACCTCCTGGGAATATACCATTGGAAGAATTAGATAATTTAGGTTGATTCAGCATGTGTGAAAGAGGGCTTTCCTTCAATCCACATTTTTCATGAGATATTGAGGGTCAAATTTGACCTTGAAAAATTCTAGAAATGCAGATGTAAAAATAGAACAAACTACATTTGCTTTTGATCTAGTAAGAATATGAAATCAGATTCTCAGGCTCCTAAACCGGACTAGGAAACATTTAAATGTGGGGTAAATACAGGGAACCAATCCATTTGTTATGACGATCACCCAGATCTGAAATATCATTCTTAATAGGAGGCCACTTCGCATGCCTGGGAGTTTGCAAACATCAAAACAATCCTAGAACCATCTATCTTTTCTCTTCAAAAACCTTTCAAAACTCATTATGAAAGGCTGAAATCAGACATACATGTTCACATATTTCAAATTAGTATGGCCACCAAATTATTTTACATGCAAATCAATTGGATTTTATTATGACCCTCCAAAGTAGGTCACTAGGTAGATTTTTCAAGAACACTTTTAAGTGTGCAAATCAACTTTTTCAACATGGGCACTTCAAATTTGCAAAATTTGGGAGAAGATATGGTGTCAAGATCCTCAAAAATCCAAAAAATGAGGATAAAAATTTTGGTGCTAAATGAGGTACTCTTGAGGATAAGATTGACAATTTCATGAAAATTATGAATGACAAGATTACAAAGCAAGATAAGGCTCAATCAAACAATTATCATTGGAATGGAACTCCTTGGTTGTAGGATTATCTCTATAATACTAATTGGAATAATCGGAAGCCCATCCCTAACAATTAGAGAAATGCTCAAAATAAGGTTCCTCTGGATCCTTTGCAAAAGAATTTAGGAAATTTTCCTAATAGAACTCCCTGTTGTATGGCTTGTCAAATGCCACATTTTCCTCATCAATGTGTAGTCACACAAATGGTTGAAGTTGATGAAGATTTATGTGAGGATTTTGACTAGCCAAGTGAGGAGGATGTTGATGTAAATTTGATTATGGATTATTTTGATTTGCTGACAACAAATGCTCATCTGATATAGAGTCTTATTAAATGGGTGTAGATGACCAAAGGAAAATTTCCAGTGTATATCACCAATTAATTCTCTCTGATGAGGATGTTGACAGTGATAATGAATTATATAATTTGGAAGAAAAAGAATATGGTATATCCTTAAGAAGACCTTCAGATGTAGAGATTGAAAGATATATAGTGTCTTTGGTTGCTTAAGCCAAAATCTCATATCACCTGAGGAATAGAATAGTTAGTGGTGAATAAGCTAGTCATGTTTATCTTTTCATTAAGGACAAAAATTTCAAAGGCAAAGAGTAAAATTCTAATAGTAAATCAATAGCTGTCAAAGCTAAGGAAGGCAAGGGAGATAAGATTTAGGCTAGAAATTTTGATAAACCAAAAAAAAATGGAGAGCTTAAGACCCATGCTATTAAGACAAAGGCACAGAGGAAAAATCATGAATCTATGAGAAAATATGTCAAGCCTAGAGCTAAGACAACCAAAAATCAATAGAAGGAAAGAATCATAGAAAAAGGTATTCTCCCAATTGAATTACCTAAGTACACTCCTATTGATATGTTTCAATTACTTATCCAAGTAAAATTCTCTATTTCTTTCCTCAAGATGATGAGATTATCTGAACACAAACAAAAGGTAGTAGCCCTTATCAGTGGTGCTACTATAGCTTGTAATGATTTATTGGTGCCCATTCCACCAAAAGTGAGTCAGAAGGATAAGAAAGATAAAGAATTTGAGGGAGTAATCACTAGGTCCCTCATATATTTCTAGGGAATTCAGAAATAGCTTTCTCTTGTAAGATAGACCCATTCTTCCTCATACTGATAGTTAAGGGCAATTTTCTAAAAAAATGTATTATTGATTCTTGAGCGTCCAATAACATTATGCCAACAAAAATCATGGAGGCATTGGGACTAAAAGTTGATAGCACCCATGGCAAGTCATATGTTATGGATTCAAGGGAGGTTCTAGTAATCAGTGTAATTAATGATCTCTCATACAAATTAATAGCCAATCCAAACAAAGAGTTTACAATGATTGTGGTGGTAGTATATATCCCACCTAATTATGGAATTTTGCTATCTGGGAAATACAGTGCTTCCATGGGAGGTAGTATGTAGTGTTACATGTCTTATGCCACCTTCCCTATTGATGGTAAGGATTTTCAATTGGTATGAGAGCCAAAATTTCCAGATATGTTGGAACATGCTCCTGAACATGATTCAATTGTTTTTATAGATACTAATATCTATGACTTCAAGGTGGAATAAGTATGAAGGGAAACTGATAGGCACCCTACACCTATATATAATGAAGTTACAAGGTTATCTGACAAGGATGGAATATAAAAAAATTACTTTGATGGTGCAAGTTCCAAGGAAGGATTTGGTGCAAGAATATTGTTGGTGTCACCTATTGGCAACACGTACAATTTGTTTTCACTTTATCTTTTATTTGTACAAATAATATGGTAGATTATGAAGCACTATTAATGGGATTATGAATAGATGAAAATTATGGGATAAAAAAGTTGATTCTAATTGGTGATTCTGAGCTTGTAATTTCCCAAGAGCTAGGTTGCAAAAACAATAGACTAAAATAGTATAAAAATGCAATATGTGATTCCATTGAGCATTTTGATGCTTTTGGAATCAACTGGATGGAGAGAGGACACAATAAAGTGGGAAATTTAATTTCTAATATTGCATTAAGTCTAGATGATATAAATTTTGTAGGAATCTCTAAGGTTGAGGTACAAAATGTGTATAATTGTTAGATCTTCAATGATGATGAAGATATTCTAAATTTTTTGAGGTGTGTAGATGAATATGAAGGTCAAAAGATTGATTTTTGGGAATTTGTGGAAATTATAGATGGTAAGGATACATTTTTTGGTAAAGAGGTAATTTAGTTGAAGACAAACAAAATTCCCAAGGGCCTTGTATCACTAGAAAGGGTCTTTGACAATTAGGATAAGAGCAAGATCAAAATAACTACCACCCATCTAGAGGACCTAGAAGAAGTAAATTTGGGGATTGAAAATGCTTCTAAGAATGTATATGTAGGAAGGAAGATGAAATTTAATGTTGATTTCCTTACTAAGAAAATATAGACATGTCTTTTGGTTGCATGATGACTTGAAAGAATATAGAGAGGAGTTATTTCAACACGAGATCCCTCTGAAAGAAAATGCCAAGCCTTTCAGACAAAAGAAAAGGCCCATTAATCTGACCTTAGCTCCTAAGATGCAAAAAGAATTGACAAATCTAAGGGATGTTGGTATCATAAAACCTATTAGGCATTCTTCATGGTTGTTTAATTTAGTGCCAGTAAGAAATAAAAATGGTAATATAAGGTTATGTGTTGACTTCAAAAATTTGAACATATCATTATTAAAGGACAACTATCCTCTACCAAATATGGAAGTCATGTTACAAAAGGTGACTAGTTGTGAGCTACTATCTATGATAGTTTTTCCAGATATAACCCAGTGAAAGTAAAGGAGTCTGAGTAGTACAAGACTGCATTTACAACTCCATAGGGAACTTATGTATATGTAAGGATTCCATTTGGATTAACAAATGCAAGTTCCACTTTCCAAAGGGCTATGGATGTAGCCTTTTATAAATTTATAGATTTATTCATGGCTATATACTAGGATGAATTGATAACCTAATCCAAGAAAGAATCAGATCATTGGATGCACTTGGAGAAGATATTCATTAGGGCTTTAGAATATGTGATCTCCCTAGATTCGAAAAAGTGTGCCTTTGGGCTTACTAAAGGAAAGTTGCTAGGGAATATTATGTCCAAAGAGGGAGTGAGTATGGACCTTGAAAGGATACTAGCCATAGAAAATATTCCTCAACCAAATAATGTTAAAGGCATTCAATCATTCTTTGGACAAATCAAATTATTGAGGAGATTTGTAACCAAATTTGTAGAGATTACAAGACCCATCTTGAAGATGTTGAAGAAGGGAGAAAAGGTTGTTCGGAGTGATGATCCAAGTCAAGCCTTAAAGAAAATTAAACAAGCTATCAAGGAAGCTTTAGTTTTAAATTCTCCTAACTTTTCTAAGCCAATGCATATTTTCTCCTTTTCTTCTTTCCATACTATTGTTGTTGTCTTACTGCAGAAAAATGATGAGGATTTTGAATAACGCATTGCATTCCTTAGAAAATATTTACAGGCCATAGAGCTTAGTTATGATATGATTGGAAAGCAAGCATATGCTTTGGTCAAGGCTATGAAAATTTTCAAAACTTACATAGTGGGAGCTATAGTCATAACTTTTGTACCAATTGTTGTTGTGAAAGATATCTCCACTCAACAAGAAACTACAGTCATAAGGTTTAGATGGATCAACAAGATCCAAGAATTCGATATTGATTTCTAGATCACCAAGTTAGTTAGGGGACAAGGCCTAGATAAATTTATGGCATAGACTAATTTGGAAGCTAATAAGATAAATCAAACAAATATTGTTTATTTTGCACCTATCTATGATATGCAAACATATGGGCGGTATAGAAGGATTGCTCAATATTTATAGACTTTGCAATGTCCTGTAGGTATGGTTGATAATGACAAGAGAACATCAAGATTTTCTACCATTAAGTATGTGATTATCGATAATGAGTTGTGGTGGAGAAACCTAGATGGTGTATTGCTTAAATGTGTGGATGGTGATGAGCCCAGTTTATGGTTTAACTTTGATATAGTCTCTTATCCATTTTCTATAGCTGACATAGACATTGATGATTGGATACTAATCTATTTATGACATTTCCTTAAAACCTTGGACATTGGGAATACACTCATTTTCATAGATTTTAAATGACATTGACATGTATGAATTATCTATGTTAATTTTACATGTGATTAATGATTTTTTCTTTAAGATAATTACAAATATGCAGTTGATGTGCCTACTAATATTGTCATACATATATAATTAGAAAGATGCAATTCAGGAAGGTTCTACCAGTTGGTCAACAAGGTGGTCATTTAATGGAGGGAATACTCTCAGCGGCTGGAGATACCTCATTCAAATCAAAGCTATAAATTCCCTATAAATTCCATTAATTTCTTGTTGAGTAGATATAGGTGTTACTATTGTTCTAGATCTGCATTAAGGAAATCATGTTCGACAAGATTCTATGCATGTGTAACCACCTTTGCACTTTCTATGCATTCCCTGATGTGGTGTCCTTTGATCTATTGTAGTTGACCGCCTTGCTAGGTTTTAGTGGGTTTCTTCTTTAAATAAGACTTGGATGCTCCTTCTCAGGAGCTAGCTAGTAGTTGTTGTTACAAAGGATATTGATGTGATGATGTAATAGCACTCTTATTTTTTCATCACTATAGTCATGTTGCTCGATTGAACTCATTTTTTCCAATGAATGTAATGAATTTATAAGTTTGTGTATCTAAGTTTACCTTAGTTTTAGGGAATACTTATCCAAGGGGGCCCACTTGATGAGTATTTCATCTCTTATTTTAGTTAGTATTTTTTGTTTAGTAATTAGTTAAGAATCTGGCATTGTTTGTTCCTACAACCACTAGAATTCCATTATGTGACTGTTCTTGTAGCCAAAGAAGACATAGTAGTTTCTTTTTTTTCACTCAAATTTTCATTTATGTCATGCATTTCAGCTTGGTATAGTTATTGGTTGATGCTTAGTACTTATGTTATTTCCTTCCAAGCAATTTACTTTCAACATTATGTCTTTCTTAGCTATAAGATGAATGTGTCTACTTTGAATCCCTGGTGCACATACACTGTTGACCCATTTCAATTTTACGTCCTTGGGTTGACAAGTTAAATGAACCTTCATGATGATTGAGATAGCTATTTAGGTTAGATGTACAATCTTTGAATCACAATTGTAAGGGATTAGTTGTTGAATCATTGTAGGAGGCCGACATTTTTGGTGTTTTTTTCAAGGATGGTGTCAAACTATTAAGTTCTTTGGATTCATTAATAGTTTTCCTTGATTTAGTATTTATAAAAAAAAAATCTTAGTATACCCCTCATTAGGAAAGTAATGACCCCCCTATTCTTTTTCCAATTCTTTGTGTAAGTTGGCTAATACAGAGTTCATACCACATGCATAGAGGGAGGAGGAGAGATTCTCATGAGAGATTCCTTCTTAACAAATCTGATTTATTCCAGCTAGTTGAGTATCAAAACCTACAAAGAGATGAAGAAGAAGAAGGGACACAACCCTTTGCTGATACATTTCTAGATCTGACCAGTTCTGAAGCTTCCTCTAAGGATCAAAATCTGATTGAGAACCCCCTTTCTTTGGAACATCATCAGGCAGGCATGGGTGATGCAAATAGAAACTAACCTAACTAACTAGATTTTCCTTTCCTTGTTGCTCATTAGAATGAATTAGACAACCTAAAAAATATCCCTGTTTCAGTTCTTCCTAAGTTCTATGGACTTCTCACAGAAGATCATGATACATTCTTGTTCAAGTTTGATATACTCTACAGGAGTTAGGACTATACCATTGATTCCCATAGGCTTAAGCTATTTCCCGCCACCTTGAAATAAGTTGCATTAAGATGGTTCATGAGCCTAGGAAGAGATATTCTGGAGACTTGGGAGGACATGAAGACATAGTTCCTTGAGAAATACAAGGAGTATTGTAGGGGCAATGACATGAGATGAGATGACATTTTTAGGATGGAGCAAAAGGAAGATGAGAACCTGGAAGATTACATTTCAAGGCTTTTGTTTTTCTTATAGAAAACTCCACATCATACACTCAATCAAGAATCACATAAGTTTTTTTTCTTGAGAGGAATTAGTGATAGTTGCACTTATTCCTTGGACTTGATGGGAGGAGGAGGTATCACCCAAGTTCCTTGGGAAGATATCAAGAAGCTATGTAAGAATTATTCTAGGCAATCTTCAAAGAAAGAGAGGGCTTACCAATCCTCCATAGGTAAGTCATCCACCAGTGAAGTTTTAAGTATGGAGATTACTCACTTACTGGAAGAATTCAAGAAAGACATCATAAACAGTCTGGCTACTCAGCTGGATTCACTTCAGGCGAAGAAGAAACAAGAGGAGGTAGAGGCAATGTTGGAAAAATATTGCCCTCATTGCAGACAAAATAATAAGGATTGCAGATGCAAGATGATAGCTAATATTGATAGAAACCATATGGCACTCGAGTTCAAGACAGTATAGGGTGAAGATGATCAATTCTACTATATTGTACAAAGGAGTCCTTGTGCTCCAAGATAGGGTATGCCACCAGATCCACTATCTTTTGTTGGTCCATATTTCAATTCTTATTTGTCTATTAACTAATGGCAACCCTCGTATCCACCAAACTATGGAGGATATCCATCGTAACCTTGGAATAAACCTCCAAATTCCTATCCAAATGACCAAAAATCTCCACCCTACTGGAAACAACCTTAAGGGATTTGGCAGCAATTTCAAGGAAATTGGTAGCCACCCTCAAGAAATTGGTAGCAAACATCTTAATGGAGGGGGGGGAAAAAATGGCCAAACTAGACAACCAATTACATGCAACCACATTTTTAGCCCCAACAACCTATTATAATGCCTCCTTTTGCTAATTCAAGTCCAAATGCACCTATATCTACTCAGCTACCATCCGATCCAACATCTAACCCAAATAATAAACCACAATAGCAACTAGTATACCCTGCTAATCCAAATCAATTCCCTGCATATGTTGTGAGTGTAAGTGACATTCACTTGCATTTAGGAACTAATTTTCCAGGCCCTTCCACACCCATTATCACTAAGCTTCTTGTGGAAGATGAGGAGACTCTAGATGACTGTGTTCACCCAAGTGCACCTAAAAATATTTAACCAATCTCAGTCAAGCAGATTGAGCCTGAACCAATATTTCCCTAGAGGTTGGAAACTATGAAACAAAAGGAAGAAAAGGAGGACACAAATTTTGACATTCTAGATTATTTGAAGCATATATGTTTCCAAATACCTCTATTTAAATCCATAAAACACATTCCCATATATGGCATGATAATCAAGGAAGCATGCCTTAAGAAGCCAGGAAAAAAGAATAAAGACCCCACTATGGTCCATGTGGTGGGACATCTGGCTAACATCATGCTTGGGAAAGTGATTTTTC
This sequence comes from Sequoiadendron giganteum, assembly GCA_007115665.2. NCBI lineage: Eukaryota > Viridiplantae > Streptophyta > Pinopsida > Cupressales > Cupressaceae > Sequoiadendron > Sequoiadendron giganteum. Next base: position 443,906,340 of record CM021105.1, read on the forward strand.
CCAAATATAATGACCCAAGGAGTCTTGTGGTTGGAGCTTTTATATATGGTATCTAGATAGAGAATGCTTTGATTGATCTAGGAGCAACAATAATGTAATGATTAAGGACATCCTACAACAACTAAACATTGCAAACATGAGACCTACTCCTGATATCTTGTAGCTTTCTCATAGTTCTATTGTTAAATCTAATGGTATAGTAGAAGATCTTGTGGTAACTCTAGACTCTTAGGAGTACCCATTAGATTTTATGATTCTTTCTCCAAAGGCCACATTAGGCGGGTACCTCATTATTCTTGGAAGGCCATGGTTAGTGACAACATATTCTTATATTGGATATTGGATAGGATACATGACCATTTTTTATGGAAAGAGAACCAAAAATATTGTTCTCTACCCTCTTTCTCAGCCATCCCAAGATAGGAATGATCCTATATGGCCACATGTTAGTGAAGAGGCCGAGGAAGTCAATTTTGTGGCACAACTTATGATGTTAGGAAAAAGTTATTTCATAAAACTTTAAGATGAAGATGAAGTATTGTCTAACATAATTCATAACCATTATGATATAGAGGAAGCATCATCCTCTCATGCATCTAATTTTGTTGATCTAGTGAAGATACTCATGCCTGCTCTTCGCGTAGCCACTATTCTTGCATCCACTATTTTTGCAGTCGCTCTTGTTGCAGCCACTATTCCTATAGTCAATAATTTTGTAGACGCTCTTCCTAAAAAAAAACATATGTCTCATACATTACTTCCATATGAACTCAAGGTACCAAGAATTAGTGAAGAAACTATGATAAAATTAACTACACAAGTGCAGGTTTTAGAAGAAAAATATCTAAATATTAATAGAAAACTAAGTGAAGAACAACAATTGTCATTGGAAAAGTTACCGAGGGCACACCAGAATGCATTTGCATGGGACTATCATGATATGAAGGAATTGAACCTTAAACTTTGCATTCATTGGATATACATAAGAGATGGTTGTACACCAGTAAGGCAACCACAAAGAAGAATTAGCCCTACATTGAGAAAAATTGTAAAAGGGGAACTACATAAATTTCTAGATGTAGGATTTATCTACCCCATCTCATAAATCTAGTGGGTGTCCCCATTGGTGATTGTGCTAAAAAATGAGGGAAGTGGTGAGTTTGTGCTAATTATATAGAACTTAATGTTGCTACAAAAAAGGACCATTTTACCTTACCTTTCATAGATCAAGTTTTGGACTCACTTGCAGGAAAGCGATACTTTTCTTTTCTAGATGGATTCAGTGGTTACAACCAAATTCAAATTGCACCAGAGGACCAAGAGAATTCCACCTTTACCTATCCATGAGGGACCTATTCTTAATTAGTAGTTCTATTTGGCTTATGCAATGCACCTGCAACTTTTCAAAGGGTAGTCATTAGCATATTTTCAGATATCTCTCATTAGCATAATAGGGTAGTAAATATTGAAGTGATCACCAATCTTCCTATCCATACGAAACAAAAATATGTTAGGAGTTTCTTAGGACATTTAGGATATAATAGGAGGTTCATCAAAGACTTCAAGAAAATGGTAGCACCATTATATACTATCCTAACTAAATATGTTGAATTCCAATGGACAACAGACTATCACAAGACATTTTCTAACTTGATAGTAGCTTTAACTCATGATCTTGTGCTCAAGGGACCTAATTGGGAGTTTAATTTTAACATCCATATTGATGCATCAGACTATTCTATAGGAATAGTCCTGAGATAGAAATAAGGACTTATAGAGAATGTTATTTATTTTGTCAGCAAAAATCTGCAAGGAGTTGAATTCAACTATATAGTGACATAAAAAGAAATGTTAGCAATGATCTATGCCCTAAAAAAAATAAAGCACTACATAATAGGCTACTAGATCTTTATGCACACTAGTCATGAAACCATTAGATACCTCATGAATAAATCTATGATTTCAGGTAGGTTAGCAATATGGTTATTGTTGATGCATGAGTCTGGCATAACCATTGTGCATAATCTAGGGAAGGCCAATGTTGTTGCAAATTTTCCTTCAAGACTGATTACATCAGAGGATAATCAAGTCATAGATGAATCCTTCCCTGGTGAGAATATATTTTCTATCAATGTGTAGACACCCTAGTATGTTTATATAGCTAATTATCTAGTCACAGGGAGAGTTCCTCCTCACTTCTCTCAAAAAGAGAGAAGGGTACTCATTGAGAAATATTTTCCTTTCTCATGGATTGTTGGATGTTTGTTCTACACTAGACTAGACCATGTCATGAGGAGATGTGTGGGAGAAGATGAAATATATGGCATTTGGCATACATGTCACAATGAACCCTATGGAGGGCATTTTGGAACTAAGAGGATTGTTGGCCCCACGGTTTTCATTGCACCAAAAGATCAACCTTTTAATGTCTGATACAACTGATAGAGTTAATAGATCCATGGAAGGTGATTAGTCCATGTCATGAATCATGAGGGGATCGATAAAAATCTACCAAAAATATCCCCCTTAGCATTACCTGAGGGGATTTGAACATGACACCTTCGGCTCTGATACCAATTGTTGCCCCATGGTTGTTGTTGCACCAAAAGATCGACCTCTTAATGTCTAATACAACCGCCATAGTTAATAGATCCATGGGAGGTAGTTAGTCCATGTCATGAATCTCGAGGGGAGCACTGACCATCTTCCAACAAGAACAACAATAAAGATTTTGAACACAGGATATTACTCGCCAATGCTCAACAAGGATGCATGAAGATGTACAAATAAATGTGATAGATGCTAGTGGATGGGTCGATCAATGAAATCTGTTGAAATTCAACTTTATCCCTAGATAGTAATCACTCATTTTGATAAGTGGGTATTAGACTTTGTAGGACCCATTGATCCTCTATCAAATGGTAAATCCTATATCTTGGTATGTACTGATTATGTAACAAAATGGGTAGAGGTTAAGGCCATGAAGCATGCAAGAGATGATAAGGTTGTAGAATTTCTTTATGAGGAAATTTTCACATGATATGGAGTTCCAAGAGAGAGAGTGATTGATCAAGGGGCTCAATTCACTTCAACCCTTGTTACAACACTTTTCAATGAGTACAACATTAGACATAGAAAGTCTACTCCTTATCACCGCCAGGCCAATGGCCAAGTTGGGGTGACCAATAGAGAAATTGAACCCATTATGACCAAAATAGTGGCTATCCATAGAAGGGATTGGGAAAGCAGGCTACCCAAAGCTATTTGGGCCTATTGAACTACCTATAAAACAACTATAGGATTCACTCCACTTGATTTTTTGTATGGAAAGACAACTATGATGCCCATTGAATTTGAGTAGAAGACTCTTAGGACTACAATATACTTGGGGATGGATATCTATGAGGCACAAAATGATAGAATCATGCAGCTAAATTCTTTGAATGAGATGAGGAAGGAAACCTTGCATCACGTATAGGTAGTGAAAAATCAAAGAATAAAGTGGCATGAAAAATTTATAAAGTATAAGAAATTCCTACCAGGTGATTGGGCACTACTCTATTACTCAAGATACCAAGATAATGCAATAAAATTACAAACAAGGTTGATAGGACCATATGAGGTGGTTGAGTATTTTCCAATGGAGTTTTTTAGCTCACTACCATTGACCTTGTCAGGTTTAAGCTATTGGTCAACGTTCATCGCCTAAGGTTTTCTCACAAGCCAATTTATAAGGAGGAGTTCCTACAACAATTTTGTAATGTCCCTATCTGGTTTATCTTAAATATTTCCTTTAGCCTTTTAAATGATTTGTTGTTCAATATATAAATATCTTTTTCTTTTGATTGAGGCTCTAAAAGAGTGCTATAACTACTATAAAATATTCCCCTCCCCCCATTCTACCCTCTTTCTATTTCCTTTTATATCTCTTGACTGAAAGAAGGGATGTATCTCTTGAAATAGAGATAATCGTCTGAATGGTCATGTCTCTTAGTTGTGACTAGTTGAAATACTAATCATTGCTCTTAACTAAAACTATTGCATTAGTTAGACATCACGTTATAGTTTCCTTCTTATCTTGTAGAATTTATGGCAACTCAGACTTATTCATCGAGGTTTATAATCGTTGATATTTAAATTAGCCTCTATTTTTAGAGTATGGTTTTGCATTATACAATTGCACATATCTATTAGAGGATGAGGTATTTCCTAGAAAGGTAGCCTTGCTCGATGCATTTGATACTAAATGAAGGCATATTGATATGAGCTCTTTGATAATTTATCATTGTAGCCACCATTGCATTACTGCCAGACAACCACACTCTTCATAATAGGACAACTTGTTGACAAATTGTGATATCGTGCCTTTTCTCATTAACACTAATCTTAGTCGTAGCTCAGTTTTGTGGACCGTTCCATTTAGGGAAGGCACAAAGGGTTATAGGAAAGTACCCATGGTCAACATAGGCTCCATTTGCGATATCGGGTAACAATAAAGGATAGACACATGCACGTCAATACAAGAAGATAATTCTATTAAAGACACGTCAAGTTATCACTTTCCCGATGGAATAATATATTGATAGCCATTATCGGACCATATGTGTTGATAGTCAATATAATTATGGAAAGCTATAGTTTGAGCATCCTATAAGGTGACGTGATAGTCTTTGAACATCCCCATTGGCAAGCATACTACCTGGCTCCCATCTTGTATCTGTGATAGTATCAAATCTTTGATGAGAACTATAGTTTATGATAATGGCCACGATAAACCCTTAAATAGACATAATAATCAATATCTCCTTCGCCCAATAAAAATGATGGAAATATGGATATTCCTAAAGGTGTAATGTTCCCTATTATGATTATATTAAAATATTATATGTATTTTCCATTTTGATTATTTAGTATTATTTGGTTAGTGATTTTCTTATGAATATTATAATATTATTTTATGTTTATACTTTATATTTATTTAATATCCATCATATCATAATGATTATAATATTTGTTATTTTAATAGCGATAATATAATTATAATTATAATATTGTCTTATGAAAACTATAATTATAAGGATATCAAAATGATCCTATAAATTATTAATAATTTTAAATATGTATTTTGTTATCTTTATTGTTACATTTTTGGGGACATGACAAGTTCACTCAACATGCAACACTTGAACTTCCTATAGTTGAAGGAAGTGGAACTATTGTCCCTCCTTCTGGCTAATTGAGGTATGTAATGTGTCATAATAAATAATTCCACTTTGTGGGGGTCCACTTCTTCACCCATCCACCCATCCATTTCCACATTTCTCTCTCTTCCATTCTTCCATAATTTCACTTCATTCCATTCCACCTCATTCCACTTTTCTTTCATTAATTTATCAACTGATTTCATAAAAGAGACAAGTACTTTATCCATAATCTATGCAACACATAAATCTTCCATGAATTCAGGTACATGTACAATCAATTTTCTATGTCTTATTTGTCTTTTAAGTGCATTCATCTAATCATTGTACATTAATATGGACGTTCTTTATAACATTTATTATTTCCTGCCCAAGTCAAATTGCCCTTCCCACCTCACATGTGAAAATTTAGGTTGGGGGGTACATGTCAATGCCATGTCTGTCCATATTGGCTCACGTCAACAAGGTTTAATTTTTTTTGAGCCAATTTGAATCCTGAGTGAAATGATGGCTCACATGTGTGAAATGAAAATTAACTGCTGCAATTATTCCTCATCACAACCTTCATTTATTAATCCTTTACTTCTGTTATTGCTCATATCATAATATTAAGCCCAAAAAAGGAAGGAAGGAAGGAGATGTTTAGCAGTGTTGTAGGAAGGAGAAGTTTGGCTTTCAAACAAAATATATAGTAAGGAAAAATTTGTTGAGCAACTATTTATTGCAAAAAACTAACAATGGGAGGTGGGTTAATTCAAAATGAACCTACAGTTCATAATGTATTATTATAGGATGCACCCTACTAGGCCGGGTGTTGAAACTATGGATGGTTAGAATATTTCCTAAAGCTGGATGGTTTTGATGAAGAATTTGCGTTGGAGTTTGCCCAGACATTTTATGAAGGAAAGGCCATGGTAAAAGAATTGGAAGTCACAACTACTGAGGAAAGGATTGTAGAAGTTATAGGTTTTCTTGTCGATGCTGAGCATTACCCTACTACTAGAGATGCCTGATCAGCTAGGGCCGAATTCATAGAACCTTGTGATCCTCCATTGAGTATAGAAAAACAAGGTGCAAAGAGAACATCTTTTCTTGAGTTATGGAGGCAAGCAACTGTTAATATTGTGAAATACATCACCTGTGAAGGTCGTCAGTCGAATTTTCATTCTGTGCATTTGAAAATCTTGAATTAGATGAGGCACAGGAGAAGAATGAATGTGCCAAATGTGCTATACCACCTTCTTTTAATCATGCGACCCAAAAAGGTAGGGACAATTATGTTTCCCACCATTGTCTGATCAAATTAGTAGTTGAAAATTCTCTACATGATGTGTCTGATATGTCTTGGGAAGATTTTTTGAATATTTATCAAATTAAACTAGAGCATTTGCGATCTAGGGTTCTACCTCATAGGGTTAGTAGAAGAAGGAGCAATGTTGGGTCCACTCTTGGTGCCTCAACTTATGATGCAAGCCCTAGTAAAAAAACTCCTGCAACTAAACAAACTATTGAGATTAGGTCTTCAAAGGCATAACATTCAAATAATGGAAGTTCCTCTCCTAATTTCGATGATGATGTTCCTCTTAGAACCTTAACAAAAACTAGGGAACAAAAGAAGAAGGCTAAAATAAGGAAGGGAAAAGATAAATATAAAATGATAGAAACGGAAGTGCCAAGCTCTAGGAAATGAAAGGCTGACATTGTTCCTCCTATAAAAAAGGAAAAACATGAAATCCCTCCCATAAAATCAAGACCTGCTAAGCCAGCCTTTAATGTACCTCTGGAGGAAAGCCCTAAGTTTAGAGAGACATCACAGGAGGATGTAGAAGCTCGAATGGATTAGGTAAATTTTGAGGAGAGTAAAACATTTGAGTAAGCTTCAAGCATGATGTTGGCAGATCTTGTTGGCATTGCAGAACAAGTTGGAAGACAAGAGCATGAGAAAAATCAAGAGCTCTTGCAACATGAGTAGAAGCAAGAGTTCCTATAGTAAGAGGTCATGCAACCTGCACTAGGGGAATAGTCAACATCTCTGCAAGTTGTATTGGTTGGGAAAATAGATTCCCTATAGTTGGGGCCTTATGAAGAAAAAGGAAAACTATCAAGTAATGTTTTTGTACGAATCCATACGCCTTCTGATTTTTTAATGCAAATGGTAGTTATGAATTTATGGAAAGAATTTCAAAGAAGGGAGGAAGAATGGAAAGAGGATAAACGTAGGTTAAAGAGAGAAATTTTAGAAGAAATGTGAAGAAATTGAAGATAAGAATGAAGAAATTGTTGTTTTAAAGAAAAAGTTGGTTAATATCACAATGTTAGTACCTCAAATACTAGAGTGTAGGGCCCCTCCAAGGGTATATGCTCTATATTTAAAGGAGAAACATCTTTATTTTAAATTAGCAAGGATTGTCTTAGGTCTAGACCCTTCCATTGAGACCCCTCTTGAATTTTTCAATGTTTATTAGATTGCTCCTCCTGAAATGAAGAGTTTTTTGTGTGAATTGTATTTGCATAATTTTGTTGTAACCAAATTACATGATTGGAACCCACTTTTGTATGTTGGGGATGTCCAATTGAAGGTATTTATGTCTTGGGTATAGAATGAGATCAGGTGGGGAAAAAAATATAGAGCTTATAGGAAAATTGAATCCAACACTCCCCTGCCCATTAGGACCGAGTCTACAAATCCTGAAGGCATTTTCAAGGATTGGCACAAAATTATTTATCAATAAAGTTTTGGAAATAGGATGTTGGCTGAGAGGGAAGCGGTTTATAAATAATATGAGGAGATAGAAAAAACTACAAGAGAATCTATAACAAGATACCTGTCACAAAGATAGAACAACCTAATTGATGGCTTGAAACAAGTTGATCCCCACTCCATGTAGAACTATGTTACAACACTTAAAAGGATTGATAGATATATACAGATTGGGAGAACAAAGGGACAATTCTTGCTTTCACTAACTTTTTAGCCACCTATCCTATTGTGGCCTATGCCAAACTTCAGATACTATAGGTATGACATAGAAGATGAGAGACAATGATGGAATAGGTTGGAATGGCAACAAGGTTTCTATTGGGATCCTAATTCTCCCAGAGTAGACACTGATGTAGGGCAACTAGCAACTAAAAATTTTAGGGCATTGACCAAGCAATAGAACAACCCTTCCTCTCTTGGAGGACCAAAACAACCTTAGGTTTGGGGGGAAATGATGAGCCTAGTTTATGGTTTAAATTGAATATAGTTTCTTATCCATTTCCTATAGTTCACATAGACTTTGATGATTAGATATTGATCTTTTTATGATATTTCCTTAAAACCTTGGACATTGGGCATAAGCTCATTTTCATAACTTTTAAATGACATTGACATGTTGTATGAACTATCTATATTAATTTTACATGTGATTAATGATTGTCGCTTTGAGATAATTAAAAATATGCAATTCTTGTGTGTACTAATATTTTCATGCAAAAATAATTAGAAGCCTATAATTTAGGAAGGTTTCACCAACTGTTCATTTGCCATATCAGTCAATAAGGTGATCATTTAATGGAGGGAAGACTCTCAACGACCAAAGATTCCTCATTCAAATTGAGGCTATAATTGCCTTGTAAATGCTATTAATTTCATGTTGAGAAGATATAGGTATTAATATTGTGCTAGATCTACATTAAGGCAATCATGTCCAACAAGATTTTGTGCATGCATAACTACCTCTACACTTTCTATGCTTTCCCTAATGTGGTGTCCTCTGATTTGTTAGAGTTCACCACCTTTCTAGGTTTTAGTGGGTTGCTTCTTTAAATAAGACTTTGATGCTCCTTCTCAGGAGCTAGCTAGTATTTTTTGTTACAAAGGATACTGATTTGATGATGTACTCACAATCTTAGTTTTTCAATACTACAGACATGTTGCTCGATTATACTCATATTTTCCAATGAATGAAATGAAGTTTTAAGTTTGTACATCTGAGTTTACCTTAGTTTTAGGGAATACTTATAAAAGGGGGCTCACTTGGTGAGTATTTTGTCTCTTAGTTTAGTTAATATTTTTTGTTCAGTAATTAGTTAAGAATCTGACATTTTCTATTATTGCAACCACTAGAATTCCATTCTGTGACTGTTCCTGCAACCAAAATAGATAAAGTAGTTTCCTGTTTGTTCACTCATATTTTCATTTTTGTCATGCATTTCAGCTTAGTATAGTTATTGGTTGATTGTCAATACTTATGTTATTTCCTTCCAATAAATTTACTTTTAGTATTATGTCTTTCTTAGATATATGATGAATGTGGCTACTTTGAATCCCTAGTACACATACAGTGTTGACCCATTTCAAGTTTACGTCCTTGGGTTGACAAGTTAAATGCACCTTCATGATTATTGAGATATCTATTTAGGTTATATGTCCAATCTCTGAATCATAATTGTAAGGGCTTAGTTTTTGAATCATTGTAGGAGGCCGATAGATGACAAGCAGGAATTAGAACTTTTGCAAGAAATGCACAATGGATTATGTGTTGATTATTACAAGGAAACAACCACTTCTCATAAGATCTTAAGAGCATGATTCTAGTGGCACACTATTTTTAAGGACACCCAAAATTTTGTTAAGACATGTGATTCTTGCCAAATATTTGCAGGAAAATTGAAGTTTTCAAAGAATTCACACTTAGACCTATTGTTGTTTAGGCCCCTTTTCAACAATGGGGAATTGATTTTATTGGTGAAATACTAGATAAGTTTAGTGGAGGGAACTCATGGATCCTTGTTGCCACTAAATATTTCATGAAATGGATTGAAGAAATATCCACAAGGAAGGAAAGAAGTAAAGTGGTAGTATACTTCCTAATAAACAATATCCTGATCAAGTTTGGAGTCCCATAAAAGATTATTTTAGATAATACTATGTGTTTTAGGTTTGAGGAGTTAAAATGTTTTTGTGATAAACATGGCATACATATTTATTATTCTTCAACTTAACATCCTCAAGGAAATTGTCAGGCTAACTCTAGTTATAAGAGCTTAATGAAGATAATCATAAGGGTGATAGAAAAGAACAAGAAATATTGAGACTCAAAGTTGAAGCTTGCACTATGAGTAGATAGGGTTATTGTGAAGAAGGCTACTAGTTATTCACCGTTTGGTTTGGTGTATGATTTATATTCTTGGCTACCACAAATAACTTGCTACATATGTATACATTTGTGTATAAATATGATGAGGATATTTGTAATGATATGCAACACATAATTGATAACCTTATACAACTAGATGAAACTAGAAGAGAATCTCATGCTAAAAATGTAAAGATGTAGTTGTAAGTTAAGAGCTTGAATGAAAAGAAAGCTTCTCCTAGACAATTTTAGGTGAATTGTATGGTACTATTTTGGAATGCAAGGGCTCAAAATAAGGGTAAACATGGAAAGTTTGAAGCCTTATGGAGAGGCCCTTATCTGATAGCCAGTGCACATGGGGAGGGCTGCTATTTTCTCTAGACCTTAATAGGTGAACTTCTTAAAATTATAGTACATGGATAGTTCTTGAAGCCATACTTCTCCTAAGTATGTTCTACTCCATGTATGATGATGGTTTTGTACATTTTATATATAGGTGTGTTTTCTTTGGTCGAATCTTGCTACCTAGTTTGGGTAGTTCCTTTTTTTATTTGGTTCTCTTTGTGGTTGTCTGCTTCAACTTGAGATCTAAATTCTCACCATACCCACCAAGGGTATGCATCCCCAAGTAGAAGCCATTGGTGGAGCCTCTAATTATGAAAAAAAAATTGTTGGTTCCTTGCCTTGTCACTATCCTTTTCATCTGCTCCTTAGGGTTGGGTTTAGGGTTTTGGTTCAAAAGCCCTCATTTGAAATTTCATCTTCTTTTACCCTAGGTATTATTTTCCTTCATTGAATTGCTAAACCTAGTGGTAGGTAATTTAAGTCATGACTTATGTCATCTGAATCATATTTTCACTAGCCCCATGGTATAGGTTTTTCAGTCATCAAGTTTTTTACCATCGCTTTAATATTTCTTGAGTCAAGTAAAATATTTCCTATCAAAATGACTTGTCTTAAAGTATTTAATCCCATGGATTTTGGTCCCATCAACCTAGCCAATACCTTTGTTAAAACTAACATTTTTGGAATGTGTAGATATTAGGTTCTATGTTGACCATTTTATCATCATGAGCAAACCCTGACTGCTCCTCACACACCCGCTCTGTTCCATTTCCCATTATTTTAATCACATGAGCTAAAAGGAAGATTGAAACTTATTTCCTTTTAGAGGGACCTGCTTGGCTTGGATGATGGAAAAAAATTATATGGAGAAAGGATTGATGGTTTATGGTGGGTGATGTTGGTCAATCCTGACCGCTCCCCACCATTCCATGAGAGGCTTGATAGTAACCTCTATTTCTCAATAGGGAAGTGGGTAGTTCCATGCTGAATAACTTGGAGGGTGTGGAAGACTTTAGAATACAAAAAAATATTAATCAAATATTTTAGCACAGGGCATGGATAATAAGGTGTGTGATGAAACAAAATAATGTCTCATCTAGTAGACCAATAGAAACACATATTTTTCTTAATTATGGAGTTTATCAAGACTGAGTATGATGAGGAAAGTAAGATATTTTTAGTTGTAGTAGTCAAAGATTTCATCATATATTAAATATTACGATTTGAGTTCTTGAGATTTTTGGATAAAAATTTGAAGAAAAGAAAGAAAAAGAACCTATTAAATTTCACGAAAACCCAGTTCATGATTTGAGAGAAACATTCACCAGAGTTTGATCCTCCAAAACTTTACAAGTTCTCTAAAATTTTTAGAACTTGTTCATTCGTTTGCTTTCATGCTCCAAAATTTTTAGAACTAAGTATGATAGAGGTTGAGTAGTTAAGGGACAATAGTTGCAAGAATTAAAATAAATTGAAGTGACTTGGACAAAAGTTGAGAGAATATAGGGGCAGATTCAAATATCCAGAGAGTTGTTCAACCAAATTTATGAGAAATTGAGAGCATATAAAAGCATATTTAAGACTTTTAATGACCGAAGAGGTCAAAAGAAGGCTTCTTCAACACTCTAAAACCTTTTTGGAGTAGTTTAAAGGGCTGAAAAATAGTGATTATTGTTTTGGACGACCAAAAGAGATTGACTCAGCAAAATGGAGTGAAGACTTATCTTTTTTTTCTCCACACATGTTCCTATTTTCTAGAGAGATTGACTCAGCAAAATGGAGTGAAGACTTATCTTTTTTTTCTCCACACATGTTCCTATTTTCTAGAAAGTTGTTGCACAACTATGAGACTCATATTTTAATTCTATAAATGAATTGTAATCAAAGAATCAAATAGGGGATTAGAAAGACTTTTTTTGGTCCGAGCAAATAATATAGTTTCTAGTTTCATTCCAAACAATGTATTTCCAAAAAAATTACAGTAAATTTAAATTCAAACAAGCTTTTGATTTCTAGCAAAGTGTAGTTTTTCATTTCCAGAAAAGTGTGAAGTAGTTTAGCATTTTCAATTCATGCAAGTGTGTCTTATATTAGTTTCCTTTCATGAAAATTTCATTTCATGCAACTTTCTTTTTATGCAAGTGTGTTGCAAAATAAGTTTGATTTCTGCAAGTTTAATTGTAGAATAGACCATCAAACAAGTTTTATCCATTCTTTTTTGCATAGAACCATAGACACCACCTTGGATTGATAAGTTAAAATATGAGGATTACAATGACCTCATCATTTTTTGTGTCATTGTAGGAGGTAGGTGTCATTAGGGAATCGGAAAAAACCAGTTTGATAGTCTTTTAGATTTAGAAGTTCCTTAAGAAAGATTTGTCTCTCAAAACGCCCTCAGATACTAGTTCTAAAGAGAAACCCCCTATCTATTTCAAAATATCCTTAGCTGGAGGACCATCACTCAAAGTCCTAGCAAAGGATGTTTCTTTAAGGAAAGAATTGATGGATTATTACTTGCAAGAGGTGCAAAATACAATGAAAATATTTGATCTTCATTACAAATTTACAAAAAAAAGTTTTAATTGGAGACCTTCAAAATCCAAAAATGGCTGCCCAATCATATTTTTGAAGTCAAAGGAGCGCTACCCAATTAGAGATTTGAATAACAAGGAGTTGTTTCATACATGCAGCAGATCAAAAGGAAGGATTGCAAGATATTTCCAATCAACCCATGCATTTTTTAGACTCAAAAATCATAGAGAAGGTTTCCACTTCAAAGGAGGAGAAACATTGAATTTCAAATTTTTTGTCATCTTCTTTTCATTCTCTTCTCTCAAAAACTTAATGCATGGAGAAATATTTTGAGAAGGGGGAGATAATTTTCACAATGGTTTTGTATAACCTCTCTACATCATTAAGTAGAGTAGGGTAGGTTTTCTTTTTCTGCAAATAAGTGTTCTACACAAGCTATTTCCTCTTCTCAAAGGTTGTAAACATGTAATTTTATGTAAAAGTTGTTGCTCTCAAAATTTGTTGCAAATATTTTGGCATTATGGATGATTGATTATTGCAATTTCGGAATCTAGTTTCAGCACTAGAACTTCAATAGTATGGAAGAAAAAATAATGATGGAGAAATTTAAATTGATATTCAATGTAAAGGATCAAGTTGCAGCTCTCAAAAATTGAAAAAATTATTTGCATGTAGCATGGAGAAAGTGAATTACAACTCATACATCAAGAGCTATCCGAAAAAACTACTAAAAAATGAATTTGAAGGCTCCTTATAAGTTGCAAAAGGACTTTCAACATTTTAAGTGTGGGAGAAATGATGAGAGAAAAAAAATCTCATCTAGTAGCCAAATAAAAGCATATATTTTGTTCAATTATGGAGTTTATCAAGACTAAACAAGATGAGGAAAGTAAGAGATTTGCAATTGCAGTAGTCAAAGATTTCATCATATATTGAAAATTATGATTTGGGTTCTTGAGATTTTTGGATAGAAATTTGAAGACAAGAAGGAAAAACAACCCATTAAATTTCATAAAAACCTAGTTCATGGTTTGAGAGAAAATTTCACTAGAGTCTGATGCTCCAAAAATTTGCTTCTATTTTTCAGTTGCAACAGTCGAAGATTTCATCATATCTTCAAAATTATAATTTGGGTTTTTGAGATTTTGGAACAAAAATTCGAAGTCAACAAGGCAAAAAAATCTATTAAATTTCACAAAAAACCTAGTTTGTGGTTTGAGAGAAAAATTCACTAGAGTTCAATGCTCGGTAACTTTATAAGTGATCCAAAATTTTAAGAATTTGTTCATTCATTTACTTTCATGCTCTAGAATTTATGAAACTAAGTATGATAGAGGCTGAGTAGTTAAAGGACAACAGTTTTAAGCATTAAAATAAATTGTAGTGAATTGAAAATAAGTTGATAGAATATATGGATAGTTGCAAATATCTAGAGAGTTGTGCAATCCAATTTATGAGCAGTTGAGAGCATATAGGAGAAAATTTAAGAGTTTTAATAATAAAAGAGGTCAAAGGAAGACTTTTTCAACACTCTAACACCTTTTTGGAGTAGTTTATAGGGTTGAAAAACAATTATTATTATTTTGGACAACCAAAAGAGATTGACTCAGCAAAATGGAGTGAAGAATTATCCTTTCTTTCTGCACATATGTTCATATTTTATAGCAAGTTGTTGCACAACTATGAGACTCATCTTTTAATTTTATAAATGAATTGTAATCAAGGAATAAAAGAGGGGACTAGAAAAACTTCTTTTAGTCTAAGGAAATAAGATAGTTTTTAGTTTCATTTCAAGCAATATATTTCCAAAAAATTTAGAGTAAATTTGAATTCAAGCAAACTTTTCATTTCCAACAATGTGTAGGTTTTTATTTCCAGCAAAGAGTGAAGTAGTTTAGTATTTTAAATTCATGTAAGTGTTTCTTATATCAATTTCCTTTCATGCAAGTGTGTCTTATATTAGTTTCCTTTCATGCAATTTTTTTTTTATGCAAGTGTGCTCCAGAATAGGTTTGATTTCTGCAAGTTATGATGTAGAGAGGTTATACAAAAACATTAACTAGTTGTGAAATTTATTTTCCTCTTTTCAAACTATTTTTTCATGCATTAAAATTCTTGAAAGAAGAGAATGAAAAGATGAGATTTTTTTTGAAATTCAATGTTTCACCTCCTTTGAAGTGGAAACCTTCTCTATCATTTCTAATTCTAGAAAATGCATGAGTTGATTGGAAATATTTTGCAATCCTTCCTTTTGATATGTTGCATGTATGACTAGAAAAAACTCCTTGTTCTTCAAATATTTGATTGGACAACCATCCTTTGACTTCAAAAGTCTGATTAGGTAGTCACTTTTGGACTTTGAAGGTCTTCAATTAAGTCTTTTTTTGCAAGTTTTTGTAATGAAGATAAGATTTATTCATTGTATTTTGCACCTCTAGCAAAAAATAAACCATCAATTATTTCTTTCTAGAAACATCCTTTGCTACGACTTGGAGTGATGGTCCTCCAAGTAAGGATATTTTGAAATAGATAGGGGTTCATTTCTCTTTAGAGCTAGTATTTTGAGGGGGTTTTGAGAGACATTTCTTAAGGAGATGTTTCCAATCATACATGCAACAAATCAGAAGGAAGGATTGCAAGATCTTTCCAATCAGCCCATATATTTTCTAGAACTAGAAATCATAAAGAAGGTTTCCAATTTAAAGGTAGGTGAAACATTGGATTTTAATTTTTTTTGTCATCTTGTTTTCATTCTCTTCTCTCAATAATTTTAATGTATGGAAAAATATTTTGAGAAGGGAAAGATACTTTTAACAACTAGTTAATGGTTTTGTATAACCTCTCTACATCATTAAGTAGATTAGGGTAGGTTTTCTTTTTCTACAAATAAGTGTTCTACACAAGCTATTTCCTCTTTTCAAAGGTTATAAATATGCACTTTTTAAAAAAAATTGCTCCTCTCAAAATCTGCTACAAATATTATAGCATTATGGATGATTGGTTATTGCAACTTTGGGATCTAGTTTAAGCAATGGAAATTCAATAATATGGAAGAAAAAATAATTATGGAGAAATTTAAATTGATATTCAATGTGAAGGATCAAGTTGCAACTCTCAAAATTTGATTTTTTTTTTTCATGTAGTATGGAGAAAGTGAGCTACAACTCATGCATCAAGAGCTACTTGAAACAACTACTAAAAATGAATTTGAAGGCTCCTTATGAGTTGCAAAGGGACTTGCAACATTTTAGGTGTGGGGGAGATGATGAGACAAAAAGAACCTCATCTAGTAGCTAAATAAAAACATATATTTTTCTTAATTACGAAGTTTATCAAGGCTGAGTAGGATGAGAAAAGTAAGAGATTTTTAATTGCAACAGTCAAAGATTTCATCATATATTGAAAATTACGATCTAGGTTCTTGAGATTTTTGGATTAAAATTTGAAAACAAGAAGGAAAAATTCCCATTAAATTTTATGAAAATTTAATTTGTGGTTTGATAGAAAAAATCATTAGAGTTTGATGCTCCATACATTTACTTCCATTTTTTAGTTGTAACAATCAAAGATTTTATCATATCTTGAAAATGACGATCTGGGTTCCTAATATATTTTAACAAACATTTGAGGACAAGAATATGAAAAAACCCATTAAATTTTATAGAGATGCAGTTTGTGGTTTGAGAGAAAAATTCACCAAATTTTGATGCTCCATAATTTTTTAGAATTTGTTCATTCATTTACTTTCATGCTCGAGAGTTTTTGAAACTAAATATGATACAGGTTGAGAAGTTAAGGAACAACAATTGAAAGAATTAAATTAAACTGGGGTGACTTGAGTAGATGTTGAGAGAATATAGGGGTAGTTGCAAATATCTAGAGAGTTGTTCAACCCAATTTATGAGCAGTTGAGAGCATATAGGAGCAGATTTAAGAGTTTTAATGATAGAAGAGGTCAAAGGAAAGCTTGTTCAACACACTAACACCTTTTTAGAGCAGTTTAAAGGGATAAAAAATAAGAATTATTGTTTTGGATGACCAAAAAAGATTGACTCGGCAAAATGGAGTGGAGACTTATCCTTTCTTTCTCCAAACATGTTCCTATTTTCTAGAAAACTATTGCATAACTATGAGGCTCATCTTTTAATTTTATAAATGCATTGTAATCAAGGAATCTAGGAGGGGACTAGAAAGACTTTTTTTGACCTAAGGAAATAGGATAGTTTCTAGTTTCATTTCAAACAATGCATTTCTAGAATTTTTAGAGTAAATTTGAATTCAAGCAAAGTTTTCATTTCCAACAAAGTGTAGCTTTTCATTTCCAACAAAGTGTGAAGTAGTTTAACATTTTCAATTCATGAAAGTGTGTCTTATATTATTTTCCTTTCATGCAAGTTTCTTATATTATTTTCCTTTCATGCAACGTTTTCTTTTATGAAAGTGTGCTCTAGAATAGGTTTGATTTCTGCAAGTTTAATTGTACAATGGATTATCAAGTAAGTTTTCTTCATTCTCTTTTGCATACAACAATGGACACTGCCTTGGATTGATAAGTTAAATGATGAGGATTAAAATGACCTCATCATTGTGCACTACTAAAAGGAGGTATATGACACATTTTTTAGTAATATTTGAGATATTTTAATTAGGTCCATTGGTTGTGTTAAAGGAATGAGGCCATGGGTAATTGGTCTTAGACTAAGACATGAATATATTGAAGGCATGATATTTAATCTCAACCCTTCCCCATTCCCCCATTGATAGAGTTTACACATGGGTTTAGAATCATGGGGGTGAGGGGAAGATGACACGTGGATTATGGTTGTAGCAATAAAGAAATGGTGGAGCTCGTAGATCACCAAAAAGTGGTTCCACATGGCTTATTGTTACTTGATGATTTCTATGGCTGCATACAGTTAGATTTTTCAAATTAGGCTGAATAAATCTGGATTGCCTATCAATAAACACATCTGCACAATCAGTGCTTGGCATTCAAACTTCAATTTGAAGGCAAGTGAGCTATTTTGGTTCACCTTAGTGAACCTTAGTAGTGGAAAGGATGTCGAGCTACCAAAGAAAGAAGTTGCGTAGCTATTAAAACTAGCTTTAAGAGTATAAATAAGCATTATGAAAGACATTCTACATATTTGGAGAGCTTGTGTTGTGATTTCTAGGCATTTCCAACATCAAATCTATGGTTAGTAACCTACAAAAAATAGTAAGTGTATTATTTTCTTCTCATCTTAAATTGTTGGTAAACTATAGCATCCAAATATTTCTATCAATTAGAGTTTGCTTTGTTTTGCATTTTAAGGTTTGACATTCATAGAAAAGGGGAATTAGTTGATCATGCACTAATGTAATTTGTGTCAAGCCCTTATTTGAGTCGTAAGTTATTCCAAGAAACCATAAACCTTTCCTTAAAAAATATTATAAGTTATGGATCCCAAAACAAAAGCATCTTCATCGATTGGGGAGGCTTCTGTTCCTAAAAGACTTTTGAGTAAAGACCTTGTTGACCAACTGCCACCTTCGACTAGTGAAAAATCTAAGGGTAAATTTATTCTCTTGGATCTACAGGTAATTGAGGGCTTAACTGATAAAAATAGTTCTATTAGGGATGCCAAAATACCTTTCAGTAGGTGGGAATTGTTTTACGGATGGTTTATAAATAGAAACATAGGTATATTCCAGTTGGCAATCCCTGGAATCTTGGCTTGGGGAAGTTGGCATCACTCAATGTTTATATGGATGCTATTTTTTTGAAAGTAATATCCATAAACTATTATTCAGTCACAAGCATTGTAAGTACATATGATGGAAAGGAAATGGTTAAAATCACCAAGGATGAAATTGCTTGTCTTTGAACTCACCAAGTGGAGTGATGATATCGCTAAAATTGATGAAAAGGTCCTTAAAGAATATTATGATAGAACTAAGATTACATTCAAAGTTCATATATTGCCAAGTTATTTAGCAAAAATTGGGGGCCAAAATATCATAGTAGGAAAGTTTGATAAATAGCCTTTTCCAATTAGTTACTTTGTTCCTTATTTCCAAAGAACCTTTTACTCTATTTTTAGATAATTGGTTATGATCTTGTCACTGGAATTCCCATGGAATGGATGTATATGGGAGCCCACATCCAACACCCCCAATATTGCACAATATATGGCTGTGTGGGGTTTCTTGCATAAATAATTCATGAGGGCTTGATAAAATTAAAGAAGGGTGCAAATGGAGTTAGGTTTAGCTACTACTCATTGTTAATGCACATGTTTCTATTCAAAGGTGCACATTTCTTTGGATAGAATATGGATTTGGATAAAATGGATGGTACTTTGCAACTGATTGTTTAGTGTTGGACTACTATTGTAGATAAAGATGACAAGACATATGATTATGTGATATTTGAGAATTTGTTTGCTTCAGAATTGAAAAGAGCCCTGGTTATGAGTGTATGAAGAATTCACAAATCCTTATGAAGATTGTCACTATAGTCTTGGAGTATCTAACCATAGGGGTAAATAATAGATTGAATAGAATTCATGATAACTATTCCTCCATGAAGGATGCTATAGATAATTTTGATAATGACAAGGAGAGAATTATTCCACTTACGGAAACATGGATCCTTAGGATGCAAGAATTAAGGTTGATGTCTATTAGAGCTAGGTAGGAGACTAAACCCCTTGAAATTATTAAGTCACTATTACTCTTGTAAATAAAATTAAGGGATACATGGGAAATATAGAGCCTTTGGACGTCAGAATAAGGGAATTGGTGAATTCCTTTCATTAATCACATCATGGTATCCTCCCATCCATTCTAAGGAATGATGGTAGCATAAAAACCCTATAGGACTGGAGAGATGAAAGTAATAAATCTATTTTAGAGAAGGCTATTTCAATTTGTCAAAGATATGATATGGGTACATTAAAAAGAAATATAAACATGTTGGCTCATGCAAAGATTATCTTGTCAAAATTTGATAGTGAGGCCAATCAAGTTGTTACCATGTATTCACCTTATAGAAAAAAAGGTCGATGATGTCATGAAATTAAACTAGCCTACTGAAGAGGAGTTCTTGGCATGGAGGGATAAATAATTGGATGAGTTGGAGGATTAATTTGCAATAGTGGGGTGGTGATTTGAATTTTTTTTTTTAAATTGCAATCATGATGAGTAATAGATAGGAGAAGTGTAATGAATATCTTACAATTAATGCATATTAGGCTTGTGATAAATTAATGAATAATATATTTCCTTCTCCCTAATTTGAATTGATGACAAGTCTACAAACATGGACATTCTTCTTGTCCTTCTCTTTTTGATTCTTTCATGCTTTCTTTCATTTTCACTTTATGTTCATGGAAACACTTTTTAAGAAAAATACTCAAAGATGCCTTTTGAAGGTGTGACCAAATCACCAACAATGAATGGGGATTACTTTTGCCTTGTATATGTTTCCCACCACCTGAGAACTCAAATGTAATAGAAAAGGGGAATATATGTTATAGTGATCTAGTTGAATTGTGACATGTGTAATTTTTGGCCTGAGGCTTGTTTTTCTCCTTCATTTCTATAAGAAGTAATTCAAGGCCAAAAATTTGGGGTTCATTGTATTGCAATTGACACAGTGAATTTTAGGATATTGAGCATATTTTAAATTTTGTCTCAAGTTCTGAGTTTGTATCACGTATGTAATTTTGATAACAAGATAAGAAATATAATAAAAAATAGTGCTAATTTCATGGCCATTTTATCTCTTATGTACTTATTTTATGAGTTATGAATAATATAATCAAGGATTGTTTTTTTCACCTCTATTTCTTTCTAGTGGATGTAAGGTTCCATTCTTGCTAATTTATTCAAGGAATTAGTGTAAAATTCTTGAGTGAAGTTGTTAACTCATATAAATTGTGTGCTAAGATATCTATAAGAAGTGGTGGCTGAGAAAGTAAAGTTGAAATACTGTAATGTATTTTGTTTTTTAAGCTTATATGTTTCTATGTGAAGAATTGTTATCAGGTTTCAAAGGTTAAGATTGAATCCATGTTTAGGATAAGGCACTAGCTTGAGTAAAATATTCATAATACACTTTATGGGTCAGTTCATCAAAAAATTACTCTTTATTTACAAACCTTTCAAATGAGTTACCATTATAGGTATGTTATATTGGGTTTCATTATTCTTATACTCCAAGTGTAGTATATTATTAAAATAATTTCTAACTTTTTTGATACATTATGTTGTTGAGTGGTTATATGTGAATTATCTGTTATTTACAATGTATCTAAATATTAATTGCACAAGTTCTTGAATATACAATGTGGGATTACCCTCTTGGGTTTCACAGAGCTGGAAGTGTAGGAGGAAAGCTTTACAAATTTCACTCGTTCATTGGCCAATCCCTTTATATTACTAAGTATTGTAAATGGAAAGGTTTATAGGTAATTCAGAATATTAGCTTGGTTCTTAAAAAATAACCAACAAGTTTGATGCAAGGTCATCCTGTCACTAAAGTGGGGCTAAATGTAGTGTAGAAAAATTTATTCCTTTACATTTTTCACATTTTTTGGGACCATCCTTTTTAAAAAGGACTTAATAATGCCTTAATTTAGTGTTGGTAAATTTACCCTACTGGTGATTTTTAAAGAACCCAGCACATTTCAATAAAACCCTATGATTTTTCCAAGCTCAATCATAGGATGCTAAGGAAATGGTTGGCCAACTAATGAGAAGAAGAAAAAATAATTCTCTCTTGCACTTCATGCTCTGCAATACTCGGGAGGGTAATCCCACAATGTGTTCCTTACAAACTTGACACACAATTTACCTACACATTGCATAACAACATATATATTCTCACTCATTGCTAAATAGATGAAATCCTTCAAGAAACTAGTTGTTATTTTAAAGATCAAACATATAAAAGTTGAGAATCTACAACATCAAAGATAGGTTGATAAAAATTTTGTTTATAAATGATTATCTTAAAATCAAAATTCAGAAACATGATAGATGCAACTAATACTTAAAGATCAATGCCATATCCTAGAACATGGAGTCAAAGCATAGTAAATTGAACTATAAGGAAAATTTCATTCCAAACATACTAGGATCTCTATGAATTCATGTATCAATACCAAAATTCCATTACTACTTATAAATCCACTCAATACCTAAATGAACCTACACATTAAACAAATCATTTAACTAATTCTTTGAACCAGAGCTACAATTAAAGTGTATCTCAATGTAAATAATAATAGAGATCAATGAAAATGACCTTTGATCAACTTCTCATTAATAATTCATGAAAGGTATTACAACTAGAGAGAAAATATACTTAAA
The DNA here is from genome assembly GCA_007115665.2 of Sequoiadendron giganteum. Taxonomy (NCBI): domain Eukaryota; kingdom Viridiplantae; phylum Streptophyta; class Pinopsida; order Cupressales; family Cupressaceae; genus Sequoiadendron; species Sequoiadendron giganteum. The sequence continues at coordinate 443,928,901 of CM021105.1, forward strand.
GAATTATCATTTTCCTTTCAAATATGTTCAGAAGCCCCATAATTGATGAAATTCACCTACTTGACTCAATATCTAAGACATAAACTAAATTTTCAAGTTCTCTATGTTACCACTTAGCATTCTCAAATTTAGAATTCAACAAAAGACCCCATACACTGGCCCTAAATTCCATTTTATAGAATAAGGGAGCCAAAACAAGCTTCCGTCTAGAGTGTACACATGATCAAATTTCATTCAACCACTATACACATATTCTCATTGTAGTTATATTTGCAGTTTCATTTGGGGGGAAAACATATGAGACAAAACCATTTTCATCTATTGAAGAAGGGAAACCTTCCTTCTAAAAGTCATTCCATTGAAGATAAGAATTTTCCCAAAAGTTGCAGCATATTGTCCTTACATGATGCAAGCATCCAAGAGAATAAAGAGATGAATCACAATCTAAGTCAGCACTTATTGATTGCACCTTGAACTAAGAGAGGAATATGTTTATGCATTTGCAATTTCTTAAGCCATACCTATATTATACTAGACCAACAATATATACTCTCCATACCAATGCTTATATTCCAAAGTCATCAATGAAAGTCCCTTTCCATAACTCAAACTTTGTCTTTGAATTCTAATTTAAACCAATGATCTTATTTATATTTTCTCTATATGGGGCATACTTCACCATGAATGAAGTTGATTCTTTATCAAAATATTCTAAGAAACTAATGATGAAAGAAATTTTCTCGAGAGCATCGTTCAGTATATTAATATTAAAATTTTCACATATAAGTATTTCTTGGGAAGTAATAGTTGTATCCATTTGGTCCTTCCAAACTTGTAGAGGCTTTACCTCATCATAAGTATGCTAGATATCTCACAACAATTCCAAATTTGTTTCAACATATTTTTCCTTCTGTTCTTTGATCTTCATTTCCAATGGGGCAGCATATCCCTGAAACTTTTGCTCCATAATCCCATTAACAAATTGGAAGGTTGGGATCACCTTTGGGTATTTATCCTAATGATACCTGGCTAAAATTGCCATGAATTTCAGTTTCTCAGCCCTAGGAACCCATTTATCCAATAATGGCATAGCTAACTCCCTATCACTTTGAAACAATTTTATTACTTGCAACATCAATGAGTAATTTGCATGAACACTATCCAATTGACTATGGATTATTTTGTTTAAATGCTTCAAAATAGTATTAAAAATATTTGAATTATTCTCAAACATAGTGTTCTAAATTTTCTTAAGAAATTTTTTGTATACCTCAACTTGTTGAATTAATTGGATCTTTGTGGGCTCATTGGATGGAGAAGCACCTAAAGTGTTTGGTCCCTCAATTGAAAGTGGCCCCTGACCCAAATTATATGGTACCTTAGCTAGAGGTTTTTAATGTGGAGGCTGAGAGTGTCCTACTGGAGAGGCAGAGGTAGCATGACTCATACTAGTTTGTCCTTTAGGTCTCATTGTTTCTACTTATCACTTCAAAAGTGCTAACTTGGTTTCCAACTCAACAACTCTTTGTTGAATCTTGTTGTAATCATCAAGAAGGTCATTATACTTGTTTTTTTACTTGTCTCTATGCTTAGTGAGGTCTTTAACTGTTTCTCTGGTAAACTTGGCAATATTTACTACCATATATGCTACTTATAATGTTGGGGTGTTAGAAACTCTTATCACAATCAATTGGCCACTAAAGTCAGTTGGCTCTACAACAATTGGCTTTTGGGATCCCAAAGATAATAAAAAAATGGCCAAGGCATCCCATTCCTCACTAAAGGCTCACCCCCTGAGTGTGATTTTTGCTTCCTTTTCAGTATGAAACATTGGCTTGTTGGCCCTTCTTATTGTGTCAAAAAGAACAACATCAAAAATGTCCCACTTTGGTAATAACAACACTCCACTTTTTTGCACTAACTCCCAGGCCTCTTCTGGTGTCATGCTCTTGAATTTCTCCTTGATAGCTTTCATCACATTTTCTTGGTAAAAATCCTCAAGGATTTCAAGATGCAAGATTCTTTCTTTAGCCACCTTTTCAACATACAAGGAGTACCTAGCTCTTCAAGAAAAATCCCTAAATGCCCTTGTTTCAATGAAATAATTGTCTATCATGATTTTTTTGCATGCTTCCATCCTCAAATCATTTGTATTATTCAAACCTTAGAGCTCATCTTTCAAAGCCTTAGAATAATTTCCCACGTACTTGGTGCAAATTCTCTATGGGGAGATATCATTCCTTGCTAAAAATCTTCAAGAGTCACCATAATGTCATCCTCATCAGTCTCTCAATAATAAAATACCCATTGTACTTCAATCCTTTTCCTTTTGGATGGTGATAGCTTTGGTGGAGAAAAATATATTGGAGGAGAATCCACATCAATTATATTAGATGGAAATTTCCTCAAAGGTGTTGGCATTGACTATTCAAGAGATGTGGCCCTTGGCATTTCTATGATAGTAAGGGTATGCAAGGTTTGTCACCTAGTCCCTGTTAATTTTCTCTTGGAATAAACTCTAAGTTTTGGTGGAGGTTGATAAGAATTCCTTTCCACCAACTCTATTTCTAGATCCTCATCAACAACTACTAACTTCTCATTTTCCTCTATCACATGTTCTTCCCTTAGTATACTTACCAAGTTCTCAAAGTTTTCAATGGAATATGTTGATATATTGAATTCACCTTTAACATTATGTATGGGATAATAGGCAAGATCAACCTTCTTCTTCTTTTCCATTAATTTTTTGAAAGCCAAGTATTTTTCTTTCCTCTCCTCCTATACCTGTAGATCAGAAAAATTCCTAATAACATCCTCAAGATAATAGAATTTATGGACAAACATACCAATTCTTTTTTGTTCTTTTACAAAATCAATGAAACCCTTAGAATCATGATTCCTTGGGCATACTATATTTAGTCCATATGGTGCAAGGAATCTTTCCAAGTCCTTCCATCCTCCCTTTTCCATGAAAAAGTCTACAAATTTTGTCCACTCAAGGAAGAATGCACCTTTCCTCTATACTTCTGGTAAGTGCACCATTTGTGCAACCCCTAGCTACCTCAAAATTTCAATGAACCCAATTCTTAGTAGTACATCCCTAAGAAAGACACATGGGTTTACATTACTTCCATAAGCCTTGAAGATATTTGTGTTATAATATGGGATGATGTCTCCCCAATTATGTGTCAAATTCAATTCAGGTTTCCTCTCCATGGGCCTCAGGATCATGTATTTCCTTGGGAATCCTTGGTGGATCATGGACAAGGTAAGTCACATAATAAAATTTGAGGTTGTCCTTATTAAGGACCTAGGTCCAACCTTGGACAAGCAAATCGAACCCCTCTTCCTTCTTCAATGTTATGTTTTCACCAAAAAAATATTCTCCCCTATATAAAAACATGCACATCAAGAGAGAATACCATCTAAATCTTACCCACTTATTTCTTCCTTTTAATTGAACCAAACCCTTGTGCATACTTTCTACCACATAAGTAGCATAATCATACACCACATTGAAAGCTAGATGTTATAAATGTGTTGCCATATACATAAGGTTTGTGGGCATAGTGGGTGGTGCATCAATACCAAGAACTTGACATAAAGAATAAACTCTTTTCTTTAAGTAATTGGAAAAATACTTTATAGGGAAAGGCTCATGTTCATATTTTCCAATCACCACCTATTTCTTATGATTTCTTGTCCCCATGGTTTCCAAATGAAAAGGAAACATGGATGTTCTAAAGAAACCCTTTTTTTTCCTATATTCTTCCCCAAAGACTTTAAGGTCAATAGGAATCATTTGTTCAGTTGACTCATGCAAACCAAAAACCTCTACAATCTCTTCCCTAGTTATTTTGACCATTTCAATACTATTAAATGTCCTGACCACTCTTTTCATAGGGTCATACCTTGCAGAAATTTCTTTTAACAAATCCACATCAAGACAAAAATTCAGCACCACTAGCTTTCCAAGGTCCAATCTCCATGGATTGCAAAGGGGAGTGCCCAAGTTTCTTTTTCCAAACCAGGTTCTAAATAATTGCAAACCCATGTAGGGAAACTCGACATCCTTAATGCAACATTGTTTATCCACTAACCCTTCTAAGACTTGGATCCCATGGAATAAATATATTCCTTCCATCTTCTTACTAGTGAATGATTTCAACTGGCCAACAACGTCTTATGAAAGGGACCTATATGTTGCTTCGCAACTAGGTTTTTGCACTTTAGGGGCCATATTAGCATAATAGGTTAAAATAGGTCTAGGGTTTCAATAATATATGGCTTAAACCTAACCTTCGATTTTACTACCCAGTGAATGGCTCACTATGCAATTTAAGAGGGTTGTGATGATTGACCAGAAAAAGTTCAGAGCACTTTGGAAACAATTAAAAGGTACAAACACTAATTTATCTTAGAAACACATTCTATACTATTACCCTAATTCAGCCAAGTTTGGTTGAAACACAAAGTGTGGCATTTGAATTACTTACAACTTTTTCTCATAGAAAACCCGACTTTCAGCTGCGTCAAATTTAAGGAAATGCCTTCTAGTTTCTTGAATGCTTTAAGAGTTATCCATAATTTCCTAGTGCAAGAAAAAAATTCACCTAGATGCCTTGAATATGAATTGGTAGCTCAAGGCATCAAATATGCCATTACTACTCACTCGTGCGAAAGGTGACTATTGTGCATGAATTCTAAACTTTGAATAGCACCCTTTGATTCCTTTTCAATTTGGGGAAATTGATGACTTTGATTGAGTCAGTAGGATTTGAAGATCAATCACCATCACCTACTAGACAATCATCCAATGGGAAATTTCCAAATTGGCGCCACTTATTACATGCGGGCTCCACCCTCCATTCATCAAGTGACCCCAATAGTTTTTTATATTATTATTTTAATCAGGTGGGGTCAATGGGGAATGATGGAGAGTAAATCTTGACACAACTCCTCAGTTGTTGATCTCAGAACCCTTCTAGCTATGGATGGCTAGGAACTAGGCCCCACCCCTTCGATGGTACATGTGGTGAGAATCCACCCACCCCACTACAATATTTGGATCATTATTTTAATGTGATGGGGCTAGAGGGGAACGGTGTGGATTGAACTTTTTTTATCTGATGGTGATAAAAAATTGCACATGCAAAAAGGTTAGTTTAAAAATAGGGCCACCACTAGGTCAATGATATTATGAACCTCAAGCAACAAGGGAATAAAACATAAACCTATCAGGGAAATATTTTTTGTAGACTTAGGGAGATTTAAAACCATACTTAGGCATGAAACTATTTATAAGCCAAGGTAAAGGGGTCAGTAAAGACGATGACCGAGATGAATTTTGTCATGACTAAGATGATTGGGAACCCATACAACCATTCAATGAGAGATTAAAACATCAAGGAAAAATACTTAATGAAAGATTTAAGCGAAAGGTTTAAGAGCTAAATCCCTAAACCTCAGTCCTAGATAAGGATGCATAATCCATGAGACCGCATGGAACCAACTGAAAATAAAAGAAAAATTAAAGCTCTACCAATGGCTCCTACTCAGGGACGCATACCCCTAGTAGGTATGGCAAGAGTTCAGATCATCTGGTGACACAGACCAACACAAAGAAACCTAAAATAAAACTAGGAGCTCTCCTAGATAGGGGAAGCAAACATAATAGGAATCAAACACACCAAATGTAGATACAGTAGTTACAAAATTGTACAACATACATGGAAATATATCCTATCTCAAGAGAAATAGGGTTTCAAGAACTGTCCATGTACTGACAGTTCTAAAACATCACCTTTCAAGAACTACAAGAAGTATGAATCTTCTCCATGCATATTGGTGATTAAGTATGGGCCTAACCATAGAGGATCAAATTTTGCATGCTTACCTTTATCCTCCATTCTTGTGTTCCACATTAAAAGCATGTTTCCAACTTCAAATTTATTCTCTATCATCTTTTTTCCATACAAGTTCTTTACTTGAAGCTGCAACCTTGTGTTTTTCCTACAAGCATCCCTCCTGGTTTCATCTAGTTTAGTTAAAGCCTCAATTTTGTATTACATTTAATAACCAATATCATCATCATACTCTTGTACAAACTTATTCATTTTCAACAAATTATTTTGTGGCAATCTTGTTGAAATACCATACACATGATCAAAAAGTGCATGACTAGTGGCCTTCTTCATGGTCACTCTATTAGCCCAGAGAGATAATTTCAACTGGGAATCCCATGCTCATTTATTTTTCTCAATGATATTCTTGATAATATTTATCAAGATTTTGTTGCTTGACTTATCTTGGCCATTCCCCTGAGGATAATATAGAGTGGAATATGAGACTTGTATCCCATGTTCATCACAAAAACTAGTAACTTCCTTAGACCAAAAAAACATTGCATTATCAGAGACAATCCTTTCAGGGACACCAAATCTAATCAAGATATTCTTCAACAAAAAATTAGTAACAAATTTTCTAGTTTCTCTCTTGCTGGGGATGGCTTCAACCCACTTGGTGAAGTAATTTGTCACCACTAAAATGCATGAGTGTCCTCCACTAGATTTATCTATTATTTCCCTAGTGAAATCAATTCCCCATTGTTAGAAATGAGCTTGGACTGTGATAGGCCTCAAGGGTAAACTACCAACTTGTTTGCATCTTTGAATAATGTGGGCCACCAAAATCCAACTCTAATGATCTTGTGAGTAGTGTGTTTTTCCATATAATTCTCCCCACAAACTCCATTATGTATTTCATACAAATATTTCAAAGCATGTGAGGTGTCCACACATTTCAATAGAACTCCACCTAGATTTCTCCACCATAGCTCATTTTCAATAATTACATATCTGGAAGATTGCAACTTTAAAGTTCTATTTTCATTTTCCATCATACCATTTGGGCATTTCATAGTTTGTAGATACCTCACAATATTTTCATACCATTCGCATGTTTGGACATCACAAATGGGAGATACCTCCAAATGATCAAACTGATTAATTTAATTAGCTTCGAGGTTAGTTTCAAGCATCAATTTTGTAAGACCTTGAACACAAACCGGTTTGGTGATTTGGATATGTATGTTGAATTATTGGAGTCTATTAATCCACCTACATCTTCTCCTTGTGGTCTCCTATTGTGTAAATATGTCCTTCACTATTTCACTTGGCACATATGCAACTATCTTAGCCCCTATGAGATAAGGCCTGAAAGTTTTCATTGCCTTTACCAAAGCATAAGCTTGTTTCTCAATGAAGTCATATTTCAATTCAATTACTTGTAGTGATTTTCTAAAGAAAGCAATTGGTTTCTCGTATCCTTCATCATTCTTCTGCAAGAGCACCCCAACAACATTGTGAAATTATTGAAAAGTAAACAATTGAAAAGGATGTGAGTAATTAGCTAAATAAAGGATAGGTGCCTCCTTAATGGCTTGTTTTATGGATTTGAAATCCTATATTAGTTCCTCAAACCAGCTCACCTTCTCACCCTTCTTTAACATCCTTTATATTGGCCTAGAAATATCCACAAAATTTGTCACAAATCTTCTTAGGAAATTAATTTGACCAAAGAAAGATTGAATCCACTTAAAATTATTTGGCTGCAGAATCTTATTAATAGATTATACACATTCAAGATCAATTTTGACCCCATCCTTTGACACAATGTGACCCAACAACTTCCCTTCTTTGAATCCAAATTGACATTTCTTTGAATTTAGGGAGATTCCATATTCCAAGGCTCTGAAAAATATTTTTCAAAATGGTCACATTGATCTTCTTCTTTCTTTCTATAGGCAGCAATGAGATCATCTTTATATATGGAAAAATACAAATCAATGAAGTTAGAAAAAGCCGCATCCATTGCCCTCTGAAAATGAGCACCAACATTAATCAAGCCGAATGGAATCCTTACATATACATATGTCCTCCATGGAATTGTAAAAATAGTATTATATTGCTTTGATTCCTTAACCATGACTTGGTTGTAACCTAAAAATCCATCCATCATCGAGAGAAACTCACACCTAGTCACCTTCTGCAGCATAGCCTCCATGTTAGGAAAGGGATAATTATCCTTTAGAGCTGTCACATTTAAATTCCTGAAGTCTACACACATTCTCAGGTTTCCATTATTCTTCCTAACTGGAACCAAATTTGATACCAATGATGAATGTCTTATAGGCTTTATGATCCTAGCATCTCTCAGTTTGGTAAGTTCTTCCTACATTTTTGGTTGTAAGGTCTAATTAATTGGCCTTTGCTTCTGCCTAAATGGCTTTGCATCAAGCTTCAACAATATCTCATGTTGGAAAAAATCCTCCCTATAGGCTTTCAAATCATCATAAGACCATACAAACACATGTGTATACTTTCTCAAGAGAGCGATCAACATGGTTCTAACATGTGGATTCATCCTCTTTCCTATGTACACTAATTTTGGGGAATTCTTAGTTCCTAGATTAATTTCTTCTAGATCTTCTTTATGAGAGTATACCTGCTTCACATTTTCTTTGTTAGGGCCATCAAAGATCCTTTCTAATGCAACAAGTCCTTTGGGAATATTTTTAGTCTTCAACTAGATCACCTCATTCCTTAATAATGTCTCTTTTCCATCAACTTCTACTACCAATGCACGAAAATTGATTTCTTGGCTTTCATATTTATCAATGCAATGTAAAAAATTAAGGATGTCATTATCATCATCGAACACTTGCCAGTTCCAAATGTTATCTAGTATTGTAGGTTTGGTTTGTACTTCTATTTTGGATACACCATCAAAGGTAATTTCATCTATTCTAACAACAATGTTTGCTAACAGGCCTGCTTTTACATTTTTGGCTCTTTCTACCCAATCTATATTGAAAGCATCAAAGGCTTCAATCATATCCCATACATCATTTCTATATTGCTTGAGCATTTTATCCTTAGCAATAAACTTAGACCTAACTTGGGATACCACAAACTCAAAATATCCCATAACCTTTAGCATACTTATACCATGTTTAGAATCTATGCTAATACCCAACAATAAAGCTTCATACTCTGCCACATTAGTGGTACAAGCAAATTTTAACAGGAAAGAGTACTTGAAATCTTTACCTTGTGGTGAAGTCAAGATGACCCCTACATGTAAGCCCTCCTTGTAACAAGCTCCATCAAAGTACATAGTCCAAAGAGCATCTCCTCCTTGTGGGCTATCAAAAAATTCTTGATGAATAGGTGTAGACTCATTTTCTTCTTCTATGACCTCCTCCTCAACTCAAAAAGTATCTAAACAAGTTTCTACAAAATTGATCATCACTAGCTTCTCTAGTTCCTCCACATACTCAATCATGTGATGAATTATTGGTTCTCTTGCAATATTAACATCTTTTTGATTAATATAAAAGGTAGAAAAGGACAAATCACACTGTATACTTTCACCCATGGAAGCGCTCCATTGTCTTGATAGTAGAATCCCATAGGTAGGTGGGATATGTACCACTATGATGCTCATGAACAACTCCTTTCCTAGGAAGGCTACCAACTTGTAAGGAAATTTTTTGATTACTCCTATTATAGGAACCTCTCTCGAATCCATGGCATAGCACTTCCCATAAGTGTTGTCAACTTTCAATCCCATTTATTCCATGATCTTAAATAGTATCACATTATTCGAATCCCCTAAATCAATCATGCAATTCCTAAGCAATTTCCCATCAATGGTCAAGCTTAGAAACAAATGATTAAATTGGCTTGGATTTGAAGTAATAGTGGTTCCTAAGTATACTTCAAGGTTTTCAATTATTACTGACTGCACCTATGCATTCTTCTCCTATGCCTTACTTGACTCAGGTTGGTCCATGACCATTTTATCTTTACAATCACTAGAAACATTTTTAATAAAGGAAATTGTCTTCTTCATATGCTCCTCAATTCTCATCATCTCTAATAATGGAAATATAACCCTAACTTGAGATAAGACTTGAAACATGTCTATATGAGAATAGGAAGGCAACTCAGGGAGTATCAATTCTTTGGGAGTTACCTTATCACTTTGTTTTTAACTATTTTCAGTACTCACCATGGGGTCCTTGGACTTCACAGCCTAGGGAACAAAATCACCATCAACCTTGACCTTACTGTACTTCTTATCCCAAATTGTCATCTCTTTACCTTCTTTGGGCTTTGAACCTTCTTTCTTATTTTATGTTTTTGCACCCTCATTTTCTCCATTACTTTCCTTGATGAAGATACTACTAGGGTTACCTTGGTTGCCACTCACATTTATGTTTCTCAATTGGAGGTTGCTTCTTGCTTGACAAGCCAAGGAAATAGTATACTTCTCAATTTCTTCATTGGAGGGTCTCCTCAAGGAAACATTATCTACCTCAAGAGTATAGATAGTGCATTCATTTTCTCCCTCTTCATCAGAGAATACTTGTTGATGATGAACACTATCTTGCCACCTCTTCCTATCCACATCATTCATATAAATATCAACACTAGAAGAATATTTACCAAATTCCAGGTCTTATTTGGTCACTTGTCACCAAAAAGTGTAGTCTTTGACACTTTTTCACTCATTTTGGCCTTTTCCCTTGGATTTTGGCCTTGTTTTACCTTCATTTAGTCTTGAATGCTTGCAAATCAACAAGAATCTAAAAGTGTTTTACAAAGGTGTTGTGAAGTGTTTTAACACATATTCCCACTTTTCTAAGACCCTTTCAACACAGTTCACCTAAACAACCCCCTTTTACCCCTTTTCAAGCCTTGTGCCAAAGTGTTGTAAGGTGTTGTAATGCATTTTCACACTTTCCTAGGGTTTTCATCACTAATTTAACCCTTTTCTTATGTTAATTTGTCCCCTTAATGTACTTTTAAACCCGAATTAAGTGTGTTTTGGGAGGAAAGTTTGATAAACATCATTTAACACCTTTTTATTCTTGACCACCACTTGAATTTTCCCAAGTGGACTAGGTCGCCACCTTGGGTGACCTAGTCCCTTTTGGCTTAAAATTCAAAATAAAATAAAAAACCTAATGGGAATTTTCCTCCAAAACCCTAGTGTTGGTCTATCATGTGACATTTTCAGGAAATTAGGGCATATCTTGTATAAATGAAGGTTTTCACCTTCATTTTTGTCCCCTTAACATCATTTTTGCATCTTCACAAGCACTCTTGCACTCAAGCTTCCCAAGCAAGAAATTAAGAACAAAGGCATCTCAAGAAACCTCCATTGGAGCTAGTTCTTGCATGCTATAGAATTCAACAAGTAAAGGTTCGGTGAGTGTTTACATTGATTTATCATTCCATCATCTTTCCTTTCATTATTTCTCATTTGGATTTAAGTTACTATCAAAGGGGTTCGACTTAGGCAAACCCCTATTCCCTAACCCCAACATTCTCTTTGTCTTTGCATGTTCTTTGTAGGTTGTACTTAGATTCAACAAGGAATACAATATTGAAGAGGGTACAATCATTCCATTCAAGTTAACTCATATCATCAAACCCTAGGTGGAGCAAAAATACAACTTATAGGTCATTTTGTAAAGATTCAAACACGAGCATCTACAAAAAAGGAAAATGAAAGTGGGGACATATAAAATCAAACCTTTAGGCTCTTGAAAGTACCAGAATGAATAGGATGTCATCATTGGCGACCTTGTCCCTGTACTGGGCCTAAAAAAGGGTTTTGGTATTTCTGGGTACCCTTTTTCCTGAAACCCAGTTAGGAAAATTTTTCCAACATAAGGACTAGGTTGCCCATTCTGGTGTAAGTGTCCCTTTTTAGATTTTAGGTAGCTTTCAAAACATTCTGGGGCTCCTCTTCTACAAGTTTCATTTTCTAGGTACATCATTTTTCATTTTCCACTTTCCTTTTTGTTTACATACATTTAGGTCATTTGGTTATCTTGCATTTAGTTTACATTTGATTTCATTTACATTTCACAGTTAGATTAGTTTCATTGCATTTACAAAATTCAACCATGCTTTTCACACACAACACAACCTCATCCAATCCATTTCTTTGAATTCAATCACCAAAAAGATCCTATCAACAAAGTGGAAAGAGTTCCATTCCTCAACCAAGTGCTTCTAGGTGAAAAACCCTAGAGGCCTGGTAAGGGGAATCCCCTTTCCCTTGTTAGCATTAACCTTTTTGGTGGTTCAGGTCATAAATAAATTTTCCATTTGATCATGATCATGAGGAGATTCTAATCCTCCTTGAAAATATTGAGCATCTTCTAAATATTTGGCGACATCACATTGTTGTGATGAATGAGGCATCTCACAGACTTCAGACCATGGTAAGATGTCAAGAACATTGGTCAATTTTTTCTACAAAGGATTAGGTGTACCTTGAGTATTTTTTTGTTTGTTATTAAATGGGTTCCCATTACGCTAGTTGGTGTGTAATGGGTAGTCTTGTAGCCTTGGTGGTCTATCATTCCTCTAGAATTGTGGCTTTTCATTTTTCATAGCCTTCTGTAACAGTCTGAGAAACTAATATAACTTCTCATTAGGAGCTGAGGTTTTACTAGGATTTTCATTCTAGACTCTATGGTTTTTAGAAGTCTTAGGTCCATCCCTTCTTCCCACTTTAACAAATTCTCTTCTATTGTTTTCAATATTTATAGCAATTTTTTAAGCTTCTCTCAGGTATTGCGGGTTCTTGTCTCAGAGCAAATAACACATTTTAGAATCATATGCATTGTAGTAAAATACCAAACAATCATTCTCATTGGGCCTCAAGTAGGTAGGGAATCTAGAAATAGACTTTTGGAACCTTGTGATGAGATCCAAATGTGTCCCATTTTATGCCACATTTTATCCTATTTCATATAGCTTCATATCCACTTCCACGTTCCATTTCTATTCCATATTATACTATTTCACTATTTTATGTTGCATATGATTAAATATATATATAAGTGGTATTTAATATATTTTTGGATAAAATATGGAAAATAATGATTGGTTGTATTTACTAATAAGAATTATAATTTCAATCCTTGGAAAATATATCTTGCAGCATGCAAATTTCCTATCACCAATGCACAGACTTCCTGTCACCTACACAACAAAAAACAATCTCAGCTATTAATTTCATTTTAAATAATTATTTATTGTGCTACTCATATGGCACAAAATAACATATATTATTTTATGTTGTAACTAATAAAATTATGGTGAATAGAGGCAAAAAAATTAGCTATTTTAGTGGAACAACCAAATCCTATTTTTATGGTTAGTTTTATTCCAACCCACAAGCCATAAATAGTGTCATAAAAGATGACAAGGGAATAGGACAAAATGCAACAAAATAGGTTGGAAAAAAAAATTATGGTGTAGAAAAGAATATGTATAATACTACAACTTGTAATTTATTTCATGCTTTATAAGGAAATGTAATAGGTATAAAGGGGGTGAATTAGCATGTTGTAGGGGGATATTGTATGTAGATTATTGTATTATTTTTGATAAAATAAAATAATTCTTGTGATCACAATAATGTAGAAAGGCTCTCATCCCATCTCACTTGCAAACCACAAAGCAAAGGCCCACTCCCTGGTGAAGCACGGTGGCATTTATTTATTTATACTGTTAATATTTGTTTGATTTAATTTTAATAGCTTTTAAACTTTAATATTTGTATGATTTAAATTCTAGCATCTTTATTATACTTCAGTTTGATAAAATATTTTGTGATTCAAGTTTGGAATGTAATATTTCATTAAATTTAGATTTCATTATTTTAATTTAGAAAAGTGTGTTTTATTTTGTACTGTAAATTATTGTTGTTATTGTCACAAATTATTTTCACTTAGGAAATTTATGTGTCTTCTAGCTGCATTCATCCCCACTTAATTCACTACTTTCCTCCCTTTAGGTATACTTTTGTAACACCTTTCGTAAGCTTAGGATCCCCGGATTGACACTCTTAGACCAAGCTATAATTTTTCCTATTCTTTACCTCAATTTTGGCCTATCATTTTGGCACTATTTCCACAGAGAGGTGTTAAAGGTCAAAAAACCCAATGAGTTGAGTTAGGACCAATGTGTTAGGATAAAATCTCAGGCAACTACTAGCCTTTCCAGGTGACTAGTCCTAATTTTTGTTGTTTAAATCATATAGATTCATTGTTAGAATTTGTAGGTAGCTTTTAGAAATTAAAACCATTTATATATTCACACCACTTGTTGTGAGTTAATTGATAGGAAGGAAGTTTTTGGAAACAACATAAAAATAAAATAAAAATTGCATTTTCAAGGTAGTTCAAACACATCAATTTTAAATTTAAAAACAAAAGATGAAATTGGTGGGAGAATCACACCAACAAAAAACTAATATTTTTAATATCCTCTCTACCTAAATAATGTAAATTAGCTCATATTGATCTTCCAATATCATTATCACAAACATCTACAAATTTTATTTTCAGAGTTGAGCAAGAATGAATAATTGATGAATTTTTAGGAAAATAGAATTTTGAAAATGATGAGTTGACCACTCATTGTTCTGATTGTTGCAAGGAAGTAGTTGAGTGCACATTCCAAACTATTCAAGAGGACATGGTCAAGGAGATCCAAGCTATGTGTGAGCCTCAACAAAAAAAGGTGAAAGTGAGAATTTATTCTTTGTAACACAAGAACAATTGCACACATCAAATCAGGTAGATCATGGAATGCTAAATAATTTTAAAATGTCTTATAATTCTATTGAATCAAGAAGGAAATGTGTTTCTTCACAAAATGCTTCCCTATCTAGTATTTTTGGTGAATGGAAACAATCACTGTACTACCAAGAATCACATAATGAATTCTCACAAAAACTATACCCATCCTATATAGTACCATCTCCACCATATCCATCTTATATATTCACCATTTACTCTATATACCGAACAATTTTACCATTGTCATTATCCCACCCACCATCCATCCCAACATATCCACCAAGGGAAATTGAAATTCATAGTAAATTACTATTATCTAATAAGGTGGTTCAATCTGCATATAATAATGAGGTTTCATCAATCACTTTAATTTTCATTAATATGCATGAAATTGGTAAATCATAATTACAATCTATTCACACAACTAAATGATGTGATTTTTGTCTAAATGAATTTGAAGAACAAAATGATCCACTAAAATATAATCAACCTAGTTTTTCTTATGAATCACACCTTTTAGAATTAATTCACATACATAAGGCAACAGTTCGATGTGATTCAAATTTTATCATTGAAATGATAAATATGTGTGTTGACATTAATCATACAATAATAATAATGGTGAACTAAATTCCTTACTGATTCAAGAGTTGTGTGAGATACATAATGACATCTTACAAGATCTATTTATAAATATTCTTATACTCAAACAACTAGATCTTTGGAGGCCTATGGTAATAATACATATTCCTCACACACATGTTGATTTGGGTCTATTCATGATTAATTGATTAATAAAAAATAGAAAGGTTTGAATACATTAATGACCATATAAAAAATTCTATAAAAATGGATGATCATTCCTTAAAACTCTAAGATATTAAATATTTCTTTATTAATTCTTTAGATTATCCTCATGATTTTACAACGTGAAATTAAGTTCGGAGGGAAATCCATTGAATTTTGGAAATATTTAGTTTATCATTCATTGATTAAGGCTCAAGGTATTCTTAAGTATGTCACTATCTTTATTAATTTTATGGACAATTTTAATGCTTTCATTCCTTTTCAGTATGAAGTAAGTTGGGGGGGAATCCTTTGAATTTTTGAAATTTTTGGTTGATTGCCAATAATTCCTTCATTGATTGTTTTTTTGGTGCTTCTAATAAAACCATGTGTGTGAGATTTGGACCAAATAAAGGTATGCATTATTTTGTTAATTAGAATTGATATTATGTCTACATGATAATTCATTGTAATAATATTCATCCATTTTATTATTTATTCATATTAATAACTCTACCCTTCATTTACAAAACTGACTTAACTAATTAATGGTGAAGTTATTAAATGGATGATACTAGATTACTATACTTGATATGATTAGTCATGTGAGTATGGTTACAAGTATTTTATCATGGTGACTTGACACCTTTGCACTAGTACCAATTTATGATGCTTCTCTACATGAGCATCCAAAGACACACCTTGTTGGACTTGATAGCTATATGGAACACCTCAAGTTCCCTTTATTCTTCACTATTGGATGTCACACGAGGAGTTTTGGGTGATATGTTCAACATTCATGGAAACAAGTTCTCTTTGATATCAACTTAGATGTCAGATCATGTGGAGGATAGTATGCAACCTGGTGTACGTGAAACGGGATGCTATGTTCTTGGCTAATTCTTCAGAAGAAAAAATCCAAAGGACGCTTGAAGATAGGCACAAAGATCTTGAGAATATTGTAGGTTATCAAGCTATGAGATGAGTATCCACCTACCTAAAGTTGTGTGGACACATTTGACAAGTTGTGAGACTACAATTGGTCTTTCACTATGCAACCTTGTCTTTGGTAAGGAATTTGTATTATTTTCACTCTAGCTTTCCAAATAGCTTTGGGAATAGTTATGGATATCTCTAATTCTTAAAGGGGAAGGATAGCATAGCTTCATGATGTCAATTTGATTATTTTCAAATTTGTCATCATCGAACAATGTTTCTTTCAAAGATTACAGTCATTGTAAGCAATTCCTTCAACCAAGTGAGTGGGCATGGATTCCAAAGTTCTATAGTCCGATTTCTAATATGGTGGAATGATCTAAATGGATCAAGATTGTTTGTAGAAAATGTGCTATAAGAATATGCATGGTTCATCTTGATGAAGGTAAATTTACTACTATTGGTCATCATTTCAAGTTCTACATGCAACTAGTTTTATTTGTGGCTTTCATTGGAGGGCTTCCAACTAGTTCCATGTTTTAGATGGTATCACTTCTAAATCCAATGAGAATCTCATTTATCTAGTCATTACATACAAGTTATCTGAAAAAAATATAAAAAATATAAAAAAAGCTAAACGAAAAAATGAAAAAAAAATGAAAAATGAAAAAAGAAATAAATTCTAAAAATGAAAACCTTCGGGTGTTGTTAGACAACTACAATTTGAAAACCATTTTTTGGAGAATTTTAGTTGAATAAAATTCTTAGTGGTGAAAAATATTTTCACAATGCCACTACACAATAAGTGATTGAAAACTAGCTTGCTAGCAGTCACTTGTCATTATCAAAATTGAAAAAACTGAAAAAGGTGAAAAAAAAGGAAAAAGGTAAAAAAGAGAAAGCAAAAATGAAACAATTTGTGTTCTTTTTATGGCTAGTGAGTTTGTAGGTATACACTATTTCTTCAATGGTTGTCTGAGTACCTCCTAGCACCTCCTATTGCTCACTTGTGTAATTATACTCTTATTTGTTGTGGTCCATTTGACTTCAGCCACTTGTTGCAAGAGTTACATTTTAAGTTGAGGTGTTAGCAAAAATGAAGAGAGAATCAAGATACCATCAATATGCTCCCTAAATAATTCATTTTTCTGTAGATCTTTCATGTGTGGTATGAATTCCATCTTTATCATAATTTTTAGTTCCTTCCTTGTTGGACATTCATCATTGCAAAGTTACATTGGCTACGAGATCTTGGCATTAATGGACATGTAAGTTAGTAAAACAATTAGTTTTATTTTTCATTATTTTATGCTTTAAATTTATCATTATTTCTTATTGAACCACCAAAATGAAATGGTATATGCTAAAAGGGAAAGAGGATTCCCCCAAATAGGCCCCTAGGTTTTTCACCTAGGGGCTTGGTTTAGGATGAATGAAACTCTTTCACCTGGTGATATTGTCTTTTTGGTGATTAAATTCAAAGGGTATGGGCTAAGCAGGGTTGTGTTGTGTATGAGAAGTGTGGCTAAAAATGGAAATTAAATGAAACTAAAATAAATATGAAATCTAAATGTAAACTATATGTAAGCTAAACTAAATGACCTAAATGCATGCAATCTGAAAGAAAACTAGAAAATTCAGAGATTGTGCACTTGGAAATGGAAAGTAGTAGAATAGGAGCTTTGAAATGTTCTAAAATCTATTATAAATATGCATAGGGACACTTATTCTAGAATGGGTGACATAGTCCTTCTGTCAGGAAACTTTCCCAGATTGGGTTTCGAGAAAAAGTGTATCTAGAAATGTCAAACCCCTTTTTTAGGCCTTGTACAGCGACAAGGTCGCCAATGATGGTGACCTAGTCCTCTTAGTACTTTTGAGAGATTCAAAGCCTGATTTTGTGGGCCACCACTTACACTTCCTTTTTTTTCAGATACCCATGTTAGAATCTTCAAAAAATGGCCTGCAAGTTGTCCTTTTTCTCCACCTTGGGTTTGATGACTTGACTTGAATGGAATGGAATTATTGTACCTTTTCCAACACTTTAACCTATGTCAGATCTACATGCAACCTGAAAGACAAATAAAATGTTAGGGTTAGATATTTGGGGTTTTCCTTAGTCAAACCCCATTGATGGTAATCAAACCCAAATGAGACGAAATGAAAGGAAATATGATTCAATGATAAACCAATATAAACACTCAACAAATAGTTTTTTGTTGAAGTATACAACATGAAAGAACTAGATCCAATGGAGGTTTCTTGAAGTGCCTTGTGCTTGAGTGCAAGAGTGCTTGTGAAGATGAAAAAGGATCTTAGGGGGGTAATGAAGGTGAAAACCATTATTTATACAAAACATGCCCTAATTTCATGAAAATTTCACATGATAGGACAACCTTAGGGTTTTGGAGGCAAATTCCCATCAGGTTTTTTTTTTTAGTTTGAATTTTATGCCTAAAGGGACTAGGTCACCCAAGGTCGCAACCTAGTCCACTTGGATAAATTCAAGAGGTGGTGTGGAATAAAAAGGTGTTAAATTATATTTATCAAACTTGCCTCCCAAAAGAAACTTAAATTGGGCCTAAAAGTACATTAAGGACCAATTTAATATTAAAAAGGGATAATTTATTGATGACAAGCCTAGGAAAGAGTGAAAAACATTACAACACTTTACAACACTTTGGCACAAGGCTTAACAATGGGTAAAAATGGGTTATTTAGGTTAATTGTGTTGAAAGGGTCTTAGGAAAGTGGGTATATGTATTACAAAACTTCACAACACCTTTGTAAAACATCGTTAGATTGTTGTTGATTTGCAAGCATTCAAGACTAAATGAAGGGAAAAAAGGTAAATATCCAAGGGAAAAGGCCCAAATGAGTGAAAAAGTGTCAAAGGCTACAATTTTTGGTGACATATTCAGCCACCACTTTAGTGAGAGGATGAAACTTCTTCAAACTTAGACTAAAGTAGTTGAATCATGCGTGTTGAGAGAGATCCAATGTATTCATGATAGTAAGGTGAGATGACTATGATCAAGAGGGATGATCAAGCCCCCAAGATCAAGATCCCATGGAAAACCAAACATAAGCACAAAATATCACACAAAGAGTGATGTGAAAGAGTGGAGAGAGAGAAAAAGTTGGATCAAGCTTTGATCGTTTGTCCAGCTAGTTGTGGATAAGATCTAGGTTGTTTTTCTGAAAGAAAAGGGTGTACTCACTCTAGGCCATTGAGACTTATGGCTGTTCATTGGGTGAGAATTTTTAAAAGGGTGAGAAAATAACACTTGGTTGGTATGCACTCACACACACAAAGGTGGCTATGGGGAAAGTCATGCTGCTAGTTGGGCTTCCCATTCAACCATACCAAAGTTATACCTCTTGATAACTTTGATAAGGTGCCACAAAAGACAAGGGTGTAGTTCATGAGACAAGCAAAGCCTTGGATGTTTAGAAAACATGAAAAAGTGCAAGATGGCACCATATTCATGCAAGTTGTGCTATGCAAGGTGGCCTATATGCACAATGTGAAAATGCAACATGTAAAATACAAAAAAGGAATAAAATGAAAAATAAGGATGTTTGAAGGAGTCTTATTTAGTTCACATGAGGTCTTTAAATTGGGAATATTGTGTCTAATGTCTCCAAGAGAGGACCTATCAAAGAATATAAATTCACAACTTAGGGGATGGATTGTGTCACATCAGTCCACTAAGAGGAATGCAATATGTTAATTAAGATAGGTCACACTTATGAAGCAAATTACACCCAATGTCATCCACAAAGTGAGAGACTCATTATATGAAGTGATAAGGCTGTACTAGGAATTGAGGACAAAGAAAATAAAAATGTAAGTGAGAAAATAAATAATGCCAATGTATCCACTTTAAAGAAATTTCTACACACCATTTTGTGAGAAATTACTTGAAAGTAGAGAAAGGAAAAATAAAAATTGAAATAAAAGGACGCGAGAGCCTTCTTGGAAAGGCCTATGTCTAGTGATAGGTGTCCATGAAAGGCTACGTCATGTAAAAGAAAAGAGAAAAGGGGGTTGCCCCCAAAATGGAAAACCACAAACACATAAGGGATCTATGTATTTGGGGTCAATATGTTCATTTCAGCAGTATTTTTTTGAAAGAGCTCAGAACTATCATCATCTCCACAAATACATAGAACTGGAAGAACACAAAGAGATTGAAAGAAAAGGAAAATAAATAGTTGTTTTGGGTCAACATTTAAGAGACATAAGATGTATCAATGCTTTGCATTGTCCCCAAAAGGACAAAAAAAGAAAAAAAGGAAAAGACAAAGTAAAAGGAGCCATTTTGAGTCAACATGAAGGAGACATTGTGGTATCAATACCTTGCATCATCCTCAAATGGAAGGAAAAAATAAAAGGAAAATGGATTCATTTGGGTCAACATGAAGGAGACACTACGGTCTCAATGCCTTGCATCATCCCCAAATGGAAGGAAAAAAGAAAAGGAAAAGGGGTTCATTTGGGTCAACATGAAGGAGACATTGTGGTCTCAATGTCTTGCATCATCCCTAAATGGAAGACAAAAAGAAAAGGAAAAGGGGTTCATTTGGATCAACATGAAGGAGACATTATGGTCTCAATTCCTTGCATCATCCCCAAATGGAAGGCAAAAAGAAAAGGAAAAGGGGTTCTAGGTCAACATGAAGGAGACATTGCAGTTGCAATGCCTTGCATCATCCCCAAATGAAAGTTAAAAAGAGAAGAAAAAATAAAAATGAATCCACGACATAAAGAGAAATGAAGATACATATAGAAGAATGACACAAAGAGGATGAACATCAAATATAATGAGGGAGCACATGACACAAACAAAAAAACACGTTACTAGTAAGGCAAGTGTAATTCAACGATTAAGCAAGTCATCTACCTCCCAATCTTGATGGGTATAAGCGAGAGATGAATAAAAAAGCTAAGGGACAAGGACAAGCAAATTACTAGGACAAGGCTAACAACTTCCTACCCCCACTAAGTGCAAGGAAAGAATGAGCTGAGATAGGTGGTGGGAAAGATCATGTAATAGTGAGAGGAGAAATTTCTACAACTATTGCATGGTAAAGTGTATGATAGTATTTTATAGTCTAAGGAGGAAGCAATTATCACAATCGAAGAGATACTTACTCATTATCTCTCACAGATGATGAAATTCATTGCTTCTATGGCCAAGAACATAATGGTAAGCACAATGTGATACATTACCATCTTTGGGATAAATCATCAACTGATTGCGAGGAGGCAATGCAATGAGTCCCTTATTTAGGAGGATTTGTAATCTCCTCTCAAATTTAGGAGGTGGAAAAAGAGGGAGTTTAAGTTTTTAAAATTTGTATGGCCTTTTGTGTTTTCTAATTATCCAACTTCGAAATAGGAAACTAGGGAAGGAGGTCTTGATATAACCTTAGGATTGTCTTTGTTGGGATTAGGAGATGGTGAGTGTTCTTTGGGAAGGAGAACATCCAAATCAGGAGGGGAATCAAAGATCACTATTCCATCATCACAAAGCTTGATAAATTCTCTAGGAGGCCTATGGTATTAAGGATCTTGATAACCGATTCCTATGGTATGGTCATCAAGTGACAATTGTTCATAAAATTTGTTTATTTCATGTTCATTTTTTGTGTCACCACCTTGTTTGTTGAGAATGGTAAATCCTTTACCATAAGTTTTTTGAAGATTATTTGGAGGGTGGGTTTCCAGATTATTGTAATATGGTTGAGTAGTGACAAGTTTGGATGAACTAGGTTTGCCTGATATGGGGAAATTAGGTTCATTATGTGTTTCAGGATGAAGGTAATCAAATGTTTCAAGGGATGACATATTAGGCAGCTTGGTTTGTGTCATGGATGGATAAAAAGAATCATTTTCTTCAATATTGTCAGGGAATTCATTAAGGAACCAATTAATGATAACATTATCATCCCCAATAATGTCAACTTTGGTAGGACATGCATTTGGAGTTTATTGAGTAGGAGTGGGTTCAAGGTCATTAGGATCAGTGGCAAAGGTGAAGCTTGACACATCCATTAGGGATTTGAGGGATATCCAAAACTTCTTGAAAGACATAGCCATAGTGAAAGCAAACTAGGTGCAAGAAAGTGAATAAAAGAGAAAATCTAGAAACATACACAAAAATGCAATTGTAGAAAGAAGAAGTGCAAATAATGCTTTGAAAATGATAGAAAGGACTACCAAAAATGTGTAAGAGGACTAGGTCTCCCAGTGTGGCGACTTTGTCCCAACAGGGATTTTTTTAACAATTTTTGAAAGTTTTGGGTGCTTATCTTAGTTTGTATAATTTTCCAATGAAGGTACAAAATGAGAATGCAGATATTTTTGTAATTTTGTAATGAAAAAAGCAATGCAAAGTGAAATCTAACATGAACCTTACACTAATGCAATTTTTTATGAACCCTAGGATGCAAAAAATACAAAAACTTAATGAAATGCAAGCTTATTCCTCAGATGAAATGCAAAATTAGAAGATTAAAAAGTGGTCTATGGATGGGTTCACCAAAATTAACCACCAAAAAATAAATGAATATATAATAAAAGGGAAAGAGGATTTCCCCAAATAGGCCCCTAGGTTTTTCACCTAAGAGCTTGGTTTAGGATGAATGACACTCTTTCACCTAGTGATATTGTCTTTTTGGTAATTACCTCAAAGGGTATGGGCTGAGTAAGGTTGTGTTGTGTGTGAGAAGTGTGGCTAAAGATGGAAATGAACTGAAACTAAACTAAGTATGAAATTTAAATGTAAACTATATGTAAGCTAAACTAAATGACGTAAATGCATGCAATTTGAAAGGAAATTGGAAAATGCAGAGATTGTACACTTGGAAATGGAAAGTGGTAGAATAGGAGCTCTGAAATGTTCAGAAATCTATCACAAATATGCATAGGGACACTTACGCCAGAATGGGCGACCTAGTCCTTTTGCCAGGAAACTTTGCTGAATTGGGTTTCAGGAAAAAGGGTATCCATAAATGTCAAAACCTTTTTTCAGGCCTAGTACAGGGACAAGATCGCCAATGGTGATGAACTAGTTACTTTCAAGAGATTCAAAGCCTGATTCTATGGGCCACTAATTGCACTTCCCTTTCTATTAGATACTTGTGTTGGAATCTTCAGTAAATGACATGCAAGTTGTCCTTTTGCTCCACCTAGGGTTTGATGACTTGAGTTGACATGAATGGAATGATTGTGCCTTTTCCAACACTTTAAACCTTTTCAAATTTATATACACCCTGCAAGACACATGCAAAGACAAAAAAAATGTTAGGGTTAGAGATTAGGGGTTTTCCTTAGTCAAACCCCATTGATGGTAATCAAACCCAAATGAGATGAAATGAAAGAAAAGATGATTGAATGATAAAAAATTATGAACACTCACCGACAACTTTGTTGTTGAAGTCTCCAACATGCAAGAACCAACTCCAATGGAGACCTTGCTTGAAGTACCTTCTGCTTGAGTGCAAGAGTGCTTGTGAAGGTGAAAAATGATCTTAAGGGGGACGGAAATGAAGGTGAAAACCATTATTTATACAATATTCCCTAATTTCCTAAAAATGTCACATGATAGGCCAACCTTATGGTTTTGGAGGCAGATTCCTGTTAGGTTTTTGTTTTAATTTTGAATTTTATGCCTAAAGGGACTAGGTCACTCAAGGTGGCGACCTATTCCACTTGGAAAAATTCAAGTGGTGGTCAGGAATAAAAATTTGTTAAATGATGTTTATTAGACTTGCCTCTCGAAACACACTTAATTTGGACCTAAAATTACATTAAGGAACCAATTTAACATTAAAAAGGGCTTAATTTATTGATGATAAGCCTAGGAAAGTATGAAAATACATTACAACACTTTGAAACAGGGCTTGAAAAGGGGTAAAAAGGGATTATTTAGGTGAATTGTGTTGAAAGGGTCTTAGAAAAGTGGGTAGATTTATTACAACACTTCACAACACCTTTGTAAAACACCATTATATTATTGTTGATTTGCAAGCATTCAAGACTAAATCAAGCTAAAAAAAGGCCAAAATCCAATGGAAAAGGCCCAAATGTGTGAAAAAGTGTAATATAAGCAACATTCCTACCTATCATCTCCTTGTTGCCTGAGGGCGGCCAGCCATTTAAGTTGGGCGGAGATTCACCATATTTATTACCTAGACCTTTTCACCTATTATTATCCTTCATTATTCCATCATAGTCACATTATCCATTATTTTCACCTTTTAATACTCATGAAAATTGTCTATCATTTCAACCATTTCAAATAGCTCATAAATATGGAGATAGTTTTTTTTGTGATACCTCTTATAGATAACATTTCCAATAAATAAATGCTATGGAGAAATTCCAATGAAAAATGAGAAAAAAATGATGAAACAAAAATCATAAAAAATTATGAAAAAAACTAAAAGGAAAAATGATGAAAAATCAAAATCAAAAGAGGTATGAAAAAAGAACAAAATAAAAGCCACGATGATTGATATGCAAAAGATATATAGAAAAATTGAAGGGAACTATGATTGTGAATGAGCTATAATAGTAAAGAGGTGAAGAGGAAGTCCTAAGTCACAATCCAAAGGCTACCCTCTTAGAAATAATTATTGCACGAGGATGTGCAATATATTAAGTTGGGGGGAATGATGAGAGACAATTGTGTCCCATTTTATGCCACATTTTAGCCTATTTCATATAGCTTCATATCCACTTCCACATTCCATTTCCATTCCATATCATACTATTTCACTATTTTATGTTGCATACAATTAAATATATATTAGTGGTATTTAATATCATTTTGGCTAAAATATGGAAAATAATGATTGGTTGTATTTACTAATAAGAATTATAATTTCAATCCTTGGAAAATATATCTTGTGGCATGTAGATTTCCTGTCACCAGCGCACAGACTTCCTATCACCTGGATAATAAAAAATAATTTTAGCTATTAATTTCATTTTAAATAATCATTTATTGTGCTACTCATATTTTATGAAATAGAATATATTATTTTATGTTGTAACTAATAAAATTATGGTGAACAGAGGAAAAAAAAATAGCTATTTTTATGGCAAAAAAAAATCCTATTTTTATGGTTGGTTTTATTCCAACCCACAAGCTATAAATAGTGCCATAAAAGACAAGGGAATAAGATAAAATGAAAAAAAATAGGTTGGAAGAAAAATATAATTGGTGGTGTGGAAAAGCATATGCATAATATTACAAAAATAATGCAACAAGTCCACATGTAGAAATAAGAGGAAGGATGTGAATAGTAAAACAACTTGTAATTTCTTTCATGCCTTATAAGGAAATGTAATAGGTATAAAGGGGGGGTGAATTAACATGTTGTAGGGGGATATATTATGTATATTATTGTATTATTTTTGATAAAATAAAATGATTCTTTTGATTAGAACAATGTAGAAAGGCTCTCATCCCATCTCACCAGCAAACCACAGAGCAAGGGCCCACTCCCTGGTGAAGCACAGTAACACTTATTTATTTTTACTATTAATATTTGTGTGTGTTATTTATTTTTCATTTGATTTAATTCTAATAGATTTTAAACTTTAATAGTATGATTTAAATTCCAACATATTTATTATACTTCAGTTTGACAAAATATTTTGTGATTCAGGTTTCGAATGTAATATTTCATTAAAGTTTGATTTCAATATTTTTATGTTAGCAAAGTGTGTTTTAATTTCTACTGTAAATTGTTGTTGTTACTGTCAAAAATTATTTTCACTTAGGAAATTTATGTGTGTTATATCTTCATTCATTCCCACTTAATTCACTTCTTTCCTCCCTTTAGATATACTTTTATAGCACCTCTCACAACTTACGATCCTTGGATTGATACTCTTATACCAAGCTAAAATCTTTCTTATTGTTTACCCTAGTTTTGGTCTATCACCTTGCATTAAACTCAATTGTTGTCTCATTATGTCCTTTGGCGATATTATTGAAATCATTCAACCTAAACCTAGGATGAGTCTGATCCCCATATTTTTACCTAAAATCCTATAGAAAGATTCCTTCAATTCAATGCTTGCATTAGAAAACCCTCTATACCAATCCCTTGCATCTTTAGTCAAGGATTGCATAAAATATTTCATGGCCACACCATCATCCCATAATTCAAAATCTTTCGCAAAAATTTGGAAGGCTTTCAAATGATCCTCACCACTGAAGACATTATTACCAATAAATTTGGGGAGATCCTTTCTTGCATTATCCGGGATAGGATTTGGGTACTCTTGGATTTTATCAAAGCATAATTGCTAGTACCTATCAGTCTAGGGGGGTCTTTTGGAATTTCTATCTATGTGGAGATTTGTGTGCTCATCACCTCTTGTGTTGTCAAACTTATCCCCATTCTTACCTCTTCCATTCCTATCATTATTACCACCCTTCTTGATTTACTCATCTTTAGAGTAGGAGTTGATATCCTTATTGCCTCCTCCACCTTGATCTCCACCACCACCTTTGCTAGGTGTATGTCCTTCAAAATTATTCTTATGAGACTCACTATTGTTCTATTCAAAGCTTGAAGGTTCGGGAGTATGTATAGAAATTTTAAGAAAATCAATCTTTCTAGCCATTTTTGCATTAGCAACCTCCATTTAGACTCTCTTCAGGTCTTCCTACAATTTTTCATTGACCAACTACAATTTCAAGAGCTCAAGATTTTGGGGTGCAGTAGATAGAGTAGGATCAACTTTAGGATTGTTGGTACAAGTCTTGGTAGATGAAGTGTGATTTTTTGTATTGGTATTGGGGGTGAATGTATTGAAGGAATTTTTATTGGCCTGGTTAATGAGTTTCTTCCCATGATAAAAAAAAGGATGTCTTTGTTTTGCCTCATGCCCACATGCCCCGTCTGGAACAAGGACCCTCTCTTTCCTTTTTCGCTTGCCGAATCATTTTTATTTAGCTCGTTTTGCATGCCCCTTTTTGAAATCCTTGATGGTCAACATGCCCTCAAAAGTCCCATTTTAGGGTTGACCTAATTTTTCCCCTTGGAAAATGGTAAGTCCAAAACCCTTTTGGGTTTTCTCTGTCAAATTGCCTTTCGGTTTTCCCTTTGAGGGTTTCCATTTTGGCTTCACCATTACTGACAGCCTACGTCCGATGTCCTCCCAAACTCTAGAAACTGGTTCTTTCCTCAACCATCTAAATCATTTGGAAAACTTAACAATTGAGACCTTTCGTCTTTCTAGCTCTTGGACTTCCATCCTCATGCCACCGTCTTTACCTCGCCATTTCAAATGGCTGCCAGCTGACGTCCTTCCAGATCTGAGACCCTAGGATCTTCTTCACCATTTAGGTTTCACTTTGCAGAATGTTTTGAATGGCTATCGCTAGATGTCTTTCTGGCCGCCGGATCCCAGACTTCTCGCCATTGCTCAGAAAATTTGAACCAACCTACCTGACCTGCCTCTGTACCGAGCATTTAGTGATGTATTAATGGCATTGGGGGATATTTAAATGAGTTATGACCTATCATTTTCAAATGAGAGGAAGAAATTCAAAGTTCTCTCCAACTCCATCATCCTTTGCCTCTACGCCCAAGATCCAACTTCGTCATTCCTCATGAATTCAGTATCAAACTTCTTTGAGGATTCAAGGTAGCTTCACTACCCACCTACCCTTTCCTTATTCTCACAACCAAAATTTGAAAATTAAGTAAAAATATAAAATGAATTTGAAAACTGGTAAGATAGTACCCTCGACCAAATTCCCACAAATTAGAAAATTAAAAATCATGAGATTGGCCAAAAATTGAAACCTAAATTTGACCTCCCGTCGTTTTTCTCTAGAGCAGGCAACCACCTATTTCGGGCCCGAACCTCTCTACGGCCGCACAAAAAGTTCAAAACTTATTGAAAAATAACAGTCAACCAAACTCACCTCGGGTCTCAACCTCTGAATTTCCCCTCCTGGGTTTCTATTGTGCCTCCGCCATTCCAAACGGATTTCCTCCCGCATCCTTCCAGACCTCGGACCTCGCATGAAGCCTATCACAAACTATTAGCGAAATCAAACCATGAAGTTTTCCTCAAGCCCTCACCACCATAATTTTGTCCCTACATTGTTGTCCATGTTTCACTATTTCAAATGGCTACCAAGAATTTGAACAAGGGAAATAGACATCCAAACTTTGCCTGAACCCCGATCTCCAGAATTCCATGTTGCTTTCATCGTCTTGAATGGCCAAGCTTGTCTGCCTTCCTAGACACTGACCTTGACCCTCCATCTTCTGTTGGGTTTTTCACCAACTATTAAATCTGTCTTGGGTATAACCTTTTAGACTTCCGTCCCCAGAATTTCGTCCGCATTTTTCCGTTTTGCATGACTATCCCAAAGCAGCTTCCTAACCCCAACAACCCAGACTCTAGAACCCGACCCCCATAATGATTTTTTCCTTGCGTAATTTTAAACAACCAACCCTAGATGGCTTTCTTGTAGCTGAGGCCTAAATGATAGAATGATGGCTCAAACATCCTCCAAATCAGAAGTGGACTTCAACCCACTTCCTAAAAATGGACCTTCTTTCACACCAACCCTTTGTTGAACAAATCTAGGATTGAGAAAGTTCATCAGGAATGCCTTGCCTCATTTGTCCTTCCAAACGATATTCTACTAGAGCAAGTCTGATCCTTTGGGCCCAGGTCACCAGTTTCACTTACCATGATATTATTATCAAATGTTAGGCTTTTCTTAAATGAATATTGTGGATCTAACCTTGATTTTAAAGGATTTGTTTGAGGTCTTTTTCTCATGCTAATGTTGGTAACTCTCACCTCTCTAAGTAGGATTTATGGAATCTAGTGCAGAGGCCTCTGGGATGGCCAAGGACAAAGGGAAAAGAACTGCCAAGGCCCCTCGAACAAAAGAAGATAAGGACCAAATGAAATATTAGTTCCAAGGGGCACCCTTACAATCTAAGGTCACAACTAGATGGAAGAACATCATAGAAATCAATATTGGGCAAGTCGATATTAATGAATTCACACGAAGAGTCAGGATTGACCAAAAGACAAACAATGCAAAGTTGATCAGATGCGGTGGACTTGCCAAAGCTGTAGGTTTCCCACCTACCTTGGTGACCCCCAAGCTAGTAATGACATACCGAGAGGCATACCAACCTGAAACAAGAACCATCATGGACAAAGATGGAAACATCTTGGCTAACATGCCCCCTCTCAGGATAACTAAAACCTTCCACATCCCCACCTTTGGAAGCATGGAAGCCCCAACCATAGAGGACTGAAAAGCATTATGGGATCATGATCCTATAAAGTGAAAAAAATTGATCAACCAATATTGGTTGAAAGACAGGTGGGCCAGTGCTAGGAAAGTTCCTCAAGAGCTCTACCACAAAAACTTCTTTGAAGACTATCACTACTTGGTAACCCTACTGAGAAGAGTAATGGGAATTTTTTCTGCGGCCTTTTTCCAAGAATGGATGTTGTACTTTGTTGAACAAATTCTCTATGGGGATGATGCTACATTCTATTGGGGGGAAATAATCAGAAATTTCTTTCATGAGAAATTCTTCAATGTGAGAAAGACCTCAAAGTTCTACATGATGTTCTACCTAGTCTATTCACTTGTCGATCAACGACATTATAATGTATTAAGTGCAATGCCCAATGAGGGTCTAGGAAGAGTGCTTAAACCCTATTAAAAATCCCTATAGTTGTAGTAAAAAAACTTAAAGGACTATTATAGGGTTAACAATGCATTTACATCCTACATCATTTGATCTGTTGGGGGTGATTTTGAGAGAAGAGTCTCTCATAGTGCTAGGACCCTTCTCAAGCACTATTCCTTCCTATTCATTCAATTCTCCAAATTCACCTACATTCACACACAAGGATTCACAAAAAGGCCGAATAAGATGCCCCAGTACCTTAATGACTAAATTATTCTATTGGAGGTAAATTTGTAGCTATGACATATACACCACATTTTGAGCAGTAAACATCTAGAAGGGATCCCCTATCCCCTCAGACATGGCCAAGGGTTGTATCAAATTCATACTTCCTAATGTAGGAGCAACTCGAAGAAGGATTTTTCTAAATACCACTTTAGACAACATACAACTAGGCCACAAATGGAACCATACAGTCATATTAGAAAGGAACTTGGACTAGGGTATGCCCACCTCCATCATGTTGAGGAATTTTGGGCTAATTACAAGGATGAATTTGAAGTGCGGATATGACATTATATCCATATGATGATATACTTTGTGAAAAGGGTGAACTTATGTCCAATTCCAGATCAACTTGAAGAGGATGAAGCACGATGATTGACCTAAGGTGTAATTCCATTATAAATTTGCCACAACCTTTAATTAATTGGAATGAACAAGACGTTGATGACCTCAACATTCTCACCAATCCCATTGAGGCTCGAACAAAGGCATGGATTGATTGGAAAATCACTCAACTGAAGCAACAAGGAGTCACCTTGACATTCAAGGGGCTTGAAAATGAGCCAAGTAGTTCTGATGGTGGGACAACTACTACTACAACTGGAGAAACATCCAAATCCTTGCCATTTGTCAAGTCAAGAAAGAGAAAGGAGGTTGATGAGAAACAACCTAACCCAAAGGTGTATGCCAAAAAGGCCTCAGAGGGTGAGCCTCCCAAGAAGCATAGAAGAACAGGAAATGTCACGAAGATTCCTATAATACCTAAGGATCCACTCCATGATGGTGAGTAGATGGAGACTAACCCACGAAGGTCTCCATCTACTTCATTTGTTTCTTCAAATACTGCTGCTATTGCCACCATCCCACCCACTTCACTTGAAATAGTTGCTTCCTCTACGCCTACAGTGGAAATTTTTGTCTGCCTTGCCTCCACTTCTCTAATCATGCAATTCATATCGATGGATTCATCCTCCACCACAACCTTTCCAATCTCATCATCCTCCATGTCTCCTTCCCTTCCACCCACTTCATCTTTTGTTTCAATGCCTATCCTCACTCTCCTAGAGTCCTTCGTCAAATATATGCAAAATGTTCCATCTGAACTTTTGAGAATGCTTCCAAATCCAATGGTGTAAGTGACCATCACCTAGGAAATGGTTTAGACCCTAGATCTCCCTCCTCCTATAGAACCACCTAGAATGGAGCCTATAATGAAAATATCTGATGCGCTCGAACGATGACAACTGGAGGCAGATGAGAGGGTGGAAGGTGAGGATTTTGAATATCATGAGCATCCTATATACGAACATCATCTGATTGATGAGATGGCCTATGAATAGTGGAACAAGCATCTCAAGGAGATTGAGGACAAAGAGGCTGAAGGACAGCCTATGACAGAAAGAATTTTTGCTCTGGGGAGTAAAGGTATTAGGTCTCTTGCGGAAGGACATGATCAAATCCTGAAGTATGATGAAGAAACATCCTTTCACAAAGATGAACAAGAGGATAGGGCCAATGAAGGTGGGCATGACCAAGATAAAGAATAAAAGAATGTTGGAAGGGAAGACCACTCTGAGAGGCAACTGCCCACCAAATCTCCTACCAAATGCATAACGCTCATGCAAGATTTTGATGAGGAGAAGGGAGATGCAAGAAATGAGTAGGAGGTCATTAATGTCAAAGCCATTGAACTTAGGGTGGAGGAAAACAAAGATCAACATGAATCACCCAAGGAACGACCCCCAATGCATGAATAGCTAGAAAGGCATCTCAAAAAGAGAACTCCCACCCTAAAGGATCCAAAAGAAATACTGGAGGCAATATTGGATAGAGCTTAGATTACTACCAAGAAGGAGAAGAAGCCAAGAATCACATCAAAGGTAATGATGGATGCCTCCAAATCTAGGGCAGTGCAAATGGCTACACCAGTGGTTGGAGAACAAGGAATAAGCTATAACATCTCCACCATTGACTTGGGAGTAGCCACCAGGGAATAGAAGGTCGACCACCTCTTGGAATCCATCGCCATAGTGGTACACCTTATCTGATAGGATAAGGTTTCAAAGGAAGAGCTCAAAACATAGGTGGTTGATCTGATGACCTACATTCAATAATGGTCATCTCTAGATGAACAACTTATCACATCATCCGCCCCGTCGTAGTTGCAGTCCTAGGAATAGATCAACAATTTGGAAAGAAGGAGGGACTTGGATAAGACCACAAAAAATTGGTTTTGAAAAGTCTTAGACATTGGGAATATGGGCATCAATTTGGCTGCCCAAAAAAGAAATAAGTTCCTAGAGGTACAACCATCTCTTGAAGGCATGAGGCGAATCTACAAGGAAATCCCAAAGAAGTATATGGCTATCTACCCAAAAATCAAGGCTATGCTCGCACTACCAAGTGAGGTATGGGAAAGGGACCTTTCCTTCAAGGATGATGACCATTGGTTGATGGATGTATTGAAGTGGGACTTTGATCACCAAAAGGGGAGGCTGGAATAGATCCTAGAATGAGTAATTCCAGATATTGGATGGGCCAAAGAGGCCAGAGGAGATTGTGCTAAATATCACAAGCTGATAATAGGGTACAAGATACCTACTGTTAAAATCAATCCAGAAATCATAAAGCCTCACTTCCAAAGGAGGATGGAGAAACGGATGTCAGCCGAGGTCACCACAAATTTTATGAGCTTTTCAACTTGAGCTTTCATCCAGTCTAAGATTTTCAAGGACAATGTTGCCAAGTACGAAAAAGACTGGGAAAAAATCGTTAACAATTCCAAAGAATGGAGTTATCAAGTGTTAAGATCTGACATCATTGAGGTCTAAAAGCTTTGGATGATGATCTTGAGATTCATGGAGTATGCATCTTTGAAGAAATGTGAAGGCAACCCTTTCATCGATGAAGATGTTTTGAAAGAATTGCTACAACAAAGAGCAATCAGCAAAAAGATGAAAATGCTATAGTCCTGTCACTAGAAGACAAAACAGGGAGAACACAAAAGATGTTTTTAAAGTGTAATGTATTTGGGGATAGGTGAGACCATGTTGTAAAGTGAATCTTGGCCACACAATAGAATTGAATATTGGCCACTTAATTCATTTTTTGGAAACTATAAATAGGGGTATCCTCCTCTCATTTTAAGAGAGTTGAGTTGTTGTAAAGATATGCTGTAGAAGTTGCAATAGAAATACAATTCTTTTGGTGTATTTTTGATTTCTTCACATGTTTCATGATTCTTCTCCCATAAGTTAAAGATTCTAGTTTGAGTTACTTTTCTATTCCATTTTCCTTTTCAGCTATCCTTAGTAGATTTAGTAATGTTGTCTTCAGTTGTGAAGATTCATGCTATGTGTATTATTTTCTTGTCCATACTTTGTCATTTGTTGCTAGTAGGTGATTGTGCAAAGTTAGTCTAGACTATAATTTTATAGCTTCTCTTAAAACTTTATCTTTATTCACATCTATATGGAGAATGAATAATGAAATATATGCAGTCCTTAGAAGATAACATAGATATCATGGCATTATGAAATTTATGGTTAAGTAAAATTATATTTTAAGAAAATTTTCCATAGCAGGAACCTCCATGATCACTGTTCATCTGTAGTTATAGGTCTAGGAACCTTCTCTCTTCCCTACCCTTTTCCTTTTTTTTTAAGAGATAACCTATGCTACGGTTCATTGCACATTGTAAAGCCAAATTTGATGATAAGATGGAGTTCAAGACTATTATTTGAACCTACAGAAAAAGTGCAATAATTTCCTATCCAAAGAACTCTATTCACAGATCTAATTATCCTTCAGATTTGAATCACATAAGACCACCTTGTGATTCTAGAAAATCACATCATACATCAATTGATATATTCCAAGCATTGTCATGACCTGACATCCGAGAGACCTTGGGATAGTGTTATGCAATTTGATTGTGGAAGATTGTCTTTCAAGAGAGGTAATGCACCTATGCATTACCTATGTTGGGAACTGCATAAAAACACCATCAATAGAACTAGCACTAGAAGGAGGGAATTTTGAAGACAAAGTTGGATCGAATCAAATCTTTCTCTCCTAAGAGATCCCATTGAGTCTTGAGGTCTACACCAAATAAAGGGGATTTTCAGGAATTACAACCCCATGTCCAACCTAAAAGAGCTAAATGAAGGGAACCATCCATATCAAATTCATGAGACCAACTCATTTCTCTTTCACCTCTGTCTTCTACATTATCATTGGTAGTACCACCTTCCACTCATCTACTCCAAACAACTTTTTAGGCTGCCACTCCATCTAGGCTAAATGTTGCCTTTCAGCCAATTATAGTATCAAACCTATTGTTTTCCCATTGCAGCTACTAGTCTATATGACACAACCGCCTCCTCCCATGGTGTGGTTGGGCAATAATTTGTTCCCTTTGGCCTTCAATTTCTACCATTATATGCCAAAGAATCTTGAAAGGTTTTGCATGAAGTTTAATGTCCGAGACATGCAAAGGACCGTGGAGGAACATGTAAGGATTTTTGAAATTGCTTTGAAGACTATATAGATTATATATGAGGATGTGGCCTATAGGCTCTTTCCCTACTATCTTAGGGATGAGGCATTCTACTGGTATGTCAACTTGCTCGCCAAAAGGATCAATACTTGGACTCTTTTGAAGGAGGCCTTCCTGCAGATGTTTGAGACCCTGATTAGCCCTACAAACTCATACTGACACATGATATTAGTTCAAAGGGAGATCAATGAACCAATCAACTCATTTAATGATCACTTCCATAAAGAATATACTCGGTTGTAGGATCCATACATTTTCAATGACATTGTTGTTTTGCCTATTTATTATGCAATATTGGATAACCTTACTTCAGCTCTAGTAAAAAGGATGTGACCACTTCCCGCTAGGTTGGTTGATGCATATGCTAAGGCCATTATTGCCAGCACAGATTTGGGGTAGAACATTTATGGTTTGCTACCTTCTCTCAGGAAAATGACACATCTGTCTCAAATTCAAGAGCTTACTCAGGCCCTACAACAAAAGACACCCCTACTAAATCCATTACCAAAACTACCTACACTCTGGGTAGAAAATGAACCAAGCACCTCTAGTCCCTCACTAGTTGCCGCCCCAATAGCAACATTCCCATCCTAAGTTGTCCTAGGTGTCAGTGTATCTCCAAGCTGTAGAATTTCCACCCACTCATCAAAATTAGTCGATTGCACAACCTTTATTCCTCCAAAATTCAACATTGCATCCAAACAATGCCAAAAAGGATAGGATTGTCGAGCTTATTGAGATAATCAAGAAGATTTCCACAAAAATGGCACTTGAGGAATCACAATAACCAATTGCAAGCATCACAAAAGAGCATCTAGGATAATCTTAATCATGATATTCGAGATCATCACAAAACTCGGGACATTTGGGATGCCAGCACATCATCTGGGCAAAATTATGATAGAAATCAGAATTCAGGTCAGAACTTTGATAGAAGGTCATTCCAAAGGCAAAACTGGATGTGGAACACAAGACCCAACAATGGTGGAGTTTCCACACCCCTTGATCAACCTAACAATAATGAGAGAACTACAAGTGGAGTTTTCTTGGTTGAGGCTACTTTATTTGGTTGGTGTTGTATACACAAAATGAGTCAGCACTCTGAGTTGGACTATCTAGAGTTACAAACTATTGCCAAAATATTCCAAGTTGAGGTTCACAATATTGTCAACAATTCGAGGTGGAGAGATATCTTCCCTTCTGACCTATATGACTCTTTGGTGTTGGTGGTGAATCAGGTTCCTTTCCCTAAAGCTGAGTGCAACACACCAGAGTAGGAGGGTGTCAACTCAAGCAACAACGATAAAGTGGAAGAGGTGAGTTCTGAAAGTCCTTTGGCTCATCTTTTCAATTCAATAGATAATGACCCTAAAGAGGATGAAGAAGAGCCTAGGGAGGATGAAGTCCAAATGTTTCACCAATGGACTACCCCTTACAGCCTTAGAAATAGACATGTCAGTGGTCATGTTGGAGGTCCTTTCATGACCTCCACTCCCTTGAACAATTTCAGCACCCCTTCTAATCCAAATGTGAGCAATAATCCAGGTTTTCCCCATACACCTACATGATACCTCAACAAAAATAAACAACAAAACCATGGCCAAGGTTAACCCACTAGCTCCTATCAAAATTTTTCCTATGATTAGGAAGTCAAGCAAATGGGGGAGTATATTGTTGAGGAGTTTAAGAAGGTGAAGTTAAGCGTGTCCTCTTTTGAGCTATTAAAGGTGCCTACCATTAGGAATACCTTTTTTAGAATGATAAATGGGACTCCAAAAATTGGGTCAACTCAAGAAACTATGGCTAGGAGGGTCACCTTTGACAATCAATAAAATGAGTTGGTTGTTAGACAAATCTTCAATAGTAAGGTTGACCTGCTTGTAAGTCAGCAAGCAAACAAGTAGTTTGACAAAGTAACTAGTCAGACACCAATCCAAAGTAGGGGCAATGAGAATAACAAGGGACAAGTTGCCCAAGTGGATGTTTTTGGGGGATTGTTTCAAGGAAAATTTAAAACTCCTCCCTTTCTGACCACCATCCATGTGTTTGGGAAAAACCTCCACAATTATTTGTTGGATTCGGGAGCCTCTGCCAATGTTATGCCCCTAAGCATGTGCATGGCACTTGGAATAACACCAACTCCTTCACAACATAAGGTAGCACAACTTGACAAAACTAAGATTACCATAGTGGGGGAAATTAATAGAATACCTATTCAAATTGTTGCTCATCCCCAGATCCAACAGACCATAGATATTTAGGTGGTTGATATCCCGTATACGTATGGTATAATCCTAGGAAGGGATTTCACAAGAGAATTGAATGGATATGCTATGACTGTCTATTCGCACATGTGGTTTCCATGGAAAGGAATGCCGAATCAGATTCGGATCAACTAGGAACCAGAAATGAGATTCATGATTACCGA
Source organism: Sequoiadendron giganteum (assembly GCA_007115665.2). NCBI lineage: Eukaryota > Viridiplantae > Streptophyta > Pinopsida > Cupressales > Cupressaceae > Sequoiadendron > Sequoiadendron giganteum. Next base: position 443,966,272 of record CM021105.1, read on the forward strand.
ATAAAACAACACGAATGAGGTGTTGTTTGTTGAAACTAATTTGGGGAATTATTCCCCAGTATCATATCTAAATGAGAAGGAATGCCTTGAATAAGAGGGAAAAAGTGATTCTTTCCTCGTATTATGTAGCCCACTTGCTAATCTAGCCAATACCTCTCAAAGCACTGATATGTTGATAGAATCCAATGATGAAGAGTCAGGAGAGGATGACAATCTTGGATTGTTGGATGGTTTCCAAAATTTCAAGGAAAAGTGTGTACAAGACTAGCTTAGCTTGGGAGCCCAAATGGAGTTTTAGGAACTCTTTCTATCTAATTGGTGCAGGGTTTATCATTTAGAGTTTGACTATTGTTTGTTTCAGACAACGATTGAACATGTTAGAAGACAAACTACTCTAAATGAGAAAGTTGGGACAACACTGCCCAAACAAACATGTTCGGCCCCTGCATGTCCCCAAATGGTTACTGAAATGAAGGCCCCAATGAAGGTGAAAGTCAAATCTATTGGTTTCATGTTCAAGGATTCTCCTAGATTCTAGACATTGCACTTTGATGGGTCCAAATCCAAGCATGGGGCTGGAGCATGTTTCAAATTAATCAGTCCTGAAGGTAAGTCATACTTTGATGCTCATAGACTTCAGTTTTATTGCACCAATAATGTAGAAGAATATTTTACCTTAGTCATGGGCCTTCTGATGGCTTTAAGAAAAGGTGTCAAAATGCTCCAAGTGTTTAGAGATTCAGAGTTGGTCGTAAAGAAAGTTAGGAAGATCTATTCTCGTTATGATCAGAGACTCACCAACTATAGGCACCAAGTGTGGGATCTACTGTAAGGGTTGGATGCATTCAATATCCAATTGATCCCTCATTCTTAGAATCATACTACCAATGCCTTAGTGTAGTCAGCAAGTATGCTACAACCACTATCCCTATCAGGCCTCAAAAGATTCATGGTGGAACTCACATCCATCCAATCAGTGTCAAAATGTATCCAATTTCCAAGTATTCAATGATGACAAACACATCCTAGATTTTATCACTAGTTTAGATGTGTTCGCTACTCAGATAAATGATAAAGTTGAACCTCAAGAGGCTAACATAGATATAGAGGGGATAATCAACCTAAATACTAACACCATCCCCAAGGGGATGGTCCCATTGGAGCAAATATTTGAATTAGATCATATCAAAGATCAGGATCAACAGGCTAAGAAAGATACCATCAGTGGCCAATGTGACACCTACAACCTCAGAATGAACGAGAATGTTAAGAATGTGTTCATTGGTAAGGTGTGCACTCCTGAGGAAAGAAAGGGTATACTTGAGGCTCTGTAGAAGTACCATGATGTCATCACCTAGAGCTATGAATGTCTCAAAACATATGATACATCAATTATCACCAACACCATCCCTTTCAAACTGGGTGTGAAGCCATTTCGACAGTGGCATCACCCTATAAATTCTTTGCTAGAACCAATAATATACAAAGAAGTACAAAAAAAATTTTCGGCTAGGATCATTGTTTTGGTTAGAAATTCCACATGGGTGGTGAATTTGGTTCCTATTAGAAAGAAAATTGGGGAAAGTAGATTGTGTGTCGACTTCTACAACCTAAACCAAGCCTCAAAAAAGGATAACTATCCTATACGTTCATTAGATGAGGTGTTGTAGGTAGTAAATGGCTCTTAGATGATGTCCTTCTTGGATGGATATACGGGTTACAATCAGGTCATGGTGCAATATGAAGATCGACACAAAATTATGTTCACCACCGAAAGGGGAACCTTCAGTTATAGACGAATGTCATTTAGACTAATCAATGTTGGTGCTACTTTCAAGCATGCCATGGATAATTATTTCAAGGACCTTAACAGAAAGTGCATAATCATCTACATGGATGATTTGACAGTTTTCTCAAAGTAGTGGGGTAATTAAGTCATTGATTTATGCAGTCTTTTAGAGATGCCACAAATTCGGGGTTTCCCTTAATCCGAAGAAGTGTATCTCCGGTGTCACTAAAGGGAAGATCCTTAGACATGTCCTCTTAGAGAGGGGAATTTATATAGACCATGATCATATCCAATCAATCATGACGATTCAGCTACCAGGCGACAAAAAGGAATTAAAATCTTTTTTCGGAAAGATCAACTTTGTCCGCAATTTTATCATAGGCTTTGTGGAAATTGTCAAACCACTCAAAGCTATGCTAAAATAGGATGCCAAGGTTGAGTGGACCCCAGAAGTAAACCAAGATTTTGGGGAAATTAAGAAGGAATTTACTGACACCCCTGTGCTAGTCAGTCCCAACTACCTAAAGCCCTTCTACAACTACTCATTCGCTTGAGATAATTTATGTGCCAGTATCTTGACCCAGAAGGATGATGAAGGGAGTGAACATCTGATTTCCTTCATGAGTACCCCTTTGAAAGATGTCGAGCTATGTTATCACAACATTGAAAAGAAATCCTATGCCATTGTTAAGGGGGTCAAGAAGTTTAGACATTATATCTTGCACAACAAAGTGTTTGTTGTAGTTCCTCACCCTATGGTGAAGACATTGCTTATGTAGAATGAGCTAGGAGAGCGAAGGGAAAAATGGATTGCATTGTTGTAGGAGCATGATATGGAAATCCAGCCAATGAGGCTAGTGAGGGGGTAGGTGCTTGCCAAAATGATTACAGAAGTGGTTATTAAGGCTAGGCCTAAAATCACAGTGCAACAATACCAGTTGGAAGATGTCTCTCTAGAGGAATGGTAGGATGACATAGTGTATTATCTATTGAATCATAAATGTCTACCTCATCTGCAGGGATTTCAAAGGTGAGCCCTTAGATTGAAAGGCAATAGTTACATGTTGCAAGGTTCCATATTGTACAAAAGGAACCATGAAGGTATCTACTTGATATTTCTTGGTAAGGAAGAATTTGATCATGTTCTCAGGGAGTTCCATGATAAGTTCAAGGCTGGTCATGGTTCTGATTTATCAACTATGCATCAAATATTAAGAGTTGGGTACTATTAGCCCATAGTTTTCAAGGACTCTAATGGTCATGTTTGTACCTACCATGTATGCCAAACCCCTACCATGCAAGAAAGGAAGGTTGCTATCCCGTTGCAACCTCTTTTGGAAGTAAAATTGTTCACACAGTGGGGTCTCAACTTCATTGGTCTGGTAAGCCCTCCATCATCTACTGGATATAGGTACATTCTGACCACTTTTGATTATTGTACTAGGTGGACATAAAAAATCACTTGTAGGAAATGCACAACTAAATTAGTAATTAATTTTCTTGAAAGTTTTATTTTAAATTGCTTTGACCATCCTTATGCACTGGTATGTGATAATGGGCCTACATTTCTTTGTTAAAATTTATGGATTGAGCCTTTGATTATGGTATCACCCTTAAGTTGTCCTCAAATTATTATCCTCAAGGTAATGGTCTTGCTGAGTAAGCCAACAAGAACTTGATCACTATGATCAAGAAGCTATTAGAAAGGAGTTCCTAAGACTAGCATACCCAACTTCATTTTTCCCTTTGGGTGGATTGTACCTGCCACAAGGCTGCCCTTGGAGATTCCCCGTACCATCTCATTTACGGCTTGGAGCTCATTTTCCCTATACATTTGAAAATCACTACCCTCCAATTCATTAATGAATTTTATGAAGGGGGAGACCACAAAGAAGCACGCCTCACTGAGCTGCTATAACTAGAAGAAATACGAGACTGTGCAAGAGAATTTTTTTCCAAACTTTAGGGCATAGTCTAAAGATAGTTCGACCACCGAGCCAAAATTAAACCCTTCCGAATTTTTGATCTGGTCCTTTATTGGGATAAAGCCCACGAAAAGAAAGGGGGACATAAAAAATTTGACAAAGTGTGGCTTGGCCCCTTTTAGATTATTGAAATCCTTGGAGATAATGCTTTTTGTTTAAATAATTTGACTGGTGAGGATGTCTCATTCCCTATCAATGGGCAACACCTTAAGCATAAATTTCAGGCCTGAGCTCTTCTAGAGTTGTTTGTGTAAATACCTGTACATAAGTTAGGGTAGGTTTCCCTACTTTTTCCTTTTCTTCGTTATGTTTTGCATGTTTCCTGAATGCTCTTGTTTTCACCTTGAAAGAGTCTCTCTGTTCTATTGTGGTGGTCATTCTCGGCTTGATAAATGGTTTTCCCTGTTGCCTGCTCTTGCATTGTTCTCTAGATAAAAATTCATTCCCTATTGCTAACCTCTGAAAGCCCTTAAGCATTGGTTTTCAACTTTCAAACTCTGAACTAACCTAGGATGGTGTCCTGATTGAAATTCTTGCATCTATCATGGAACACACAAAAACACATTTTAAAATTTTCAAATAATGGTATGGTGATTACTAAGAAGGCTGGATAAGTAAAAAATATAAAGTCTGCTTGAGTGACCACTGTGGTTCCCAAGCCCATTGTGATTTTCATTGCTTATGCAGTTGACCAGAAAGAAAAAGAAAATTACTAAAAATAAAATATCAAAGGAAAAGTATAGACAAAATAAAGATAACAACTGTATGGGTGTGCAAATATTGCAACCACAGCTATGGACACCTAGCTAGTAGTAGAGCTATGTTCGTGGGGTCACAATGAAAACTCCATCGAGGCTATGGACGTCCGACTAGTAGCAATGCAATGTCCAGGTTACTTTTGGGGTTAGGAAAACTAGGTAGCTTTTCTTTCTCGATAAGTGGTTGCCTATTCTATTTCTGAGGAAAGGAAATGAACTCACCAAGCACATGACTCCATGATGATGTCACAGAATGATTCAATTTCCCCTTCCTTAACTTGCTCTTAGTTCAACTTTGAAAATCAATTCTTGTGTGTGAAACCAGAGATCATGGGTTGAGAACGAATATTTATCTTCAAAATGCCAAGAGCGTTCTTTGAGTGGAGTCATCATTTGTTGTCCCTCATGCACACACACCACATTCAGAACGGGGATCCTCTCTTTCCTTTTTCCCTTGCCATGTCCTTTTTTCTTCCCTTCATTTTGCATGCCCCTTTTTGACATCCTTGATTGTCAACATGTTCTCAAAATTCCCATTTTAGGATTGAACTAATTTCCCCCCCTGGAAAATGCTAAGTCCAAAATCCTTTTGGATTTTCTCTATCAAATTGCCTTTCTGGAATCCATCGTACCTTCTAGGCTCGAACCCTTGGGTTTCCCTTTGCGAGTTTCCATTTTGGCTTCACCATTACTGATGGCTTTCATCTACCATCCTCTCAAAATCTAGACCCCAGTTCTTTCCTGGACCACCTAAATTATTTGGAAAACTTAGTTGTTGTGACCTTTCATCTTTTCGACCCTCAGACCTTGACTCTTTGACTTCCATCCTTGGGTCACTGTCTCTGCCTCACCATTTTGAGTGGATGCCAACCAACATTCTTCTGGATCTTGGACCCTGGGTTCCTTCTCTCCATTTGGGTTTCACTTTGCATAATGTTTTGAACGGTTGTCATTGGATGTCTTTTTGACCGCCAGATCCCGAACCTCCCACCACCACTCAGAAAATTTGAACCCAGCTACCTGACCTACCGAGCCAAGAATTTACTGATGTATTAATTGCATTGGGGGATATTTAAATGAGTCTTGAATTATCATTTTCACATGAGTGGAAGGAATTTGAAGAGCTCTCCAACCTCAGCATCCTCTGCCTCCATGCTCGAGATCCAACTTCGTCGTTCCTCACAAATTTTCCATCAAACTTCTTCGGGGGTTCAAGGTAGGTTCGCCGTCCACCTACCCTTTCCTTATTCTCACAACCAAGAGTTGGGAATTAAGTAAAAATCCAAAATAAGTTTGAAAACTGGTGAGATAGTGCCCCCAGCCAAAAACCCACAAATTAGAAAATTAAAAATCATGAGATTGGTGGCCAGAAATTGAAACCAAAATTTGACCTCCCCGTCATTGTTCTCGAGAGTAGGTGACCGCCTCTTTGAGGCCCAGACCTCTCTATGGGGATGCAAAATGTTAAAAACTTAGAGAAAAATAATAGGTGGCTGAACTCACCTCGGCTCCTGGCCTCTAGATTTCCCCTCCCAGGTTTCTGTTGTGCCTCCACCATTCCAGATTGCTTTCCTCCCTCGTCCTTCTTGACCTTGGACCCCGAGAGCATGAAGTTCATCACAAAATGTTAGCGAAATTAAACTACAAAGTTGTCCTCGAGCCTCGGCCCCCAGACTTCCATCCCCACGCTATTGTCCATGTTTCACCATTTCAAACAGTTGCCATCGCACGTCTTTCCAGCTCTCGGGCTCTGGTTGCCCGTCCACTATCCAAAATTTGAACAAGAGAAATAGATGTCCAAACTTTTCCTGGACCCTAACCTCTAGAATTCCATCTTTGGAATTCCATGTCGCTTTCACTATCCTAAATGACCAAGCCTGTTGGCCTTTTTTAGACAGCAGACCCCGACCATCAATCCACCACTAGTTTTTATGTTAACTATTAAATCTACCTCAGCTATAACCTTTCAGACTTTCATCCCTAGAATTCCATCCACGTTTTGCCGTTTCACATGGCTATACTATAGTAGCTTCCCCACACCCAGAATGTTGTTTTCCTTGCGCTATTTTAAAAATCCAACCTTGGACGACTTTCCTGTAGCTAAGGCCTGAATGCTAGAATGATGGCTCAAATGACCTCCAAATAAAAAATGGACTTTGACCCACTTCCTAAAAATGGTCCTTCTTTCACACTAACCCTTTGTTGAAAAAATCAAGGATTAGGAAAGGTCATCTAGAATGCCTTGCCTCATTTGCCCTTCCAAACGACATTCTGCTAGAGGAAGTGTGACCCTTTAGGACCACCTCACCTATTTGACTTCCCATGGTATTATTATTAAATGTTAGGATTTTCTTAAATGAATATTGTGGATCTAACCTTGATTTCTAGGGATTTTTTCAAGGCCGCATTCTCATGCTAATGTTGTTAACTCTCATCTCTTTGTGCTGAATTTATGGACTTTAGTGGAGAGGCCTCTGGGAAGGCCAAGGACAAAGGAAAAAGAACCGCGAAGGCCCCTTGAGGAAAAGAAGATAAGGACTAAATGAAATATCAGTTCCAAGGGGCATCCTTGCAATCTAGGGTCACAACTAGTTAGAAGAACGTCACATACACCAATATTGGGTAAGTTGATATTGATGAATTCACATAGAGAGTTTGGATTGACCCAAAGATAGACGATGCAAAGTTGATCAAAAGAAGTGGACTTGCCAAAGCTGCAGGTTTCCTGCCTACCCTAGTGGCCCCCAAGCTAGTAATGACATGTCGGGAGGCATACTAACCTGAAACAAGAACCATCATGGATAGAGATGGTGATGTCTTGGCTGACATGTCCCCTCTCAAGATAAATCAAAACTTCCACATCCCTGCCTTTGAAAGCATGCAGGCCCAAACCATAGAGGAGTGCAAAGTGTTATGGGATCAGGATCCTATAAAGTGCAAGAAACTTATCAACTAATATTTGTTGAAAGAAAAGTAGGCCAATGTTAGGAAAGTCCCTCAAGAGCTCTACCACAATGAATTCTTTGAAGACTATCATGACTTTGTCACCCTATTGAGCAGAGTAATGGGTATTCCTATTGTGGCCTTCTTCTAGGAATGGATGTTGTACTTTATTGAAAAAAATCTTTGTGGGGATGACACTACATTCTATTGGGAGGAAATAATCAACAATTGCCTTCATGAGCAATTTGTCACTGTGAGAAAGGCCTCCAATTTATACATGACATCCTACCTAGTCTATTCACTTTCCCATCAATGAAATTATAATGTATTGAATGCAATGCCCAATGAGGTACCATGAAGAGCACTTAAACCCTATGAAAAATACCTGCAATTGGAGTACAAAAACTTCAAAAAGGACTATTGAAGGGTAGACGATGCATTTAACACCTACATCATCCGATCTCTTGGAGGTGACTTTGAGAGAAGATTCTCTCACAATGCTAGGGCCCTTCTCAATAAATATTCCTTCCTGTTTATTCAATTCCCCAAATTCACCTACATTCACACAAAAGGATTCACATAAAGGCCGAATAAGCTCCTCCTGTACCCTAATGACTGGATTATTCTACTAGAGCTAACTTGATAGCTATGATATATACACCACATCTTGAGTAGTAAACATCTAGCAGGGACCCCCTATCCCCTCAAAATTGGCCAGGGGTTGTATCAAATTCATACTTCCCAATGCGTGGGAAACTTGGAGAAGGAGTTGGCTGAATACCACTTCAAAAAACATACTACTAGGCCAAAAATGGATCCATACTGTCATATTAGAAAGGCACTTGGACCAGAGTATGCCCACCTCCATCATGTTGAGGACTTTTGGGCTAATTGCAAGGATGTCTTTGAAGTGCGGATATAACACTAAATGTGTATGATGGCATACTTTCTGAAAAGGGTGAAATTATGTCCAGTTCTAGATCAACTTGAAGAGGATGAGAGCATGGTGATTGACCTGAGGTATAGTGCCATTGAAAATCTATCACTACCTTTAATTGATTGGAATGAGAAAGAGGTTGATGACCTCAACATTCTCACCAAGCCCATTGAGGCTCGAACAAAGGCATGGATTGACAGGAATATCGCTCAATTGAAGCAACAAGGAGTCGCCTTGACATTCAAGGGGCTCAAAAATGAGCCAAGTAGTTTTGATGGTGGGATGGCTACCGCTACAATTGGAGAAACATCCAAATCCCCGCCATCTATCAAGTCGAGAAAGAGAAAGGAGGTTGATGAGCAGCAACCTAACCCAAACGTGTACGCTAGAAAGGCCTTGGAGGGCAAGCCTCCTAAGAAGAATAGAAGAATGAGGAACATCACAGAGATGCTTATAACACCTAAGGATCCAATCCATGAGGGTGAGGAGATGGAGACTGACCCACCAAGGTATCCACCTACTTCATCTGTTGTTGCTATTGCCACCATCCCACCCACTTCACTTGCAATAGCTACTTCCTCTCTGCCTACGGTGGACATTTATGTACACCTCGCCTCCACTTCTCCAATCGTGCAGGTCATATCGGTTGATTCATCCTCTACCACAACCTCACCAATCTCATCATCCTCCATATCTCCTTCCCTTCCACCCGCTTCATTTGTTGTTTTAATGCCTATCCTCACTCTCCCAGAGTCCTTCGTCAAATATATGAAAAATGTGACATCTAAACTTTTAGGAATTCTTACAAATCCAATGGTGCAAGCAACCATCACCCAGGCAATGGTTAATACCCTAGCTCCCTCTCCTCCTATAGAACCACCTAGAATGGAGGCTACTATGAAAATATCCGATACACTCGAACGATGACAACTGGAGACAACTTAGAGGGTGGAAGATGAGGATTTTGAATATCATGAGCATCCTATATATGAAGATTAGGTGATTGATGAGATGGCCTATGAATATTCTAGTGGAACGAGCATCTCAAGGAGATTGAGGAAAAAGAGGCTGAAGGTTAGCCTATGACATAAATAATTGTTGCTTTGGGGACTAAAGGTATTAGGTCTCCTACAAAAGGACATGATCAAATCTCGGAGTATGATGAAGAAATGTCCTTTCATGAAGATGAACAAGAGGATAGGGCCAAGGAAGGTGAGCATGACCAAGATAAAGAAGAAAAGAGTGTTGGAAGGGAAGACCACTCTAAGGGGAAACTTCCCACCAAATCTTCTACCAAATGCATAACGCTCATGCAAGATTCCAATCAGGAGAAGAAAGATGCAAGAACTTAGTAGGAGGCCCTTAATGTAAAATCCATTAAACTTAGGGTGGAGGACAACAAAGATCAACATGAATCACCTAAGAAAGGACCCCTAATGCATGACTACCTAGAAAGGAAACTCAGAAAGAGAACTCCCACCCTAAAGGATCCGAAAGAAAGAACAAAGGCAATACTAGCTAGAGCTCAGATTAGTACCAAGAAGGAGAAGAAGCGAAGAATCACATCAAAGGTAATGATGGATGCCTTCGGATCTAGGGAAATGCAAATGGCTACACTAGTGGTTGGAAAACAAGGAATAAGATATAACATCTCCACCATTGACTTGGGAGTAGCCACCAGGGAATAGAAGGTCGACCACCTCTGGGAATCCATTGCCACAGTGGTGCACCTTATCCAATAGGATAAGGTTTCAATGGAAGAGCTCAAAACATAGGTGGCTGATCTGATGGCCTACATTCAACAATGGTCATCTTTGGATGAACAACCTACCACATCATCGACCTCTCAATAGTTGCAGTCTCAGGAATAGATCAACAAGCTGGAAAAAAGTAGGAACTTGGATAAGACCACAAAAAGTTGGTTCCAACAGGTCTTAGACATTGGGAATACAAGCATCAATTTGGTTGTCCAAACAAAAAACAAGTTTTTGGAGGTACAAACATCTCTTGAAGGCATGAGGCGAATTTGCAAGGAATTCCCAAAGAAGTATATGGCTGCCTACCCTAAAATTGAGGCTATCCATGCACTACCAAGTGAGGTATGGGAAAGGGACCTTTCCTTCAAGGATGATGACCATTGGTTGATGGATGTATGGAAGTGGGACTTTGATCACCAAAAGGGGAGGCTGGAACAGATCCTAGAATGAGTAATTCCAAATATTGGATGGGCAAAAGAGGCCAGAGGAGATTGTGCTAAATATCACAAGCTGATAATAGGGTAAAAGATACTTGCTGTTAAGATCAATCCGGAAAGCATAAATCCTTACTTCCAAAGGAGGATGTAGAAAGGGATGTTAGCCGAGGTCACCACAGATTTTATAAGATTTGTTGCTCAAGCTTTCACCTAGTTTGATCTTTTCAATGACAATGTTGCCAAGTATGACGAAGACTGGGAAAATCTCGTTAACAATTCTAGAGAATGGATTTATCAAGTGTTAAGATCTAACATCATTAAGGTCGACAAGCTCCGACTAATGATCTTGAGATTTATGGAGTATGTGGCTTTGAATAAATGTGAAGGAAATCCTATCATCAATGAAGAATTTCTGAAAGAATAGCTACAACAAAGAGAAATTAGCAAAAAGAGGAAAATGATATAGTGCTGCCACTAGAAGACAAAATAGGGAAAAGACAAAAGATGTTTTCAAAATGTAATATATTTGGGGATAGGTGAGACCCTGTTGTAATGTGAATCTTGGCCACTCATTTTTTATTTTTGGAAAATATAAATACGGGTCTCCTCCTCTCATTTTAAGAGAGTTGAGTTGTTGTAAAGACATGCTAAATAAATTTCAATAAAAATACAACACTTTTGGTTTATTTTAGATTTTTTCACATGTTTCATGATTCTTCTTCCACAAGTTAAGATTCTAGTTTGAGTTAATTTTTGGCCCATTTTCCTTTTTATCTATACTTAGTAGATTTAGTAATGTTGTCTTTGATTGTAAATATTCCTTTTGTGTGTATGTTTTCTTGTCCATACTTTTAGTCATTTGCTGCTAGTATCTGACTATGCAAAGTTAGTTTGGACTATGATTTTATAGCTGGTCTTTAAAATTTATCTTTATTCACATCTATATGGTGAATGAATGACGAGATATCTATAGTCCTTAGAAGATAGCATAGATTAGATGGTGTTGTGAAATTTTTGGTTAAGTGAAATTCTATTTTAAGGAAACTATCCATAGCAAGAACCTCCATGATCACTATTCATCGATAGTTGCAGGTCTAGGAACCTTGTCTCTTCCCTGCCCTTTTCATTTTTTTTAAGAGATAACCTATGATAAGGTTCATTGCATATTGTAAAGCCAAATTTTATGATAAGATGGAGTTCAAGACTGTTGTTTGAGCCTACAAGAAAAGTGCAATAATTTCCTATCCAAAGAAATCTATTCACAAATCTTATTCTCCTTCAGCTTTGACTCATGTAAGACAACCTTGTGACTCCAGATAATCACATTATACATCAACTGATATGTTCCAAGCATCGTCATGAGATGACATCTAAGAGACCTTGGGATAGTGTTTTTCAATTTGATTGTGGAAGATTTTCTTTCAAGAGAGGTAATGCACCTATGCATTACCTATGTTGAGAAGTGCATAAAAAAACCACCAACAGTCTTCTTGGTAGTGGCCAGGGGGTCAGAGGTTTTGGTAGTTGCAACACTTGTTGCCTCAGTACTAGTAGCAGAGGTTCCCATCTAAATTGTTTCCTTAGGGATCTCAACAACTAATTTAGCAAGCTTCTCTTCAAAATACTTACGTCTATAAACATCCTCTCTCATCTTCTCATTCTTTTGTCTTCTAGAATTTTTCTTGAGTTTCTTGGTTTTGATTCTATCCTCTCCCCCCTTCAACTCCTTGACTCTATTTTCTTCCTCCTTAGCCAGCCTTATCTCTTCCTCCTCTAAGGCTTTCATGTCCTTATCTATATCTTCCATGTTTTCTAGGAGGTCTCCAAACTCACTGTATGTAGGGGTATGGAAGGTTGTTTCAAGGGGATCTTCCTCAAGGGCAAGGTGTATTTCTATATTGGAAGGCTCTCCTCTTGTCTTAAAATTCCCACCATGGATGATAGAGCCAACTCTTAGGGTGGGAGGTTCTATGAGCTCCTTACTCCTTTCCCAAAATTCACATCTATCTTCCTCTCTAAGTATATCAAGTTCATTGTCAAATACTTGTTCAATAGGAAATCTACCTTGATCTTGCTTAAGCACTTCATTCCCAAATGGATTACACAATTACTAGCACTATATACTTCATTATTTAAAGTAGGGGATGCCCCAATAAGAGATTCAATGGGTGTACCTGATTTTATAGGTTTCTTAACCTAGGATGGTTGCTTATCTTTTGTAGACTCGAGCTCCAACTTTTTTTTGGAATTCTTCTTTGTGTAGCTTCTATTCTTGCTCATGGCATTCGATAACACACCAGAATCCTCCTTCTCAAGCCCTCCTCGAGATTTTATCTTTGTATTTGTATGGGAAAATTTAAATTCACCACCTAGTATAGTGGGAAATAGAAATTGATTGTAATTTGACTTGGTACTATTGACTTCAGAGAGAATTCTAAACATTCCCTAAAACAATCTAACAATACTGACCAAAATTTTATGCATAAACAAATTATTCTTCCTTCACGAGGAAGATCAAAAATACTAACTCTGACTATACTAGATCTACCTTTAGAGACTTTGAATTTAGCAAGTCCCCAAGAAATTCATCATTCTATTGGTGATTTTTAAAGAACCAAACACATTTCACATAATACCTATGAGTTTTCCAAGCTCAATCATAGGATGCTAAGGAAATGGTTGGCCAACTAACAAGAAGAAGAATAATGCTTCTCTCCTACACTTTAGGCTCTATAGGGTCTAGGAGGGTAATCCCACATTGTGTCTCTAACAAAATTGACTCACGATTTAGCTACACATTGTATAAAAATAGATATATTCTGACTCATTAATAAATAGATGAAATCCTTAAAGAAATTGATTGCTCTTTTAAATATCAAACATCTAAAACATCAAAGATAGGTTGATAAAAGGTTTGTTTAAAAATTATTTTCTTAAGATCAAAAGTCAGAAGCATGAGAGATGCAACTAATACTTAAAGATCAGTTTCATATCCTAGAACTTGGAGTCAAAGCAAAGTAAATTGAAGTATAAGGAAAATTTCATTCTAAACATACCAAGATCTCTATGAATTACATTAAAATTAATATATCAATACCCAAATTCCATTACTACATACAAATCCACTCAATACCTACATGAACCTACATATTAACCAAATCATTTAACTGATTCATTTAACCAAAGCTACAATTAAAGAATATCCCAATGTAAATAACAATAGAAATCAACGAAAACGACCTTTGATCAACTTCTCATTCAACTCATGTAAGGTATTACAACTGGAGATAAAATATACTTAAAGACTTATCATGTTCCATTCAAATATGTTCAAAAACCCCATAATTGATGAAGTTCACCTACTTGACTGAATATTTAAGACATAAACTCAATATGCAAGTTCTTTGTGCTACCTTTTAGCATTCTCAAATTCTGAATTCAACAAAACACCCCATACACTGGTCCTAAAATTCCTTTTATAGAATAAGGGAGCCAAAACAAGCTTCTAGTCGGAGTGTAGACATGACATAATTTCATTTGATCACTATACACATATTCTCATTGCAGTTATATTTGTAGTTTCATTTGGAGGGAAAACATATGAGACAAAACCACTTTCATTTATTGATGAAGGGAAATCCGCCTTCCAAAATGCATTCTTTTGAAGAGAAGAATCTTCTCGATAGTTGTAACATATTGTCCTTACATGATGAAAGTACCCAAGAGAATAAATAAATGACTCACAATCTGACTTAACAAAAATCTAAGTCAACACTTTTTGATTGCACCTTGAACTAGGAGAAGAATATTTTTATGCATTTGCAATTTATTACGCTAGACCTATATTATACTAGAACAAGTACATATAATCTCCATACCAATGCTTATATTCCAAACTCATCAATGAAAGTCATCTTCCATAGCTCAAAATATTTCTCTAAAGGCCAATTGAAACCAAGGATCTTATTTTTCTTTTCTCTATATGGGGAACACTTCACCATGACTAAAGTTGATTATTTATCAGAATATTCTAAGAAACTAATGATGAAAGAAATTTTATCGAGAGCATCCTTCTATATATTAATATTAACATTTTCACATATAAGTGTTGCTTGGGAAGTAATAGTTGTATCCACTTGGTCCTTCCAAACCTATAGAGGCTTTATCTCATCATAAGTATGTTGGATACTTGGCAACAATGCCAAATCTTCTCCATCATATTTTTCCTTCAGTTCTTTGATCTTCATTTCCAATGGGGCAGCATATCCATGAAACTTCTACTCAAAAATTCCATTAAAAAATTGGTAGGTTGGGATCACCTTTTGGTATTTATCCTATTGTTGTTTGGCTCAAATCGCCATGAATTTCAATTTCTCAGCCCTAGGAACCCATTTATCCAATAATGGCATAACTAACTCCCTATCACTTTGAAACAACTTTATTGCTTGCACTATCAATGAGTAATTTGCATGAACACTATTCAATTGACTCTAAATTATTATTTTTAAATGCTTCAAAATAGTATTAACAATATTTGAATTATTCTCAAACATAGTGTTTTGAATTTTCTAAAAAACAAATTGTATACCTCAACTTGCTGAAGTAATTGGATCTTTGTCGACTCATTGGATGGAGTAGTACCTGAAGTGGCTAGTCCCTCAACTGAAAGTGGATCTTGAACCAAATTATATTGTACAATAGCTATAAGTTTTTAATTTGTAGGTTGAGAGTGTCCTACTAGAGAGGTAGAGGCAACATGACTCAAACTAGTTTGTCCTTGAGATCTCAATGTTTCTACTTGTCACTTCCAAAGTGCTAACTCAGTCTCCAACTCAACAAATCTTTATTGAATCTTATTTTAATAATCAACAAGGTCATTATACTTTCTTATGTACCCATCTCTATCCTTAGTGAGGTCTTCAACTTTTTCTCTTGTAAACTTAGAACAATTTACTACCATATCTACTGCCTCCAATGCTAGGGTGTCAACAACTCTTCTCACCATCAATTGGCCACTAAAATCAGTTTTCTCTGCAATAATTAGCTTATGAGATCCCAAAGAAACTGAAAAAATGGTTAGGGCATCCCATTCCTCACTAAATTTTGACCCCCTTAGTGCCATTTTAGTTTCCTCTTCAATTTGGAACATTGGCCTATTGTCCCTTCTTATTGCATTAAAAATAATAGCATTAAAAATGTCCCACTCTGGTAATAACAAAACTCCACTTTTTTGCACTAACTCTTGACCCTCTTTTGGTGTCATGCTCTTTAATTCTGCCTTTATAGATTTCATCAAATTTTTTTAATGACACCCTCAAGGAGTTCAAGATGCAAGATTATTTCTTTATCCACCTTTTCAGCATACAAGAAAGCCCTAGCTCTCCAAAAAAATTCTCTAAATGCCCTTGTTTCAATGAAAGAATTGTCTTTCATGAATTCTCTACATGCTTCCATCCTCAAATCATTTTTATTATTCAAACCTCAGAGCTCATATTTTCTAAGCCTTAGAATTCTTTCCCCCATGCTTGGTGCAACTTCTCTATGGGGTGATGAAATTCCTTACTATAAATCTGCAGGAGTCACCATAATGTAATCCTCATCAGTCTTTGGATAATTAGCTACCCCTTGTACTTCAATCCTTTTCTTTTTGTATGATGGAAGCTCTAGTGGAGAAAAAACTCTTGGAGGAGAATCCACATCAATTATATTAGATGGAATTTTCCTCAAAGGTGATAGCATTAACTGTTCAGGAGAAGTGGCCCTTGGCCTTTATTTGATAGTAGGGGTATGCAAGGTTTTTTCCCTAGTCCCAATTTATTTTCTCCTGGAATAAAATCTGACTCTTGGTGGAGGTTGATAAGAAGGCCTTTCATCCAACTCCATTTCTAGATCCTCATCAACAACTACTGACTTCCCCTTTTCCTCTATCACACGCTCTTCCCTTAGTACACCTACCAAGCTCTCAAAGTTTTTAGTGGCATATGTTTCTCTATTGAATTCACCTTTAACATTAGGTATGGGATCATAGGTAGGATTTGTCTTCTTCTTTTCCATTATTTTATTGAAATCTAATTATTTTTCTTTCCTCTTCTCCTATACCTATAGATCAAAAACATTTGTGATAACATCCTCAAGATAATAGAAGTTATTGAAAAAAAAAACTTGTTCTTTTATGTGCTTTTACAACAACAATGAAACCCTCAAGATCATGATTCCTTGGAAGTAATTTATTTAGTCCACATGGTGAAAGGAATCTTACCAAGTCCTTCCATCGTCCCTTTTTCATGACAAAGTCTATAAATTCTATTGACTCAGGGAAGAATGAACTTTTCCTCTATACTTCTGGTAAGTGCACCATTTTTGCAGCTCCTAGTTACCTCATAATTTCAATGAACCCAATTGTTAATGGTACATCCCTAGGAAAGAAATATGGGTTTATATTAGTTCCATAAACCCTGAAGATAGTTGTGTTATAATATGGGATGATGTCTCCTCAATTATGTGTTAAATTCAATTAAGGCATCCTCTCCATGGGCCTTAGGAAATCATGTATTTCCTTGGGAATCCTTGGTGGATCATGGACTACCTATCTCCTCAACCTCAAACCAAAAACACTATGGTAAGTCAAATAATCAAACATGGGATTATCCTTATTAAGGACTTCGGTCAAGCCTTGGATAGGAAAACCAAACCCCTCTTCCTTCTTCAATGTTATGTTCTAGCCAAAAATATTTTCTCCCCTATATAAAAACATGTACATCAATAGAGAATACCAGATGAAGCTTACCCACTTATTTATTTCTTTTAATTCAACTAGACCCTTGTGCATCCTTTTTTCGACATAAGTAGCATTATCATACACCACCTTGAAAGCTAGATGTTGTAAATGTGTTTCCATATATATAAGGTCTATGGAAATAGTGGGTGGTGCATCAATACCAAGAACTTGACATAAAGAATAAACTCTTTTTCTTAAATTAATTGACAAAATACTTTATAGGGAAAGGCTCATGTTCATCTTCACCAATCACCACCTATTTCTTATACTCTCCTATCCCTATGGTTACCAAATTAAAATGAAACATGGATGTTCTAAACAAGCTCTTTGTGTTCCTATATTCTTCCCTAAAGACTTTAATGTCGATAGGAATCATCTATTCAATCCACTAATGCAAACCAAAAACCTCAAAAATTTCTTGCTAGCTTATTTTGACTATTTCAAGACCATCAAATATCCTTACCACTCTTGTTGCAAGGTCCTGCCTTGTAGAAATGTCTTTTAACAAATCCATGTCAAGATAGACATTTGACACAACCAGTTTTCCTAGGTCCAATCTCCATGGATTCGAAAGGGGAGTGCCCAAGTTTTTATTTCTACACTAGTTCTAAATAATTGCAAACCCATGTAGGAAAACTCAACATCCTTAATGCGACATTGTTTATCCATTAACCATTCTAAGACATGGGTCTCATAGAGTAAACCTTTTCCTTCCATCTTCCTACTAGTGGATAGTTTCAACTGGTCAATAATGTATTATGAAACAGACATATATGTGGCTTCAAAGCCAGGTTTTTGCACTTTAGGGGCCATATTAATGTAATAGGTTAAAATAGGTCTAGGGTTTCAATACTATATGGCTTAAACATAATCTTTGAATTTACCACTCAGGGCATGGCTCATTGTGCAATTTAAGAGGGCTGTGATGATTGACTAGACAAATCTTAAGAAATTTCAAAACAATTAAGAGTTACCAACACTAATTCAGCTTAGAAATATGTTCTATATTGTTACCCTAATTTGACCAAGTTTGGTTGAAACACAAAGTGTGGCATTTGATTTACTTATGGCTTTTGTTCATATAAAACCTTTCTTTCAGCTATGTCAAATTGTGGGAAATTCCTTCTGGTCACTTGAATAATTTGAGAGTCATCCTTAATAAGCCCTTTTATTCAATTACAAGCCTAATAAATCAAATTTATCAAAGGGTAAAACTAACAATAATTATTGCCTAAATATAACACTTTACCTTGAGCAATGTGTGTTCCACGAATAGGGACCTTGGACCCCTTCTCACATGGGTTAATTGGTTCTCCATAGACCTTTGGACATAAATTTAAATGATGCTTTTGGTGTTATTTTGATAGATCCAAATCCATAATTCAATGTTAGCTTGTGATATTTCAATTTTGGGAAATGGGTATGTGCAGGATCATGATGGGCCAAAAAGTGGCAATATGTAAGCCATATGATGACCCATGTGGCTGACGACTTTTTTTTCACCCAAAATTGATGAAACGAAAAGGGTTTTTAGAGGAGATTCTCAACTTTCCACCAATATAAATTATTCTTTACTTTGAATTTAATAAATATTTATTATTCCTTTTCTATTAGAATTACAAATAAAGTCCTAATTGATAGGCTGATTGAAAAACATCTATAACTTTAAAATGGTATCACATGTTTTGAATCCGAAACATGTCTCACATTCTATGCTTCACATACTATAGGATTATTAAAAAAAAAATGAATTTTATGAGTTTTTGACCAAGTTAAGGTGGTTAGATAGACGAAATTTTATATTTTGAAAAATTTCTAATAAAAAAAATCATAATTAATTACTTGCTTGGAAAAAAATTATAAAAAAATATGCATCACATTGGGGCATGAGTCCTCTACTTATATCTAAAATATTATAAAAAAATATTATCATTTTATTGTGGTTAGGGTGGTTAGACAGACACCTACTTCTTATTTTTACCCTAAAATTTAAATACTACTCCATTGAAATTTCAAATTTTGACCAATTAGATTTTTTTTCTTAAATAAAGGTCTAGTAGTTTAGAAACTAAATTCAATTTTCTACAGATTCTATTTTTACATTTTTTTGAAATAATATAGATAACTTATTCAAATTTTTACGTCAAGTTTTCTAACTCTGATTTTCTATCTTTTTATTGCCACTTAAGGGCTTGTTTTTTCCATGATGATCCTGCACATAACCAAATTAAGGATACATACCTATAAATACAAGGTTATTTCACTAATTTTCACCTAGCAATTTTATGATAATTCTTCAAGCAATCAAGATCAGATATATTAGAGGTTTATTGCAACGTTCAAGATATAATCAACATGTCAAAGTATTTTTGCATCATGCATATTTTTGGAGCTAACATTGTGATGTAGGTTTCATGATCAAGTTCAAGCATTCAAAGAATTATTTGAAGCATCAAGATCTACATATAATTCAACCATTTCATGTAAGTTGTAGAATTCCTAAGATCTCCATTATCAAGGTTTCTACAATGGTTTGTTGAGTGGTAACATAGTTTTTTTCATTCTTCATTCCTTGTTTCATTCATTATTTCATTTCAAGGTTTTATTACCAAAATAGGGTTTGACCAAGGCAAACCCCCATTCACTCAAAAGAAAAAAAAATTATCTCCTATGTGTGTGACTACAAATCTAGGTTGAAGAAGGATTGAAGATCTTTTGAAGAGAAATATTGGAAAAGTTGTCAAAGTTGTCAAATCACAAAATATAACCTACATAACTAATTTTTGAATTTTTGAAATTGAAACCTAGACAAATCAAAAGCTACAAATATATGTTAGAGGCTCCTGAAATTTGAAGAAAAAATATGAGAAAAGACCCATTCACCCATGGGTGAATGAGTTCCAGTCAACCTTTAGAAACTACCTCTTGGTGAGTGGTAAACACATTTTTTCCATTTTTCAGATCTGCATTTGGTTTCTTGGTCTTGCTAATATTGAGTTTAATATTATCATTTCAAGTGCTAAATTGAATTTTTGAGTTGATTTTTTAATTTTAGTTTTTCTCCCTAATATTTTGTTTGACCTAGACCTTCATCCTAAGAGCATAAGGAAATCTGAAGATTGTCACATTGACTTGATTCTCCTATGGGTTGTTAGTCAATTCATTATGGGGATCTCATTTCCTAATGAAATCAAGGAAAATAGGTCTATCTATTATCATTTTGGTGAACCCCCTCTCATAACATAACCTAATTTTCATTATTTCAGTTGGTAAGGGAAACAAGAAAAGACACAATATAAACTAGATGTGGTGTTTCTTCTCTATGCATATGGAGGGACTTGGCTTCAGAAGAACTTAGATTGCAAAGGTTGGCTTTGGCTACCAAATGGATCTTCAAGTCCATTGAGGGTGATGAACCTTGGAAAATACTGATTAGAAGGAACTTGTCTCTCTCTAGACCAAAGAAAGGAAAAAATTGGGGTCCACTACACCTTCAAGATTTCCTATTTGGATAATTTGAGGTTAATTATTTTTACCCGCCTATGTTTACAAATTGTTGGAAGGAATGGACTAAAGTGAGGAAATTGATTTACAATGCATATGCATATTCCTTGTCTCTGGCATATTATGTTAGAGATAGATCTTTATGGTGGAATGTTACTTGGAAAGATAAGCCCCTAGACATGCCTTAAGGATTCTCTACAAAATTGAGGAGCTTAAAGTGGATTCAATATATGAAATATATTTATTAATGATAAGATAATGGCTTGGGAGTAGTTGAGAGCTAACTTTGATTTTTTTTAAACACATAAACAATATACTTAATTCTCAATATGAGGGTGGGAGACTCATTCCCATGTTAGTTGATCAGTTGATCATAACTCCTATAGAAGATTCAATGGAAAGATGAAAAAAATTGATGGATATGATAATGAATAAAATGTATTTTTTACTAACTGGCTTGAGGGAGGTTTACAACTAACTCAATCAATCGTAGAACCTTGATTGGTCATAGTCTGAATGGTCTAGTAGATTGAACCATGTTTGGCATAACTTTGTCGAACCTAAACAATCATGTTTTAGTTGGTTTGTTTTGGTTAAAAAAATTGTTGTGGATAAGGTTTTACATTCTTATGGTATATCTACTAGAATGTGTGAAAGTCATGATGTGCTTGAAACTATTGAACATATTTTTTTGAGTGTAAATTTTCAATTGAATTTTTTTCTTTATTCTTTGGTTTGATTTTCAATTGGTCCAATCCCTATGTATTTTCATGGAAATAAATACTGGTTGGTTATGTTGAAACCTTTAATTGTAGAAAAGATGAATGTTGAGGTTTTCCAAGGAACTAGGAGATATCTTATCGAGTTCAAATGTGATCTCACATTTCTTTCTATAATGTTGCATGTATCAATATCTCTCAAAATTACTAAGGATAGGTTCATGATTCTATTACACGAGGGCCTCACCATAGTTTACAAAACAAAGATCCAATCTGCTCACTTCTTCCCGAAAGGAAGAAAAATACCAAATCAATAAGAATTGGACCTACTTACAAAGTTTAAATGGAAGAAAATAAAATACCAAAGCCTAATAATATTGAAGATGCTAGTAAGAATAATATGGATGAATAGTTCACATTCCCAAAAGAGGATCCCAATTTGATTATGCCTCCTCTTGGGGCCTTTGACCATGATAAAGTTGAATATAGTAATAATTTTGTAGGATCATGAGAATAACTATCCTAGTTTTTATAAATATGTACATGATGGTGTTATTAAATCTTCTCTTACAATATTTTGATATAAAACACCTGTTGATATGGTTTGGAGTTATGCTCCTCATAGTGTAAACTCTATTTTTTAAACTATTTTTAATATAAGAAATAAATATATTCTAATAAAATTGAAACTATAATTTAGTGGCTAATAAAATCCTAAAAATTAAAGTAAAATGAGATGTCACTTTTTTTATAGTAAATATTTGTTTTCATTTAATTTTTTCTATGTTTATAACTTTAAACTCTAATCTAGATTATATTATATTTTTAAGGGGATGGAATGTAATATGGAAAATTATTCATGAGGGATGAGTACATAACTAGGGAGATAATGTGTCATAGGGAATATAGTGTACTTTTCTTTTGAAACATATAAACTAAAAAGTTAAATTACACTCCACAAAATAAGCTTATAAACATTGTATGTTATGTAGGGGGATAAGAAGTGTTGCAAGTTGAAAGTTAGAGAGGGGGATTTGATAAATAAGTAATCACACACAATGCATATATTTCATCTTACAATTTATACTGTGTAAAGTGTAAAGATAGAAATTGAAGCAAGAACTATCTTCCATTAAAATAAACTTAGAACCATGAAAATTTAACATAGATATCCTATACATGAAATTTAAATACATAAAAATTTGAAAGGATCTAATAAAGGAATGATACACCACCAAGAATACTCACTGGGTCCCATTAAAAGTTAGTCTTAAATTAATAATTAGTGGCGGGCCTAATAGAGAGTATGAAAAATAATGACAACATAATGTTTATAAATTTTGGTTGGCAAGATGAAATTAGATTTGGTTGGTGTGTGAACCTTGCAAGTATATTATGAATCTAGGGTATCTTTGAGGCGAAAAAAAAGATAGAGACAAAAATAAAGTGAAAGAAAATACAAAGTAAAAAATACTTCATCATGAACTAACAATAATCATGACTGCATAGGGAAAATGGGGAAACAAGAGTACACATATAATTTTTGAACTCATAGTTTACTTACGAAAATAATGCTTAATTTTTTCTCATGGACTAGTAGTTTTCATAGATTTCTATCCAATTTTTTGAATATTTTCCCATGGACTAGTAGTTTCCATAGATTTCTATCCAATTTTTTTGGTTGAAAGTACCTATCCCATATTGATCATTAACGCCTAATCATAAGGAATCAAAATTTTCGTATTTTCCTTTATTTTCTAACCTTGCATTCTACAATAAAAATATATTTCCTTCATAAAAACAAACTTGAAAAGTACATTTATTAAATAGGAACTCAATGTTCTCTTGTTGGAATATGATATTGACATGTACAAATAATCTCATTTTATCCAACTTAGTAAATTCATTCATCCTTTCATTATAAAAATACTATTAACCATCCACCATCCACTTCTTGTGAGAACATAGATACAAAGTGCTCTAGGTTTATTGGTAGGTTGCTATTTTTTCTAAGAGAATTATAATGTGCTCCTCCTTTTGGATTTATTTATTTTATATATATTTTCCTAAACAAAATCGAATATTACAATCTTATATTTTCATGTTCAACACAAGTGTTCTTTTCATCGTCTTCATGCAAATTTTATTAATATTCTTAGATTTTCCATTTCCTTAGTGATAGTGAGGGGAAGATAATTATAATATAATTCCATATTTAGTACATAAATTAATGAAATAATTTTATGTAGATAAAATTTATCAATAATAATCTTCTTGAAAACTATACATTTTTTGATGATACCCTAAAGCAATAAATACACAACTACCTTTGAGGTAGCATTTATAATTAGTATAAATTTATCTTACTTGGTCAAGTAGTTACTCATTAAAAATCTACTTGTAAGCATTGGTAAATCTTATAAAATTCACAAATAAAATAAAATTATTTCTATTAAAAGGACCCTCAAGTGAAAAATTGGTGAAAGGAAAGACCCTTATGAATTTTATTTTACCTAAGAACCTCTTGCATTCATCACATTATATCAATTTTTTGGTAAACTAATTGAATATAATATACCAACACTATTCTAATCTAAGAATTATGTGAGTTTTGTTCATAGCTATGAAATGCGCTTGACATATTCCTTGGTGATACTCATTCATGACTATTATATTTCAAATGTACACATTTTAACAACACCCCTTTAAGTAAATTCTCCATGAAATATCATTGTGTGAATAGATGTCCCTTTTGGTTATGTGCAAGTAAAATTGAGAAAAAAGGGTGTCAAAAGTGACCACTTTTTCTTTAAATTAGTAAAAAATAATTATCTTGGATGAGAAACTGAAGATATAAATTCTCATTTTTTTATCAGATGATAAAGGGTCCTAATTCTTAGAATCTACTTTCTAAACTTTTAATTTTTAAAAATAGTTAAGATTAAAAAGTGTAAATAAGGGGGCACACAAATATTTCCTATTTTTGTCAAATAAATACAACATAGCATCTAAATTACTCCCAATTAAATTTTGACTTTTATAAGTATTTTAAAAATCACTTTGATGAAAAACTAGCTAACATGATGTAGTTTATGTCTAGATTTACTACTAATTGTTTAATCAATAAATTTAAAATATTGAACATGCTTCCCCCCATTTAAAAAAAGTAGAAAAAAAATATTTATTTGAATGGGTATAGAATAAAGTGTAGAATGTAAAAATTTAATATGTTTCAAATTTTGATGAATGGATAAAAAGTGACACTAATAATACTATAAATAAGATGTTGATAAAATATATTGATAAAATAAATTCAAGATCAAAACCTTAACTTACTAGAAATATAAAAAAAAAATATTCGGTTAAAGAGACATGAAAGAGCTTGACATTATTGTTACATTTTTTAGATCAACATTGAAAGATATGAAAACTTGATAAAGATCATGCTAAAAATTTAGGTGTTTTCTATATCTTATAAAGAACACTCCTTTAGGTGTTTTTAATTAAATTCTTCCCTTTCAGTTAGATTTCCAAGGAAAATCCAATCCTAAGGGTTGGAAACATTCAATGAAAAAATACCATGAGTTAAAATATTCACTGTATTATGCTCACATTATAACAAAAGTGTATTTCTTTGAAAGTAAAAAACACTACATTATCATTTAAATGCATGTGCATTCCATGTGTTTGAAACCACATGCATTATTTTACCTTATACATTGTGCCTTTTTTGACATAGAAATACACTTTTTTATAATTATGAGAAATTTTAATCATTTTTCAACAAATATTTTTCCTTAAATTTCTTCTTTCAATGACATAAAATATTAAGATTGCACATTTTTAAATTAAATTTGAGAATTTGAATAATTGTTTTTAAAGGCGAGTGCCTTGGCTTGATCAACTAAAGCATCTTACTTCAAGAAAGAGGTCACAAGGTCTAATCTTTGCTTGTCCTTGTGGTACTAGAGGGAATGTCATGTCAATTTCACCAATCACATTCAAGTTATGGGAACCATATTCAGACAAGGAAAAATTTGAAAACAACAAAGGAATAAAAGCAAAAGGAATGAATCTATTTGATCTGAGGCGATGGAGATCAAGGATAGCTTGGCAACTGGAGATTCATTGAAGAAGCTTAATCTAGTTTTATTTTTCTTGTTATAGACTTGGTTTTTAGGCATTGGTGCCTCCTTTTTATCCTTTTCTTAAAATCTACAATATTCTAAGTTGTATGGTTGTTAAGTCAATTATCAACTCTTTTTGGCCCAAGACTTTAACTCGTTGCTCTTTGTTATGTACTATTAATTTTTTAATTTTTATTGATGGACTTTCTATCTGGTTTGTTTCATGGTTCAATAATGGGGAGTGGGTTAATGGTTTGTCTAGTAAGGTCAATTTTTGGTAACGGCTATGGATTGGGCTAATTTCTCTTTTACTATGGTGTTTTGTAATGTTGATAGTTTATTTTTTATTATGTTAAAAGGCTTGAGAAAAATGTAACTATCCATGGGTTTGTATCCTATGTGTTTTTTCTATGGTTCTTAGCTATTCTTGACTGGTGGTTGCTTGGTCCAGTTTGTTTTATTATCTTTCTTTGTATGGGATCAGGTCCCTAATCTTGCTTATTTAATAAAAAAACATCATATAAATACAATTGACCAGAAAATGGAACATTGGAGGAATGCATGAAGTGGAGAATAACAATACAACTTTGTATAATTAAGAAATTGAATCCCAAATTTTAAAGTACATATTATTTTTGATCTATTTGATATTTGATGGTTTTATAGTTTAAATGATTTTGAAATTTCCCTAGTAAGCAGTTTATTTCAAGCCTAGAAGATATTTTATTGGTTGTATGCACATAAGACCTCAAATTATGAGATATTAAATATTTGATCTATTCCTAATGCAGATTATCATTAGTACCAATTATTGTATTATAGTCTAACAAAAATTATTCAAACTTTAGGTTATAATTGATTATTTAATACTTATAACTAGGGGCTAAATAAGTCAAAGAATATCCTTTATTCTCAAATACCTAGTCTTCACTATTTCTATGTGCCCATGATTCCAATAATCCCTTATCATATACCTTATGAAAGGTGGAATATTGTTTTGTTTCTCTATAGGGTTTAGGACCTAGAATGATAATTTTCACTTTTACTCAAGAACAAACCCTTGAGTTCTCTTTGTAAAGGAGAAAGAGTTCTTAAAAAAGGGTTGTTATAGGGGTTTAATATGATCTAATGATGGGTTCTCCACCAAGTTTAGACTTGGAAAAGATAATGAAATGCAATATGCAATGCAAAACCATAATTGAATGGAAACTAACACTAAACGACATAGAAAAGTGAATAAAACACGGAAAACTACAAAAAAGAATGTGTGCACCTAGAAATCTAGAGAAGGTTGAATGGAGATTTGGGTCACTAGAAAAATTTCTTTTACTATTGCTTGGGACTCATTCACCAAGCTGGGAAAATGAGTCCAATTTTTGGAAAATTATGTAGAAATAGGTTTCAAATAAAAGGGTATCTAAATTTGCAAAATCTTGAAATTGACTAGAACTAGGAATAATTCGCTAGAAGTGGTGAGTTATTCTAGTGGGGATTTTTTTTAAATTCAAAACTTGATCTTTATCTTCCCTATATTCTTAGTTCTTCTTGATTGTCTTTTATATCCAAAACTATAATTTGTCTCCTATAGGTCTTCTCCAATGTTCTCTAAGCCTTGATGACAACTTTGGGCTCTTGACAAATTTTCTCCAATCTTTCTCCTTAGGAAATATGCAACCTAGATCTAAAAGTGACACACAAAGGAGAGGGGAAAATGTTGTTAGGTTAGTGGATAGGGGTTTGCCTTGGTAAAAGTCCTTGTTGGTAATTAAACCTTGAAATGAAAGAAAATAAGAATGGAGAATAATGAATGAACAAATGATGATGTTGCAACTCACCAAACTCTTCAATGAAGAGTTGTAAATATGATTGAGATGGCTCTAATGGATGAAAATCTTGATCCTTACTTGAATGATGTTGATATTGAATGAAATACTTGCTTGAATCATGAAATCATGCATCCCAATTGTTAGCACAATGAAAAAAAAGATGCATAATATATTTTACATGATGATTGATTCTCTTGAATGCTTGATAATCTACCCTTGAATGCTCTTGTAAATGATTGAATGCTCTTGTGAACTCAATTTTCTATAAGGATCACTTGATTTCTTGTTAGGATGAAAATGAGTGAAAGAACCTTGTATTTATACTCAATTATGCAATAATTCCCAAAATTACAACACTAAAAGCTGACACCAGATCTAGGAGAATAAAATATCACTAGGAATTTGAATTAATTTTGATTTTGGGCCACATAGGACTCATTCACCAAATATGGTGAATGAGTCTCATTTGGTATAATGTATGGGGCCAAAAATTAAAAGTGCTTAGTGTTGGAAGTTTTTCATATATTGTCATTGATGTCACCATATTGGTATGGTATTGAGTACTAGTGTGAATATCATTCTTATCTCATCTAGTATTTGATCTAGTATCTTTGGGATGTTGGTCCAAATATCTTCTCCAGTAATCAATATAATCTGAGGTTTTGGAAAAAAAAGGATTATAACGGTTGGAAGCATATATGCATGTACTATTTAGATGTCCATATGATTGGGTAATATGCTGGCATTGGTTCTTGAGATTGTATTTTAGTATTAAGATAATATTGGCCGACACAGGTGAAATACTTTTGTTATGAAGCCGACAAGTTATCATCTTGAAAAATATGTTTTTCTTTGATCAGGTCGACCTAATCAATGCATGTGATTACATCGGGTATATATACAAGATGGTTAGAAGATAAGAAGAAGAAGTGTATGAACAATGATTGAAGATCAATGAATACATTGAGCATCAAAGGAACTGAACCTACACATGTGGTGTATCTTCTCAGTTCAGCTCTGGCAATTAGCCATTTTATAATTACTTTTTGTAGGTAGTGAGCCTCCATTTTTGGATAGTAAGTCCTTGTAAGTAGTGAGATTTTTTATGTGGTAGTGAGCCTCTCATTTCTA
The DNA here is from genome assembly GCA_007115665.2 of Sequoiadendron giganteum. Lineage (NCBI taxonomy): Eukaryota > Viridiplantae > Streptophyta > Pinopsida > Cupressales > Cupressaceae > Sequoiadendron > Sequoiadendron giganteum. The sequence continues at coordinate 443,994,963 of CM021105.1, forward strand.
GTATTGATATACCTTTATATACTGTGAGTTAATCTTCATCATGGTTTTTCCCACTCTAGGTTTTCCACATAAAATATGGTGTTCGTGTGTTGTGGAACTTAATGTTAGACTATTAATTTAATCTGTTATGTGCTAGAATAAAGTTTTAATTATTTGTTCAATAATTTTTTTTGGATACTAATTCACCCCTCTTCTCAGTATCCAGTTTATACAACAATGGGTATCAAAGCTCGGGTTCATCTGGAGAAGTTTAATAGCTTAGGGAGATCCTACAAATTGAACAAATAGATAAAGAAATTTAGACTACCCTTGAAGATCTTGACAAGGTCGAAATTGAAATAAGAGACATGAACAAAAGAAATTGATGAAGAAAATGATTGTATCAAAAAATTAAAAGAGAAGTTAAAGAAATTGAAGGAAAGATACAAAGAAGTGAGTGAGGAGTTGAAGCAAGCAAATGATGAGAATACTAGGCTGAAATTGAAGATAGATGAAAAGAAGAAAGTTGAGGAATGTTTGAAAATAGTAATACAAAGCAAAGCTAATTTTTTCATAGGCTTGAACAAGAAGTCATGAATCTATAGGTAGAAATTGAAAAAGAAAAACTCTATGAAAAGGATTTCAAGATAAGATCGACCAAGCTTGATGATTTGATAACAGGAAAAAAACCTTCTAAAGACAAAAGTGGCCTAGGAAATTAAGCTAATAAAAAAATGTAGAATTTAAATACAATAGACAAAGGGAAGAAAAAAATGTATTCTAGAAGGAAACCACTTGTCATACAACCAAATGCACAAAGTTACTCATCATTCAATGTTGTTTGTTTTTCTTGTAATAAGTTTGGTCATAAGGCAATAGAATGTAGGAATAGGTTGAATCAATTTTTTGGTCCCTTCTCTGAACAATGTTATACATGCAAGAAAATAGGACATAAAGCTACTGAGTGCAGATCTTCAGTTAGTCAAGTGATGATGAATAGGTTCAATGGAAAAAGGATGAATCAATCATTTAATGGTTATTGTTATACCTATAACATGTTTGAACATAAAGCAAATGACTGTAGAAAAAAGGATGAATGGAAATTAGACAAGTCAAAGAAATATAGTTTGTTACTATTGCAAGGAACCAATACATATCTCAAATGTATGTAAACAGAAAAAAGGGGAGCAATCTACTTCAATGGAAGATGATAAACTAGTTGAAATGATTGATAATGAAGAAGTTAAGCATGAAATCAGAAAAAATTAGAAAAAGAAAGAAGTATTAGACTCTACAAATTCATTTGTACCCTCATCTGATGTAGATGAAACCTCGAAGAATTAGACCTAGATTGGTCTTAGGGTGAGCTTTATTAGAAAATAAATTAAGCCCCCAAAAATATGATGTGTTAGGTGTTGGCATGTGGATATGTTGTAAATAATGTTAGGAAAAAATTGATGCAAAAGAAACCAAAAGAAAAGATGCAAGCATGTCCTTTTGTGGAGTAAATTAGGGTTTCTTAGTTTTGATGGAAGAAAATTTTGTCAGCTTTTTGTAATTAATAAAAATGAGGAAAAATTGATGAACTATAAAGGAAATCTCGCAAATCATTCTGATCATCAAATGCATTCAAAGGATTTGTAGAGAACTTGGAACCTTCTTGAAGTATCTCTAAAGCAATTTGAAGACCCTCGAAGAAATCATTGTGGATATTCGATATAGGCAATGAAAATTTCCTATCTCCCAACAAAAAAAGAAGGTAACTAAATAATTCTCTTGAGAGTTATAATGGAAATTTCTAAAAGGAATACCCCTCTGAAGTTAAAAGGATTTGAGATGGATGAATTAAATTGTTAGAAAATAAAGAGGTTGGAATTAGGGTTGGAACTGAATGATCTACAAAACATACAAACACTAGGTTTGGATATATGGGGAGAATTCCCTTGGTTTGCTTAAAAATAATTCATCTTGATCTTTCTAAGAAAATTCAAGGATGGTAGAATTATATTAGACAAGCCCTATCTTATTTCGAAAGAAGAAATTGAAGTAGTTACCGGATTGTGTGGGATAGGAGAACTTCCTGAACAAAAAACAATAAAATACAAGGACGTGGAAGAAATGATAGGAGTCGATAAGGACCTCTGAGCATTGTTGATCGACACTATTGGTGATGCCTCAATTAGGTATGTTGTAGTTTATTTGGCACATAAAATGGTAAAAGAGAATGCACAATTTGATCTGTGAAAGATAATTCTTGAAAATATTACTAAGAATATACAAATGACACTGGGAGATGGATACCCATTCCATTTTGGGTCCTTTCTTACATGTTTTGTGATTTATTTTTTGAAATACCTATCGAGAAAGAAATATATTGATTGGGAATCCGGGATTCTTGTTGTAAAATAGATATTCAGGCACTTGGAAAACTTGGAGGATAAAGCAAGTGCATTTAAAAAAAAATCTCATCATTGTAGAATGTGGTGAGCTCCAGTGAGGTCATGGTGAATTGATTTGAGGAATTTTTTTCATACGGGATGAAGGAAAGAAAAGAAAGAAGAATATTTGGTTGGATTTGAATCTTCATATCCAGAAGGCATTCGGTCCATGATAATACAAGGAAAAATGAAGAAATTTTGTGATGTATGGAGTACGACCTCAACCGTTGATAGACTTAAAATTGATGATGCTTTAGTTGAATATCTACTTCGTAAAGGTATTGATGTATCTATTGTTTTTGAATTATTACTTGAAAATTTAGTTGAAATAGTTGAAGAGAGAATGTTGCTTGAAGGTCTAGGAGGATGTAAGATGGAAGCTTTACATGAAAAGAGGTGTTCAAAGGAAAAGAAGAAGTTATCTGAACTAATTGTAGAGACAAAGAAATTCATGAAAGAAATGACAGAGATATATAAGTATTTTCTCTGGTGGCCTGCTTCAGTTGACAACTTTCGAAGTAGAATTGAACCAATAGAAGATGAAGTAAACAACATTAGAAAGAAATTTGATATTTTTGAGGAAAAAGAAGGGAAGCAAAGGTTGAGAATTAGTGAGCTTCAGGCTGAAATGAATATTGTGTAGAGGAAAAGAGATGATGTAGTAAATAATTTTTGGCTTCTTAAGGAGGTGGTTGAGGTTCGGTTAGACTATCTTTCTAGAATACTCTCTGATGTAGAATAATGTGAGAAACAATGTTCATCCGTAGATTGGCCATCCTCCTTCAGACTAGTAGTTTTATTGGATAGTGTCTATGCAAGAATTGATTCGGTAGTACTTGAATGGAAGACATTGTTTCTTGTGATCAAAGAAAGGTACAAAAAGGTGTTCCAAGTGAAAACAGTCTTTTTGATTTGACAAATTGGATACTTGAAAGTTTTCTTTTAAAAAAATTTAAATTTTGAATGAAAATATTCAAATGATAGACATCACCATGTTTTTATCTTTTTTTTGGCACCCTTTTCCATTGATGTCAAAGGGGGAGAGATTTGGAGAATTTTTGATTTGGAGATTTTTATTTTTTGAATTTTTTTACACATGTTTCCATCAATGACAAAGGGGGAGATTGTTAGAAGTTAGTCATATATTATCATTGATGTCACCATGTTGGTCTAATATTGAGTACCAGTGTGAAGATCATGCTTATCTCATCTGATATATGATCTGGTATCTCTCGTAAGTTGATCTAGATATCTTCTCTAGTAATTAGTATAATCTGAGGTTTTGGGAGAAGGCTTATAATGGTTGGAAGCACGTATGTATGTATTTTTTAGATGTTAATATTATTGGTTAATCCACTGGAATTGGTTCTTGAGATTTCATTTTAGTATTAAACTAATCATGGCTAACATAAGTGAAATACTTTTGTTATGAAGTTGACAAGTTATCATCTTGAAAAATATGTTTTTCTTCGATCAGGATGACCTAATCAATGCATGTAGTTATATTGGGTATATATACAAGATGTTTAGAAGATGAGAAGAAGAAGAATTGAGTGAGTGATGAAGAGTAGTGAATGCGAATGAAAAAAGAAGAGTTGTATGAACAAAGTGTCTGAACAATGATTGAAGATCAATGAATACACTAAGCATCAAAGTAACTGAACCTACACATGTGGTGTATCTTCTCAGTTCAAATCTGGTGGATAGCCATTTTATGTTTACTTTTCTATAGGAAGTGAGCCTCTATTTTTGGATAGTAAGTTCTTGTAAGCATTGAGCTTCTATATGTGACAATGAGCCTCTCATTTCTGGTATTGATATAACTTTATATATTGTGAGTTAATCCTCACCGTGGGGTTTCCCACTTTGGGTTTTCCACGTAAAATATGCTGTTCATGTGTTGTGGAACTTGATGTTAGACTATTACTTTAATTTTTTCTGTTTTGGAATAAAGTTTTAAGTATTTGTTCAATAAGTTTGTGTGGATACAAATTCACCCCCCCTCTCAGTATCTAATTTATTCAACACTTAAAAATGCATGAAAACTGGTTTGGGGCCAAAAGATCTAGGTGGGACCCATTTTCCTAAGGTGGTGAATGAGTCCCCGATCCCTAAATCTAGGCCACACAAGCCAAAAACACTTGAATTATGATTGGTTCATGGTTGGTGTCAGGATTGTCCTCAAAAAGATGTAGTAAATTAGGCTTGTGGATGCAAAATAGGGCCAATTAAAGCATAAGAAAGCCCAATTATTAATTAAAAGCCTAAAGAAGTGTGAAAGTGTGTTGCAACACTTTACAACTTTCCAAATAAAGCAAGATTAAGATTATTTTTGATTAAAAGGAGGTTTATTAAGCTGATAAGACCTTAGAAAATTGTGAAAGTGAGTTATAACATTTTAGCAAGGTACCATTTAAATCCATTAGTTCACAGTGGCCTAAGACCTAATGTGAAAGTGTCAACCACATTAAAACTCTAACTCAAGGCAAAATTTAGCGTAACTCAACAAGGAGGCCCAAACAAGTGTGAAAATGTCCCGATGACATTTTTTGACACTAAATTTAGCCCCCACTTTAGTGAGAAGATAAAATTGCTTCAAAGTCACACTAAAGTAGACACACACACCAAGAGGGGTTCAAATGTACCAATTCCAATAATATGAGACAAAAATGATCAAGAGGGGTGATCAAGCCCCCTAGATCAAGACCCCAAGAAAAAGCAACATGATCCCAAAAGAACACACATGTGAATGATATAAAGAGCAATAAAAAAGCACAAGAATGCACTATCAAAGAGGAAAGAGAGAAAAGAGAGTTGGATCAATATTTGACCATTTTTCCATCATGATGTGGATCAAATCTAGGTTTTTATTTGAAAAAATGTATACTCACTCTAAGGCAACAAAACTACTAGTTATCCACGAGGTGAGAAGTCCAAGAAGGTGAGAAACATACACTCATGGTTTGTATGTACTCATACACACATCTAAGTGGCTATGGGGAAAGTCATGCCTTCATTAGGCTTCCTACTCAAACCATACAAATATTATACCTCCTGATAACTTTAATAAGGTGCCACACAAAAATGGTTTTCGATCTTCATTAGGAAAGAAAAAATTTGTATGCTTGGAGCTCATAAACAAATAAGATGGATCTATAGGCATGCAAGTTGTATTATGCAAGGTGGCCATATAACTAAAAATGAAAAATAAGGAATGTTCAAAGGAGTCTTTCTTAGTTCATGTGAGGTCTTTAACTTAGGGAAAATTGTACCTAGTGTCTCCAAGAGAAGACCAATCAAAGAATACAAAATTCACAAATTAGGAGATGCAGTATGTTGTATCAAGCCACTAAGAGGAATGTAATATGCTAAGAGATATCACACTCTTGAATTACATTACACCCAATTTCATCCGTAAAGAAAAAAACACATCATATGAAATAAGAAAACAACACCATGAACCATGAAAAAAATACAAAAGAATAATTCCAATGTATGCCCCCACTTTAAAGAAATTTCTAAACACCATAGTATGAGAAATTACTTTAAAGTAGAAAATAATAAATGAAAATAGTAAATAAGACATGAGAGCTAAATTGGAAATCCCTATGCCATGTCATATGTTTCCAAATGAACCACATCATGTAAAATAAAAATAAAAGAGAGGGGTTTCCCCCAACATGAAAACACCAAACACATAAAGGATCTATATATTTGGGGTCAGTATGTTGTTGCAATAATTTTTTTTTTAGAGAGCTCAGAACTCTAATCGTTCCCCATTTACACATAGAATGAGAAGAGTGACGCAAATATAGTGAAAACAAAGAAAACTCCATTTGAGTCCACATGGAAGAGACATGAATTTCTCAATACCTTGTGTCATCCCCAAAAGAAAAACACAAGACAAATGAAAAATATAAAGACAAAGAAAATATGTTGGGTCAACATGGAAGAGACATGAATGTCTCGATGCCTCATGTCATCCCCAAAAGGAAAAAACAAGACAAATGAAAAAGATAAAGGAATTTTTTTTGGGTCAACATGGAAGAGACATGAATGTCTCGATGCCTTGCATCATCCCCAAAAGAAAAACAACAAGACAAGTAAATGATAAATAAGGAAAAAATATGCACAAGATAGAGAAGAATGAAGGCACAAATAGAGGAACAAAACATCACAGGAGATCACATGTAATCACACAAAATAAAATGAAAATGAAATAATGAAAAACACTACTAAGGAAAATATGATTCAAACTATGGGAAATTCATCTGCATCCCAATCATGTTCATTATATACTGAGGGCAGACAACTAGCTAAAGGGACAAGAGCAAGTGTCAAACTAGGAGAAGTGCCAAGCTCAACAATATTTGTAGGAGATTTTCATCTAAACTCATGGAAGAGGAAAACAATGTGTTCAATTCATTATGCACCTCTTCATCAATTTTAGTAACCTTTTCATCGTCATCCAAGTTAATCATAATAGGAAGTCAAAGGATAATGTCGATGGAAGAGTTCAAATCTTGTTGTGGTTTTTGTATTGGATTTTTTTAGGGTGGGGTGGGGGTAGAACCATCATGCATTACTCTGATCAAGTTTGGATCTTGATTTTATTTGTTTAATTCTTCATGTAACTTGTGAGAAAGGGCATGCCATCTATGACTACGCTCCCTAACACCTCTTTTTATTTTAGTTTTTTTTTTAAGTTTCATTTGTGTAGGAGTGGGTTGATCAACCATAGGTTTCTTTTCTTCCCCAAGGGGAGGAACGGAAGGAACTATGGGAGGTTGTTCGATCCCTTTCTCTTTGACTTTGTATACTTGTTTTACTCTAGGAGGTGTGACAAGGTTATTTTCATTGTCTCTCAGTTGTTTGTAGGAGGTAGGTGAATTTTATGTCTTAGGTTGGTCTTGGTTGTTTTGTACTTATTTTGGTTCAAGCATGGTTTCATCAAGGATGGTAGGCTAGGTGGTAGGCGGTGACATATTTCAGAAGTATAGTTTTGTTATCTTCTTTGCTTTGAACTTTTGATAGGATAATAAAAAAAAATATTCTCTTGGTTTTATAGGTTCCATGGGCTCAATCCAAAAGGAATCTAAGGAAAAGGGGTTAAATCCACTATGATGGATGGTGAATATTTCATTGTCAAAGAGAAACTTTAGGCATTTATGCAGAAAAAAAGGGACAAATTTCATAGAGTGAAGCCATGGGTAGCCTAGCTTCACATGAAATTGGTTTGACTATGAGATGATGGAGAATGAAGTATCAATGTTTTTAGTCCTATTTACAAAGGAAGAGTGATTGATCCCATTCTAGGGCAAGAAAAACCATTGTGTGTCTTGATCCATTCTTTCATTTTATCGTATATGTCTTGATAGAGCTCATGTAAAAGTAATAATTCCTCAGTGATCACATTATCTCCACAAGTGAGACCTATTAGTATCCCATTAGTGGGCTTATCATAGATACAAATGGCTATGTAAAGAGGACCATCAGGTGAATGTTTAAGTATATCCTTAGAGGAGAAAGCAATGCCAAGAGGATTTTTAGTTCAACCCTTATGAGGAATTATGTGTATCACTCTTACCATTTCATCCATAGGATCATTATCAATAGCATCATGTTGGATAAAAAAATTTATATCATAATCTATATCAACATTCACCACATCATTCTTTGTAGTTCTGGTAGCTTTGAAAAATTAAATACTATGTTTTATCATGGAGTTGGTGAAAATTTGTAAACTTTGGTTAGGAGGGGTGAAAGACTTATTTCTTCGATCACTAACACCTCCAATGGAAAGATGACCAGAATTAATGAGGTCTTGCACAAGATGTTTAAGACACTTACACTATTCCATGTCATGTCTATTTTATTTGTGATAGTGGAAATAAATTTTTTATCTAAATTTCAAGGGTAAAGGCTTATTAGGATTGGGTGTTTTGATGAGAGGCAAGGTAATCATTTTCTGATCTAAGAGTTGGGACATTGTGTTATGAAGGGTATTGAGTAAGGGAGTGAATTTTTTTTTCAGGTCCCCATAACTAAAGGGTGTTGTGGATCTAATAATAGCCACTTGGTTATTGAAATTTTGAGTTGTTTTTTGGGGGGATTAAATTGAAGGAACCCTTTTTTTTTTTCTAAAAGGTTGGGAATTTTTTTGGTTTGTAGGCTTGGATTTCTCAAAATAGCTAGAAGTGGACTTTGTATCTCAACTACTAACTAAATTTTGATTATTGTGGAGGTTAGTACACAAGTGCATGAAGGGTCAAAATTTCATAATGGTGAGCTTGTCTTGAATATTTCTTTGCAAATTTTCTATGAACATCTTTTGAAGGTGAGGGTCGGGGACCTTGATATCGATTTGGGAGTAAAGTGATTGATAGCATGAGATAAAGTTAGTTATATTTTCTTCTTCCTTTTTCTTACATCTCATCAAATCAGCCAAGGTCATCTTATGAGTTATATGCACTTGGAAATGGTTTAAAAATGTACCAACAAGTTCATTGAATGAACTAATTAATTTTTTCAGTAAATAGGAGAACCATTTCAAGGCAGTATCTTTCAACGACCTAGGAAAAATCTTAGCCAAGATTTTATCATCAAGGACAAAGTAACTACACAATGTAGTATAGGGATTAACATGGTTAGAAGGATCTCCCTTTCCTCTATATTTCTCAAATCTGGGCACCTCTACACCTTGTAGAATTAGTGTTCAAAATATATCCAAGGACAATGGACTACTTCTGATATAATATGTATGTGGGCCATTTTGGTTTTGGTTGATGGTGGAATTTTTTTTAAGGGATGAAACAGTTTTGAAAAGTTGGTTTATGAGAGGGTCATTACTTTTGTTATGAAATGGAAGTGAGAGTGGTGGAGTGTGTGTGTTTGAAGGACAATTGAGTGGAATTATTATAGGTGGTAATTTGGTAGGAGATATAACATGTGATTCTATATAGGAACTAGGGATACTAGTGACAATACCCAAGGAAGGAATCACTTTTCTAGTTTGTTGCATTGTTGTTATGATTTGCAGGTTGGTATGGGTAGGTATTGAGGCTATTGTTGTGGGAGGAGGAATTTGAGCTCTACATTAGCTTGTGACATTTATTTATGGAAAAGGATAACTAGTGGTTGAGGGGAGGTGTTTTCCAAAGATTTAAACTATGTTTTTCACAATTTTAATCCCATCTTCACTTTCAAGCATGCGATGAATGTTATCTATAGTGGGGATAGTAGTAGTTGAAATTTTTTTAGTTTGCACTTGATGTTGTAATTTTGATAGGTACTCATGAATTTGAATTATGTTTTCTTGTAGAATAGTATCATTCCTTATTTCAACTTGCATACTACTTGAAGGCAAAGAGTTGTTAAAGGCATTGTCCATACCTAGTGTACTAGTGTCAATACTAGGAATGAAAGATCTAGACAACCCAAGATCCACAATGATTGTACCTTGAACTTCATCTCACTATATTATTAAAAATAGGACACCAAATAATCATGCAAGGGATAATAAATGCAAGGTGAATGCAAATGCAATGTAAGTTAAGAACGGTGAAATGCTTATAACAAAATTTTGGAAACTGAAACAAAAGGGCAATAATAGTAAAGAGAAACCCATAAACTAAAATTGAAATTCATTAAAATGAAATGTAGAATGTGTAAAGGGAATGATTCATCCAAGGTGGAAAATGAGTCCTAGTGATGATTTTGCTCAAAATTTTCAAAAAATAATAATTGAGTTTTATACTTTTTATATTTTATGATATGTGTCTGAGATGCAAATGTAGATTTTTACTGATTTTAAATGAAATAAGATGAAAAAATTCAAGCTAAATGATATTTAACTAATGCAAAATTTGAAACCCTAGAATGCAATTTAGCCAATGCAAATCCTAATGCAATTTTAATGCAAGCTAGATAATGCACTCAAAATCAAAATTATGATGTTCTAAATGTAGGTTCACCAAAATGAAAGGTGATGTATTAGTTTTATTTTCTCTAGGGTTTAGGACCTAGAATGACAATCTTTACTAACTTTCACTCAAGAAAAAACCCTTGAGATATCTTTGTAAAGGATAAATAGATCTTGCAAGAGGGTTATTCTAGGGGTTCAATATGATCTAATTAGGGGTTTACCACCAAGTTTAGACTTGGAAAAGATAATGAAATGCAAGATTAATGTAAAACCCTAATTGAATGCAAACTAACACTAAATGACCTAGAAAAGTGAATGAAACAACACAGAAACTACAAAATAAAATGTGTGCACCTAGAAATCTAAAGAAGGTTGAATGGAGATATCAATTATTAGAAAATATTCTCTTACTATTGAATGGGACTCATTTTCCAAGTTGGGAGAATCAACCTAGTTTCTAGAAAACTATGCAAGAAAAGGTTTTGGACAAAAGGGTATCTAAATCTACAAAATCCTAAAAATTGACTCGAACTAGGACTCATTCACCACAAGTGGTGAATTAGTCTAATTGATATTTTTTGAAACTTAAAAATATGATATTTCTCTTCCTTGTATACTTAGTCGTTCCTGATTGTTTCTGAATCTAAAATTGTAATTTGCCACCTATAGGTCTTCTCCAATGTTCTCCAAGGCTTGATGACAAATTTTACAGCTTTGAGCTCTTGACAACTTTTCTCCAATCTTTCTCCTTAGGAAATTTGCAACCCAAACCTACAAATCACATACAAAGGAGAGGGGAAAATGTTGTTTGGTTAGTGTATAGGGGTTTTCCTTGGTCAAACCCCTTGTTGGTAGTTAAACCTTGAAATGAAAGAAAATAAAAATGGATAATGATTAATGAACGAATGATGATGTTGAAACTCACCAAAATCTTCAATGAATTGGTGAAAATATGCTTGAGATGGCTCCAATAGATTTATATTTTGATCCTTACTTTATTTTTTTTATCTTGAATGAAATACTTGCTTGAATCATGAAATCCTACATCAAAATTGTTAGCAAAATGAAAAACATGATGCATAAAATCTTTGACATGATGACTGATGATTGAAGAATGCCCTTGAATGATTGATAATATTCACTTGAATTCTCTTGTGAATAAAATTTTCTACAAAGATTAATTGATTACTTGTTAGGATGAAAATGAGTGAAAGAACCTTGTATTTATATTCAATTATGTAAGAATTCTTGAAATTACAACACTACAAGCTAACATCAGATCTAGGAGAATAAAATCCCACCAAGAATTTAAATTAATTTTTATTTTGGGCCACATGGGACTCATTCATCCAAGATGGTGAATGAGTCCCATTTGGCATAATGTATGTGACCAAAAATCAAAAGTGCTTATAAATGTGTGAAAATCGGTTTGAGGCCAAAAGATTCATGTTGGACCCATTTTCCCAAGGTGGAAAATGTGTCCTACATACCTAAATCTAGGCCACATAAGCTAGAAACACCTGGACTATGATTCATTAATGACTGGTGTTGGGATTATCCTTGAAAATATTGAATAAATAAGGCTTCTGGATGCAATACGGGGCCAATTAAAGCATAATAAAGCCCAATTATTAATGACAATCCTAGAGAAGTGTGTTGCAACTCTTTACAAAACACCAAATAAGGCAAGCTTAAGATTATTTTTTATTAAAAAGAGGTTAATTAGGTTGGTAAGACCTTAGAAAAGTGTGAAAGTGAGTTACAACACTTCACAACACCTTAGCAAGGTACCATTTAAATCTATTAGTTCAGAAGGGCCCAAGACCTAATGTGAATGTGCTAATGAAATTACAACACTAAATCAAGGCAACATTAAGCCTAACTTAGCAAGGAGGGCCCAAACAAGTGTGAAAATGTCTTGACGACATTTTTCAACACTACACCTTAGTTGCCTTATGATCACTAGCTTTCTTCCATCCATTTTCTCTACATTATTTGTTAAGGACACATGTCAATTTAGTGATGGTGAATAATAGTGGGAAATTATCTACCATATAGTTTATTTATACTCATTTTTAGGCTACCTCATCCCTTAAGCCAAGTTAGATCTTAGCTCCACCATCCTATAACATATCACTTGTATTATCCTCCTCACCATACATTTTAACTAGGCATAACAAGTATTGAAAATGTGATGCTAATGAATTATGTTTAGAGGAGCCTGTCATGGTTTCTTATTTTCCATATAATTAGAGGATCACATGTTTAGTTAGTTTTATGGGATACTAAATATATTTCATTTAACTTCCATCTCATTCTTACATTTCTACCATCACATACATTTTAACCATTTAGTTTAATATATACCAACCTTTCACAAATCCTTTTATGTTATATAACCTCCGTTAATATTTCATCTTGTACACATGCATACCCTTAGAATAAATATTTCATTCAACTCATTATTGACCATATCTTCTATCCATTAGAACAAAACAATTCAAGTTCCACTTTAGTTCCTATAGTGAAACCTAGGACACTTGTCAATTTTCCCCATGTTCCATTATTTTCTCCTAATTCTATCCCATTAACCTCTAATAAGTCGCCCAATATTTTGTTATCATATCTTGACCCATCTAATTTTACATTATCCCCTTCTATTCACATCCTATTGTACCTTGTATTTTTGAGATGGTGAAATTGGATCTACAAATAATGGTTAACCTAAATCTCTCATTCAACCATAAAGCACTAGGGGACATAAAATTAACCAAGAGAAACAATTTGGTTGTTGTCCTTAATGAAGATTCAAAATAGTTGGTCAATTTTTCAGTCTTGTTTTTGGTTTTATGATGGGATGTGATGATTGATTGGAAGATATATGAAACTAATTGAATGAACACTAAAGTGAAATATTGTTATAAAGAATGACAGATGCAAAATAGAAGTACAAAAATTTAGAAAGTAGGACTAAAAATTGCAAACAAAGAGGAACTTGACAGACAAATCTGATGCAAAATTGGTTTTATAGGGGCAAGGGAACCTTAGTCCAGATATTGTAACTTCTAGGGTTTCAGATCTTGCACAAGTATGTCATAGTCTAAATTTTTCTACCAATCAGGATCAAGTTTAAAATTTTGATATTTTACAAGTAATCAACTTGCCCTAATTCAATGAAGGAAGGTGCTTGAATGATTTCCTTAGGTTTTTGAGGTCTTGATATATATAGTTCACTTGAATCCACTTTATAACTATAACCTAAATTAAAAAGAAGGGGGGAAGGGTTGTTCCATAAAGGGTCTTGTCTTACTTAAACATCATTTTTGTGTTTTCACCTCCACAAACATATATGATGAAAATGATATAAACTATGTGCTCTATTGAGATCAGAGATAAATGGATAAAAATTAATTAAAAATGACATTTTTATTGTTGAACAATAAAACTAAGAGGGGGGTAAATTGATTGTAACATATTTTAAAACATCCACCAGAACTTAGATCAATCACAAATCATTTGCTATGCTAAAATGATTAAACATTAAGTGCAAAGGAAGAAACTAAAAAGTAACACACATACAAAATAACACTAGATTTACATGGAAACCCCTATAAGGTAAAAATTATGATGAGGATTAGCTCATAATGTAAAGAATATCAAAACTGATTACAAAGGCTCACTATCAAAGAAGGCTCACTACCAAAATATGATTCACTGTCTGAATCAGGGCTCACTGTCCAACAAGGGTTAACCACCCAAAGGGCTCACTACCACACTAACACAAATAAAATAGAAGATATATGATACAGAGAGAAGAAATATATCAATGCAATAGATATTTCCACCACAATTTACTCAACCACTCATAGACATGCATGAATGATAGAGTACACCTTCAGCTCATTACATCCAAAAACTCAACAATTAGATTTTGCATTAATCTTCCAACTCACATCACATACACACTTTCTCACATCTATTTCACATATATCTTTCTCTATTTCTTTGCACTTGTCTCTTTGTACATGTTTCACGAATAAATCATCATATATTTATACCAACTTCAACTTTGAAACATATCCAAATTCAGCCATCCATTATTTAAATTGAAATTAGGTAGGCACTAAAATATTCTAGGCTGGAATTTGAATGAGGGAGACCTAGAGACATGCTTGATGAGGACCCAAATAATTCTCACATGATTCATGAATTTTGAAAGTATTATTTAATACAAGGTTTTCCAAACCAATGTAAAACACATAGAACAATTAAGCACACCCAACCCTTAACAAAATCCAATCTTTCTAGATAACAAAATTAACTTCAACATGAACATAAAAAATTAACTCTAGAACTACAAATCATAAGACTCAACCAAAGATAAATTTGAAGCAACAACAGTTCTCCTAGACCACAACTAGATACACACAAAAAAATACTTCATAACTGATGAACAAAATACACTATATAATGAATAAAAATCCCAAAAAATATATGTAGTAGCCTCCAAGAACCATGATCAACATATCTAAACCACACAAACATAGGAGAAAATCCTAGAGAAAAACTTGGAGAAACCACTCAACACCTACAACCTTTCCTCATTATAATTTTCTCAATATCCTTGACATATACAACCAATAATCCACATCCATGAGATCAGTGAAAACAACTAGTTGATAACCATTTAACTAGTTGACATCAATTAAAACACCTTTATTCTTGTAAAAATCTCCCCCTTTTTCATTCATGGCAACACATGATGTGAAAAAACATCAAATACAACACACTAGCTCTGAAGACACTTCTCATAATTTTTCATTTTGTTTCTCCCCCTTAGTAGACAATATTTTTCACATATTACTTATCTCACATCTTCATCATCCCCCCTTTGAAAAAAATGGCGAAGGAAAATGTTATTTTACACTGATTTCCCCTTTGACATTAACAACAAAATACTCTTTCAATGACAACACATGACACTACCTACTCCCCTTGAGAGGTAGCCACCAAAACATCAGTCCAAAATAAAGATAGATACATAGAACCACAAGACTGATGCATCTTCATATGCATCTATGTCAATAAAGGAGGGGAGATTGCCCCTGACTTCTCCCAAAGATACTCAAAAATATCTTTAGGAAGATCCTTCATTAATATATCAATAATTTGATCATTTTTAGGTACAAACTCAAGCTTTACTTCATTATCCATAACCTTCTCCCTTAAGAAGTGATACCTGATAGATATATGTTTTTTCCTCAAGTGCATTACTAGATTATTTGAAATGTTAATTGTATTTGTATTACTACAAAAGATAGAAATAGGATTATAATACATTACTTTGATATATTTCAATGTATGTTTCATCCATTAAATTTGTGTATAAAAAGATATAACAACAATATATGCAACTTCAATAATAGATAAGGAAACTAAATCTTTCATTTTACTCAACCATGCCATCAATTTGCAACCAAGAAATAATGTGTTGGGTCTCAAAAACATTGGTTTGAATGAACCATGATAGGTTTCCACACTCTCACTACATTAATGGTCAACTAACAAGGCCAACCAATATGGTTGAACCCTCTACTCTTAAGGCTCTGCTAAGCCTAGGCAGGTGCACCTATATGAATGATACATATTTTGAATTTATGTTGCCTACTTGATCTAACTATCCACAAATGGAAATTAAACAGTGGAAAGATATGATCCTACTTTGGTATAAATTATATATGCAATATCAAGGTATGAATTAATATGTTCAATTAAGAGATTCCAAATGAAATGAATAAAAATAATGTAATATAAATAAGGGAGACCAGTGCCTTGTTGGGTAAAACAGAGTCAAGTGATAGCCTTTAATGAATGATTTCTATCTAGCAGGTCCTCTAATTGATTGACATATAAATATGAGTTTATAACTGGTATAAACATGCAAGAATGTAATTGATAAACCCTACTTGAGGTAGAATATCAAATCTAACTATCTAATTATTCTTACTGATCCAAATGACATTCCCAAATTGCTGCAATTGATTGAAAGGAATTTTAATTCTTCTTTAAAGAATCCAATAAATCAAATCACATATTGATAAATTGAATATATACTTGATACTTCAATTTAAACAATCAAGAAACATTAGATTGGAGACAATAAAATAATTGCAAGAAACCAACAAACAATTGATGCTAGGATGAAATCACCAAACTAATTGTCGTTCATTATCTTCCTCGAAATTCATATATGCAACATAGTATCCTTGAATATCATTCTAAAAATATCATGCTTATAGTGGTCTATCCTATATTAAATATATTCTAAATCTCTCCTCCCTCCTCTTTTCAATTTATCTAATAACGGATAGTTATACATCAATTTTCAAAAGGACGTGCCTTCTCAAAAAGTCTAAAGCATAAATTTTTTAACAAATTCACTATTTAACTAATTTTTGCTAAGCCACAAATGGATGGTAGGCATATGCTCCGTATAATCTTGGTGATCATGAGTGTAAACATCTCCCAATGCATCATGGAACACAATCTCCGTCATTATCATTCGCTCATTCTACTCACATGCTTCATCCAATGTCACATCCTCCATAGTGATTGCCTTCAACATCTCTTGGAGTATTGTTTCACACTCATTTTTCCACGTAGTTGCTCCTTTCATTTTCCCTTCATCATCACATAACTTGGTCAATCTATCTTCAGCAGCCTCTATCAATCCTTACACATCTCCTTGTAACTCCTCAAAGAAATCCCTATGCTTGTCCATGATACAGTTAGCATTTTCAATTTTTGTGCTACTAGGATCATCTTTTTTCTCTAATTCCTTGATTTTTTCCTAGATTTTTCTATTCACTCTTTTGTGTTCCTTTATTGCATCCACAAATTGTGAATGTTTTCCCCAGAGCTTATTTAACCAAGTGGTTAGAACAACCTGCTGTCTTTGATTATTGCAGCAAGTGCATCTGTTTTCCCTTGAGAGTATGCAGTTGATCCTTCCCAATAGTCCCTTTTCTATGAACTCTCACCTTGAGTGAGCATCCTTGTTGGTTCTATAACAACACCTACCAAATATTTCAAGCATTCATTCTCTCTCAACATCCTCTCATTATTTGTTTTATACATCTCCCTTTCCCTTATCAATGCTTTGATTTGGGCTTTATTCAACTTGGCTATATTTATCCCAATATTAGCAGTCACTACAGGATCAACCTCCCCAGCCTTCAGGGTCATGACATGTTTGAATGCATTTTCAGTATCAATAACAATTGATTTCTTGTGAGGAGGATACAAGGCCCAAATCATCAATGTTTCATCATCGGGATTGTATCTTGATCTTGTGTATACCTCTGTCACCTTCTCTATACTCAGCTT
The DNA here is from genome assembly GCA_007115665.2 of Sequoiadendron giganteum. NCBI lineage: Eukaryota > Viridiplantae > Streptophyta > Pinopsida > Cupressales > Cupressaceae > Sequoiadendron > Sequoiadendron giganteum. The sequence goes on from CM021105.1 coordinate 444,012,690, forward strand.
GTGGGTAGCATTGTTATCTTTTAAGAAACTATCGAAAACTAATGCAGAGTTCATATCCAAACTTGGAAAAATCATAACACCTACCTTTTCTAGCAGCTCCCTTCCCTTTTTAGGGGTCATGTTAATCATCTCTTTTTCTACTTCATCCTTTAAGATTTTTAACAGTTGATCCTCATTTCCTAGAGTAACATTGTCAACTTGTACCCTTATCTCTTTCCCTTTTTTCTTATATAAAAATTTCTTAAACTCTGAGGTCTTTATAAATTCATCATCAGATATGAAAGACCTATAGTCTTCATGTCTTGTATCCACATTCATGGTTTCCTCAACCTATGTTTCTCTAGCAACATAAGCATAGTCCTGAGTCTTTATTCTTGAAAATTTCCCAAATGAGCTTTGTGGCTGGCCTACTTTTGGTATCCCTTTAATGGAGGATAACAACTCAACATCCACCAACTCCTGATTATGTTTTTCAATCACAATTTCAGCTTCCTCTACCTCTAGGTTTCTGATTATGTCATTAGATTTATAGGGTACATGATGGTACCCTCCAAAATTTATTTTTTCTCTGGCAAAGTGGATATACCCTTCTAGATCAAATTTCTTTCTCACTGGTTCTCTTCTCATGTTGTACTGCAATAACTTTTCCAGAATCAAATCATAACCCTCCTTGGATAATACATTGAAATCACTAAAACACAATGTACTAGGCATAAAGGCCTATTTCCCATATGAACTTAATTTCACAACACTAGAGTAATCCATTTGCCTAATAATTTCTAGGTATGCAATTCTATCTGGGACAGTTCTAGGCAAAATGAAAGGTGCGTCCTAAAAGCCATAAAACCTAATCATTATGGCATTTTCTAAGCAATACCAATCCCCCCAGTTGTGGTTAATTGGTCCATTGTAATCTCCAAGCCTGAGAAACCTTTTTACTTCTTCAGATAAATACAAATCACAAGGATGGTTGAAAAATCTATACAAGGGTTTCACAAAGAATTCTTCAAACTGCAAGAAGTTTGAATTGGAAAACCTATTGTCCCAAACAACAGTCCATAATTGAATAGGAAATGGCCTACCTTCCTTGTCAGATTGTGAAATCCTCAACTCTTGGGGCCATAAACCCAACTCTTGTCCAAAGTGCAACACTAAGTGCATCAGCAGTGAGTAATTTTTGAGATGGAGAATAGAAGCACCACTTTTTATCGCCATCAAACCTACATCCATCTCCTTAAAAACATGTGCAACATAGTCAAATGATCTGGAATTGTGTTATGAATATCTACAGAAATTACCATGGTCACAACCACCATATGCTTAGGTACATGCATCCCTTATACCTGTCCCACCGAATAGTAAGTATATTTTAGGTAAGGTTTGAAGAGATCTACATGAAAGGGTGGCCCCTCACTATCTTCCATTGGAGGAGGCTTTCCATGACACCTAATTTTGTGCAGAGGTAACCTCCATCCTTTATAAATGGTGTCCATCCTTGTGAACTCACTATCGAGCTCTTCACTTACTACTTTCTCATTGCATATTCCTCCCATCTTGAAAACCTCAACAATTGTATTCTCAGATACATGTATCAATGGATTCCCTAAAAAATCACATATAGCTTTGTTTTTCAAGTCATAGTGTTTAGCTATCATCTTTACCAGTTCAACATCAATAAAAACATTAGGGCAGACCAATTTCCCTAAATTAAGCCTCCATGGATTGCACACCAGCTCAAAGCGATTTCTCCTATGATAATAAAAAATGAATAACTCAGCCCCTATGCAGAGTCCAAACATCCCCTATAAATTTTCATTTTTTTTCCAATTTGCCAACTTCCACTTTGAGCTATGCAAAATGCCTAGCTCTAGGTCCAAAATCAGGTAACTGGTCTATGAGGTCTTAATTCAACTTCCTTTCAGTAGCTTCTGGTTGCGACTCAGTCTTTTTCTTTTTTTCTTTTGATTGGCTACGCTCCCCGGGTTTTCTTTGCTTTAGTTTTCCTGAACCAGTGCCTTAAATAATTCAAATTTTTATGAATTCTGAGAGGACAAGAAACTTACTCTAAATTTCTTGCAAAACTCAAGCTAGGTGAATGCCTTAATTTCTCTGTTGGTTCCCTTTATCTCCTTTTCTTTAAATTTTGTGAGATAATGATTTCAACTGATCATACCCTGATATGCAAAATCTCCTACCCTTTGTGGCACCATTAATGTCTTTATTGAGACATGAATGTTGCAAGTTTTTTCGAAATTCTCACTGTCACATCAGGGCTCATATTGACATGACACTTCAAATCTCTAGCCAATCCTCTTGTTCAACGTTCACCCATCCACCAAGATGTCTTGTAGTTTCCTCGACATCACAAGTCTCCCTGATAGTTTCTTTCCTTTTTCTTTTTATATCGGCTTGACTTTCACCGAAACAACTATTTCCCAGACTTAATGAATCAAGCCAATGGTTCTTTACCTTACCCCGAAAGTACTTCGTCTCACCGAGATGTTTAATTTTATTGAATTATTTCATCAAGACTCAGCAATTTGTTCCACCGACAGAATAATACTCGTTGTGATGTCTCTTAGATCTCCCCATGGTGACATGTCTCACTGATACACTTTTTCTCCGTATGCTTAATTCTCTCGACGTGACTTGAGGGGTCGATAAGACTTTTTGAAGACTCCCTTTTCTTTACTTGTCTAACCGAGTGAGTTCTCCCTTTTATTTATCAACAAGACCAATAGCACTTCGGGGAGTGTTTTGAAATTTCTCTCCGATGACCAAAGTCTCCCTGATAGGCTTCACTTTTCTCTAATCAGCAAAAGATAAATTAGCTCGATATGACCTTACACTGTCACACCAATACCGTTTGCCTTACCGATAAGTAATACAAACCCGTATTCTCCCAGTGTATAACTTTATCGATATGACCCATCTGATGTCTCACCGATATATTGAAAACATGTATACTATCATCGATGAGACCTACATCAACTTATGCTGATATTTTCATATGTTAATGTTTCAATGCCAGATAAAATTTATGGGATTTTATGACAAAATTTAAACTGGATTTTGGTAAAAATGCTATGTGAGGGATATTATGTCTATATTATGAATCTTTTTTGGGAGATTAATAGTCATGAAGGGTTAATGAATTTGTCAAAATTTTATAGTTCCAACATAATGCACCACCACTTGTACTATTTCTATGATCTATAAATCCAACCCAATCTGCATCTGTATAAACACTTAGTGTAAAGTTATTATCCATAGGATACCATAAGCCATAATCTAGAGTGCCATTCAAATATATGAATATTTTGTTAATAGAATAAACATGTGTTTCCTTAGGATCTTCTTAAAATCTAGTCACAAGACAGACTGCATGCATGATATCTGGTCTATTAGTAGTCAAGTAAAATAGTCCACCAATCATAGATCTATATTTTCTCTTACCATCCTTAAGTGAATCATCATCTTTACTTAATTTTAAACTAGTCACCATAGGAGTGCTTATCGATTTGGAACCATTCATCCCAAATTTGTACAATATCTCTCTTACATACTTTTACTATGAAATAAAAATCCCTTTCTTTGTTTTATTGATTTATAACCCAAGAAAGAAATTAATCTCTCCAAACATAGACATCTCAAATTATTTTTACATTTCTTCCAGAATTTTTTTGCACATAGTTTCATTTCCTCCAAAGATAATGTCATGAACATATACAACCACAATCAAGATATTTTTATTTTCAATTTTAAAATATAGATTACTATCTAACATAACTTTGTTGAAACCTTGCTGTATCAAATACCTATCCAACCTTTTATACCAAGCTCTAGGAGCTAGCTTCAATCCATATAAATCTTTATTCAATCTGCAAACCATATCTGATTGATCTGACAACTAAAATATTTTTGGGTTTTTCCATGTAGACCTCTTCTTTTAGTTGACCATTTAAAAATGTAGACTTAACATCCATTTGATAGACCTTGAAATATTTATAGGTAGTAAACACTAAGAACATCCTAATAGCTTCCATTCTTGCCATTGAAGAAAAATTATCCTAAAATTTATGCCTTCTACTTGTGAGTAGTGCTTACACACAATCCTTTCTTTATTTCTGACCACTTCTCCATTCTCATTCAACTTGTTTTTTAATACCCACTTTGATCCAATTATTTTTTTATCTTCCGGTCTAGGGACCAACTCCCAAGTTTGATTCTTTTCAATCTACATAAGTTATTCTTGCATAGATTCCATTTACTGATCATCTTTACATGCTTCACTTACAATCTTTGGTTCAATCTCATAAAGTAAATATAGATTTATCTCACCAACAATAATTTTACTTCTTGTCAATAGTCCTTTTATCTTGTCTACAATTATTTGAATTTATAAATGATTTTTCTACACATATTTAGGTGTCTTAGGGGACAATATTGAAGCTTCTTCTTCTTCATTATGATTCTCTTGCTCATTATTTTCTTCTTCTTCCACAACTTCATCAATCCTTATGCAATCAAGTTCATCAAATACATATCCATGAAATTCAATGGAATTCTTCATTGCTTCATCAACCTTGAAATTTTTGTTTTCTACAATATTTCCTAGTCTATTATTGATACATTTGTAATCTTTTCTTCTAGTAAAATATCCAAGAAAAATACCTTCATCAATTCTAGCATCAAACTTCCCTAAATTTTCTTCATCTTGTCTAATATAACATTTGATTTAAAATACCTTGAAATATTTAATAGTAGGAATTTTTCCACCCCATAGCTCATAGGGGGCCTTTGTACTATTTTCTCTTTCTTGAACTTGATTGAATACATAAATAGTAATGTGAATAGCTTCTCTATAGTAAAATTCTAGTAGACCAGCCTCAATAATCATTACCTAGTAGCTTCTTGATTTTTTTATTCTTCCTTTCAACAACCTGATTTTCCTAAGGAGATCTCAGAGAAGATAACTATATTTCTATTCCATTAACTTCTCAATACATATTAAACTCATGGGAGGTGAATTCACCACCTTTGTCAGACCTTAATCATTTTATTCTTAAATTTACTTCATTCTCAAACATAACTTTGAATGTATTGAATCTATCTAATGCATTATCATTCTCTCTAAGAAATGTAACCTATATATACTTAGAGTAATCATTAACCAAAAGCATAAACTATCTTACACCTTGTAGAATTATCAATCTTGTAGGACCATAGAGATATGTATGAATTAAATCTAGTAGTCTGGTAGTAGATTTCTCCTTTGATCTAAAATTATTTCTACTTGTTTCACAAAATGGAAATTCCTACAAATAGAATTAACATGCTTTGTAATCCTTGGTAAATCTCTCATGGCTTGTACTACAATAATCCTCACTAATTTATCAAAATTCATATGATAAATTCTCTGATGCCACAACCAACTATCATTAATCTGAGTCATAAAGAATCATCCTTTAGTACCCTTAACTCGATATATATCTCCTTTAGACTTCTTTCCTACAACAATCACTATTCTGGATCCTTTCTTGATTTCACATCTATCATCCTAAAATACAAGATTATATCCTTTACTACACATCTATCCAACACTCAAAATATTGTGCCTTAAGCCCTTAACATAGTAGACATCATCAGTATTATGCTTTCCATAAAAATTATTGAGCCTATCCCATAAATCTTAGCACCAAGATCATCTCCAAACATAACTAAGCCTCCATCATATTTTTCAAGTTTAAAAAAATTACTCTTATCATTGGTTGTGTGAGGTGAGTAGCCATTTTCAACAACCTAATATTTATTTTCCTATTTAGCATGTAGGGGGGAGATTACAATACCTTCATCTTTCTCTTTCTCCGTACGACATTCCTTCGCCTATTTTTTCAGAGTCAGTGGAAGTAGGTTCATCTTTTATATCTAATAACATGCATTCATTGTTAGTAGGATCCCCATAGTTAGAATCTTCATTAGAAATACTAGCATCCTCATTCACATAATATTCTTTGTTGATCTTCTTACCTTTGTTTTCTTTGTTAAATATTTGTTTATTCATTTTATCTCTTTACGAAGGTATAAAAGAATAATGACCTATTTCTCCACAACCAAAGCATTTAAATGGTAGCTTACCTTCATACTTGTCAGAGCCTTTCTTCATCCTTCTCACAAAGTTAGCTTCTACTTCATCAAGATTTTCGTCATCCAAAACTTCAAATTTTGTAGCCTTAAAATATATTTTTTATTATGGATCCATTTCTTAAATTCAACTTTTTCATCTCATATGATGTCAGAGTTCTCAATAACTGATCCTTATTGTAAGTCTTGTAGTCTATATGCTCTTCAATAACACATATCTTTTCACTGTAGGCATCAGGGAGAGTTCTAAGAATCTTCTTTACAATATTGGATTCATCTATTGTAGCACAAATTCCTTGCATTCCACCTAATATTTCATCCAATCTTTGTACATAGGATTTAACATTCTCATCTTCAGACATATGTACGAGCTCAAACTGTGTCTCCAATTTTTGAAAATTTCTTCTTTGAATCCTTTATCTCCTTCATGCACCTTTTCTAAAGAATCTTAGACTTCTTTAGCAATCTATAGATTTTGAACTTTAATCAACTTGAAATGTGCAAGACTATTCTTCAAAATGAACTTCACCTTATTCTTCACTTCATGTTCCTTGATTTCATCAACAGTACTTGGAGCATTAGCTGGATGGGTGTAAGAAGTCTTGTAATCTTTCTCCACATCATATCCACAATACTCAAGATATTCTTCCATCAATATTTTCCAGATAGCATAATTAGTTCCATCAAACTTCAGATTCTCAAAAGTGTTTTTTCTTGTCATGTCAAGCATTCCTTAAGTGGTTAAGATCTTCTCCAAGGAACCAAGATCTGATACTAATTTTCTAACAAGACAATTAAGAGGGGGGGTGAATGAGTTGTAACAAATTTTGAAATATCCACCAAAACTTAGATCAATCACAAATACTTTACTATGCTAAAATGATTAAACATTAAGTACAAATATAGAAACTGAAAAAGTAACACACATGTAATAACACCAAATTTACATGGAAAACCAAATAAGGTAAAAAACATGGTGAGGAATAGCTCACAATATAAAGAATATAAAAAATTATTACAAAGGCTCACTACTAAAGAAGGCTCACTACCAAAATAGGACTCACTGTCTGAATCAAGACTCATTGTCCAACAAGGGTTAACCACCCTGAGGGCACAGTGCCACATTTATACAAAGAAGATAGAAGAGATATGTTACAAAGATAAGTCACAATCTTAATGTAACATAGATTTACACCAAAATTTTCTCAACCACTCATATATTAGGGTTGAGGTTCCAATATATAGGGTAGAGGGTATAGAGGATGATGGTTTTGGGTTTAAGGGTTGAGGTATTAAGGGTTTAGGGTTTAAGGGTTGAGGGTTGAGGGTTGAGGGTTGAGGGTTGAGGGCATAGGGTTGAGGGATTAGGGTTAAGGGTCCAATGCATAGGGTAGATGGTATAGGGGTTAAGGGATTAGGGTTTACAGGTTAAGGGTCCAATGCATAGGGTAGATGGTATAGGGGTTAAGGGATTAGGGTTTACGGGTTACGGGTTGAGGGTTGAGGGTTGAGGGTTGAGGTTTGAGGGTTGAGGGTTGAGTTTTGAGGGTTGAGGGTAGAGGGTAGAGGGTAGGGGGTAGAGGGTAGAGGGTTTAAGGGTTGACAAATTAAGGATCGAGGGTTGAGGGATTATGGTAGAGAATTTAATTGGGTTTAAGGGTTTAAAGGTTGATGGATTAGGGTTGAGGGTAGAGTGTATTAGGTTTATGGTAGAGGGTAGATAATTTAAGGGTTGAGGGTATAGGTTTTAGGGATTAGGGTAGAGAGGGATGGATGGAGAGAGAGATATATGGAGGGAGAAATGAGATAGAGAGAGGATAGAAGATGAGAAAGTGACATAGATATATGAGGTTTGAGGATCTAATGTATAGGGTAGAGTGTTGAGAATTGAGTGTATAGGGTTGAGGACCTATAGGGTTGATGGTTTAGGGTATTGGGTTGAGGGTATAGGTTTGAGGGATTAGGGTAGAGGGTATTGGGTTGAGGATAGAGGGTAGAAGGTTTAAGGTTTTACGGTTTAAGTGTTTAGGGTTGAGGGTTTAGGGTTGAGGGTAGAGGGTTTAGGGTATACGTTTGAGGGTATATGGTTGAAGGATTAGGGTTGAGGGTCCAATGTATATAGTAGAGGGTATAGGAGTTGAGGGTTTAGGATTTAAGGGTTGAGGGTTGAGGGATTAAGGTTTCAAGGTTGAGAATTGAGGGTTGAGGGATTAATGTATAGGGTAGAGGGTAGAGGGTAGAGGGTAGAGAGTAGAGGGTAGAGGGTAGAGGGTAGAGGGTAGAGGGTAGAGGGTTGAGTGTTGAGGGTATAGTGTTGATAGATTAGGGTTGACAATCCAATATATAGGGTCAAGGATATAGGGGTTGAGGGTTGAGGGTAGAGGGTAGAGGGTAGAGAGTTGAGGGTTTAAGGGTTTAGGGTTGAGGGATTAGGGTAGATATTTTACTTGGGCTTAAGGGTTTAAGGGTTGAGGGAATAGGGTTGAGGCTAGAGGGTATTGGGTTGAGGGTAGATGGTAGATGGTTTAAGGTTTTAGGGTTTAAGGGTTAAGGGTTGAGTGTTTAGGGTTTATGGTTGATTGTTTAAGGGTTTAAGGGTTGAGGTTATATGGTTGAGGTATTAGGGTAGAGAGGGAGGGATGGGTGTAAGGAGAGATGGAGGGAGAAGTGAGATAGAGAGATAGAGAGAAGAGGAGGGAGGGACAAATATATATGAGGGTTGGGGATCCAATGTATAGGGTAGAAGGTTGAGAATTAAGGGTATAGGGTTGATGGTTTAGGGTATTGGGTTGAGGGATTAGGTTTGAGGGTAGAGGGTAGAGGGTTTAAGGGTTTAGGGTTGAGGGTAGAGGTTTTAGTGTTGAACATACAAAATATTGCGAAAATGGTGAATCAATATTCAACAAAACTTCAATAAAATCCACTTAAACATTATTACAATTTTGACTGAATCAACAAGAGAGAACATAAAAACAAGTCAATGCAACCATACACATGAACACTAGGATTTTTACATGGAAAACCCAAAATGGCAAAAACCATAGTGAGGGTTAACTCGCAATATAATATATTCAGACTATGGGGCTCACTGCCAAGACTCATTCTCCTTAAAAAAAACTCACTGCCTAAGTACAAATGATGGCTAACTGCCAAGATGCAATGATAGTGGCTCACTACAAAAATATTGAACTAATAGGATACACATTCAATCTACAGGGTTCAGTTCCATTAAAGCTTTAAATAAGAAGTACTACCTCACACATTAGTTAATTAACAAAATTGTATTGATCGCAACTAATAAAGCCTTTAGGCTCTAATCTTCTCCTTTATTCGCACTCAATTCTCCTTCTTGCTCCCATACACCTTCCATCTATCTTCTATATTTCACCTTATATATATACAAGTATATCAAATCCATCAATTAGGCAAGACTAATTAGATGAACACAAAATAATCAAAACCTACTTTGTTGGCACCATATAAGATTTAAACATTTTATCCACGTAGTGTATTATACCAAGTCAACTATCATCCATAAAACATAACTAGTCTTCATAATATATTGCATTCACTGAGTCAAATAAGACTAGAACGTAATTCTCCAAACCAATAGTTAATCTTAAAAGAAAAAACCTTCTAGATCTGAGAACACATTAATTTCCCATCATACTACTAGCAAAGAGAAAATCAACAAAAGCACAACATAAGAATGTTCACCTTAGTAGAATGCAGAGTCTCCAATAAAATATGCCAAACACAGAGCAATAGTATGATATAGAGTTAAATTTTGTCAGAGATTACTTTCTTCTCACAACAAATTATGTCTCAAGATCTAGGATATAGTTGTCTGAATGAGTCAAGAGAACATGGCTAAGAGATTAGAGTCATATCAGTGTTGGACTATTATTGTCATTGATGTCAAAAGGGTGAAAAAGGTACAAATTTGCTATGGATTTTTTGAGAAGATTTCATAAAGGTTTTGTGTGATATGGAGTATCGGGATTTTAGTTATCGGCACATCAAGTGTACACAAAATATTGTTCCTATGGCATCAAATCCAATAGGTCCTATCACCCAATATTCCTCTTTGAGGTCAATAATATCAAAATCTAAGCCTACATCTCTAAGGATATTAGAGTTGATAGAGGCATAAAGGGCACCATAATCTTTGATTCCCTTATGCCTCCAATATAACATGCTTGCACAATTTTTTGATCATTCAATCAATATCGGGGTGACTTCATGCTATCAATGTGACATGGTTGGTTATCCCTACGATGGTCCAATGGTCCAATGGTCACTTCATTAGTGAGAGTAAATGTCACCAACAAGACCTAAAATCTTGTCTCCTTGACACAATGAGGAGAAGGTAGCTTCCCGTAGTGGGACCCATGTATAATGATGTTGCTGATAGGAATGATGGTGCTAGCCCATTGAATGGTGAGATTGGATGAGCCATAATACACATCCTTGTTGTGGATTACAAATCATTGACATGGATTATGATGCTACAAACATGAGGATGACAAGGTGAGTTTGGACCCTAAGTGGAGTGTGGAAGCCTTATTGACATGAGTGAACATCATCGGTAGGACACTTAAGGCTCTCCCCTTGATACAACGATGACCTTCCCATCATATGGACAAAGTGACATCTCTAGCACTTTGAATAAGGTCTCTTTGATAGAACAATAAAAGAATGAATGCTGATTTTTTGACCGAACAAGATAACACTTAATGCATATTTTTGTGAGATAGGAACATTGGTAGGACTAGGGATGGCATCCCACTGACAAAACATTAAAGTTCTAAGTGGAACCCAATTGTCATGATGGTTAATACATCACAATGAACGATTGCTCAGTATATCATTTTGCATCAATGTTGAAAATGGTGTGGAAATGACCTATAGGTTATGGCCCTGATTAGATAACATGACAAGAATATTGATGGGAGTTTGAATGGATTCCCAATGATAGAGTGAGATGATAGATCGATAATGAAATATACTCTCTCAATTTTTTTTGATTTTGAATAACAAATACAATGTAACCAAGCACCCATTAAGGTTTGCTTAACCCAAAATGTTAGATGAAAGAACTCTAACCAAGAATGTGCCCTAAAAGAACTTAAGGAGGAGGGGTGGGCATATGGTCAGAGGATCCCTAGGATCTACTAAATCAAAGTTACAATGATTACAACTAAAAGAGAGAGTCTAAACTCAACACCAAGAATGTGCACTCAAGATCCTTTAATAGGCGAGGTGCTAACATATGGTGTAGTGTTAATTTATGAATTGAAAGAACATAGGTGGATGACCAACCATGAGAGAATTTCCTCATTACCACCAAACAGTGGGGGGCAAAGATTACAATTTTAACACTTTGTCTATTGTGGCAGGCATCCACTCAAGAGTGGGAATTCTTCACTTTACAATGGGTAAGATGAGAGAATCCAGTTTATTCTCCACACTGGCGGTAAACCATCTAGGGGTTCTTAATGTTAGCTTTAGAAATTACAAGTAAATGCAGCAATAACATATGGTTGGATTAGTACTACTATTTCACAACCTTACAATCCAGTAATCTGCAATTTACGAGTATTACAATGATAGACAAAGCCACAATGTGAAGAATTATTATCTCAATCTAGAAAGCTCTTAAACATTGAAAAGGAAGCTAAAATATGATCTCTTTGAAGTTTGATAATTAAAATCAGCAAACTGAACCTCTAAATCAACAACTTGTGAATCAATGAAATGCTTATATCTTAATCGATTTACCTCTGAATTGTGTGAAACCAAGTGCAATGAACCTTTGGAGGATAGGTTTCGATGCCATGATGAAGAAAAAGCTCCAAAAATCAAACATTTATTTATTGGCACAATTCCCAATGCGAACAAGAAGATATAGCCCTAGCAAGGGCGATTTTGCTAGTAAAAATCATACACTTTGAAATAAAATCTAGAATTTGCTAAGAAGGGTCACCATTACCTTAGAAATGATATTATTGAATGCCCATAATGAGAATAAAATGATACAAGAAGATATTAACAAATTCAACTTTTAGTTGTGTAAATATCAATAACTTCAAATCTAGAAAACATACCACAATTCTCCACTTTGAAGCTCAATATGTACTTCTGAATGAAGAACACTCTTAATCCATCATCTAGGGAACCATAGTTTCAGGTTTGAAGAGTGGAATAGAATTTTCTAAGCTTTCCCTTAGCTAGATTCTGGATTTCAAACCAACAACATAACTTTGCTTTCCAAAACATAACATAATCAGCTCTCCACAATGCAACAATATATAAGTTTCAATGGGAAAATGAAACATTCTAAATTCCAAGAAGTTGAATTACTTCAACTTCCCAAGAGATGCACCTTTAACCATTCACTTTATTGTGAAATAATAAAACATTGTCCCCTTCCCTTTAGGCATCTATTTTACTTTGCAACAATAAAGCATTTAATAAATCATTAAATGCTCAACACGACCCTTTAATGTCCCCTCTTTGAAACAACATGAAATTATTACTCCTAGGCGTGAGGGTATAGCTTAAAACATGAAATTGACTAAGTATAACACTTAGTCCAAGGAGATAACCAAAACCAGTGCCAGTACTAAAACTGATGGATTACCACAAATAGCATGATGAACTAAGCTGAACTACAGATGATGATACTGCCAAGATTAGACTTACTAAAAATAGCCACTGCCAAAAGTAGTAAGTTCACTTAAACTCAATAGAAAGCCAAACTAATTGACCACACTGAACTGCAAAATATTGAGTTTTTGTTAGAGTGATACTGCTATAAATATACTTACCGAAAATATCATATTTCTATAGATAGTAAGTTTTCCAAAACCCCATCTATATACCAACAGAGGAGTATCATGAATTACTATAAATAGTAAGTTTTCCCATTCTGTTTAGCCTACGAGTTTATGGAAACAGGCTAAATCAGGGACATTACAGTCCACCCTTCCCAAAATTGCTTGTCCTCAAGCAATGCCACCACTTTCCAAGAAAACTATTTGATCCATACTTTTCCAAGTAGGATCCCGGGGTCCCAAATCCATCTTTGAGAGGACCCACCATGTTGATTCCACATCACTCTAATCACACAAGAATAACCAACACTCCAAATCTTCACTAACCCTCCTTGTAACCCCAAAGAGTTACCATATCTGAGATCCAAACTGATAGACTTGGAAGAACTTATGTGAAAAAAAACTTGCAGCATCTCATGTCTTGAAAACTCTGAGGAGTCAAAAACAACAATACCACAATCTAGCACATTCCTGAGCAATAAGGCAAATAATTTTCTCAATTCAAAAGCATGCTCCATGTCATAACTCCCCATAACATCAAGCAAAGTCATGACAACATATGTGACTCTTCCAACACTTCTTACAAAGGAGAGAGCAAATCCTTGCAAGAGATCCCCCATCACATCCTCAAAATTCTTTGAAGATGTATAATGCCTTCTTTGAAAAATACTGATATAATTGAGATGACACCATGAAAAACTTACAAATTTCACCCCATGAGTCTCCAATTGGTGGACCAAATATGTTTCTAACTTACTACCCCAAACACTAGTATAAGAGAAAACATAGGGAAAGCCACTGTTGAACATTAGAGAACATCCCATACATGAATTATGGTTGTACTGTAACAACATTTTCCTCATTCGAGGCTTAAAATCAGTCCTAGTAGTATACTAGAAAGTTCGAAAATGGAAACATAGACCAACTAACAGGTCTGATTTAGACAATTTGAAATCTGATTTATGAAAAATCAGCATCCTCAACAATAAGCAACAACTGCAACAAAATAATCTCTCATTAAGATTGGCATAGCTGCTCATGAACAAGGCTGGTGGCTTCTTCAATGAAGGTCCCAATGGCACCAAAAACCATCTTCCAATCATATTTCAATCCCAAAACACCAATTTATGATCAGAAATAAAAATCCAATAACAGGAAAAGAAGGTAGTAGCAATCATAGAACTGAAATTTTTACACTTATCTCTCCAACCAACCTTCTTTTTATGCTTACCATTCTTCATTAAAAAATACTTGAGATCCCAAATACTAACATTCAATTGGAGACAAGTTCCAACACAAGAGATGATGATCTCAAGAACAATTTTAAAATAATGTGCTAGTTTATCCCTTTTAGAATTTTCAATATTATCTTTTTGCCAAGTAATGCCACCATCCCATACTATCAACAATGCAGTGCCATTTCTCAAGCCGAGAATTTTTCTTACATGAATCATCTAATTCTCTTGTTCCATCTGGATAAAAAATTATTGAAACTCCAAGAGGTAATCAACAAACCTATGTTCGTTGAAGAAATGGAACCCAAAATCTTTTTTCATATATTGTCGGAAAGATTCCATGAACCCTTCATCAAATAAATCCTAAAATCTATCACTCTAAGAGAAGGTGGTGATGAACTAAAATATGAAAAGAGTCTCACAAACATCCTCATAAAAAATTAAAAAAAACCTTCATCTTCATGGCCATTAACTTTTTTTTGATGAACAATAATAATGTACTCATTTATTTGTGCTCCAAGAGTTACCAATTCTTGCTGAGTGAGTGCACTAGGAGCAACATTAGATTCAACTTCATGCAAATCTCATATCAACTCTCCAACACTAGAAGACAAACTCAAATTTACTCCTTCAGTAATCTATGAAGAAATTCCTTCATCAATATCAAAAAGAGGATTTACATAAACCTTATTAATACCTTCTTCATACAACAAATTGTCAAAAGCCTAAAAAAATTGTTCATGAGAGTTTGAATACTTTGGTTTCTCAGGACAACATTCCAATTCATATGTTTCTTTTATGAGATCAAGCTCATCAAGAATTAACTGAAGCTCCTCAGACCTTCTTTATTTTTCTTGCTCCCATGAATAATGTACAGCAGAAATTTGATTCTCTGCTTCAATTACAGTCTCATGCACTTCTTGCAACTTGGCTTTGGTGAGCTCGTTACACTCCAATGCCTTGTCGGAAATTTTGGCCACTTTGTCTTTAACACGAATGATGTGAAAAATAATTGATTTGATTTCCTCCAAGGAAAACTTAATGAACTTCATATCAAAAATGGAGATTTAACATACATCCTCTCCTCTAGGCACAACATAAATCAAATTTTCAACTTCATCAAGCTGTGACAAAAATTGAATTCCATTTTCAGTTGTTTGTGAGCTTGAACTGAAATCTTCATATGCTGGCTGAGATGTTGTAGAAAAAATTTGATGGAAAAAGATTTGAAAAATCATTTGAGCTACACTTCCCAACTTTTCTAGCATGTGATTGACACTCTTCATCATTCCATCCATAGTGCCTTCCAATTCCTTAGCTTTTATCCTTAGCTTGTTTTTAAGTCAGGAGAAATCTGCCTTATGACTACTAGAAACATCTCTTTCCACATTATTTTCTACACATGATTCAAGGGAGTCAGTCAAATCAACTTTGTAGTGGGAAGAGACTTCAGCTTCCTCTTTCTTTTGGCTTTCAAACCAGCATTCTCCCAAATTTTAAAAAGGCAATTCATTGGTTGAACACATATCTTCTACCAACCGAACTTCTCCTTCATTTGGATCTGCACTTATGATCTCATCATGCAGCTCCATGTCAACTCTTGTTTCTAGAAGTTCTTCTCTTGGATTTTCAACTTGAGGCTCCTTAACACCCATTGACTCAGTGTTCTCTACTATAGGATAGATGGAAACTCCTTGAACATTTACTATGAATTCGAAGGGATTCCAACTTTCATCCTCCTCTTCACCTTCGGGAATCTCTTCTTTGTCCCCAACAGTATTATTCAAAAATGGCTTCAATTTTTCTTCACATTGACTGAAAATTCCTTTGACTAACAAATCAGCAGTTGGAGAAATCTACTCTTCTCATTCAAAGGCATTCTTGAAAAGGACTTGAACACTTTCGGGAAGAGTATCAACTTCTTTGATGGTGTCAATTAGAACATTTTTAACATCTGCAAACACCCCCTCTTCCTACTCATTCTAAGTTGCAGTGAATAGATAATCAAACAAATGGTAAATCTGATTTTCCATCCCCAATTCTATCAGAAGGATGCAAGTTCCTATTTCTGAAAATGTCTTTAGGACAATAGCTCTTCTTGGAAACACAACACTCCCAATTTCATCCATATCTTGAAAACTCTCCACGATCATACTTAATATGGTCTTCATAGTTTCTTCATCATAGGGCAATTGTGGCTCCACAATCCTTATCACTTCCATGAAACAAGAAGAAATCAATAGCTTAGTTCTTTCATCTTGATGCCTCAAACAATATGGCTGATTTAAAACATTAACTGCAGGATTTAATGTCAACTGCATTTCTTTTGAAAGTGATGGCTTCACTTGTCTCAAACATTGTTCTAAAAAATGAATAATATTCTCTTCATTTCTCCTTGATTGGAATTCTTTTCCAAGTCTCTTTCCAGCCAAAAAGAGAGTCTCCACCAACTTCCTCTCTTGTTCATTAGCCATACCTTAATTTGACAAGACAAGGTCTTGCAAACCTCTAAGAAGGTGTCAACTTCAAAAACTTTTGAAGCTAAAACTAAAATTTGTTCTGCTTTTTGATGTAGTATCTATCTTCTTTGACTCTCATCTAATAACCGAAGTGCTGAAACTCACAGGATGGCAGGAAAATAGGCTTCGATACCACTAAAATATACTCTCTCAATTTTTTTTAATTTTCAATAACAAATACAATATAACCAAGCACCCATTAAGGTTAGCTTAACCCAAAACATTGCATGAAATAACTCTAACCAAGAATGCACCGTAAAACCACTTAAGGAGGAGGGGCGGGCATATGGTCAAAGGATCCCTAGGATCTACTGAATGAAAGTTACAAAGATTACAACTAAAAGAGAGATTCTAAACTCAACACCAAGAATGTGCACTCAATATCCTTTAATAGGAAAGGTGCTAGCATATGGTGGAGTGTTAATTTCTGAATTGAAATAACATAGGTGGATAACCAGCCATGAGAGAATTTCCTCACTACCACCAAATAGTGGGGGGAAAAGCTTACAATTTAAACACTTCATCTATTGCAATAGGTTTCCACTCAAGAGAGATAATTCTCCACTTTATAGTTGGTAATATGAGAGATTCAAGTTTATTCTGCACATTGGTGGTAAACCATCTAGGGGTACTTAATGTTAGCTTTAGAAATTACAAGTAAATGCAGCAATAACATATGGTTGGATTACTACTACTAATTCACAACCTTACACTCCAATAATCTACAATTTACAATTAATACAATGATAGACAAAGCCACAATGTGAAGAATGATTATCTCAATCTATAAAGCTCTTAAACATTGAAAAGGAAGCTAAAATATGATCTCTTTGAAGTCTGATAATTAAAATCAGCAAACTAAAACTGTAAATCAGCAACTTGTGAATAAATGAAATGCTTATATCTTAATAGATTTACCTTTGAATTGTGTGAAACCAAGTGTGATGAACCTTTGGAGGATAGGCGCCCATGCCATGATGAAGAAATAGCTCCAAAAACCCAACATTTATTTATTGGCACAATTCCCAATGTAAACAAGAAGGTATGGCCCTAGCAAGGGCGATTTTGCTAGTAAAAGTCATACACTTTGAAAGAAAATTGGAATTTGCTAAGAAGGGTCACCATGACCTTAGAAATGATATTATTGAATGCCCATAATGAGAATAAAATGATACAAGGAGATGTTAACAAATTCAACTTTCACCTGTGTAAATATCAACAACTTGAAATCTAGAAAACACACCACAATTCTCCACTTTGAAGCTCAATATGTACTTCTAAATGAAACACACTCTCAATCCATCATCTAGGGAACCATAGTTTTAGGTCCAAAGAGTGGAATAGAATTTTCTAAGCTTTCCCTTAGCTGGATTATGGATTTCAAACCAGTAGCATAACTTTGCTTTCCAAAACATAACACAATCAACTCTCCACATTGCAACAATATATAAGTTTCAATGGGAAAATGAAACACTCTAAATTCTAATAAGTCAAATCACTTCAACTTCCCAAGAGATGCACCTTTAACCATTCACTTTATTGTGAAATAATAAAACATTATCCCCTTCCCTTTAGGCTTCCATTTTACTTTGCAACAATAAAACATTTAATAAATCATTAAATGCTCAACATGACCCCTTAATGTCCCCTCTTTAAAACAACATGAATTTATTACTCCTAGGTGTGGGGGTACAACTTAAAACATGAAATTGACTAAGTATAACACTTAGTCCAAGGAGATAACCAAAACCAATGCCAATACTAAAACTAATGGATTACCACAAATAGCATGATGACCTAAGCTAAACTGTAGATGATGATACTACCAAGATTAGACTTACTAAAAATAGCCACTGCCAAAAATAGTAAGTTTGCTTCAACTCAACAGAAAGCCAAACTGATTGGCCACACTGAACTGCAAAAGATTGAGTTTCTGCTAGAGTGATAGTGCTATAAATATACTTACCAAAAATAACATATTTCTATAAATAGTAAGTTTTCCAAAACAACATATGTATGCCAACTGAGCAGTATCATTACTTACTATAAATCGTAAGTGTTCCCATTCTATTTAGCCTATGAGTTTATGGAAATAGGATAAATCCAATTGTAGAGTGTAGGGCTAAATTAGGGACATTACAGACAATGGTATTTTAAGCGACAAATTATCCAATGGTCAAGGTTTAGAGACACTACACTGAATGTTGATCATAGGATCAAGGCATAGAGGAATAGATCACCATTTTGAGTTCAAATTTAGAGATCTGCACAACTATTACAAGTATGAACAAGCAATTTAGCTTGTAATCGATATGAGAATGAGAATTAAATGATCTATCTATTTCAACAATAATTGTAATGAGATTTGATGCACATGGCGGTAATTCAGATGATCACAAAGACAAAAATCAAGATCAGATCATATTGAAAATAAAATACATTAAATGCATAATCAGATTTTAGGATTTGATAGAGAGAACAAAGGAAAATTATATGTATTAAAAATAAATGTTGTGTGGCTCAATGAAAAAGTATCTTGTTGGTGAGGTTTTTAGGAGAAGGAAACCCTTATAGGATGTGAGGGATGATCGATTCGATGTTGTAGATCTTGAGGTAATAATTGTAGGTTGGTAAAGAAGGAAGAAAATAAAGTATTGTATATATGTTTTGAGTCTATGAGAGTGTCTAGTTTGCGAGTGCATAGAGTGTTGAACAAAGATATGTATAGATGGGAATAGGATAGAGAAGAGAGTGCAAAGTAGAGGAGAGTGAAGAAAAAAGTATCTATTGTTGAGAGTGCAACTATAGAAATAGAGTGTAAGTGGTAATAAGTGTAACATTGTATTGTATGCATTGATGAAACTTAGGTTGATGTAGAACTACTCATATGCATATTTGAACTTGTAATTCTACAAGAGGATGTATCCTCCATCTGCATTGAGTTGTAGCTCAGATTAGGGTATTGTAGCATCTTTGAATTTGTTGCTTTTAAATCAAGAATTTTAAGCTTCCTTGGGATTGTAGCCCTTAAAACTTGTAACTAAAATTTTATGTTTGTGAAGCTAGATTAGGATAGTAGATCCTAGCAACATTTCTCACCATGGTTTTTTCCCATTTTGAGTTTTCAACATATATCTGGTGTTATGTGATGTTTTTGTTTGGATGAATATTTCTCTATCACATGGTTAATATCTAAAAATTAAGGTTTAAAGAAAGTAATATGTACAATAGGTTTTAAAAGCTAAATTTTTAGTATCTATTGATTCACCCCCCTCTTAGTAGATCATTGTGCTCCAAAAATTGGTATCAAAGCACCAAGTTCCCTAGCATAAGCTTAATCAATTCAAGTAGATCTTGGTTAAGTGAACGCAATTACATTTTAGGAAGGCTCAAACAAGCCACCTAGGTTTGATGGAGAAAACTATGCAAAATTGAGCTCATTAATGGAAGGATACTTAGTTTCTCTTGGAACTGAATTCTATGCATGTATTGAGACACAATATACTATTCTTTCTACTATTCCCACTAATCCTACAACAAAGAATATTCATGAGGACAATAAGAAAGCTTGGTTTATTATTATGAACAACTTGTCTGACTCTGTGCATACAAAAGTTATGCATTGTAAAACTGCTTATGATTTATGGGAAGAATTGAAGAAAATCTATGAAGGTGACAACAAAGAGAAGTTAGAAAAGTTATAAGTGCTAAGAGAAAAATTTGAAGGGTTGACAATGAACGAAGAAGAGAATATTGTAGACTATCTTCAGAGAGTTGATGATGTGGTAAATTCCATTAAAGGATATGGTGTAGATCTGAAAGAAGATTTTGTGTTGAAATTTCTTAGGGCCATTACAAATAAATATGATGCCAAGATTTCTACTATCGAAGAAAGAAGAGAAATTGATAAACTTACTCTTGATGAGGTGTATGGCATAATCACTGCATATGAGATGAGAATTCCAAGTGTTGAATCATCTAGGATATAAGCTACATTTAAGGTTGTTAAGAAAGAAAAAGATGAAGTTCATAAGAAACAAAAATCTGCTATCATTACATCTAAATATGAAGAAATTGATGAGGCAAAAGAAAACTTCATAAGAATGCTAAGAAGAGGATCCAAAAAGTATAAAGGTAGTCTCCCTTTTAAGTGTTTTAACTATGGCAGAATAGGTCATTTTTCTTCAAAGTGGTCATATGGTAAAGAAGATAGTTCTAAGAAAGAATTTGAAAGTAGAAAAAAGAAAGAAATTTGGAAAGATGAAGGAGATTTTTTATATCAATGAAGAAAGTGAAGTGTTTGATGCTAGTGATTTTTCTGAACAGGATCAAGGCTATGCCCTTGTAATGAGGGATGATAGAATAAATTTTTTATTCATGGCTAAAGAAACTAAGGGTCGGGAAGATGCATAAATTGAGGACTCATATGAAGGAGCAGAGGAGGCATCTCTTGATATTGAAGGAGACCTAATTAGTTCTCTTGAAGATATTAATAAACTAAGAGACAAATATGATGATCTTAAGATAAAAAATAAGAAGCTAAAAAGGAATGCTCAAAAATAGACTAATAGATTAACACGAGAACTTGAAGAGTCCAAAAAGGTGTTAGTAGGATTGAAAGTTCATGTAGAAGAGCTTAAAATAATTGAGAATGTCATGAAATCTAAATTCTAATCTGAGATGGATAGACTAGTAGGTCAGAAATGGACTAAAGCTAAAAGGTGGTACAAATATTCTAAATGAATTGATAAGTACACAAAATCCTACAAATAAAGAGAAATCTGGTTTAGGTTTGGAAAAAGGGAAGAATTCATTTATGGATGTCTCTGCAAAACTTTATAAAAGATTTAGAGAAGGAGAAAAATCAGTCCCAAGTAAAGAAAGATAGACAAAGAGGAAGCTCCTAAAGATGAAAAAAAATCTGATAAAGAAAATAAATTAGTCGAAGTCAAGGAGGACAACCAAATAATTCTTGATCAAGAAAAGAAGATGCAAAACATAAAAAGAGAAGACAATGATGGATTCACATGAGTACATTATCCAAGGAGGCCTAGAAAAATAAGATCAACTCATTCAGATAAAGGAAACTACATGACCAGGTACTCATCGTATTTCAATGGGTATTTATATACTTGTAACAATTTTGGTCATAGGGCTAGAGAATGTAGAATTATTCCATGGAAGAATACAAATTTTGCAAGAAAGAATGAATTTTCTCCCTTGGTTGATATGAATATAATTTGTTATAATTGCAAAAAATTTGGTCATATAGCTACAAACTATAGAGAAATATTTATAGGACCATGTGTGAAATTTGAGAAGAATAAATCCTCACCTGCTACTAAATAGAAAGGAAATAAGACTTCTCAGACAGAAGAATTTTTTTTGAAAAGAATCACAAGAAGATATGGAAGGAGAAATAGCAAGGCTCTTGCATCACTCAATCTATGATTTCCCAAATGAATTTACATGCAAAAAAAAAGGATCTATGGATTATTGATAATGGTTTCTCCAAGCACATGACTGGAGATAAAAATAAACTCATTAAGCTTAAAATGAAAAAAGGAGGCTTAATAATTCTAGGTGATCATACTGCTATCAAGATTCATGATAAAAGAATTCTAAGCATAGATGGAAAGAAAATAAATAAATATATGCTCTATGTGGAAGATCCAAAACATAATCTTCTTAGAGTCAACTATATATGTGATAATGGATACAAAGTATTTTTTAATTTTGAAGGCTACAAGATAAGATTAAATGGTAAAATAATTTCTCAAGGGATAAGGATTGATAATAATATCTACAATTTATGTGAAGTGGAAGGAAAAATATGTCTAATCAGTCAAGCAGATGGAAGTTGTTATGACATAGAGGACTAGTACATGTAAATATTGACAACATGGTGAAAATAAGTTCAAAAGGCTTGGTTAGAAATATGCCTAAGATTGCAAATACTGATAACATCATTTGTCGAGGTTGTCAGCAAGGAAAGAAAACAAAGTTTAAATTTCCCATAAAGAATTACTCTACTATGAAATCCTTGGAAATAATCCATATTGATCTATGTGGTCCAATGAGGACAAGATCATTTCAAGGAGAAATATATTTCATGTTGTTGATTGATGACTATACTAGAATTACATGTCACATTTTTTAGGGAGAAGGTAGAGGTATTTGAAGCATTTAAAAGTTACAAGAAGCTAGTAGAAAATGAGTCTGGGAGAAGAATAAAATATCTTAGGTCAAAAAAAGGTGGAGAATTCATGTCAAGAGAGTTCATGGAATATTGTGAAGATCATGGAATCAAGTGCCAGTATTCAGCCCCAAGAACACCACAACAAAATTGTGTGGTAAAGAGAAGAGATAGAATCATGAAGGAGATGGCCAAAGATATGTTGAATGAGGAAAACCTTGAAGATACTCTTTTTAAATTAGTGCAAACTATTGTATACATTCAAAACAAAAAACGTATAAGATCTAATAATGGTAGAATGTCAAGTGAATTATGGTTTGCTAGGCCTGCATCAGTCAAGCATTTCAAATTATTTGGTAGTAAGTACTATATTAAAAGAGAATATGCAGACTTAGGAAGTTTTGAGTCAAGATGTGATGAGGGGATATTCTTGGGGAATTCCAACCAAAACAAAGCTTATAAAGTGTTACAATAAGAGATTGCATAGAATTGTAGAGAGTGTACATGTCAGGGTTGATGAAAGTATAAATCGGGTTCAGCCTAGTAGAAAAAATCTTGAAAGTGAGTCAGATGAGGATGACATAGGTGCATGATTTGAATAAGGGGAACAAGAAGAAGAGAATGAGAAAGAGGTTGAACATGCTCCTACAAAATATGTGCAAAAACATCATCTTGCAGATCAAATAATTGGTGACAATAATGTAGGAGTGAAAACTAGAAGGAGACTTGCAAAGGACAAGGAAAAAGTAAAATTTTCTCTCTTGTCTTAGTTTGAACCAATTTTTTTTTACGAAGCCACTAAGGATGAAAGTTGGTTAAAAGAAATGGAAGAGAAACTCAATCAAATTGAAAAAAAAAACTTGGGGATTGGTTCCTAGACCATCAAAAAAGAATGTAATAGGCACAAAATGGGTATTCAGAAACAAGTTGAATGAAGATGGAGCTATGGTAAAAATAAAAGCAAGACTAGTGTGAAAAGGATATGAACAAGTAGAAGGGTTTGATTTTGAAGAAATGTTTGCTCCAGTTTCACAAATTAGAAGCTATTATAATATTTCTTGCATTTTTTCTATATAATGGTTTTAAAGTTTATCAAATGGATGTCAAATCTGCATTTTTAAATGGAAACCTTGAAGAGTTAGTATATATTGAGCAGCGAGAAGGTTTTAAGCTATCAGATAATGATGACTATATTTGAAAATTGAGGAAATAATTATATGGTTTGAAGAAAGCACCAAGGGCTTGGTATTCAAGATTAGATAAATATATACAACAAAAATTATTCAAGAAAGGTTGTGCTAATAGAAATCTATATCTCAAATCTAAGGGTAAGAAAATGATCATTATTTTAGTTTATGTAGATGATATTATATTTTTTGGTAGAAATTATGTGATGTGCAAAATATTTTCTACAAACATGCAAGATGAGTTTGAAATTTCTGTGTTAGGAGAACTCTTATTTTTTCCTAGTTTATAAAATTATGCAAACTAATAAAGGTGTTTTTATATCACAAACCAAGTATGCAAAATAAATTCTTTAAAATTTTGGCATGGAGGATTGTAAACTAGTCGGTACTCCCATGGTTACTAGATGCAAGTTGAGTAAATTAGATGAGTCACCTAATGCAAATAAGAATTTGTATAGATCAATTATTGGAATTCTACTATATCTAACTACATCAAGGCCTGATATAATGCAAGCAATTTGTATGGTAGCTAGGTTTCAGGAAAACCAAAAGAATCACATGTTAATGCAGTAAAGAGAATCTTTAGATACATCAAAAGAACTGTTGACTATGATTTATGGTATACCAAATGAAAATATTTCACATTGAAAACATATAAAAATGTAGATTGGGTAGGTAGTGTGGATTAAAGAAAGAGTAATAGTGGAGGATTTTTCTTCTTGGGGAACAAATTGGTTTCCTAGATGAGAAAAAATCAATATTCTATTACTCTTTCTACAATAAAAGCATAATTTGTTGTAGAAGTTTCATGTTGCACTCAAGGCTTATAGATTAAGCATAAATTAACGGACACCAAGGTAGATTACAATGAGCCCATTTTGATTCTTTGGGAAAATTAAAGTGCCATTAATGTCATAAATAATGTAGTGATGGACTCTAGAACAAAGAATATATCAATCATCACTTCATTAGAGAAAAGGTTGTAGATAAGGAAGTCGACATGGAGTATGTTCCTACCAAGGAACAAGTGGTTGATATATTTACAAAAACTCTTCCTATAGATTATTTTGAATACCTAAGGTGAAATATGGGATTAGTTTCTTCCACCTCATATCTCTAAACTCTAGTGATAGGGAATGCATCTAGGGGGAGCTTCATTGATTAGTTATTCAACCCTCGTTAAGATTAATGTGATCAAGTCATGTCAATTGTAGAGTTCAAAATTGGAGCATTTCTAATGACTTGATGGTTGCAGAGTTCAAAATTGGAACCTTTCTTCAAGGGGAGTGTACCCTTTTCCATTGATGTCAAAGGGGGAGAAAGTTGATGCTACACAAAAGAGATGAGATGTATGTCACAAGGGGAGCTGTAGTGTTAAAGTATGCTAATCAAATTGGTGTGGAGTTTTAGAAGTGCCTGCTTGAACAGTTAGATTTTTTCCATCAATGCCAAAGTGGGAGATTTTTAGCGTAGTGTTGTCATTGATGTCAAATGGGTAAACAAGATACAAATTCATGATGGATTTTACTAGAGGATTTTAGAAAGGTTTTGTGCAATATAGATTATCTAGCTTTTGGTTGTCAACACATCGGGTGTAAACAACATATTTTTTATATGGCACCAAAATTGATAGGTCCTATCACCCAATATGCCTTTGTGAGGTCAGTGATATCGACATCTAATCCTATGTTTCTAAGGATATTGAATCTGATAGAGGCAAAAAAGGCACTATAATCTCTAATTCCTCGATGCCTCTATTTGAACATGCTCATGTGATTCTCTAATCATCCAATCAATATCAGGGTGACTTCATGCTATCGATGGTACATGGTTGGTCATCCCTACAATGGTTTGATGGTCCAATCATCACTTCATCGATGAGAGTAAATTTCATTAGTGGGACCTAAGATCTTGTGCCCCTGATGCAACAATGACAAGGAAACATCCCACAATGGGACCTAGGTATAATGATTTTGGTAAGAAGGATGACAATGCTAGCACGTGGCATGGCAAGATTGGATGAACTACAATCCACATCCTTGTTGTGGATTATGAAGCATTGACATGGATGATGATGCTACAAACATGAGGACGACAAGGTGAGTGTAGACCCTAGGTGGATTATTAAGCCTTATTGGTGTGAGTGAACATCATCGGTAGAACACTTAAGGCTATGTCCCCAATACAATGATGACCTTCCTATCAGATGGAAAAAGTGACATCACCATAATACTGAAGAAGGTCTCTCTTATATAATTATAGAAGAATGAATGTCCATTATGGAACCAACTAGGATAACACTTAATGCATATTGGTGTGACATAGGCACATCAATAGGATTGGGGATGGAATCCCCCGACAAAAAAATGAAGTTGTAAGTGGAACCCAAGTGTGATGATGGTTAATAGATGGCAATGAATGATTTCTCAATATGTCATTTCACATCATTGTTGTGAATGACGTAGTGATGATATGGATGAAATGTAGGTTGTGGGACCGATTAGATAACATGGCAAGAATATTGGTGGGAGTCTTAATGGAGTCCCAATGATAAAGCAATATGATAGATCGACAATGGTGGTTTAAGTGATTGATTATCCAATGGTCAGGGTTTAAAGACACTACAATGAATGTTGATCATAGGATCAAGGTGTGAAGGAATAGATTGATGAACAAAGTTCAAATGTAGAGATATTTATGATCATGAAAAGTGTGAATGAGGGTTTCAACTAGTAAGTGACATGGAAATGAGAATTAAATGATCTATATATTGCAACAATAATTGTAATGGGATTTGATGCATAGGATAGTGGTTTAGATGATCACAGAGAAAATAATCAAGATCAGATCATATTGACAAGAGAATACATTAAATGCATAATTAGATTTTAAGATTTAATAGAGAGAAGAAAGGAAAATTATCTATATCAAAAATAAATGTTGTGTGGTAAGGAAGATTCTTTGTATCAAAAATAATGTTGTGTGGCTCAATGCAGAAGTAGCTTTCTAGTGAGGTTTGCAAGAGAAGGTAACCCTAATAGGATGTGAGGGTTGATCTGGTCGATGTTGTGAATCTCTAGGTAATAATTGTAGCTTGGTAAAGAAGGAATAAAATCAAGTATTAAATAGATGTTTTGAGTTTGCAAGAGTGTCAAGATATGAACACATCCTTGAATTGACCTAAAGAAGAACCTCTAAGACTCTTCAGGATAGCCTTCCATGACACTTTACCTTCTTCCCATGAACCTTTTGCATTGACAAGAGTCTTGTAAAATAGATCAATTTTAGTTAAGGAATCTACACCATTTGTTAAAGTATTGGGAAAATATTAATCTTTGATAATTCGCTAATACAACTAAGAGAACTTGAAACAAAAGTATGTCTAAGTTTAATCATGTCTCTAAGTGCCACAAATCTATTGATAAAAATTGGTCCTTCAATCTTGTAGAGAGAATATTTTTTCCTAAATCTACACAATGTAGGACCACCTTTGATTATCTTTATCTTCTACTAACCTATATGTATCTACTTGATTTCTCAATCGGGACTCACTCATCCTTATCTCACTTCTCATATCTAGTGTACTGCCAGACCAAAGTAGGCAAAGAGAAAGTAGTTCATGTGCCTCTTTTTCACAACCTTGTACACTCTCCAATTCATTTATTACTCAATCAAGTGAATTCAAACATTTTCCTTTGATATCTTCCAAAATTCCTTCATCAGACCTAATTCCAATAGGCATTTCAAGTTCAAAGATGTATACCTTCAAAGAATTAATCATTCTATAGATATTCTCCACAAAAAAATAGATGAATCCAAATTAGCATTAGGAATAACCTTTTACAATTCTTCCAAATATCTTTGAATATTTACTCTTTCATGCTCATGTTCAAGCTCAATTTCTTCTGCACCTTCTTGCTTAACAACACTCTTCCTTTTCTTCCATGTTTCGGTCATGCTATTGGAGGTACCTTCTGCATTGAGATCATTAGGGATTTCTAAAATAATTTTAGCATATTTATCAACTTTAGCTTCTGACACTTTATAATCCAATTTAGATATCCAAAATAACCTTGATTTAGCTGCTTCCATGTGAAAAAAATTTGTAGACACAAGAAAATTTATACTTCGAGATTATCTTTCCACAACACTTACTAGAATCATAAACCTTTTGTTCATTTTCATTTGAAATGTTCCAAAGAATACAATAAGGGAAGACTCTTGCACATCAAAACTACCAATATTTATCATTAAGTTCCTAATTTGATAGGTGATAGGCTTTTAATTTGACCATTTTATCCTTCCTATTACTAGTAATTCTCTCAAAAAGTAAAAGAGTAAACAAACAACCAAATTTACATACCAGAATGTATTCTTCTTACTCTTCTTGATCTCCTTTAAATTCATCAAAAGATGTATACAAATTAATTTTAAAAACTCATCTTCCATACCTCTTATTACCATATCAACAACAGTATGGACTAAAGCAATAGAAATTGTAAGGTCATTTTTACAGATACAAAATTTATGACCAATGACCATATCAACATACCTTATTACCGGATCAATAATCAAACTCAAATAAATCTCTTTTCCCTTAGAAATCACACTTGTAACCTCAATTATTTCTTTTCCATCCACAACCTTCAATTTGGGAACTGGTTCGAAGGAACAAAAACTAGTCACATCTCTAATAGGTTCTCTAGAAATCAAATTCACCTCATTTATCCACAACTATTTATCATGAATTTTTCTCAACACTATTCAAATATGCTTCTTCTCAAATTCAAACAAGGGAAATTTCTTCCAAACATCCAAATTTTTCTCAACTAATATTCTATAAGCATCATGGCTATCTTTCAATTCACTTTCCCAAAGCATGTTCAACTGAACTGATGACTTCTCTTCAATCGTATTGTAAACAAATGCATAAATATATTTTGTAGGAAACACTATCAAAGGGATGCAAGAGAATTCACAAACAAAATCTTCTGACAGATTCCTCAAATATCTCTTCAACTTAGCTTTATCT
Source organism: Sequoiadendron giganteum (assembly GCA_007115665.2). Classification (NCBI taxonomy): domain Eukaryota; kingdom Viridiplantae; phylum Streptophyta; class Pinopsida; order Cupressales; family Cupressaceae; genus Sequoiadendron; species Sequoiadendron giganteum. The sequence goes on from CM021105.1 coordinate 444,041,839, forward strand.
GCACAATTCAAAAACTTTGGATTATCCATAGCAATAAAAGTGAAATATTGTGCAAACAAGACTACCTCTGATAATTCCAATGAGAAATGTATAGATATCTTTCTTCTGAAGCTCGCTTTGAACCTATTTGTTATCTTCTTCAAACTCTAAAACTCTGAACTTTCTTCTAAACTTTTTTTTCATCCTTACTTGAAAATACGCAATCCTTTAAAATTATTTGAATCTATTCCTTTCATTCTAAATTATTTTGTAATATATTCTTCAACTTGTAGGTAGATTGCCAAAAACATTGTGTATGCCTCCATTCTTTCAAGGTCTCCAAAATTCATCCTTCACACATGCCACTGAGAAAATACCTTAACCTTGTTACCACATTAAGTATACTTCTATCATAATATTACACAAGTATTGATGGGAAGGTTTATTATATATTTAATGATGATTACTCCCCCTTAGCCACTATTGTTATTTAGAGATTGACGTAATTATCTGCATTGGAGGTCAACACAGTTAAGACTAATTATTCCTTTCTCCAAATCCTTTTCATTTACTTTCTTTCTTCTTCTAGATCAAAGGTTTGAACATTCTTTTTTTTTTGGATAGATATTTTATTTCTTTTGTTGTTACTACCAAGGTGTTCTAAATTGCACACTTACAAAAAACAACATTCTTGTTTCCATTTTCCCTTTTATCCAACATACTAACTTTATATCCATTCTTCTTACTCTTAGAATATTTTTGGGGAATGATAGAGAATCATTCACTCTACTTTTGTAGTCCTTTTACTTATGACTAACTAGGCTCTGATAGCAATTGTTGAACACCCAAATTACTAAGAGGGGGTTGAATCTGTATTCTATTAAACCATTTAATCATAATACAACCAAAAACCAAAACATATATAACTACATCTGTGAATGAAAACATGAAAGAGATCACAACACCACATAAAACACTAAAACTAGGATTTTTACATAGAAAACCCAGAAAGGGAAAAACTACAGTGAAGATTATCTCACAATATATTATAAGAAGTTATAACATATTATATGGGGCTCACTACTAGGACTCACTGTCCTGATAAGGCTCACAGCTAGAAATAGATATAAAACAAAAGAGGTGACATGGTTAAACTGTGAACTGATGTAAGATCCACCTTCACTGAGTTGAATTTAGTTCAAATGAAACTCTAAATAGAAAATACTACTTTTCTTGGTATTCTCTCAACATACACAACAATTCTACCCTTATGCTAAACTTACACATAAAAATTATCAGGTTTGCACAATATAAAATTTTGCACACATTACACTAAATTGTCAACACCTTATGCAACTAAAAAATGTTTCACATATATCCCCTATTACATTTGCATACATCAATTTTTTGGATAAGAAAACTAAGGGGAGAGGTTGAATTAGTTTTCATAGATTATAACCTTAAATTCAATTATCAGAACTAACCAATAAAATGATTAAGTAATTAACCATCAAATTCTAATGCACAAACACAATAACTCCAAATTTAAATGGAAAACCCATTGAGAGAAAAACCATAGTGAGGATTAACTCACACTATAGAAAATATCAAAACTAATTAGAAAATGGCTCACTGCCTAAAATAAGGCTCACTACTTGAGATAAGGCTCACTACCTAAAATAAGGACTCATTGTGCATAAGGCTAGAACTCAAAGGCCTCACTACCTTAGAGATACATAGAATAAAAATAAGAATTTTTATAGAGAGACAACAATCCCAATGCAACAAAGGATTCCACCACAATAACTAGTCAACTTGCATGAATGACAGAGTTCACCTTCTTCGCACTGCATCTTAAAATCGAATGTTAAGCTTTGCACTAATCAACCACACACATAACTCATAAAATTTCATAATAACATCAACTTCATGTATTCTCCTTCACTTATCTTCCTTCTTTTCTTATGTAATATTTTCATTGCTAGCACATTTTGTATTTATACCATTTCCAACCTTAAAAATATACAAAGTTGGCCATCCAAATTCAAATTCAAATTAGGTTGGTTTTAGAAATACTATGGTGGAATTAGAATGAGGGCAACCCAAAGACATGCTTCACTGAGACCCATAATAGATCCAACATGCTTTATCAACTTCAAAGATAGTGCTTGACACAGTAAAAAAAACTAGTGTAAAACACATAGATCAATTAAGCTCACTACTTCCAAATGTCGAAACCATCTTCAATAGAACTAGGGAAGCACAAATATAGAACCACAAGTCATAATACTTCATCAAAGAGAAATATGGATGAGAAAAAATTCACCCATATCTCAGTTAGAACACAAAAAATCATAGCTCACATGTACCCAATCAACATCCTCAATAGCTAAATACCTATTATCTTCTTTTAATACAATTTTCTCAATATCCTCAACATATACGGTCAACAACATCTAGTAGATAATCAGTTGGTTGATTGACATCAATGACAACACTTTCATTCCTCTTTCCATTCTTGCAACAATTTCCCTGTTTGTCATTGATGGCAACACATGATTTGAAAAACCATCAAAGACACACATCAATTTTTAAAATACTTCTCAACATTTTACTTTTACTTCTCCCCCTTAGAAGATCATCTTCCTCATTACCTACTTTCTATTATTAGCTTTCTTTCCTCTTCACGTATTTTCACTCACTCTCTCCCCCTTTGACATCAATGGAAAAGGAAAAATATATGTTCATTGAAACTTCCTTTGACATAAAAAAATAATAACATCATAATGACAACACTTAAAATTCCCTACTCCTTTTGAGAGGTAGCCATCAAAAACATCAATCCAAAAAGATAGAACCATGAATCCACTAGACTAATGCATCTTACATTGTAAAAGGAGGGGAATTAACCTATAGCCTATCCCGAAGATACTCAAAAGTATCTTTAGGAATATCCTTTGTAAATATAATCCTTTGTTGAAACATACTCAAGATTGAATTCATTCTCCATGACCTTATCTCTCAAGAAATGATACCTAATAGATATATGCTTCATTCTCAAGTGCATTAAAAAATTATTTGAAATATTAATTACATGTGCATTATCACTGAAGATAGAAATAGGATCATCATATAGAATCATGATATCCTCCAATGTATTTTTCATCCATAAAACTTGTGTACGTCAAGATGCAGAAACAATATACTTAGCTTCAGTAGTAGACAAAGAGACTGAATCTTGATTCTTACTCAACCATGCCACCAATCTACATCCAAGAAGGAATGCACCACCACTTGTACTCTTTATGTCATCTATACTTTTGGCCCAATCTACATTTTTATAAGCACTAAGTATAAAATCAATTTATTTAGGATACCGTATTCGATAATCTAGAGTGCCATTCAAAATATCTGAATATTATTTTAAATGTAGTGACATGTGTTACCTTCATATCTTCTTGAAATATAGGTACAAGACAAACCACATGCATAATATCATAGATTTATACGCGCTCTGATTAGCCTTAGGTGAATCATCATATTTACACAAATTGCATCCAATCACTATAGGAGTACTTACTAGTTGTAAAGAGGGCAACTCTTTAATTCCAACTAACAAAAATTCCTTAAATAAATTCATTTATATTCAAAAGAAAGTCAAAACTTCAATCATTAGATTACATAAAATCCAAAAGATTCCAAAAAAATCGACTTAAAGTCTACAATAAGATTCATAATATATCTAATTACATTCATAAATGTGTCATCTTACACGACATTAATAATACAAAATAATTTGTAACAAAAGTTTACAATTCAAAACTTAGGCATTATGTCACCTGAAACTCTACAATAATCATACAAGACTTAGGCATTTTGTCACCTTAAGTTCTACAATAATTAATTCAAGAATAAAATAATACATATATGAAGAAATCATCCTTTGATCTTCAATCCAATTGCATATCTTCAAATATAAACACGAGAACAAGAATCGGGTGCTTTTTTCGCCCAGTCTCAAAGCTTACACTTCCCCAGAATTCCTTAGGAAATCAAAGAATACTTGACCCTACATGAATCACTTAGCAAAATGCAGTTGACAAGAAAGATGGAATCTGGTGTGTGCTTAGTATAACTAGTAAATCCACAAGCATTTCCATTTTTCTAATTCATTTAAGAAATAAGAAAGTTCGATACTAGGATATGGTAGAGAGTTAGTTTCATTCCATCTATTTCAATGGTCCTTAAGTTACTTGGCCAAGTAAAATTTCATGCACGACAAATAATAGTAGTTTCGGAAAAGAAAAACTACGCTCTCTAAAAACCCATATTCGGCACCTGTCCTGAAAGGTAACTTTCCAAACATATGTCATGCACATTAATTTATCAAGCATGCATGATTCCATTCAAATTAAAAAGTATCTTTCACAAACACATGAACTGCACTTTTCTCTTCAAGCAAACATGGTATTTAATGCAATAAATTCATAGATTTAAATTGTAAATAACATAATGTTTATATTCAAACTAAATAAGAGATAAAATTAAAGAAGGTGTATCTCAAGTATGTAATATATGTACATATAAAACAAGAATAAATGAGAACACATTCTTTCGGTTCATTAACTCATATAATTTAACTACACTTTAATATAGACTTTCTCTAATTCATTTAATTTCAAAGTAATTATATTTTACTTTATTTTCTTTATTTTCTGGTTTTCATATTTCCATTCAAAAATTATATTTTCAAAACATAAAAACCTCATATTTAATTTTTTTTCGAAGGCAATTTTAGAATCATTCCTTAAGATTTATCAAATTTAACTTTTCCTTTTCAAGCATATTTTAATACACAAAAGTTATTTAATCTTATTATTTTGGAAATTTTATTGAGACTAGCAACATTCAGTTGTGATAATTCTGCAAAAGTTTCCCTATCTTATTTGTTTCTTTTATTGCAATTTCCAATTCTAGATTGACATAGTTTAGCATAGTTTAGATTTTTCTAAAGATTTTGTAAATCTAAATAGGTCTAAAACATACTATTTTTCTTGTGTGCATCGTTTCCATTTATTAAATCGGAATTTCCTAAAATAAATAAATCTACTGTTTCTTTATAGTTTTCTATTCAAGCTGTTCAACAATTTTTTGTTTAAGTTATTCTTTGTCTCCATAAAATTTAAGTCTAGCGTTTGATCTTTTTTCTAAATTTGATAAAAACAGTGACAGGTTTCCATTTGATAAAATACAGAAATAAAATAAAATGATTCAAATTAAGCATACTAAGATTGTTAATTGGTAAATAATGCTTTCTTTAAATCTACCTAGTAATTTCCTGAATCTGGTTTGTTTTGTTTCCTCTATCAATTTTTCCCTTTAGTTGTTCTTCTATTCTCTCCTCTTTTCTTCCTATTGTTCTTCTCTTTATTTTCTATTGAATCTTTCTCCTTCTATCCTGGCCGCCTCTCTTTCTTTTGCTACCTGGGTGAGATGAAGGGAGGCAGATTTTTGTTGTCTTTCCCTAGACTCCCTCCTTCTTCCTTAATCCTATGCGCATCACTATCCCTTCCTCTGGTTGTGTATGAAGGAGATAAGTGTACAAAAGATGAATAAATATCAAACTCAATACTGTTCTAAGCTTCTCCTCTCAATACTGGCTGCACACCTTCTTTCATCATGGGTGCATCATGGTAAGAGATCTTTCTAACACTCCCTACTGCTTCCTTGTGTATGGTTCAACAACATGTTAATAAATAAAGGAAAAAAGTTCTCCCTCTTGGTCGTGCATGGGATAAGGAGAATGAGTAAAGTCCAAAAAAATAAAAGCTCTCTCCTCTCAACTCTTTTCACATGCGAATGGATTACATTAGTCTTTTTAAAAAAAGATAAAATAATTTTTGTTTTATGCTTGCCCTTTCCAAAAATGGATTTTTTTCTTCCTCCTTCATTTGAATTTCCTCTCCTCCATATCATGCAAAATGGTGGAGTTCTCCATAAAGTCAGATCCACTTTATACGCTTTGATCTCTAGCAAAATTTACCAAAACTCCAAGTTCTTTTTTTTTTTTGCATGCAAAATTGATTGAAAGATACTTGTTTTCAATTTGTAAACTGTTGTTTTGTTTTCAATTCCCATTTTAAACATATTTTTGTTTCGTTATTGTTTTAAATAACTAATTTTTATATTAATCTATTTAAACATATATTTCCTCTTTCATTTATTAAATGAGAAAATAACAAATAAATCAATAACACCATATTTACATTTTATATATTTTCACAATTAAAAGTTTATTCCAATAATTTAGAATAAAAGCGTTATTATTTTCAACTAATAATAAAATATTTTTGCAAAGAAGTAATTCTTCGAATAAAAACAATTTTCTCACAACAATTATCAAATCACCATTTAAAACAAACTTATTCTTTTTCGCAATTATGTTCAAACAAAGCATGGCCATAATAACCATTTAATCATCAAATTATGTTTTAATTAATTAAGTGGTGTGTGATATTTCATCATTCTCAATAACGTCTAATGGCTAAAATGACTCTACCTTATCAATGTTCTCACCTTCATTCTCGTTCACTTGTACTCAATTTCTCATCAGCAATGACAAACCCCGAGTTTCATAATAATGAATTTCAAATCATTTCATTTTCATTTAAATTTCAATTTCACTTTCAATTTCAATTTAAGTAATCATCTAACATAATAATTAAAAATCTCATGATTAATACTTGCATTTAAAGAAATGACAAAAATCACTACGTGACACAAGTTTGGAACCATCCATCTGAAATATTTTCAACATATCTATCACATATTTAGATTGTGAAATGAAAATTCCTTTCTCTGATTGAGTAATCTGTAGCCCAAGAAAGAAAATCATCTCACCAAAGATAGAAATTTTAAATTCTTTTTGCATCTCTTCTACAAGCATCTTGCACATCTTTTCATTTCCTCCAAAGATAATGTCATCGACATATACAACTACAATCAATATTTTGTCATTTTCAGTTTTGAAATAAAAATTACTATGATACCTTTGTTAAATCCTTGCTAACTCAAATACTTATCTATCCTTGCACACAAGGCTCTAGGAGCTTGCTTCAATCCATATGAAGCTTTCTTCAACCTGCACACTATATATAGTTCATATGATAACTAAAATCCTTTCGATTTTTCCATGTAGACCTCTTCTTCTAGTTCACCATTCAAAAATGTTGACTTGAAATCCATCTGATAGACTTTCAAATATTTATAAGTAGCTAATGCCAAGAACATCCTTATAGTTTCAATTATTGATAGCAGGGACAAAGTATCCTACAAATATACACCTTCCACTTGTGACTAGACTTTACACAAAATATTTTCTTTGTTTTTGACAACTTTCACGTTCTCATTCAACTTGTTTTTGAGTACCTATTTTGATCTAATGATATTTTAGTATGTCGGTCTTGGGACAATTTCCAAATTTTGATTTTTCTCAATTTTCAAAATTTCTTCTTTCATTTCTTCCTTCCAATCTTTTTTTGGCTCTCATTTTTCTTTGGTTTGTCCTAGATGTCAAAAGTGGTTCACTGATATGAGAATATATGTGATATATATGATGATATGCTTGTCTCTATGTGATGATATGCTTGATGACAGGATGCATTCTCAAATTGGTTGATATATGATATGCATTTATAGGATTTTTTATTTATATATGATGATGTTGATAGTGTTTATCATTTTGACAAGGTGATTCAAGGTTGATAGTGTTATAGTTTTTATAGGATTTATTTTCAGTTTGCTCTTTCAAGGTTACAAGTCACAACTTGGTTGCATTGGGATCATTGGCATTACTATGGTCTTTTCATTTGAAGCATTTTATTTTTGTCAATATACTCTTTCATGACTTTGCTAAGGTAATTGGAATTTTGTTTTGTTTGGTATTTTGGTCACAATAAAAACATGTGACATTGGGTATCATTTTTATAAAGGTTTTGACTTTTTTTAAGACTCACATGGTGGTGACAATATTATTCTGTTTGACTCTCTAGTATCGGTTTTTTTGATTAATAACAATCACCTTTTACATGTCACTAGCTGTTATCAATATTGGAACATTTGGTTTCGACAACTACTTGTGACTGGGTATATTAAATTGAAAAGTGACACCTACAACCATAATTGATAGTGCATGCACATGTGGCATTGAAAAATCATTGGGTTAATAATTCAATACTATTATGATGTTGGTATTTTTGGTAAAGTCTTTGGCAGTGGATTCTAAGGAATTATGATGTTTTTTTCAAACATACTGGATCTCAAATAGTTATTATGTTTTGCAAAGTCTTCGAAAACACTTGAAGCTTGAATAGAGTAAAAATCATTTTTATTGTTTTATTTTTGGAACCCTAGCTGCCATGGTTATTTTGATGTCTTCAATTTATTTTAGTTTTCCAACCGGTATTCTATGGATATGTAAATTTAGCTCACTCTATGAGCTAGGATGACAATGGTCAGGCATATGGAATGACTTTGAGCTTAAGTGACTATGTATGTTGGACAAGGAAATGATAGTGATAGTTGGTTAAGACTATTGGACGGTTATGAAACCATTTGACAGGTTTTATGAGGTATTCTTTTAGTTGGTTTTCCACTGTAAATAGGTAAGGCTTTTTATGTTACTTATGGGCTTTGAAAAAATTGAGTAAGCAGATTATTAAGAATGTTTTTAGTGATTTTTTTTTTTTTTTAAATTCTATTGTTAAGGTTTTTGTTAACGAGCTTAATATTTTGTTGTTTATGATTAAAAACCTTTAGGTTTTCTAGATGATTTTTTTTTGAAGTTGTAACAAAACCTAACCTGAGTTGGTTATTAAAGTTGTGTATAGAGGCAATGGCTATATAAGATAATCTTCAGACTTTTTCCAAGGTTACTAGAGATGATATATAAGAAATGTGAGGATTATTCTTAAGAGATATGCATAGAAGTTGGGTTGTATTGAAAAAAAATTTAACAGTGATATTATTCAAGAACATGTTGTCATTTTCATACAACATTCTTCAGTGTGCTTAATGAGAATGCTCATAGTCTTGTATTTAGATTTGAGAATTGCAAGCTACACTTCTAGGGTATTGATAGAACACTATTACTGTTATTCATTGAAGGATTTGGTTCTCTTGTATTCTTGTAAAGTTGGTTCTTTTGATTATTGTGGAGTTGGTGCTCCCAAACTTGAAATAGTTGGTTCTCTAAGTGAATAAAGAGAGATTTTTTGAGTGGTTTTTTATCCCCCAAGAGGGTTTTACCTTTTAGGAAAAATAATGTGTTATGTGATGATTTTATGTGTGTGATTGTTCTTATTTTTTTGATCTCAATATGTCATAAATTGCATTAAATGTTGTTAAGTTTTAGTATTTCATCTCTAGCAATGTTTAAGTTAGCATATCATGCATAAAAGGTTCTATTGTGGGCTCTGATACATATGAATGTGTAAAGAATATTAAATTCAATCTCTGTTGATGATATGTCTATTTGATTCATGGTTAATGCAAACACAATACTATTTTTCGCACAAGTAAAATTTGTTCAATAAACAGTCATTTTTTCTTTTGGTTAAAAAGTCAAATAAAACCTTAAATTTGTAAAATTTTATGACTTATTTGAATCGCTGATTCAACCCACCCCCCCTCTCAGTGATTCTTGTCTTCCAACAAGTGGTATTAGAGCATAGGCTCCTCATATAAGTTTAACACCTAGGATTAATTCTGGTTTTGGGAGTTTGTCAATCATGTCACAAGCTCAAGAAGGTACTTCTATGTCTAGAGCTCCACTATTTGATGGTACAGGCTATGTTTTGGAAAATCAGAATGGAAACATATATGATTTCAATTGATTTTGATGTATGGATCATAGTTCAAGATGGATATACTGTTCCATCCAAAATTCCCTGTGACTCTGTTGAGAAGAAGAAGTATGAAACTAATGCTAGAGCTAAACATGCTCTCTTGTGTGGATTAACCAAAGATGTATTTGTTAAAGTCATGCATTGCAAAACTGCTAAAGAAATTTGGAAAAACTTGAAAATATTTATCAAGGAAATGATAAAGTCAAACAGTAAAATATCCTTACTCTTAAAACTCATTTTGAGGAAATGAGAATGAATGATGATGATAAAGTAGCTGCATAATTTTTGAGAATAGATGAAGTTGTTACTGCAATGAGAGGATTAGGAGAAGAAGTAGAAGAGTTTGATGTGGTGAAAAGGGACATTAGAACCTTACATCCTAAATATTAAACTAAGGTCTCAGCCCTTGAAGAATTTTTTTTTTGACAAGCTTACCTTAGATGATTTACAAGGAACCCTTACTAATTTTGAAATGAGAATAAGAAAAAACAATCCAATAGGAAAAGAAAATTCTTTTTAAACTGAAAAAAGGGAGATGTAGTTGAAAGTGAGTCAAAAGATTTTGATACAAAAGAGTCTCACTTTGTTAGAAAACTCAAAAATGGGTTAGGTAAATACAAATAAAAACTTCCCTTTAAATGTTTCAACTATGGGAAAGTTAGAAATTTTGCAACTAAGTGTCCCTATGTTGATCAAAACAATGATGATGAAAAACCTGACAAGCAATTTAAAAAGAAGGTCTATAAAATTAAGACTAAATTAAATTTCAAGAAGAAAAAGATTTTGTTTATCAAAGATGAATCAGACAGTGAGACTGAAGACTCTTTAGATGAAGAAGAAGAGACTTTGTTTATGATTGAAGTCAAACATCAAGAGGATATAAATGACAAGACTGATTTAGAAGATGGTGAAATAAATCTAGAGGGTGAGCTAAAATATGCTTTAAAGGAAATTAAAAAACTTTAAAATAAAGTCCTTTCTCAAGAACAGAAACCAGATCAAGAAATAGTTTCTTTGAAGACTTGACTTGAAGAATCTAAGAGAATTGAGGATTGTCTTAAAATCACTGTGAGTTTCAAAGACAAAGAAATTCAAAGATTGGATCAAGAAGTTATTAATCTTAGAAAGAAAATTGAAGGGTATGAAAGTACAATAAAGCTCAATGATATGCTTAGCAAGAAAAAAATGAATAAGGATAAAACTGGTGTAGGTTTTGAAAAGGGTGAGTGATCAATTGATACTTCAAAGAAAAATCCTAATTCTGCAAACAATAATTTCAAACCAAATCATTCTAAATCTAGTAAGGATTGTGTACATCCTTTTGAAAACAAAAAAAATGTTATTCAGATTCAATCATTTCTTTCATGGTTACTACTTCTTCTGCACCAAATTTGGTCGTAAAGTGAGTATTTGCATACTCATGACTTCTAGAATACCAAGGTTTGGAAATAAGAAGTACTTTGATTTTGTTAATCATGTGAGCTGTTTTAAATGCAACATCTTGGGACATACAATAAAACAATGCAAATCCTATTTGCATGATAAAGAACATAACAAAAAAAAGTCTGGGAACCTCAGTTTGTCAAAGGCATAGAGCAATCAATGCTATTCCAGACTATTTTTCATACTAAAAATGACTTGTGGGTCCTAGATAGTGGTTGTTCTAATCACATGATAGGGGACAAGAAAAAATTCATACAAACTTGAAGATTATGCTGGTGGATATGTGAAATTTGGTGATAACACTAGTATACAGATTAAAGGTAAAGGTTCACTTCTGCTAAATGAGGACACACCTATCTATGATATGTATTATGTGGAAGGTATAAATAAAAATTTACTTAGTGTTAGCCAAATCTTTGATAGTCATTATCATGTTATGTTTACTTCGCAAGGATGTGAGATCAAGAACAAGTCTAGAAAAACTATTGCAGCTAGGAGAAGGACTAAAGTTAATGTTTATAATCTTTTAGACACCCCTGGTAATGACAATAATGAAGGTATGTGTCTAATGGGTCAATTTGAAGAAAGTTGGTTATGGCATAAGAAATTAGGACATATAAACTTTGATAATCTAGTTAGAATCAGTAAAAGACAGAATGTTAGAGGTCTACCAATCCTTAAAAAACTAGAAAACTCTGTGTGCAAAGAATGTTTAAGTGGTAAAAAATTTAAAGTTAGTTTAAAAAAAAAATTACATTCTTCAACTAGGCCTTTACAGCTAGTGCATACATATTTTTTTGGCTCATATAGAACAAGGTCAATTAATGGTGAAAATTATTTCATGTTTTTTGTGGATGATTATACAAGAATGTTTTGGGTTAATTTTCTTAAACATAAATTAGAGGCATTTGAAAGATTCAAGATCTTTCATAAAATGGTTGAAAAAGAATCTGATTTAAAGCTTAAATGCCTAAGATCTGATAAAGGAGGAGAGTTCACCTCTAAGGAAGTTTTTGATTATTGTGAGAAACACGGTATTAAAAGACAATATACAACCTCTAGAACACATATACAAAATGGGGTTGTTGAATGTAAGAATAGAATTTTGAAGGGAATGGCAAGAACCATGTTGGATGAGGCTAAATTTATAGACATGTATTGGAAAGAAGTTGTCCATATAGATGTATATATTTTAAATAGAGTTCAACTTAGGGTGAAATCAAAAAAAACTCCTTATGAATTGTAGCATGGAAAAATTGCTTCTATAAAAAAATATAAGATCTTTGGTAGTAAATGCTTTATCGGGAAAGATGATGAAAATCTAGGAAAGTTTCAATCAAAGTGTGATGAGGGTATATTTTTAGGATACTCAACTCAAATTAAAGCCTACAAATTCTATATTAAAAGGCTGAAAATAATTGTTGAGGTAATAAATGTGAAAGTTGATGAAAGATTACATTTAGAAACTGATCATGTGCAAATTGATGAGGAATAATTAGAAACAAAACATGAGATTATACATAAAGATGTTGATAAAGAAATTTCTAAGAATATTTTACCCCAAACTCCTTCAAAATCTATTGCTAAAAATCATCCTCAATGTTATATCATTAGGGATAGAAATGTTGGAGTTCAAACACGAAGAAAAATTGCTCGACTTGCAAAACAAACTAAAATAGCAAAGCATGCAAATTTTTGTTTAGTTACTGAATTTGAACCTAAGAACTATGATGAAGCTCTCTTGGATGAATGTTGGCTTAAGGCTGTGTAGGAAGAAATAAGTCAAATTGAGAAAAATCAAACTTGGGAGTTAGTCCCAAGACCTAATGACAAGAATGTCATAGGTGGCAAGTGGATTTACAAGAATAAGCTAGATGAAAATGGAAAATTTGTTCACAACAAGGAAAGGTATGCTTGCAATGGCTATGTTCAAATAGAAGGTATTGATTTTGGTGAAACCTTTGGACCTATTACTAGGCTAGAATACATTACAATATTTTTATCTTATTATGTTTATAAGAATTTCACTATTTATCAAATGGATGTCAAGACTGCATTTTTAAATGGTTATTTAGATGAAGAGGTCTATATGGAACAACATAAAAGGTTTGTTTGTAGAGAAAAGCCTAATTATGTTTATAGGTTGAAGGAGGCCTTATATGGCTTAAAACAAGCACCTAGCACATGGTACTCTAGACTGGACAATCATTAGACATCAAATGGATTCATTAGAGGTGGTGTTGACAACAATCTCTATGTAAAGATTGAAGGTACTGCTATTTTTCTTGTTGAAGTTTATGTAGATGATATCATCTTTGGCTGCAATAATGATTCTTTAAGTAAAAATTCTCTCATATTATGGAATCTAAACTTGAAATGTCAATTATTGGATAATTGACCTTTTTCTTGGTCTTCAAGTTTCTCAACTTGAAAGTGGTATATTTCTCTCTGAAACCAAGTATGCTAGAGAGATGCTTAAGAAATTTCAAATGGATGGATGCAATCCTATTAGTACTCCAATTGTTACATGATGTAAACTTGCTAAGATCGATGATTCACCTGATACAAATTAGTTTGAATATAGATCAATGATTGACAATCTTCTATATTCAACTGCTTCTATACCTAGTATAATGCAGGCAGTTTGCATGGTTCCAAGGTTTTAGGCTTCACCTAAGGAATCCCATGTTATTCTTGCTAAAATAATATTTTAGTATATTCAGGGTACTCTTGATTATGGTCTTTGGTATCCTAGAAGAGATGATTTTTCTCTTATTGCATATACAAATGTTGACTAGGCTAGCTATTTGGATGATAGGAAAAGCACCAGTGGTGCTGCATTATTTCTTGGTGATCAGTTAGTTGCTTGGCATAGTAAGAAATAATACTATTTTCTCTTTCTACTATTGAGGCAGAGTACATAACTGCCACTTCTTGTTGTAATCAATTACTCTGGATGGCTCAAACATTATCTGATATGGGTATCATAGTTTCTAAGCCTATTTTTATTTTATGTGACAATACAAGTTCCATCAATATCTCTAAGAACCCTATTATGCACTCTCACACTAAACAAAATTCCATCAAGTTTCACTTTCTTTAAGAAAAAGTGCTAACTAATGAAGTATGTCTACAGTTTGTCACTTCACAAGAATAGGTAGCTGATATATTCACTAAGCCTTTATCCAAATAATTTTTTGAAAGGATGAGATTCTAATTGGGAGTTATCTCTCAATCCCTCTTTCATTGATTCTCTCATTTTTTCGTTCAAGGGGAGCTTGTTTCTATATCTTTTCATTCACACCTCTCTTGCATATTTAGTTTTTTGCTACACTGCTCTACTTGCAACTGGTTATTGTGTTGGATTTTTGGTTGGCTTCTCAGTTGTTTATCTTCATGGAATCTCATAGATTTTTTCTTCTTTTATTCTTTTTCATTGAGGAAAAAAGGGGGAGAGATGATATGTGTTTTGCCATCAAGGACAAAGGGGGATTTTGTTAGCTCTCAATTATTTTTCTGTTTGTCCTTGATGTCAAAATTGGTTCACTGATATGAGAATATATGTGATTTATGTGATTATATGATTTTCCCTATGTGATGATATTCTTTATGGTAGGATGCATTCTCAGATTGGCTAATATATGATAGGCATTTATAGGATTTTGGATTTATATATGATGATGCTAACAGTGTATCATTTTGAAAAGGCAATTCAAGGTTAACAATGATATCTTTTTGATGGGATGATTTTTTTAGTTTGATCTTTCAAGGTTACAAGTCACATCTTCATCGCATTGGGATCATTGGCATTACTATTGTCTTTGCATTAGAAGCATTTCAGTTTTGTCAATATACTCTTTCATGACTTTGCTAAGGTAATTGGTATTTTGTTTTGTTTGGCATTTTGGTCACAATAAAAACATGTGACATCGGGTATCATTGTTATAAAGGTTTTGAATTTGTTTAAGAGTCACATGGTGGTGAAAATATTATTTTGTTTGACTCTAAGGTATTAGGTTTGTTGATTAATACCAATCACATTTTACAGGTGTCTAGTTGTTATTAGTATTGGAACATTTGGTTTTGACAACTACTTGTGACTAGGTGTATTAAATAGAAAAGTGACACAAACAACCATCATTAATAGTGCATGCACATGTGGCATTGAAATTTTATTGGGTTAATTATTCAATACTATTATGATGTCAATATTTTTGGTAAAGTCTTTGGTAGCGGATTCTAAGGAATTATGATGTTTTGTTTAAACATACTAGATCTCAAATAGTTATTTTGTTTTGAAAATTCATCGAAAACACTTGAAGCTCGAGTAGAGTAAAATCAATTTTTATTGTTTCATTTTTGGAACCCTAGCCACCATGGTTATTCTGATGTCTGCAATTTCTTTTAGTTTTCCAACCAGTATGCTATGGATATGTAAATTTAGCTCACTATATGAGCTAGGATGAAAATGGTCAGGCATATGGAATGACTTTGAGCTTAATTTACTATGGATGTTGGACAAGGAAATGAAAATGATAGTTGTCTAATACTATTGCATGGTTATGAAACCATTTGACAGGCTTTTTAAAATATTCTTTTAGCTGTTTTTTCACCGTAAATGGGTAAGGAATTTTTTGTTACTTATGGGCTTTGAAACAATTGAGTAAGCAGATTATTAAGAATGTTTTCAGTGAATAAAATTGTTTTTGAAAATGCTATTGTTAAGGTTTTTTTTAAAGAGCTTTATCTGTTGTTGGTTATGATTAAAACCCTTTAGGGTTTTTGGATGATTTATTTTCCAAAGTTGTAACGGAACCTAACTCAAGTTGGTTATTAAAGTTGTGTATAGAGGCAATAGTTATATTAGATCATCTTCAAGCTTTTTCTAGGGTTACTATAGATGATATATAAGAAATGTGAGGATTATTCTTAAGAGATATGTGCAGAAGTTGGGTTGTATTGAAATTTTTTTAACAATGATTATTATTCTAGAAGATGTCATTTTCATACAACATTCTTTAATGTGCTTAGTGAGAATACTCATAGTCTTCTATTGAGATTCTAGGACTGCAAGTTACACTTCTAGGGTATTGATAGACCAATATTATTGTTATGCATTGAAGGAGTTTGAGCTCTTGTATTCTTGTAAATTTGGTTCTTTTGATTATTGTGGAGTTGATACTCCTAAACTTGAAAGAGTTGGTGCTCTAAGTGAATAAATAGAAAAAAAATTGAGTGGTTTTTATTCCCCAAGAGGGTTTTTCCACTCAGGCCAAATAATGTGTTATGTGATGATTTTATGTGTGTGATTGTTATTATTTTTTTTATCTCAATATGTCATCAATTGCATTAAATGTTGTTAAGTTTTAGTATTTCATCTCTACCAATGTTTAAGTTAGCATATCATGCATAGAAGGTTCTATTGTGGGCTTTGATACATATGAATGTGTAAAGAATCATAACTTTAGTCTCTATTGATGATATTCCTATTTTATTCATGGTTAATAAAAATACAATACTATTTTTGGCATAAGTGAAATCTATTCAATAAATAATCATTTGTTCTTTTGGTTAAAAAGTCAATTAAAACCTTCAATTTGTAAAATTTTGTGACTAATTTGAATCACTGATTCATCCCCCACCCTCTCAGTGATTCTTGTCTTCCAACATCTTCATCCTCATAGGTTTCACTTACTAACTTCAGCTCAATCTCAGAGAATGAGCACAAATTTACTTTAGCAACAGATTTTCTACCTTTTATCTTATTTCCAACAATCTAACCTTTTGAATGATTCCTCTATACATATTTTTGTGTCTTAGGGGACATCACTAGAGAATTTTATTCTCTTTCATTTTGTTCATTCTACTTTTTTTTCTCATCTTTATCATGCTATTCCATAGTTTCTTCTATTCTTGCACAATCGTGTTCATCAAACACATACCCATCAATATCAATACAATTCTTCATTGTTTCATTAACATTCACATTCAAGATTTCTACAAAATTCTTTAATATTTTGTTGAAACATTTGTATTCCTTGCAAAGTAGAGTATCCAGGAAATATTCCTTCATCACTTCTTGTATCAAACTTACCCAAAGTTTCCTCATCTCTTCGGATATAGAGTTTTCTTTTGAATACCTTCAAATATTTAACTATAGGAATTACTCAGTTCCATATCTCATAGGGAGTCTTTGTTCTATTATTTATTTCCTGAACTTGATTGAATACACATACAATAGTAAGAATAACTTCTTTCAAGTAAAATTATGATAATATAGCTTCAATGATCATTTACCTAGAAGGTTCTTAAAATTTTCTATTTTTCGTGTGAACAACTTCATTTGGCTAAGGGGTTCTTGGAGCAGATAATTGTCTCTTTATTCCATGAACTTCACAAAAAATGTTGAATTCATGGGAGGTGAATTATCCACCTCTATCATATCTAAGCATTTTATCTTCAAATTCACTTCATTTCAACCATAGCCTTGAATTCCTTGAATCCATCTAATGCATTTGATTTTTGTCTTAGAAATGTAACCATGCATATCTATAATAATCATCAATCAAAAGCATAAAGTACCTTTCACCATGCATATTTCATACTATCATGGGACCACAAAGATCTGTATGAACCAAATCCAGTAATCTAGTAGTAGATTGTTCTCTTGATCTGTAATGATTTCTTGTTTTCTTCCCGAACTGGAAATTCTTGCAGACAACATTTATAGGCTTTGTTATTCTTGGTAGATTTCTCATGACCTGAACAATACTGATCCTTGCAAAATTACCAAAATTCATGTGAAAAATTCTCCTATCCAATAACCAATTACCATTTATTTGAATCATAAAAAATCATCTATTAGCACCTTTAAGTTGATAAATATTCCCTTCAAATCTCTTTCCTCTAGCAATCAATGTCTTGGATCCTTTCCGACTCTTAGATCTCTCATCCTTAAACACAAGATCATATCCTTTTCTACACATTTGACCAACACTAAAAAAAATATTCCTTAAACCCTTAACATAGAAAACATTGTCAATATGATGTTTTCCATCAAAAATTATTGAACCTATCCCATAGATTTTAGCAACAATATAATCTCAAAGCATAACAAGACCTCCATAATATTTCTCAAGTTTCACAAACTTACTCTTTTCACAAGTCATAAGATGTGAGCAACCACTATCAACTACCCAAAAATTATTTTCTTGTTTAGCATGTAGAGTAGAGATAACTGTACCTTCATTTTTCTCCTTCTCCTTCTCCTTGTTTGGAGGAATTTACTTTGACTATTTTTATAGTTTAGTAGAAGTAGGTTCATCCTTAATCACCAAGAAAAATAATTTATTTTCATCTAGATCTTCATATTTAGAATCTTCATTTGAGATACTAGCATTCTAATTCACATAGTAAGCTCTACTGATCTTCTTTCCTTTCTTTTCGTTCTCACATCTTAGTTTATTCTTTCTAGCTCTTTCTAGATACTTTGTAGCATAGTGACCAATTTCTACACAACTAAAACACTTAAAGGGGAATTTACCTTTATACTTACTAAAGACTTTTCTCATCCTTCTTATAAAGTTAGCCTTGATTTCATCAAAATTTTCTTCATCTAGATCTTCATTTTTTGTAGCTTTAAAAGAAAACTCTATTTTACATCCACTTCTTAGATTCAACTTCTTCATCTCATAAGATTTCAACAATCCTACTAGAAAATCCTTATTACAAGTCTTATAATCTATAGTCTGCTCAATAGCACTCACTTTGTCACTGTAAGCATCAAGAAGAGTTTTGAGAATCTTCTTTACAATTCTAGTTTCATCTATAGTAGCATCAAGAGATTACATTCCATCCACTACCTAATCCAATCTTTATACATACGCTTTAGCATTCTCATCTTCATATATGTGTAAAACATCAAACTATGTTTCCAAATTCTTTAATTTTTCCTCTTTTTACCCTTTCATCACCATTGTGTGCTCTTTTTAATGCATCCTAGAATTCCTTTGAAATGTTCAAATTTTGAACCTTAATCAACTCATAATGTACCAAACTATTCTTCAAAATGAACTTTTCCTTGTTATTCACATCATGTAATCTAATTTCTTTAGGTGTACTCAGACCATTAGCAAGAGTAGTTTAGGGATTGTTATAAGCCTTTTCTACATCATATCTGCAATACTCTAGATATTCTTCAATCAATAATTTCTAGATACCATAAATAGATCCATCAAACCTCAAAGTTTCAAAGACAATTTATCTAGCCATCTCTGACCTTCCTCAAGTGATTAAGCTCTTCAACAAGGAACTAAGATCAAATACCTATTATTGGATAGGACAAATGAGAGGGAGGTGAATTAGTTGTCACATATCATAACCTTAAATTCAATTACCGGAACTAACACATCAACTAATTAAGTGATTAACCGTCAAATTCCAATTCACAAACAAAATAATACTATATTTATGTGGAAAACCCAATGAGGAAAAAAACATGGTGAGGATTAACTCACACTATAGAGAATATCAAAGCTAGTTACAAAAAGGCTCACTCCTTGAAATAAGGCTAACTACCTAAGACAAGGATCACTATCTAAGATAAAGAATCACTGTCCACATGGCTACAACCTAGAGGGCTCACTGCCAAAGAGAGACAAAGAAGACAAAGAAGACTTTTTCCAAAGAGAGAAAAATCCTAATTCAGTAGAGAATTCCACCATAATCATTGATCAACTTGTATAAATGATTTTTTTTTCCTTCTTCTCACTACATCTAAAAACTTAGCGTTAAGCTTCATACTGATCAACCACACACATAACTCACACACTTTCAAAATAGCATCAAAGTCACATCTGCTCTTTCACTTATTTTCCTTCTTTTCTTATGTATAATTTTCATTCCTAACACATTCTATGTTTATACCATCTCCAACCTTGAAAAGATACAAATTCATCCATCCAACTTCAAATTCAAATTTGGTCAGCACCAAACATCCTAGGATGGAATTATAATGAGGGTGAGCCAAACAAATGCTTCACCAGAACACATAATAGATCCAACACACTTTATCAACTTCAAAGATAGTGCTTGACACATGGTTGGCCAAACCAATGTAAAACACATAGATCAATTAAGCTCAGTACTTCCAAATGTTGAAACCATATTCAATAGAACTAGGGAAAAATAACTCTAGAACCACAAGTAATAAGACTTCATCAAAGAAAAATTCAAACTAGCAACAATTCTCTTGAATCTCAGCCAAAACACTAAAAAAAATAGTTCACAAGTACTGGATTAACATCGTCAATAGTTGAATACCTATTATCTTCTTTTAATATAATTTTATTTATATCCTCAGCATATACAGTTAACAACAACTAGTAGATAACGATCTAACTAGTTGACATGAAAGACAACACTTTCATTCCTCTTTCCATTCTAGAAACAATATACCCCTTTATCATTGTTGGAAACACATGATGTGAAAAACCATCAAAGACACACATCAGTTCTGAAAATACTTCTTAATATTTTTCCTTTTTCTTCTCCCCTTAGAAGATCATATTCCTGATAACCTAGTTTCTCTTATTAGATTTATTTCCTCTTCACATGCTCTCTCTCTCTCTCTCTCTCTCTCTCTCACACACACACACACACACACACACACACACACACACACACACACACACATGCTCTCTCTCTCCCCCTTTGACATCAATGGAAAAGGAAAAATATATTTTCATTGAAACTTACTTTGGCATGAAAAAAAAATACTCATAATGACAACACTTAAAACTCTCTACTCCCCCTGAGAGGTAGCCACCAAAAAAATCAGTCCAAAAATATAGAACCATGAATCCACCAAACTAATGCATCTCCAAATGCATCTTAGTTTGTAAAAGGAGGGGAAACAAACCCCAGCTTATCCTTGAGATACTCAAAAGTATCTTTAGGAAGAGCCTTTGTAAATATATTCACAATCTAATCTTTTTTCGAAACATACTCAAGATTGACTTCATTCTCCATGATTTTCTCAAGAAATGATACCTAATAGATATATGCTTCATTCTCAAGTGCATTACATAATTCTTCAAAATGTTAATTGCACTTGTATTATCACAAAAAATAGAAACAAGATCATCATATAGCACTTTGATATCCTTTAATGTTTGTTTCATCCATAAAACTTGTGTACATCAGAGAGGATCAGTGGATATAGAAAGAAGTAGAGGGAAGGTTAGAGAGGTATAGAGGAGAGAGATGCAACAAAAATGTACTCAGATTCTATAGTAGAAAAAGAGAAAGAATCTTGCTTCTTACTCAGCCATGTCATCAATCTACATCCAAGAAAGAATGCACCACCACTTGTACTCTTTATGTCATCTATACTTATGACTCAATCTGCATCTATATAAGCACTAAGTGTAAAATAAGTCTCCTTAGGATACCATAATCCATAATATAGAGTGCCATTCAAATATCTAAATATTATTTTAACTCAAGTAACATGTCTGTCCTTTAGATCTTCTTGAAATCTCGCTACAAGAAAAACCATGCATAATATTTGGTCTAGTAGCAGTCAAATATAGTAGTCCACCAATCATAGATCTATACTTTCCTTGATCAGCCTTATGTGAATCATCATCTTTACCCAAATTGCATCCATTCACCATAGGATTACTTACTGGTTTGGAACCGTCCATCCCAAATTTTTCAACATCTCTTTCACATACTTATATTGTGAAATGAAAATTCCTTTCTTTGATTGATTAATTTGTAGCCCAAGAAATAAATTCGTCTTGCCAAACATAGACATTTCAAATTATTTTTTGCATCTCTTCCTCAAACATCTTACACATATTTTCATTTCCTCCAAAGATAATGTCATCAACATATACAACTACAATCAAGATTTTGTCATTTTTTAGTCTTGAAATATAAAATATTGTCTCTCATACCTTTGTTAAACCCTTGTTGACTCAAATACTTATCTAGCCTTGCATACTAGGCTCTAGGAGCTTTCTTCAATCCATATAAATCTTTCTTTAACCTGCACACCATATCCAATTTATCTATTAACTAAAATCTTTTTGGTTGTTCCATGTAGACCTCTTCTTCTAATTCACCATTCAAAAATGTTCGCTTGACATCAATCTATTAGACTTTGAAATCTTTATAAGAATCTAATGCAAATAACATCCTTATAGTTTCCATTCTTGCTACTGTGGAAAAAGTCTTCTAAAAATCTATACCTTCCACTTGTGAGTAGTGTTTACAGAAATTACTTGCTTTCTTTCTAACAACTTTCTTGTTCCCATTCAACTTGTTTCTGAATACCCATTTTGATACAATGACAATTTTATCTTCCGGTCTTGGGACCAATTCCCAATATTGATTCTTCTCAATTTGCTAAAGTTATTCTTTCACTTCTTCCTTCCAATCTTCATCCTCACAGGCGTCACCTACTAACTTTGGCTCAATCTCAAAGAATAAGCACACATTTACTTCAACAACTTTGCTACCTATTGTCTTGTCTCCAATAATCTAACCTTTTGAGTGATTCCTCTTTACATATTTTGATGTCCTAGGGGACATCATCGGAGAATCTTATTCTCTTTCAGTCTTTTCATTCTACTTGTTTTGCTAATCTTTATTCTCTTATTGCATATTTTCTTATATTCTTTCATAGTAATGTTCATCAGACAAATACCCATCAATATCAATATAATACTTGATTGTTTCATCAACCTTCACTTCCAATATTTCTACAATTTTCCTCAATCTTTTTGTAATGGGTAGCTTTGTTTGACTGATTTTTTTTTGTCTTTGTTTTATGGTGATTTTTTTGGTATTTTTGTAATATTTCATCCAATGATTAATGCATATATTTATAAAGGAAAAAGAGTAAACTATGCAACATAAAATCTGGAAATTACAAGGAAATGACTCTGCTGAAAATTCCAAACTTTTATATTGATTCAAATATTCAATTTTTTTACAGTCAAATGATAACCCAAATCAAGAAATATGGGATAATATATCAATTAAGCGTACCCACAAAAAAATGTAAGGATAAAGGTACTTTTGTTCACATAAACCACTGTAATAGACTCTAAATTCCAAGTGTGAGGTACAATAGCAATTCCAATATGTATAAATTTGTATGATAATGCTTGTTGATGGTGTAATACACTCACAAATCCCAATTGCCTCCTCCCAAGTACTCTACTAGTAGTAAAGGAATAAATGGTAGTATAATACAACCCAACAATACTGGAATGGTATGGCCAAGCAGTCAAGGAAGATATGCAACTCTCAAAATACTTCCCTAATCATGATAATAATCCCACAAACAAATTTCTACAAAATGAGTGAAGTGCATCTAAAAAAAATATATTGTTGCTCATAGATTTACCCTGAATACAAGCACTTAATCAAACCTCCTGACTGTGTCTTTCAACAATGAAGAGATTGTTAGCTAGAGGTATTTTGTCCTCAAATTCTATAGATAAATTATCTCCAACAATAGACTCATAAAATATCTCCAACCCAACCTGTCAAATGAGCTCTCAACCCCCCCTTTATAAAGAACTCCTTGACCTTCCAGAAAGACCCAAGAAGAATGTTCAACAATATTTTAGAAAAAATATTTTAATATTCCTTGATGTGACCCCTTGATGTGACCCCTTGATGTGACTCTTAATACTTAAGTCACTTTTGAAGATATATTAATAAAGTGACTTTATTAATTAATCATTAAAGTATGTCACTTTTATCCTTTTAATATAATTATTTAATATTACCCTTTCGAATTTGCACTTTTTTCCTAGTAACATTAAATAATTAAAATAATGATTCTTCCTTGAGAGGGCTAAAAAATAGGGACATTACAACAACTCAGATTGGCCTGAAACTGGAAATTCCTAGGCCAAATACCCTCAAGATCCCTCTAATTCCCAAGTTATCCCATGGGATCATTTCAAAAAGGGCTAATGACAAACCATAAACTAATTGGCTAGAAAGGGGATATTACAGTCTGCCTATCCCAAAATTATGTGTCCTCAAGCAATTTTAGCTTTGGATTCTACAACACCTGTTCATCCTACCAAGTAGCATCCTCCACTTGAAAATCCCTCCACTTAACTGGGTACTCCTTGATGACTCTCTTTCTAAGTGTTCTTTCCCTAGTACCAATTATTGCCTCAAGGACCAATATCAGTTTTCCTTCTTCATCCAGAGGGGGTAGCTCTGCAAAAGGAACAACATTATAACCGAGGGCTTTCTTAAGCCTAGAAACAAGAAATACATTATGAACCCTACTATCTATTGGTAATTCCAACTCATAAGCCACCTCACCAACATGATGAGAAACTTTGGAAGTGCCATAAAACCTAGATTTCAAATTCTCTATCCCACTCTTCTTAAGTGATGACTATTTGTAAGGCTAGAGTCTGAGATATACCATATCCCTGACCTCAAAACTATGCTCTACTATGCGTTGATCAACATACAATTTTTTTGATTTTGTGCTTGTTGATTTTTTTCTTTCAATGCTCTCAGAATGTCTTGGCTATCATGTAGTAGTTCTTTAGCTTTAGGCACCCTTCTATCACCCAATATTAGGTCCATAAAATTTGGAGCCTTGTATCCATAAAGCACCATAAATGGAGTCATCTTGATGGTCATGTGATGCATGGTGTTATAACAATAATCCCAAATGTGCAACCATCTAATCCATGCCTTCTGTTGTGTTGTAACATAATTTCGCAATTAGCCTTCCACCCATTTGTTCACAATTTATGTTTTCCCATCCGTCTGTGGATGGTAACTAGTGTTGGGGGTGAGCTCAGTGCCACACAACCTAAAGAGTTCTTGCCAAAAATAACTCATGAATTTTCTATCCTTGTCACTCACTATGAACTTGGGAAACCCATGCAACTTGAATATCCCCTTGAAGAAAAGCTCTACCAATTGTGTTGTTGTATATATAGTTGGGAAAGAAGTGTGAAAATTTAGTCAAACGATCCAGCACCACAAAAATGCAATCTCTACCCTACACCTTTGGTAGACTGGTGATAAAATCCATCGATATTATCTCCAATTTCCTATCTGGAATGGGTAAGGGTTTTAGCAAACCAGCTAGGTAGGTATGTTCCCCTTTGTTCTGCTGACACACCAAACATTTCCTAACATATCTCTGTACATCATCCTTCAACCCTCTCCAAGTAAATCTCTCATGTACCTACTTGTAAATTTTGAAGAACCTAGGATGTCCAGTCATAGGTGCTTTGTGGAATTACCCCAAGATAGTGCCCTTAATGTGTGATGAAGGCACTAATAAAATCCTAACCTTGTACCAGATGAGGTCATCAACTATCTCATATGTATCATACATTCTATCAATCCTATCATCCAAGGATCTTTGGAATACTCTTCTATAATATTTCCCTCCAATCAGCTATTAACTCTACCAAAGAACATATTTGGGGTCTCCTAGATAAAGCATCAGCCACCACATTCTTCTTCCCCTTAACAAATTCTATATCAAAATCATAAACCTGCAACTTAGTGATCCACTTTTGTTGCCTATCATTGAGATTCTGCTGGCTCATGAAGTACTTGATTCTATTGTGATTAGTATTTATAAAAAATCAACCACCCACCAAATAATATTTGAACTTTGCAAGAACATGAATTATGGCTAACATCTCACAGTCATAAATAGAATAACTTATTTCCACTCCCCTGAACTTCCTACTCTCATAAGAAATAGGATGCTTATCCTGCATCAGAACTACACCTGTCCCATCCCCTAAAGCATCACAATGCAACTCAAATGACTTGGTACAATTTGGGAGTACTAACATAGGGCATGAAGACATCACTTTCTTGAACTGATACAAACACTATTGTGTTGCCACTTGTGAATCCTTAAACTCGAAAATGCGAAAGAGCAACAAAACACATTAGGTTGTTAGATAAAATGCATGCAAACAAGTATGAGAGATTCCCCATAAAATCCATCTATTCAAACTAAATTAGGAAATGAAGAACACAATAAAATTTAAATAAAAGAGATTCAATCCTAATTAAACTAATAGCATGATGATCTTATGGGGGAATTGTTGCCAATGAAGTGTTGCAATTGGACCTTTCCCAATTCCTAAGTAGCAATGGTGTGTGATTGAGAAATGGTCAAATCTCCAAAGAGATTTGACCATAGCCTTGTTGCAAATCTTGAAATATGATTAATGGTTGATTGAAATGGGAAAAATTGGCTCTCAATGTGAAGAGAGTAACTTTGCATATGATTGTGGATAAGGATGGATTTGAGCATAATAAGTTTACTCAAATTGTGGATGGTTGAATGAGAGGAAGAGTCTCTCATTTATAGATTCCAATCGTGGAAGAATGAGTGAAAATAATCAATGTGGGATAAAAGATAATCCAATGGCATTGTGCCACTTGTCCACATGTGATTGGATGAGGAATGAGCACATTTTGGCCATGTGCATGAGAGGGGGAGATTTGAAATTTGAATTTGAAAGTTGGGGGGAGAGAAGAGTGAAGTTAATGTCACTTGGTTCAATGCACAAGGATATGTAAGAGTGAATGCCTTGTTGGAAGTACCGATCCACTTGCATTTTTGAATTCAAACTTGAGGGAATATTCCATTTTGATGCCATGTGAGGAAAATAGAGAATTAAATAAATCAAAGTAATTGATTTATTGTGCAATTTTAATTCTCTAGAGGATTTTAGTGAGAAGGATTAACTTAATCAAGGTTTTGATTAATTTAATGAAGAATTAGATGATGTGATAGTTTTGACTTGAATTTATGAATTGATTTAAGTCAAAATTGAGAGGAAATGATTAGTTAAATAAATGATTTGATTTATTTAAGGAGGAAAATGTTATATTAAATCAAATAAGGTTTAATTTATTTAATTTAATAAGAGGACTTTAGAGATTTTAATCAAATAAAATGATTTATTTAATTAAATAGAGATGTAAGATTAATTAAATTAAATTGATTAATTTAATCATTGGAGGAGGAAGACTTAATTAAATGAATAATGATTCATTGAATTAAGAGATGAAATATGATGAAATACTGAGAGTATGATTCTAGAGGAAATGATGTTAGTAATTAGGATCAAGTGTGCCGAACCAAAAATGTTTATTTTCCATGTCTACATTTTGCCCCTCTTTGAAGCAATGTACTTGTTGCATTGATTCAAATAATAAACTACTGTGATCAAAGTTCAAAATTTCTCAATTTTTTTGATGCCCCATTGTTGCCCTAATGAAAGGATTATGCTAGTATACTACCCCCTTGAGAGATCGAGCGGAAATATACAATTTTCCGATCAAGATTGTGATAAAATGTGAGAGGAGTAGTTTTATTGATCAGAGGATGAAACATAATTCTTTAATGTAGACAATTATGTTGATGTATAGACAGTCCTCGGCCATGGATAGGGTCGTGTCATGTATATTTTGATACAACACACTAATTTTAGATAGAAATATTAGTAAAGATAGAAGAATAAGAAGAATAAGATGGATGAAAGGAGGGTCCACAAGCCTACACTATGATGATGATGATGATTTGCATTTCTAGGAATTGGGATTTTCAAAGGGCCAATTACTTTATGTTTGATAACACACATAGGTATGATGAATCAAGGTATAAAGGACTAGGATGGTGTTGTACCTAGTGTGATGGACTTTGACTCATCAATTAGATAGGAGTATTCTTGTTCACACTTGACATATGAAAACCTTGCTAGGACGGACCTAACAAAGCAAGTATTCGCCAAGTTATTTTACAAGAACATCCAACAAGCACAACAGATAAAAAAGATAATGATTGTTGCCCCATTCCTTTCTCTCTAAACCTGTTATGTCTAGGCATCATCGAGAGGTCCTAGGAATGAGCGCAAAATAAGATAAGTCTAAACAAGACCAAGACAAAGTAAAAAAACAAGCTAATGTTCTTCATACCACTAGCCAAGGCTAAACTACTGAGGTGAACCTGATGCTTATGTCCATTGTGGGAAGGATTCATCCTAGGAAATTTAGTGATCAGGGTTTTGGTGGGACTGATTTGGGTGGTAAGCCATTGATATTTTGAGTTGACCAACTTGCTTGCTTACTGACTTAAACATCCAAGACTTTGACGATTAGGCGTTCACTTTGGAACCTACTAGACTTGCTTCTGACTGCTTCACCAAAGGATGAAAGAAACGATTTATTTTATTATGAGTGAGAAAATAATGGGTGAAAGTGAGATAAAATGGATGCACCATTTTGGTTTTTTCAAATGTTTTGAGGCTATTTTTTGGTATTTTTACATTTTTCAATGTTTTTGGTATTTTCGAGGTTTATGATGAACAGAATAACTTAAAGACCTATCATAGGGGTCTTGGGAGCTGATCCATAGATTAGCCTTGCCTATGTTATACATGTAGAGACCACATAGTTTGATGGATGAGAGATTGACTTGACGATAAGATGGACAAACAGATTGCTATTTTATTACTTGAAGGACTGACCTAAGATGCAAACTAGATGGGCAAACGGATTGTCAATGCGACAGATGCCTAAGGACTGACCTAAACTTCTTAGGGGATGATCAAAGATTAACCTTGCCTATGTTCAAGCTCATAGACGATGTAGTTCAGATGAGGTGAAAGACTGAAAAGACTTGATGATGAAATTTTTGAATATTTTCGAAGATTTTAACATGTTTTTGGATTTTTGAATGATTTGGATGTTTTTTATTTTCAAATTGATTTTTTTGATGTTTTTGGAATTTTCGCATGATTTTGACAATTTGGAAGTGGATATGTGATGATATCAGTTCCTTGTTGTGTGATTTTGTTGAAAACCAAGCTTAATACTGATCGATCAGATTGATGGATTGATTAGTTTGACTAAGTGTGTTAATTCAAACAAAAGTGATAATGCACTTGTAAAATATAGGAATTTGTGTTATCCTAGAGTAAACTTGTACAGAAGAGGATGGTTTGACTAAGTGTATCAAGTCAAATGAGGTGATGATGGATTGGATAATTTGGCTAAGTGTGTTAAGCCAAACAAAGATGATAATGAACTTGTAAACGCAAGGAAGTTGTATTATCCTAGTGTAAACTCATGCACAAGATGATAGTTTGACTAAGTGTTTTAAGTCAAACAAGGAAATAATTGATTGGATTCATTTGATCAAGATTTTATGAAGCTTGATTTGGAACAAGATAGCTTTGATGATTTTGATGTGACGTTGAAGTACACATTAGATGCAACTGATATGGATTGCTTGGATTGATGTTCGATGAAAGATAAAGCTTGATAAAGAACATCATTTTGCCAAAATATGCCATGGGCTAGTGATTTTGGATTCGGTTCACAAATGCTTTGACTAGTTTGATTTCATGTTCTCCAATGTTCGGATCACCACTTAAGTTGAATGATATATATCAAGATTTATTTCTGAAGCAAGATATAAATATCTGCCCCTAGTGTCTAGCAATGTATAGAATGCCATGGGTGGATTCTTGGATTCTTGGATATGAATTATCTTGTGATAATATAAGGTGTTCGAATAGAGGAACGCTCATTCAGATAATGCTTCAAGGCTTAGATAACAACATTGGGTAGGACATGATCAATGAAAATGACCCATGTCAAGATATTTACCATAAACAAGTGTGCAGCAAACCTTCATCAAGATCAAGATAAGGTAGATAAATGGCAATATGTTGGATAAACGGTTCATGGATGAATGGATGATATGGCTGAAATGTTGGCTTTATTATGGATGTGATAAGATGCTTTCTCCTGAACTAGCACATGTAGATGCTCAATTCTACACATGATGCCTACTTGCCAGGTTTTCATCATGGCACCTACCTAAAGCGCCGCCAAAGCAGTTTTCACTAGAGGACGATTTTTTTCTTTACTGTTTTCAATCCTTTTTCTATTTTTTTTTATTTTCTATCTTTTTTATTTTTGATTTTTTTGTATTTTCTACGAGATTTTAAGTTGATGCTAAACCACTTGGTGGTGCTTATGTACATGCTTCTATCATAACATGCCATTGATACCCTGCTTGAAGAAGTTTCTTTTCCAAGATACATGCACTTGAATGCAACTTTTGAGATCCTTGATCTGCTTTGCTAATATCAGAGTTAACTCTGTCTTTGTGCGCACATCATGATAGAGTGCCTTTTGAATCCTTATGATGAAGGGTCATTGCCAACACATGGTCAATGTGAGAACTGGATATCATGCATGGAGGTGTGGATGGAGTTTGTTTAGGAATAGTAGATGGATTGGTCAACAGTTTGGAACCTTTGACTCTCCAAACTTGGGAAGATGAGCAATGATGGGTGGATACCAAAGTGTGTGTGGAATTAGGACCAACTACTTGATACACTTTTTATATCCTTGAGAAGCATGTTTTTTATTTTGTGGACATCTTTGATGGATACTTTTCCCTTTTCTATTTTGCCCCATAGTTTCTTTGACTGATGGAGTTTGATAGGGATAATATTTTTTTGTAGTTTTTGGTATCCAAGTGTATTTAATTTGTTTGATATGATTCTTAGCTTCTTTTTCTTTGATAACATTCTTCATTCTTTGATTCAAGTCTTTCTTTTTTTGTTGGTCCCAATTTGTGGATGGGGTGATGGGTGGACGAAGATTCATGATGTGGCTAGTTGTATTATTGGCATTGGTTTCATCATAAGGATTCTTCATGCTCCCTATGTTTACATTTTCTTGAGACAAAGTTTCCCCCAGTTTTATAGAGGTATCACTTACATGTTTAGATCACTTACATGTATAACCAAGGCCTTGATGTTTAGGATTGCCAAAAATCTGCACTGGTTCTAGGATACCCTAGTCATGTAGGCCTAATCCTCTGCCTTGATAATTCATCTATTGAAAAAAATTATTTTCCATAGGATATGATTTACCTTGCAAAAAAGGTGTCGCTCTTTCTCTACTCTTTCATGGACCTTCAAAAGTGTCAGATTCTTTATTGATGAGATAGCTTTCCCTAAGAAAGGTGAGTGATCCAACTTTATAAGTGATAGGATCCTCCATAAGTGGGATGAATTCTTGATTTATCTCTTTGGCTTGAGCTTGTGAAATATTAGATTGTAGTGCTTCTTCAAGAAGTGTTGATGCTTCACTATCCACACAAAATTCTTCCTCATGACTCACTTCACAGGATGTTTCTAATTCATGACTTATGTAGAATCCTTCTTCATGATTTTCTTCAGATATGTCTCTGGATTTCTCTATATCTTGATCATGTGTACAAATTTTAAGAGTAGGAGACTCTTGTTCCTTGGTAATGATATCAAGAGTATGAGACTCTTGTTTTGAATGAAGATCATCTACATGTCCATCCAAAGAAAGCATCTTATGGGTAGATGGAGGGGTATGTTCTATATGGATATGATCATTATTTGTGACATCTTGTAGGAGAGTGGCCATCACCTCATTGTAGTATCTTGCATATAAAAATTATTGATCTTGATTATTGTCAAAATTGCTTTCAACATGCTTTGGATCAAGTTCTTGAAATGGGTCAATTTCAAAGGATGGATTTCTTTTAAAGGATTCTTGGACATCGTTGTAAGGCATTGGAAGTGGTTCAATATCCTCTTGATCTTTGAGTGGACTTAGATCAAATGGTGAGTTGAGAATTTCTTCAATATCTATAACCATGAGGTCAAAGGATGTCAATATTTCTTGGAAAGGTCCATTGCTAGACTTTGGTGAAAGATGTTGATCACGCTTTGGAATAAATTCTTGAGATATGTCCTCTAACTCATTAGATGATGTAGAGAAATTACCAACATGATCATTGGTCGAAGGATCTTGATCATCATTTTTAACAATTGTGATGGGAATTTTTTGCAAGCTCTGTTGTGGGAGTAAGGCTTGCATTTTTTACTGAGCCAACAACACTTGTTGTTGGTCGTGTTGTTGTTGTGCCAACAAAGCTTGTTGTTGGTCTTGTTTCTCTTGTGCCAACAAAGCTTGTTTTTGGTCTAGTTGTTGTTGTGTCAACAAATATTTTTATTGGGCTCCTTGTTGTGCTACTTGTTGATCAACTTGTCCATGGATTGCTTGAAATAGTGCTTGGAATTGTTCTTGCATCTGTCAAGATTGGTGTTGGGCTTGAGCTTGAGCCTATGCTTGTTGGGATACTTGAGCTGCTTGCGCAACTTGTGCGTTTGTTGGGCTTGGAGTGCCTTTTTGCAGGAAGCTTCTTGAGTGGCTTGCAACATGATGGAGAATAAATTGTCTATGTTGTGTTTTGGTGGTGCTGGTGGGTTGGGGATGGTGTTGATTATTGGGATTCCCTGGATGGTTTCCACCTATTGTTGCGATATTGATGGAAAAATGGGATGATTTGGTATGATGTTTTGATTTGGAATTATAGGTTGACTTTGAACATTGTTGTGGTTGAGAATCATATTTCCTTGATTTAGGTAACTTTGATTTTGCATGGTGTTACCTTGACTTGAATCAATACCTAGAGTCGTCCACATATTGCTTGGATTTACAAACGTGTCAACCCCAAAGTTTACCAAGTGTGGATTTGAAATGGTCATGTTTGGTAAATTTGCACTTGGCATGTATGGATTTGATGGGATAATGTTGTTTGGAAAACTCATGCATTGAGCGTTTGGTTGATAGATTTGCAAATTTGGACTTGGATTTAAATCTACCATTGGGAAAGGTGTTCCAAAATTTGGATTGGGCATACTCACATTCATTGTACTTTTGAGGTTTGGAGGAGATAATGATGCCATGTATAAATGTGAGTTTCGATAATCAATTGGAATTGTGAGACTTGGATAGTTTGGTTGACTTGGATTACTCATGATGTATGAGTTGAGTTTGAATTCCATGTTCCTCTTGTGTTTTGACCTTGTTGCGAGAGTGAACCTCTAAGGTGATTAGGATCAATGATGAGATGGAGGATGAAAGTGTGAGTGATATGGATGTTTGAACTTTTTGGAACTTTGGATCAATGTTAGACTTTAGGAATTGGTTTGATTTGATTTTGATTGGTTGATAGTTTGACTCACATAAGAGAATGAATTGGCTAAATGTGTTAAGCCAATCAAAGTGATTATGAACTAGTAGACCTCAGGAATTTGTGTTATCCTAGAGACAATTTTTTACAAGAAGATTGATAATTTGACTAGGTGCATTAAGTCAAACAAGATGATGTTGATTTTCCAAAAGTCTAGCATAAATGATATTTCCAAGGTTCCAAAAGTTGTTGGCGAGATGGAAGTTTGATTGATGTTTGAGAGATGGGTGAAGTGATGATTTTGATCCTAGATAACCCTATGAGGACTTTTTTACAGGACCAAGGTAGTGAAGAACATGATTTTCCCTAGAATTAATTCAAACCAAAAGACCATTGTTTGCATGGAAACCAAATGAATCAAAATGGATCAAGCACATGTGTGGTTTAATTGTTTGTTATCTTGTTTATATTTGGTTCTTTTTACCATAAACACTTTCTTGATTATGCCTTTCAAACCAAATGTCCAATACCCTAATTTTCTTTCATCCAACAAAGTGCATTATGTGGAAATCAAGGAAATAAAGGAAAAGGTTTCCTAGTGTTGAATTTCGTAAGCAAACTGAGATGGAATCAAAATTATTAGAAGCCTCTAAGGATGAAATCCCTAAGGCAAGCATGAGCACTTGAATTTATCAAAGGTATTTGCTTCCCTAAAGGGTTTGAAATTTGAAAATCTTTGTGAATGATTGTTTGTCAATGTTTTAGAACCAAGTAAGGTGTCTCAATAACATGCACAACCCTAGGCTGAAAAGATAGTATTTGTTGGGTTCCCACTTGGACGAATCTAGCTATGCATATTTTATGTGAATGGATAAATGCTTGACCACACTAGCTCCCCTCCATGACACACATTTCCCGAGTCAGCTAGGCATTAGTAACCATGAATCTCCCATGGCATACCTTCCATTTCAACAACAAAACCACATGTATAATGTGGGGAAACTTCAAAGGACATGACCTTTTGCACCAACAAGATAGAAAAGGTTTTGGCCTTTTCTAAACAAAGGGTTCATAATCAGGGTACCCGTTCAAGAGGCCACATAAGAGGCAAGATCAACCCATATAAAGAGTATCACCTGCTTGTCCGTAGGAGCTCCTATAATGATGAACTTTCCTCACCATTCAAATTTGTATACCGATTGGGAATAGCTTGATGTTTAGCTCGTTACCGGTTTGAGTCGTTCCCTTGGGGTGAGTACTTTTTCCCACCAAGTCAAGATCTCTAAAGGTGTAAAATAACGAGTAAGTGCATTCGTAGTTTGATCATCTTTGTTTGTGTGAACAGAGAGAGAACACTCGCAATGCCTTTTTCTCACACTAGACAATTTTGTTCAATTTTAAGTGCCCAAATTGAAATGTGGAGGCAATATTTTTATCAACATAGTATCACCAAAATGTTTTTGATTCTCAAGATCGCTGTGAAGCACGAGAGAAGCGCATACACATTTTAAGTGATATTAACTTGTGAAAAGGATTGCAAAACATGGAAAAAGCTTGTTCATTTTAGACCTCAAAACAATGATGAGTTCTTTTTAAGCACCAAATGAAATGTGAGATCGCCTTGTTCAATTGTTAACCTTTAAACCAAATCTACTATGTTTGTCTAAGGTTATTTTTAGCCCCTTGGAAAATTTTGAAAAGAAATTTGATTGTTTATTTTAAAACACAATAGAAATTTAGTGTCCTAAGATCAATGAACTTATCAAATTCTTTAAAGAGTGTTGAAAAACACTTTGTATAAAAAAAGTATGGTGTCATAATAAAAAAAATTGCTTGTTCTTTTTAAATCCAAAGTGAATTTAGTGTTCCTAATGCCAAATATTTTTAACAAATTTCTTAAAGAGTGTTGAAGAACACTTTAGTGTTTAAAAACACTTTGGATTTGGTGAACATGATGTTATGATGAACTTCTTCCTTTGCTCCAACCTCCAAAATGACAGAAAACCAGAGAGTAAGAAGATAGAAAACAAGGTCAAAGATTAAAAAAATCCTAAATTTAATAAACACATGTCAATTTTAAATCTCACTGGTTTGCAGCAGCAGAGTTTGTAGAAGTGGCGTAGTTTGGAGTGAAAGTGGTGCTATATAGCATCGCGTGGCTGACTTTGGGCATCACTCTGCAGAGATAAAGAGTGCAAAAATGGCACGATAGAGGTAAGCAACGAAGTTTGGAGGTGACCTGGTTTAAAAATTTGAATTTGACAGGTGGGAAAATAGAGCGGCTGAGTTTGGAGAAATCACGGTGCAATACAATGCCACAATGTTGAAAGTGGTGCAATATTGTGCCGTGGGGGGTGAACGCGGTGGAGTTAGGAAATTTGAACAAGTGATAGGTGGGGAGAAAACACGGTGAAGTTAGGAATATAAACGTGGGTCAGTATAGCGTCGTGCCTCTAGGGGCGATGAAGTATTGCGTCGCGGTGCTGAAAGTGGTACAATATAGCACCACATGGTTGAGTTTGCTGTGTCTAAAAAAAAAAAGTCAAAAACCATGGAATTTTTGAAAAAGGTGATTGAATTTTTGATTTATCCCTCCTTCTAGCACCAAAATGTGAACCCCTAAACCTACAAATGCATAAGAGCAACAAAACACATTAGGTTGTTAGATCAAATGCATGCAAACAAGTATGAGAGATTCCCCATAAAATCCATCTATTCAAACTAAATTAGGAAATGAAGAACACAATAAACTTTAAATAAAAGAGATTCAATCCTAATTAAGCTAATAACATGATGATCTTATGGGAGAATTGGTGCCAATGAAGTGTTGCAATTGGCCCTTTCCCAATTCCTAAGTAGCAATGGTGTGTGATTGAGAAATGGTCAAATCTCCAAAGAAATTTGACCATAGCCTTGTTGCAAATCTTGAAAAATGATTAATGGTTGATTGAAATGGGAAAAATTGGCTCTCAATGTGAAGAGAGTAACTTTGCATATGATTGTGGATGAGGATGGATTTGAGCATAATAAGTTTACTCAAATTGTGGATGGTTGAATGAGAGGAAGAGTCTCTCATTTATAGATTCCAATCGTGGAAGAATGAGTGAAAATAATCAATGTGGGATAAAAGATAATCCAATGGCATTGTGCCACTTGTCCACATGTGATTCGATGAGGAATGAGCACATTTTGGCCAATGCGCATGAGAGGGGGAGATTTGAAATTTGAATTTGAAAGTTGGGGGGAGAGAAGAATGGAGTTAATGTCACTTGGCTCAATGCACAAGGACATGTAAGAGGAGTGAATGCCTTGTTGGAAGTACCGATCCACTTGCATTTTTGAATTCAAACTTGAGGGAATATTCCCTTTTGATACCATGTGAGGAAAATAGAGAATTAAATAAATCAAAGTAATTGATTTATTGTGCAATTTTAATTCTCTAGAGGATTTTAGTGAGAAGGATTAACTTAATCAAGGTTTTGATTAATTTAATGAAGAGTTAGATGATGTGACAATTTTGACTTGAATTTATGAATTGATTTAAGTTAGAATTGAGAGGAAATGATTAGTTAAATAAATGATTTGATGTATTTAACTAAGGAGGAATATGTTAGATTACATCAAATAAAGTTTAATTTATTTAATTTAATAAGAGGACTTTAGATATTTTAATCAAATAAAATGATTTATTTAATTAAATAGAGATGTAAGATTAATTAAATTAAATTGATTAATTTAATCATTGGAGGAGGAAGACTTAATTAAATGAATAATAATTCATTAAATTAAGAGACAAAATATGATGAAATCCTGAGAGTATGATTCCCGTGGAAATGATGTTAGTAATTAGGATCAAGTGTGCCAAACCGAAAATGTACATTTTCCATGTCTACACCACTATCCATACAAAAGAACCCTTCTTGGTAATATATGTCAATGGTGTTGTAGTTTGTGAAAAATCCTTCACAAATATCCTATAGAATCCACATAATCCAAAAAATATTTGAGTTGTGTAAGGTTTGTTGGATTTGGCCAATCAATAATTTCCTTAATGTTTTCTAGATCCACCCTAAGTCCGTCAACATTAATAATATGGCCAAGGTAGAGAAACTCTATCATGCCAAACTCACACTTCGATTCCTTGGCATATAGTGACTCCCTCTCCAAAATAGAGAACACCTCCTCCAAATGTTGTAGGTGCTCCTCCCAACTCTTATTGAATACCAAGATATCATCAAATAATATCAATATAAATTTCTAGAGCTTCCCTCTGAACACCTAATTCATACCATGCACCATGGAGTTCATCAATTAACTCATCAATCCTAGGGATGGGGTATATGTTCTTAATCATCTTCTTGTTGAGAGATCTGTAATCAATGCACATACACATTGTTCCATCCTTCTTATTTAACAAATATATTGTCGAAGCAAAGGGGATTTTGCTTGGCCTAATATGCCCCATCTCCAATAGCTCTTTTATCGCCTTCTCTATCCCATCCTCATGTTTTTAGGATTGCGGTAAGGGGTGGTGATGACTAAATTATCCCCCTCCTCTAGCTCGATGGCATGCTCTATACCCCTCTTGGGAGGAACCCCATGCAAAATGTTGCCAAACACCTTAGCATACAAAGAAATTATATGTTGTATATCTAGAGGATGGATTTTTACCTACTTCTCTAGAATTGTAGGAATAACCAAACATTTTGTTGCCCACTCTAAATCATTATGTCTGAATAACCATTCCATCCTCTTCAATGATACCACCCTGAGTCCCCCATTTGATAAACCTCGGAGCACCACATTCCTACCCTGATGTTGAAACCTCATCTCCAACTTAGCCAAGTTGAAGATAAACTCTACCAGAGAAGCCATCCATGTCATTCCCAAGATGACATCATAATCACCCATGTCAACCACAAATAAATCATCCTCCAACTCATAATATCCTCCTAGTCTAATGCAAAGATTTTAAATCTTTTGGGTGCATAATAACTTATGGCCACTAGCCACCATGACTCTAAACCCCACATGCTCTTTTGTCTATAGGCCTCTCTTAGCCACCAACTTTGGATCAATAAAGTTATGTATTGCCCATGTGTCAATCGATGAAATCACATGTTTCCCCTAGGTCATCCCTCTTACCTTAAAGGTGATGTCCTTTTGGACCCTTTTCAACCATGCAAGAGACTTCTCATCATCCGAAATCTCCTCAATATTTCTATCTCCCTGACTGGACTCTAAATCTGAATGTTGCTCCTCATCCTCGGAAGGTGATTCTTCTGCTGAAAAATACTCCATTTGTTTAGCCTTCGCCATAAGTGGACACTTATGGGAAATATCTCATGGCTCGCTATAATGAAAACATAGTTTTTTCTTTCTGACCTCATTGAGGGTGTCATTGTCCAAATTTTTAGTTTCCCCCTTAGGCTACTGAGTTTCCTTCTAAAATATCTTATTTTCCTTATCTTTCTTAAAATGGGAGTCCTTAGAGTGAAATTTTCTCCTGTAGGAAGAAGGTGCTAGGTTGCTCACCTTTTTGTAGGCTCCTAGATTGAAGAAGGATTGTGTCCCTTAACCCATCCTCATAAAGGATCTGAAATCCCATCCATGAAAAGAATGATGATTCTCCTCTCATATATGTGTATCAACAATAATGCCAACTTCTAGAACTCAATGATATAGGCCTCTACAGAGGCCCACTTTCTAAGTTGTGCTAGATCCTTGAAATGCAATGTTGGGTCCTTAGTGTCAAACCAATCTATCAACCTCTTGATGAAATTTGCATATGTATCAACTTGGTTATGTACAAGTGTCACCATCCCATGCTGCCACCACTCATGGGCACCGTCATCTAGATGTAGAGTTGTGTACTTGATGGTATCATCCTCAGGAATCAAATTGAGCTAGAAATATGTATCAAAATTTCTCACCCAAGCCCTGGTTGTAGTCTTTCTTGTACCATCAAAATATGGAATGGAGAGCATACCCACTTTCTTCTTAAGCTCATAATGTTATTAAATGTTGCCTCTCTGAGGTAAATGTTTCAACCTAACATCGATGTACTCCCTGAAAGAAATCTCACCCTAAAAATCTGGTCTAGAATTTCTCCAATCATCTAGTATCTGGTCTTGTATCTCCTACTGTGTGGGTGCATTATTATCCTGTTCATTTTTCCATAGTGGTAATTGAGGCATAAGGGGTCTAGTGTTGCGTGGTCCTACTATGTTATACTATCTAGTTGCTCCCATGTTCATTGAACCATCTCCATTTCCCCCATTTCATCCATTTCTCTTTCCTCTAACATTATTGTTTCCTTTCCCTCCCCGATTACCATTGTTTCCTTGGCCTATATTAGTCAATTTTCATGTCATCACAATAGCCATCTACTTCTTAGCTTCCTACAACTCACGTTGTCCCATAGCTAGATCACTCAAAAATTTTCTAGTGCTCGGTTCCCTTCGTTCTTCCTCTCTATCACCCATATTTTTTATTGTATCCTCAGTATCACTAGCAAATGGATCAATCATAGGAACTTATCCTGCTTGTTCGAATCGTGGGACTGCATTTTCCTTGGATTCCTAGAAATTAGTGGGCCACTCTTCCCAAACTTCTTGTTTTTCTTCCCTTATGCATAACCTTTAAAGATATCTTCTTTCATGCTCACTCCCTCTCATAAAATTACATGCAATCTATTTTACACTCCACAGGATGGCAAGATACTATTGCTTTGATACCACTATAATGGGTAGCTTTGTTTGACTACTTTTTTTTTGTTTGTTTTATGGTGATTGTTTTTGGTATTTTTTCAATATTTCATCCAATGAGTAATGCATATATTTATAAAGGAAAAAGAGTAAACTATGCAACATAAAATTTGGAAATTACAAGGAAATGACTCTACTGAAAATTCCAGAATTTTATATTGATTCAAATATTTAAATTATTTACAATCAAATGATAACCTAGATCAAGCAATAGGGGCTAATATCTAGATTAAGTGTACCCACAAAAGGTTACAAGGAGGAAGGTACTATTTTTCACAAACACCACTATAATAGACTCCAAATTCTAGGTGTCAGGTACAACAACAATCTGAATATGTATAACTATGTATTATAATGCTTGTTGATGGTGTAATACACTCACAAATCCCAATTGCCTCCTCCAAAAACCAAGCCACAATCCTCTCAAGTATTTTTTTTTTTGGTAAAGGAATAAATGGCAGTATAATATGGCCCAACAATACTAGAATGGTATGACCAAGTAGTCAAGGAAGATATATAGCTCTCAAAATGCTTCCCCAATCATGATAATAATCCCACAATCAAATTTATACTAAATAAGGAGTGAAGTGCAGCTGAAAAAAATAAATTGTTGCTCATAGATTTACCCTGAATACAAGCATTGAATTAAACCTCCTGATTGTGTCTTTCAACAATGAAGAGATTGTTAGCTAGAGGGATTTCATCCTCAAAGCCCATAGAAAAATTATCTCCAGCAATAGACTCATAAAATATCTCTAACCCAACCTATCAAATGACCTATCAACTCCTCCTTTATAAATAACTCCTTGATCTTCTAGAAAGACCCAAGAGGAGTGTTCAACAAGCTTTTAGAAAAAATATATTAATATTCCTTGATGTGACTCCTTGATGTAACTCATTGATGTAATCTCTTGATGTGTCCCCTTAATGTGACCCCTTGATGTGACTCCTAATACTTAAGTCACTTTTGAAGATATATTAATAAAGTGACTTTATTAATTAATCATTAAAGTATGTCACTTTTAACCTTTTAATATAATTATTTAATATTACCCTTTTGACTTTGCATTTTTTTCCTAGTAACATTAAAAAATTAAAATAATGATTATTCTTTAAGAGGGCTAAAAAATGGGGACATTGCAACAACTCGGATTGGCCTAAAACTGGAAATGCCTAGGCCAAATACCCTCTAGATCCCTCTAATGCCCAAGTTATCCCACAAGATCATGGAAAAAAGGGATAATGACAAACCTTGAACTAATTGGCTAGAAAGGGGAAATGACACTTTTTTTGAAACACATAAATTCCTTTCTTTTAGTAGATTATCCAAGAAATATTCCTTCATTACTTCTTTCATTGAACTTACCCAAAGTTTCCTCATCTCTTGTGATATAGAATTTTCTTTCGAGTACCTTGAGATATTTAACTATAGGAATTATTTTGTTCCATAGCTCATAGGGAGTATTTGTACTATTTTCTCTTGCCTAAACTATATTGAATACATATAAAATTGTGTGAATAGCTTCTTTCTAGAAAAATTTTGGTAATCCAACTTTAGTGATCATTTACCTAACAACTTCTTGATCTGTTCTATTTTTCCTTTCAACAATACCATTTTGCTAAGGGGTTCTCAGAGAAAATAATTGTCTCTTAATCCCATGCACTTAATAAAACATATTGAGCTCATGGGTTGTGAATTCTCTACCTTTTTCATATCTAAATTATTTTATCTTCAAATTTACTTCATTTTCAACCATAGCCTTGAATACCTTGAATTTATCTAATGCGTCTAATTTCTCTTTTAGAAATGGAACCATGTATATCTAGAATAATAATAAATTAAAATAATAAAGTACCTTTCATCAAGTAGAATTTGCACTCTCATGGGACCAAAAATATTTGTGTGAACCAAATCCAGTAATCTAGTAGTAGATTATTCTCTTGATCTGTGATGATTTCTTGTTTGCTTCTCGAACTGGAAATTCCTGCAGATAAAATTTATGGGCTTTGTTATTCTTTGTAGATCTCTCATGACCTAAACAGTACTAATCCTTGCCAAGTTATCAAAAAAATTGTGACACATTCTCTTGTTTCATAACCAACTCTCATTCGTTTGATTCATAAAACATCATCCATAAGAACCTTTAAGTTGATAAATTTTCCCTTCATATTTCTTTCCTCTAGCAATCAATGTTTTGGATCATTTTTGGATCTCATATTTCTTATCCTTAAACACAAGATCATATCCTTTTCTACACATATGAACAACACTTAACAAATTATTCCTTAAACCCTTAACATAATAAAAATCACCTGTATGATGCTTGCCATCAAAATAGACTAAACCTATCCCATAGATTTTATGACCAATATCATCTTGAAGCATAACCAGACCTCCATCATATTTCTTAGGTTTCAAAAACTTACTCTTGTCACTAATCATGTGATGTGAGCAACCACTATGAACTACCTAAAAATTCTTTTCCTATTTAGCATGTAGGGCAGAGATAATTGTACCTTCATTTTCTCCTTCTCCTTGTCCAGAAAACTTTCCTTTGACTATTTTCCTGATTTAGTAGAATTAGGCTCATCCTTAATTTCCAACAACAAGTATTCATTTGCATTTGGATTTTTATATTATGAATCTTCATTTGAAATACTAGAATTCTCATTCACATAGTAAGATTTGTAAATCTTCTTTCCTTTTTATTCTTTCTCACATCTTTGATTATTCTTTCTAGCTCTTTCTGGACACTTTGCAACATAGTGACCAATTTCTCCATAGCTAAGACACTTAAAGGGAAATTTACCTTCATACTTACCGAAGCCTTTTTTCATCCTTCTTGCAATGTTAGCCTTGATTTAATCAAAGTTTTATTCATACAAATCTTTAATTTTTGTAGCTTTAAAAGCAATCTCTATTTTACATCCACTTCTTAGATTCGGCTTCCTCATATCATAAGATATCAAGAATCCAACAATAGATCCTTAGTACAAGTCTTATAATCTATAGTTTTCTCAATATAACTCACCTTTTCACTGTAAACATCAAGAAGAGTTCTAAGAATATTCTTTACAATTCTGGTTTCATCTATAGTGGTGTCAAGAGATCGCATTCCATCCACTACCTCATCCAATCTTTGTACATAGGCTTTAAAATTCTCCTCTTCGGACATGTGTAAAAGATCAAAATATGTTTCTAAATTCTATATTTTTTCCTTTTTTACCCTTTCATCACCATTGTGCACTATTTCTAATGCATCCTAGACTTCCTTGGATATCTTCAAATTTTAAATGTTAATCAACTTGTAATGTACCAAACTATTCTTCAAGATGAACCCTTCCTTGTTATTTGCTTCATGTAAACTAATTTCTGTAGGTGTACTCAAACCATTAGTAGGAGGAGTGTTGGGATTCTTATAATTTTTTTCTACATCATATACACAATACTCATGAAATTATTCCATCAATACTTTGTAGATACCATAAATAGTTTCATCAAAGCTCAAATAATCAAACACCATTTTTCTAGCCATCCTAGAACTTCCTCAAGTAGTTAAGCTCTTCACCAAGGAACCAAGCTCTAATTCCAATTGTTGGATACGAAAATTGAGATGGGGGTGAATCAATTGTCATAGATTATAACCTTAAATTCAATTACTAGAGCTAACACATAAAGTGATTAAGTGATTAATCATCAAATTCCAATGCACAAACATAATAAGACTAGATTTATGTCGAAAACCCAATGAGCGAAAAATCATGGTGATGATTAACTCCCACTATAAAGAATATCAAAACTGATTACAAAAAGACTCACTACCTAAAATAAGGCTCACTAGTTGAGATAAGGCTCACTGCTTGAAATAAGGAATCACAGTCTTGACTCACGATTCACAAGGCTGCAACCCAGAGGGCTCACTTCCATAGAGATACAAAGAAGATGGAGAAGACTTGTTATAGAGAGATAAAAATTCCAATGCAATAAAGGATTCTACAAAAATCATTGATCAACTTGCATGAATGCCAAAGTTCACCTTTTTCTCATTGCATTTGAAAACTTTGCCTTAAGCTTCGCACCAATCAACTACACACATAACTGAAGCACTTTTAGAATAACATCAAAGTCAAGTCTCCTCTTTCACTTATCTTCCTTCTTTGGTTATGGACAATTTTCATTGCTAGCGCATTCTATATTTATACCATTAAACCACAAAATACAATTAATTTAGGGAAAGAGGACTCCCCAATGAGCTTCTAGGGTTTTTCACCTAGAAGCTA
Organism: Sequoiadendron giganteum; assembly: GCA_007115665.2. Lineage (NCBI taxonomy): Eukaryota > Viridiplantae > Streptophyta > Pinopsida > Cupressales > Cupressaceae > Sequoiadendron > Sequoiadendron giganteum. The sequence continues at coordinate 444,086,280 of CM021105.1, forward strand.
AGGTTGGGAGAATGGGCTCTCTTTTGCACTAATGATGTTCTTAGTGAGTTAATTCAAAGGTTAGGGGGTTGTGATGTGTGTGGTTGAATGTGTCTAACTATGATTTATAAATGAATTAATCTAAGTGCAATAAACTAAAAATAGAAAGTAGCTAGTAAAGTAAAACTTAGGAAATGTAGAAAAAAACATTATGATATGCAATAATTAAACTAAATGACCTAAGAATGAACATGAAACATAACAGAAAACTGGGAAATGAAAAGGGTGTGTAGTTGGAAACTTGTAGAGACTAGGACTACTGATGAATTTGAGATTTAGGCCTACTGGGACATTTACACCATTTTGGGTGACCTAGTCTAGTTTTTGTGAAAATCTTTCAGAACCCATTTATGCCAAAAGGGTACTCAGATCTATAGAAAATTCAAAAATTCCTATATAGTAGGACTAGGTTTCCATTAATGGGGACCTAGTCCACTTCTAAATTTTGGGAGATCTGAAGGTGTACTCTATGGCTATTGGTTTTCCCTTCTACTCTTGATAATATTTCGGACCCAAAAATATAGAATTTGGTCTTCAAGTGTCTTTTTGTGTAGATTCTTGATCTAAGCAACACATAGATGCCCTAAAAAAGTATTCAACCCATTCTTGGATGACCTTCGAGCTCCCAAGATACCTAAATTTGCAAATGTACACACAAAGAGAAAGAAATATTGATTGTTAAGGCATGGGGTTTTTCATTGTTCAAACCCCTTTTAGATAATTAAATCAAATGAAGAGAAAAGATAATAAAGAATACAATAGGAAATGGTGGATTTAATACCTTTCCATGATGAATGATCTTGTGCTGTTGCAACAATCAACCCTTGAATGCTTCTTGAGAGATGTCTTGTTGACTTGGAATACTCAAACTCTAGCTTGCTTGAGAAGAGTGGTGAATGATGAAAGGAGAGTGAATGACTAGAAGAATTAGGGTAGAAAATGAGTGGAAAACCCTTATTTATACAAGTTGTGCCCTAATGTCCTGAAAATAACACCATACAAGACAACCTTAGGGTTTAGGAGACAAAATCCTGAAAGAACTTTGAATTAATTTTGATTTTTATCCCACATGGTGCTAGGTTGCCTAAGGTGGCGACCTAGTCCACCTGGGAAATTTGATTGTTTTTTGGGGATTATCATGTGGTTAATGATGTTTTTCAGGATTGTCATCTGAAACACACCTAAGATAGGACCTAGAAGTGCATTAAGGGGTCATTATAGCATAAGAAAGGATTGATTTAGTGATAGAAATCCTAGGAAAGTGTGAAATTTTTTTACAACACCTTACAAAACTTTGGAACAAGGCTTAGAAAGAGGTGAAAAGAGGCTATCAAAGGTCCAAAATCCATAGGAAAGGGTCCAAATGAGTGAAAAGTGTCAAGGGTACACTTTTTGCAAACACATTTATCCCCCACTTTAGTGAGAGGATGAACTTTCTTCAAACTCACATTAAATTAGCCTAATGGAGATGGCGATTTATGGTGAAGAATGAAGAAGGCAGTCAAGCCCCTAGGATTCAAGATTCTAAGTCAAAACGATATTAGTGTAAGAGACACATTCAAGGTTGAATGATATGAAAAAAAACAAGATACGTGATCATGTGATGACAAGAACTGGAAGGAAGAGAAAGAGAAAGGTAAAAATTTGGATCAAGCTTCAATAGTTTTTCTAGCTAGTTTTGGATCAGATCTAGGCTATTTGTCTAAAGAGATGATGTGTACTCACTCTGGGGCACTGAGAATCTTGGTTTTTCACCGAGTGAGAGGGCCCAAAAGGTGAGAAACATACACATGGTTGGTATGTACTGACACACATAAGGGTATCTATGGGGAAATTCATGTTGCTTGGGCTTCCCACTCAAACCATTCCAAAGTTATACCTCCTGATAACTTTAATAAGGCACCACATAAGAAAATGGAATTTGAAATGATTGTGTAGGGATCTTTATTTGTTCATGCAATGTATCATCCTAAGGAACATCATGTTTGATGTCTTCTAAGAGAGGAAAGGTGCAAATGGTCTCATATTTTTTGTAAGAGAGTACAAGTGTAATGTCTCATCATGGGCAACATTGTACGTAGTGTTTCCAAGAGAGGGAATCACAAGAAAAATAAAATCACATTTAAATGTGACTATTGATGTATGCCCCCACTTTAAAGTGGTTGAAAACACGATTTCTATGAGAAATTTCTTTAAATTAGAAGAAGAGGAGGAAGACATGAGAGATTGTTCGAAAAGCCCTATGCCAAGTCATATGTTTCTGATAAACTACATCATGAAGAGGGTAGTATGTCACATGAAAATCAATTTAAGACGTATCATCCACATCCCAAGCTTTCTCTTATATGTTCATGAAATTTTAACAACTAGCCAAAGGAGACAATGACAAGTGGCATACAAGGAGAAGGCTTACTAACCCCTTGCCCCCACTTAGTACATGACAAGAGTGAGTTGAAAGGATTAATGAGATATAAGATTGGGTGAAACTCAGTATCAACTAGAGGAATGAGGTTCCCCACATAAGGAAGAACACCAAAACACTTAATATGTGGAATTTTACTACTCAAGGCCTTACACTCATTGGTGTGATGACAATGAAATTAGTGGTAAGCACAAAAGGAATTTTTGTTGGAAAACTTATTTCGAGTTCTTGGAGGAAGGGAGATCAAGTGAAGTTGAAGGAGTCTCAACAAGATACCCTCTTGATCAAGGGTAGAAGGTGTTCATTTGGTTTGAGATAGAGAAGTGTCTTGCTTAATATAGGATTTCATATGTACACAAGGTTCTATGCATTGTGAGATTTAGTACACTCCTTTGGAGGAGTGTGTCAAATATAAATCACTAGGTTTGTGCGAGATGAAATTGGCTTTAGGGAGAGAGTCCTTTGTTGGTTTCAAAGGATTACGTTCTAAGGTTGGTGTAGAAGGGTGACTTCGGATAGTGTTGGTTGTGGATGAAGGTTTAATGATTTTGATGAAATGAAAAAATCCAAGAACATGATTTTTTGTTTGTGTGATAGGCTTGATAGGGTTGTGGATACCTTGTTTATTATCACCACATCTTTTTACACAATATACAATTTGTTTCATTAGCTCATAACCTTTTCCATAGAGATTTTTCGCCACTTTTAGATCGGGTGAGGATTCATTCTTTGCTTCTCTATCTAGAGTAGTTGAGGTGGATTCTTGTGAAGGATCAACTAATTCTTGTGTTGACAAGACTATGTTTCCCATTTTAGAGTCTTGGTGTGTGATCTTGGATGCTCCTAGTAAAGGAAGTGTGAAGTCTAAGGAACCCCAATCATTGTCTTGTTGGAAAAAAGCAACGCTGAGAGGGGGGGTGAATCAGTTTTCTACAAAAAATAACTTTATTAACCTTTATCTTCAAAGAACTTGTAACATTCAACCTAAATTCATGAAAAAGAATAAAACAATCACAAAACCATAACACAAGAATTTTTATGTGGAAGCCATGTTAGGGGAAATACCACGGTGGATGGCGAATCCACAATATGATTTGAGTATACTCAAATGAAGTTTACAATATGGGGAATGCACTTGCATTCAGTGACACTTCCTAGAGCTCACTGCTCAAAATAGGAAGGCTCATAGCCTTACAAAGAGAATAAGTTTTAAACCATCTAAGAATTTGAGCTAACAAAAATAGCATCTACATATGCTTGATTATAATTATGGTTAGGCTTAATACTCAATCTTATGTCCTTTAGATTGACTCTACAATTTCTACTCTATTATGCTCAGACTCGCAACACAAATCCTTTATGCACAAGTGAAACTGTACATTATCGCTCTTCTGCTTTGCTCTTATTCACAATTCGCATCAACACACTTCATAAACTCTTCAAAATGATATGAATGATCTCATATATATATCTGTAACTAAGAATTAATTGCCCATATGTCGACATCAATATAGAAAAAGAAAATTTACAGCTATCGACTCAAATCATGAGTAAAGTATAATGTGCATCCACAAAAGTAGGCCAAAACTTAGCTAGGACCCAAACAAAGATGCACAAACACACAAATACTTAAAAGATTACTTCCCAAACATCTGCAACATGATACATTCATGAAGTCAGCTCCAAACTGATAAAGTAGAGAATTAGCCAACTAGATCTTCTAATTGGCACAAGGATCAATACAAGGCACTAAGATTCATGAATAACACAAAGCATACATTGATCAATCGTCCCTGAGATATGCAACAAAAAATATTAGCAAAAATTCTTCATGTGAATTGATGAACACAAAACTTTAAGATGCTTTATTCTTCCTTAACTATTTGCAATCTAATTGTTGGTGTGAACAAATGATGATGCACGAATCCAATCAGTGACTGGTATTTTTATCAATGATAACACCAAAATATTTTCGTAGTGTCTCTTTCCGACAATCTCCCTCTTTGGTATTGATGGCAACACTTAGTGAAAACTGACTAAGTGTTAGATCAGTACCAATGTCAATTACACTGCCCATAGCTTCAAAAGCAAACTCTTCTCCAAAACAAAATTCTCCCCCTAATATTATTATGCATTTCTTACTCTATTAATCTCCCCCTTTGAAATCAATGAAAAAGTCTGGAATCCACATATCAAAAATTATACAAAAATCTTATAAACAAATTGATTTTGTACAAATAGGCTTCATCAACTTACATAAACTTGAAAATATCTAAAAAATATTTCTTCAGCAGAGTCAAATTCATGTCCCAAGCTCTTTTGAGACTCTCCAAGATTGATATGTGACCACATAACAAATAGAATTTTGTCTCTATAGACTCCAAGTTTGATGGTTCACCAAATTCCTTAGCATCTTTAGCTTCTTTTAGTGCACTTGACATTATTTATATCTTTGGGCCAATTAGGCCTCTAAGTTCACATGCTCTTGCAGCAATTTTTGTCATTTTCATGCTTCAAGCTCTTTATTTTGTCAAGAAAAGATATCACTTCACCTTCTAACTTTCTTACACCATCAATTAAAGGATCAAATGCTTCAGAAATAGTGGCTAGCTATTTTTTGATATCCTTAACCTTTTTCTCATTTACTTCAGTAAATTTTGTCAAAGACAAACATGATTTGTAAATCTTCCCACCTTCGGATAGAGAATTTTGGATATTTAGCACATAGGTAGCTAGAAAATATTTATCCTTTGTTATCATTTCCTTTAGTCCATTTAATCTTTAGACATCAAATTCCGTTTGAACTTTCATCATAGCCTATTTCTCAAGTGACTCAAAGTGAGTACTTACAGATTTTATGAGCTTCTTTAGTTCACTAGAGGAAGAACTAATCGGATCTTTCACATAAGTGGGCATTATCTTTTCCAGGACTCTAGATGCAAGATTTAGAAGTTCACTGTCCTCAATATGGGACTTCAGTAGTTCTTCTCTAGCTTTTGCTTGGGAAAATTATGTTACTTTCATTTTTTGAATTGGACTCAGTGTAGATAGGTCAATCAAACCCTCAATCAATTCAGGATCAAACTCTTCTATTTGTTCTACCAAAAATTTATTCACTGCCTCTGCAATGTCTCTTTCTTCTACTGGAATTGCCTTCACATCAAATTTCTTCTCTTCAACCATTGCTTCCTCAGTTGCAAGTTATGAATTATCTTCAGGGATCTACACTTTCTCAAGTGATACACTTTTTGAAACTTCAATTTCCATAGGTATTTCTGCATTGTCCACTTCAGGAGAAATCTAAGTATCCTCAACAATATCTTGTTTCTCTTCTTCTTCTTCTCTTGGACCAGATGAAAGATCATGAGTTCCTTTAGGGACAACATCATTTTTTCTACTTAATAAAAAATTTCTCATTATTTTTTCAATTTCTTCTACGACTTCTTTTGTTTGACCAATCATCAGCTTATTTGCTCTTTTTTTTCTTTTGAATTTCTTCTTGGATTTATTCAGTATTGAATTAATTTATTCCATAGATACTACTAGACACAACTCAACAATAATTAATTCTCTCATTTTCTCTTCTTTTGATTTGGAATTTGCTCTATTCAACTCCAAAATCTCATATAAGCTCTTAGGTAAATTACACATTATTTTAGTAATAACTTTATTGAAAATATTCAAATTTTTTATTGTTGCCTCCTTAAGAATTCTTTGATCAGATTTACCAAAAGATTCATATCATTTTCAAAGTGGCTTGAGATTCCCATATTTAACCAAATCTTTTTCAAAATTTTCCACTGATATACCTAGTTGGTCAGTTTTTTCCTTCTTATTTTCTTGGATATCTTCATTGGAGGGCTTGATTTTAGTAACTATTGTTGCCTTAGTACCTCAATGCTTGACTTCTCTAACTCCTTCATCAAACTATGTTTCTTCATCTTCAGAAACTGCCATATAGACCCTTTTTCTTTTATCCTTCTTTCGTTTTCCTTCCTTACCGGATCCCTTGGATTGAGTTTTCATAGAGATTGGATTTGTTGTAGGGGAGGATAGGGATGCAGAGCTTCTAGTTGACCTAGCTCCAGAAGATGGTGATGCCAGACCAACAGATTCAGTTTCTCTTGCCTCTTTTTCTAATTTTTCTTCTTCTCTTTTTCTTCTAGCTTCTTTTAATTTTTCTGCCAATATGCCCATACTTCTTGCTAAGACTTCCACCTCTTTTCTAACTCTTATAACTAACATGGGATTTCTAATTTCATTGTGTACTTGTATATTATTTTCTACATAAATACTGAATCTCTCTTTTGATGAATCTAGAGGCTTGCTCAATAAATGTTATACATACATTTCTAGAATGTGTTCTCCAACTTCATAGCACATCAGAATGATCCAAACTATTTTTGGATCAATGGATTCCATCATGGATTGGTCAATATTTTCCTTGAAAGAAATCGTATTCTTATATTTCTCTACAATAGAGGTAAGAATCCTCTCTCTAGCCTGCATCATACTCTAAATTTTTTTTAAATATCCTCGGATAGTGGCATTCTTTGTCTTAATGTTTGCAATTTTTTGAAAGAGATCTCTGATCTAAGCTGCTACCAGTTTATCTTTTTGACAATGGACCTTTCTGAATCGTAGAACCTCATTCATGAAGTAAAGTAATAAGCATAATAGCAAATTACCATACTTAAAATAATTTTTCTTTTCCTTCTTGATCTTCCCAAGAATTTCCATCAGCTGACTTCTTAGAAACTTGCATAAATCATAGTTTGCATTTTCCTTTATCATTTGATAGGCTAGATAAATGGTTGTATTAGACACAGAGTTGTGTTAGTTGGAATGATAGATTTTGTACCCAATAACCATAGATGCAAATTTGACATCTATATCAACAATGTCATCAATTGTCATTGCTCTTCTATCATAGTTAGAACCTATTGCATCAGTGACCATTTGATTCTTCATTGATTTTAGAATTGGTAATCCACCAGAAGAATTTAGACCTATTACAACATAGATAGCCTCCTTTGTAATCTTGAAGGCATGCTTAACCACATGAATTCATCATGAACTTGACTCAATATGTAATAGACCCATTCAGACTCTTCAAAGATGAGAAATTTAACAATATGTGTAAATTTGTTTTCTTCTAGGGTTTTATATTTTGGCTTCACACATAAATCTTCTCCTATAATGTGATGATTATATAAATTCAGTAGTTGTGAGATTCCTAGCTCTTCAATATTTGTGTGAATATAATCCCTAATATCTTCTTTGTGTAACAGACAATACAAAATGGATGAAAAATCTCCTAATGGGTTGGTCCCAACATACTTGTAGAGATTCCATTTGAATTTGGGATGGGGTTTGTCCTTAACTTCAACTACCAATGTAGTAGCCATAATCACCAATTCACAAGTTCATAGGGTTTTTTCGATAAATACCTTTCCATCAGATTGTAGTTTGATTGTTGAAAGCTTCTTTGCACTTGAATTTTATCTGAACTCACCAAGGTTCACCTCAAAGCTCTCCAAACTTATTTTATTCAAAATGCAAAGTGACAAATGAAAAATATAAATGATCTTTTATCACTCGCATAATTAACCTTTTTTCTCACAATAAATTCTTTTACCCTAACTAATCTGTTTACATTGTTTTCATGCATTGTGACAAATAAATTTTCTGTGGACCTCCAATACTACATACTACTTTCTCAAATGAGTTCAGAAGCATTTTTAGAGCATTTGTACACTTACTGAACTTATCTACATACAATTTCGGTTATCGGTTAGGGGGTTAAGAGATTTTCTTGATAGCTCCCCCTAGGCCAAAGGCCTAGAACTAATTCCTAGATGAACTATCCAAAGAGAGTTCTATTGTTGGTGCATTTTCTTCATTAGAGGGACTCTTCTTCACACATTTCTTCTAATTTTTATTCTTGACCACATTTGTAGTGACTTTTCCTTTTCCCTTAAGATCCTTCTGCATGTTTCTCCTTTGATGTACCAAACCCTTTTTGTTCCAAAAAAATGTAGCAATGTGGCCAATTTTTTTACAGTTATATCACACAACATGCTTTTTTCTAGACCAATTTTTCCACTGATTTTCTCTTGATCTACACTAGTTAGTAATATGGCCAAGTCTATTGCATATATAGCATCTAATATTTCTATTAAATCTATTCATCATATTAATAAATTCATTTGCCTTATGGCCAAACTTATTGCAATTAAAACACTAACCTAAGAATGATGGACCACTTTGATTCATCCTAGTTCTACATTGAGTAGCCATGTGTCCAAATTTATTGGAACTAAAACAATATCCATTAAATCTTTGAGCATTAGGTTGCCTTACGAAATACCTTCCAAATTTGTTCATTTGATTTCCTTGCCTGAATCTCCTTTGTCTTGATCTAGAACTTTCTCCTTCTTCATATCCAAGACCTCACTTGTCACCATTTTTCCTTTGACTTCTAATTAGTTCATCAAGCATGTCCAAGCTAACTTTGAACTTTTCTTTGTACTCATTTTTAGTAGAAAGTTCATGTATGAGATTATCAATCTATTTTTCAAGTACTTCCTCATTTTTTTTAGATTGTTCCAATTCATTGTCCAATTAGTTGCATACTTTAGATTTTTCTTTCAAAGACTATGCTAGGTTCTCTTCATTCTTATTTCTATCTTCAAGCTCCTTGGTCATCCTCATCATGATGAATTCCATCTCATTCTTTAGAACAACATTATCTTTGGTAAGATTTTCACATTCTTCTATCTTTTCCTTCAAGGGTTGATTGAGTTTTTCATCTTCAATGCTCTTACTATCATTACACTTAATATGATCACAAATTTCCTTTCTCTTCTCTCTAGAATTTTTGATTCTATCTTTTAAACACTCAATGAATTTATCAACATCCATGAGGTTTTATTGCAATTTATGAACTTCAGACTTTGACTGATCAAGATCATCTAGGGCCACCAAAATTTATTGTTGAACACTGCTTGAATCCATTGAAACACTTTCCAATATCTCCCAAAGTTGTTAGAATTCTTCTTCTAAGGAACTAGCTCTGATACCAATTGCTGGAAACAAGCAACAGTAGGAGGAGGGGTGAATATGTGTTCTGCAAAAATTAACTTTATTAACCTTTATCTTCAAAGCACTTGTAACATTAAACCAAAATTCATGAAAAAGAAGAAAACAATCACAAAACCATAACACATGATTTTTTACGTGGAAACCCTGTTAGGGGAAAACCATGGTGGATGGCCAATCCACAATATGATCTAAGCATACTCAAATGAAGTTTACAATATGGGGAATGCACTTGAATTAAATTGCACTGCATAGAGATGACTACTCAAAATAGGAAGGCTAACTTCCTTACAAAGAGAATCAAATTAAAACCATCTATGAATTTGAACTGAGAAAAATAATATCTACATATGCTTGATTACAGTTCTAGTTAGGCTCAATACTCGATCTTCTATCCTTCAAACTGATTCTACACTTTTGCTTTGTTCTGCTCGGACTCACAACAAAAATCCTTTATGCACAAGTAAAACTATGCATTATCACTCTTCTTCTTTGCTCTTATTCTCAATTCACATCAACACACTTTGTAAACTCTTCAAAATGATATGAACGATCTCATATATATATTTTCAACTAAGAATTAACTGCCCATATGTCAACATCAATAGAGAAAAATAATATTTACAACTTTTGGCTCAAATCATGAGTAATGTATAATGCACATCCACAATGATTGGCCACAACTTTTCTAGGACCCATACAAAGATGCACAAACACAAAAATATTTAAACAATTACTTCCCAAACATCTGTGACATGATACATTCACGAAGTGGGCTCAATTAGTGATAAAGCAAAGAATTAGCCAATTGGATCTTCTCACTCACACAAGGATCAATACAAGGCACTGATATTCATGGCTAGCACAAATCATACATCGATCAATATTCCCTGAGATACAGAAAATATTAGCAGAAAATAGTCATGTGAATCTATGAACACAAAAATGTCGGATGCTTTGTTCTTAAATATTTGCAATCTGACTGTTGGTGTGAACAAATGATGATACACGGATCCAATCTCTGACTGGGGTTTCCATCAATGACAACACCAAAAGATATTCATAGTGTCTCTTGCCAACATGTCTAAGGTCTTTGGTTGTATGTGTTCCACTTGTTTGGTTGGTGTTGAAGTGGTGAAGGGTTTGGATTTTTTTTTCTTAAGTTGTAAGATACCATAAGGCTCAGGATTGACATCAAGTTTGTATACTTTGTTATTGCATATGTACTTCATCTTATGATGAAGAGTGGAAGGAACCCAATTCATTTCATGAATCCATGGCCCACCTTAAATGAGGTTATATGAAACATCAATGGGAATAACATTGATCAAGGTTTCTAATGTGGCCATTCCAACTATGAGAGGAAAATTTATTGCACCAAGCATCTTTTGTCCCAAACTGTCAAATCCACTAATAGATAAGGAGGTAGGGTGAATGTTTGATTTATTGATATGGAGCCTATCCAAGAGATTGATGCTACACACATTAACAACATAGCCATTGTCAACAAGTGTTCTCTTGATCCCTATGTGTTTGTATTGAGATATGATCACAAGAGCATCTTTTTTTTTTGCATAGCCAAATGAGGGATCTCACTTTGGTGGAAAACAATGGCAGTGCTTAAGCCTTGCATCATAGCTGAAATTTCATTTGTTTACATATTAGAAGGGATAGGAATTTTTTGTTAGGTTGTCTACATCATGTTGTGATAGGTGGGGGAGACTTTGATAAGGTCCCATAAAGATATTTTTGTAGGAGTATTCCTTGGTTGGTCAATAAGGTCATACTCTCTAAGGATTGTGTTTAAGCGAGGGGAAATGGGTAATATAGGAGGGGATGAAGGTATGGGAGTAGAGGTTGTTTGTTGTTGGTGTGGATTTTTTCTTGTGTAATGTGTATGAGAAATGGTATTACGACTTGGTTGCTACAACACACTATGTGTAGGTGGGTAAAGGATAAGTTCAGGTTTAGGTTGAAGTGAAGGTGGGTAAAGGACAAGTTGAGGTTGAATAATATTAACATTCCCTTGGGAAGGAGATTCAATGTTATCCTTGGCTTGTAGCATGATATCTGACCTAGGAGAAGAGATTTTAGGATAACTACAAGCCACATGTTCTTGACATTCGAGGGTTGGTTTTGCTAAAATAACTTCAAGAAATGTAGGGGAATGATAAATGATGGGATGAACAATTTTGGGATGATGAGAATAGGGTTCTATTCGATTATCAAAGGTCTCATTCTCTTGTTCCATACTATCTACCCTAGTAGGAGAGAGCTTCAACATAGGAATGGGATGCATCAAGCAAAGGGCCACTATTATTTACAAATAGATTATCCCAGATGGTAGGATCATTAAGGAAGGGAGGGTTAAGAGTATCATGACTTGTAATAGGTATATATTCTAACACCAACCTATCCTCTTTGGATTGAGGAGAGATATGAGAAGAAAAATGTTGACTGCCATGTCTAGGGATACTAGGGAAGGTGATGTCAAGAAATGTTTGTTGTTTAATGTTTTGTAAGGGGGGATGAGGAGAGGGACAATCAAGAACCTCAATGCTTGTATCTTTTTTCACCAAAATACATCCATCACTAATATGAGGGGTATAGGGAGAAGCACAAGTATGATTTTTATCATTTTCAACACAAAGATCCTCATCGAGGGGTAATGTAATGTTAAGAATTATCTCAATGGTTTGGTTATTAACATGTTCTTTAATGAATTCATTATTGTAATCTACATTGAACTCATAAAAAGGAATGATGTATTTATGCAATCCATGTGAAACCAAATCAAAGCCACATATTTTGAAAGAAAGCATGGTATAAAGAGAAGGGAAATAGAATATAATGCAATGATTTAAAGTAAAATATTGAAATGAAATTTTTTAGATGGGAAATAATGTAATTTTATGATTACACTATGCAACAATCTGAGAAAGAAGTGTAGTATATGCAAAATTGAAACTAAGAAATGCATGAAATGATTTAATTTAAGCTAGTTTGATTAAAATACATGTAATAGAAACACAACCAACTAGTATAGATAAGTAATGGCACAAAATAGAAGCTTAAAAATCGGGTTTTTGGCTCTATAAAAGGAAGTTTCGGGGACCTAAAGGGACTAGGTTTCCTAGGGTGGTGACTTAGTCCTTTCGGTGATTTTTTGAGAATTTGCAAAATATTTTGATGGATTCGGGTGGTTTCTATATTGTATAATGTATATCTAGGCTGAAAATGCAAAAATTTAGAAATGTTTAATGTTTTAAGATGCAAAAATGCAACCTATATGCACTTTCACTGATGAAAAATTTGAAACCCTAGAATGCAATTTAAAAAATGAAAAATGCAATGCAATGCAAACCTAGGATGCTAAAGAAGTCCAAATTAGAAGAGAGGATGTAGGAAAATCAGGTTCACCAAAATGAACCACCAAAAATAATGTATTTAGGGAAAGAGGATTCCCCAATGAGCTTCTAGGGTTTTTCATCTAGAAGCTAAGATTGGGAGAATGGACTCCCTTTCACACTAATGATGTTCTTGGTGAGTTCATTGAAAGGGTAGGGGTTTTTGATGTGTGATTGAATTTTTCTAAGTATGATGTCTAATTGAAGTGATCTAAGTGCAATAAACTAAAAACAGAAAGTAACCAGTAATGTAAAACTTAGGAAATGTAACTATAGCTAGAAAACACATTATTATATGCAAACATTAAACTAAATGAGATATGAATGAACATGAGACAAAATAGAAAGTTGGGAAATGCAAGGGTGTGAGCCTGAAAAACTTGCAAAGATTGGGATTGTTGTTGAATCTAAGATTTAGGCTTCCTATGACACTTACGCCATTTTGGGTGACCTAGTCTAATTTTTGTGAAAATATGTTAGAACCCGTTTCTACCAAAAGGGTACTCAGATCTACAAAAAACCCAAAAATTCTTATATAGTGGGACTAGGTCACCATTAATTGTGACCTAGTCTACTTCAATATTTCAAGAGATCTGAAGGTGTAATTTGTGGCTCTTGGTCTACACTTCTGCTCCTAATAAGTTTTTAGACCCGAAAACACATAATCTAGTCTATAGGTGTCTTTTTGTGTAGATTATTGACCTAACCAACAAGGAGATTCCATAAACAAGTCTTCAACCTTCCAAGATAGCTAAATATGCAAACACACACAAAGAGAAAGAAATATTGATTGTTAAGGCATGGGGGTTTCCCTTGGTCAAACCCCTTTTACATAATTAAATAAAATGAAGAGACAAGATAATAAAGCATGAAATAGGAAATAGTTCATTGAATACCTTTCCATGATGAATGATCTTGTGTTGTTGCAACAACAAGCCCTTGAATGTTTCTTGAGAGATGTCTTGTTGACTTGGAATACTCAAACCCTAGCTTTCTTCAGAAGAGTGGTGAATGATGAAAGGAGAGTGAATGACTAGAAGAATTAGAGTGGAAAATGAGGTGAAAACCCTTATTTATACAATTTTTTCCCTAATTTCCCAAAAATAACACCATATAGGCTAACCTTAGGGTTTAGGAGACAAAATTTTGAAAGAAAATTGAATTAATTTTATTTTTTATGCCACATGGGACTAGGTCACCCAAGGTGGCGACCTAGTCCACCTAGACAATTTTGATAGGTTTTTGGGGATCATCATATGGTTAATGATGTTTTTCAAGATTTTCATCTAAAACACGTGCCTAAGATAGGACCTATAATTGCATTAGGGAGTCATTATACCATAAGAAAAGGTTGACTTAGTGATGACAAGCCTAGGAAAGTGTGATTTTTTTTACAAGACTTTGGCACAAAACTTATAAAGAGGTGAAAAGAGGGTGGAAAAGGTCCAAAATCCATAGGAAAGGGTCCAAATAAGTGAAGTTTTAAGGCTACACTTTTTGGTGACACAACCATCTCCAACCTTGGAAAGATACAAATTCAGACATCCAACTTCAAATTCAAATTAGGTTAGCACCAAACATCCTAGGGTGGATTTAGAATGAGGGTGACCCAAACACATGCTTCATCAGGACCCATAATAGATGAAACACACTTTATCAACATTGAAGAGAATGCTTCACACACGATCAACCAAACCAATGTAAAACACATAGATCAATTAAGCTCGCTACTTCCAATTATTGAAACCATCTTCAATAGAACTAGGAAAAATCCAACTCTAGAACCACATTTCATAAGATTTTCAATCAAGGAGAAGTCTAGACCAGAAAAAATTCTATTGAATCTTAGCCAAAACACAAAAAACCATAGTTCACAAGTACCAGATCAACATCCTCAACAACTAAATACCTATTATCTTCTTTTAATATTATTTTCTCAATATCATCATTATATACAATCAACAACAACTAGTAGATAACCAAATGACTAGTTGACATTAATGACAAAACTTTCATTCCTCTTTCCACTCTTGCAACAATATTTCCCTTTTTCATTGATGGAAACACATGATCTGAAAAACCATCAAAGAGACACATAAATTTTGAAAATACTTCTGAATATTTTTCCTTTTGCTTCTCCCCCTTAGAAGATCATCTTCCTCATTACCTTCTTTATCTTATTAGATTTCTTTCCTCTTTACATGATTTCTCTCTCTCTTTTTCACATGCTCTCTGTCTCTCTCACACTTTGACATCAATGGCGAAGGAAAAAATTATGTTCATTGAAACTTCCTTTGACATGAAATTAAAACAATAATAATGACAACAATTAAAATTGCATGCTCCCCCTGAGAGGCAACCACAAAAAACATTAGTCCAAAAAGATAGAACCATGAATCCACAAGACTTATGCATCTCCAAATGCATTTTAGTTTTTAAAAGGAGGGGAAAAAACCCCTAGCTTATCCTAGAGATAGTAAAAATTATCTTTAGGAAGAGCCTTTTTAAATATATCCACAATCTAAACCTTTTTTGAAACATACTTAAGCTTGACTTCATTCTCCATGACCTCTTCTCACAAGAAATGATACGATAGATATATGCTTCATCTCAAGTGCATTATAGGATTATTCAAAATGTTAATTTTACTTGTATTATTATAGAATATAGAAATATGATCATCATATAGCACTGTGATATCCTTCAATGTATATTTCATCTATAAAACTTGTGTATATCACGGTGCTGCCATGATAGTGGTTTACACTTTCTAGAAGATCCTTCTTTTTGCTGAAATCACATATTTTTAGAAAATATAATGATTTAAGACTTGAAAATTTCCATTTAAAGGATTCAAATTGAAGATTGTTTGATCAAACCATCTTAGACAAAGCCCCCTTGGATAGAACCCCTCTTGTTTTAAACCATACCTATAACAAAGTCTCTTATACACCTATCAAAATGATGATAAAAAATAACTTTCGATTTACCTTTTGGGGGATCAAATTAATTCATTTAAAATTTATTTTTTGTAAGTATATAGTCCTTATTACAAGCTTCAAAAAAATTATAATTTTAATTATATTAAATTTGATTATTATATTTATTTTTTAGTTCTTGTGAATGTAGGTTTTTCATTGAAAATGAAGCTCTTTTTTTTGCACATGTGGAAAAATAGAATATTATAAAAAAAAATTTAAAAACTATTTTTAGGTTGGGTATTGAGATCCTTGATCCATTAAAAAAATAAAATTGAATTTCAACACATACATAAAAAGTTATGTTGTATATAGTTCATCTATGTTTGAATTGTAATTGGTTTCACTTTGAAACTTGATTAAGTAAAAAATATTTAATAAAACACTATGAAACCAAATGAACTAATTAGATATCATAGATAAAAATCTAAATTCAAAAAAATTATAATTCTATCCCTCATACAAATAAAACTATGCTGTATACGGTGAGCATCACTCCTTAAAAATGTTGTTTACGGATAAAAACTAGCTTTCAAAGGAGATGAAAAAAAAAAGTGCAATCTGATTCCAATTTTTTTGAAAAAAAATATATTTACAATCTATAAACAAAACTTCACAAATCACTAGTTTGCATCATCTTCAAATTCCTCACGGTTTAGCCACTATATGAGCCTGAAAGTGAAGATATAGTTAAAATAAACTAGTTCAGTGTCTAGTTTGCCCAAAAACTGTAAACCAATATTATGGGATCACCCTACAACAAGATGCAACAACAATATACTCAACTTCAATAGCAGATAAAGAGACTGAATCTTGCTTCTTACTAAACCATGTCACCAATCTAGATCCAAGAAATAATGCACCACCACTTGTAGCCTCTATGTCATCTATACTTTCAGCCCAATCCACATATGTATAAGCACTAAGTGTAAAATCAGTGTCTTTAAGATACCATAATCCATAATTCGGAGTTCCATTCAAATATCTAAATATTATTTTCACTGTAGTAACATCTGTTTCCTTTGGATCTTCTTGAAATCTAGCTACAAGAAAAATCACATGCATAATATCTCATCTAGTAGCAGTTAAATACAATAGTCCACCAATCATAGATCTATACTTTCACTAATCAGCCTTAGGTGAATCATCATCTTTACCCAACTTGCATCCAATCACCATATGAGTACTAACCAGTTTGGAACCATCTATCCCAAATCTTTTCAACATCTCTTTGACATACTTAGATTGTGAAATGAAAATTCCTTTCTCTGATTAATTAATCTATAGCCCAAGAAAGAAATTCATCTTGCCAAACATAGAAATTTCAAATTATTTCTACATCTCTTCCAAAAACATCTTGCACATATTTCCATTTCTTCCAAAGATAATGTCATCAACATATACAACTACAATCAAGATTTTTTCATTTTTAGTCTTGAAATACAAATTACTATATGTCGTACCTTTGTTAAATCCTTGATGACTCAAATACTAATCTAGCCTTTCATACTAGACTCTAGGAGCTTTCTTCAATCCATATAAAGATTTCTTTAACTTGCACACCATATCTAGTTGATTTGTTAACTAAAATCCCTCCAGTTGTTCCATGTAGACCTCTTCTTCTAGTTCACCATTCGAAAATGATGACTTGACATCCATCTAATTGACTTTGAAATATTTATAAGTAGCTAATGCCAAGAACATCCTTATAGTTTCCATTCTTTCTATTGGGGAAAAATTCTCTTGAAAATTTATACCTTTCACTTGTGAGTAGCTTTTACACAGAAACCTTGCTTTGTTTCTGACAACTTTCCTATTCTCATTCAGCTTGTTTCTAAATACCCATTTACATCCAATGATATTTTTGTCTTCCGATCTTGGGACCAATTCCCAAGTTTGATTCTTCTCAATATACAAAATTTCTTCTTTCATTGCTTCCTTCCAATATTCATCCTCACAGGATTCACTTATTGATTTCAGCTCAATCTCAAAGAATAAGCACAAATTTCCTTCAATGGTAGCTTTTCTAACTTTTTTCTCGTCTCCAATAATACGACTTTCTAAATGATTCCTCTATACATATTTTGGTGTCCTAGGGGACATCACCAAAATATTTTCTTCTCTTTCATTCTGTTCGTTTGAGTTTTTTTGCTAATATTTATCTTGTTCTTCCATAGTTTCTTCTATTCTTGCACAATCATGTTCATCAAACACATACCCATTAATATCAATATAATTCTTCAATGTTTCATCAACCTTCACATTCAATCTATCTACAATTTTCCTCAATATTTTGTTGAAATATTTGTATGCCTTTCTTTTAATAGAGTATTTAAGAAATATTCCTTCATCACTTCTTGCATCAAATTTACCCAAATTTTCCTCATCTCTTCTGATATAGAATTTTATTTTGAATACCTTGAAATATTTAACTATGGGAATTATTCCATACCATAGCTCATAGGGATTATTTTTATTGCTTACTCTTTCCTATACTTGATTGAATACATATACAGTAGTGTGAATAGCTTCTTTGTAGTAAAATTCTTGTAATCCGACTTCAATGATCATTTACCTAGCAGCTTCTCGAACTATTCTATTTTTCCTTTCAACAACTCCATTTTTTTGAGGTGTTCTTAGAGTAGATAACTATCTCTTTATTACGTGCACTTATTAAAACACATTGAACTCATGGGAGGTGAATTTTCCACCTCTATCAAATGTCAAGCGTTTTATCTTCAAATTTACATCATTTTCAACCATAGCCTTGAATGCCTTAAATCTATCTAATAAATTTTATTTCTCTGATAGAAATATAACCATGTATATCTAAAATAATCATCAATTAAAAGCACAAAGTACCTTTCACCAAGTATACTTTGCACTCTCATGGGACCACAAAGATCTATATGAATCAAATCTAGCAATCTAGTAGTAGATTGTTCTCTTGATCTATAATGATTTCTTGTTTGATTCCCAAACTGGCAATTCCAACAGATAGCATTTGCATGATTTGCTATTTTGTATAGATCTCTCATGACCTAAATAGTACTAATCCTTCCTAGGTTATCAAAATTTATGTCACATATTCTCCTATGCTATAACCAACTTCCATTTATCTAATTCATAAAACATCATCCATCAACACCTTTAAGTTGATAAATATTCCCTTTAGATTTTCTTTCCTCTAGGAATCAATGTTTTGGATCCTTTTCGGATCTCACATTTCTCATCCTTAAGCACAATATCATATCCTTTTCTTCAAATTTTACCAATGCTAAATAGATTATGGCTTAAACCCTTAACATAGTAAGCATCGTTGGTATGATGATTGCCATCAAAACTTACTAAACCTATCCCACAAATTTTAGCACCAGTACCATCTCCAAGCATAACAAGACCTCTCTCATATTTCTGAAGTTTCAAAAAATTACTTTTGTCACCAATCATGTGATGTGAGAACCCACTATAAACTACCCAAAAATTATTTTCCTATTTAGCATGTAGGGCAGAGATAAGTGTACATTCACTTTTATCCTTCTCCTTCTCCAGAGGACTTTCCTTTGGATATTTTTTTGATTTAGTAGAAGTAGCTTCATCCTTAATCACCAAGAAAAATAATTCATTGTCATATGGATCTTCATATTTTCAATCTTCATCTAAAATACTATAATTCTCATTCACATAGTAAGCTTTTTTAATAATCTTTCCTTTCTTTTCTTTCTCACATCTTTGTTTATTCTTTCTAGCTCTTTTTGGACACTTTGCAACATAGTGACCAATTTCTCCACAACTAAAACACTTAAAGGGAAATTTACCTTCATACTTACCAAAGCCTTTTCTCATCATTCTTACAAATTTAGCCTCGATTTCATCAAATTTTTCTTCATCCAGATCTTCAATTTTCGTAGCTTTAAAATTAGTCTTTATTTTACCTCTACTTCTTAGATTCAACTTCCTCATATCATAAGAAGTCAAGAATCCTAGCAGCAGATCCTTAGTACAAGTCTTATAATCTATAGTCTAGTCAATAACACTCACCTTTTCACTACAAGCATCAAGAAGAGTTCTAAGAATCCTCTTTACAGTTCTGATTTAATCTATAGTAGCATCAAGAGATCACATTCTATCCACTACCTCATCCAATCTATAGACATTTTCTTTAACATTCTCATCTTTGTACATGTGTAAAAGATCAAACTATGTTTCCAAAATTTCTAATTGTTCTTCTTTTACCCTTTTATCACCATCATGCACTCTTTCTAATGCATTCTATACTTCTTTAGCTATCTTCAAATTCTAAACCTTGCTCAGCTCAGAATGCACCAACCTATTCTTCAAGATGAACTTTTCCTTGTTATTTTCTTCATATAATCTAATTTCTTCAGGTGTACTCGTACCATAAGTAGGAGTGTAGGGATTCTTACAGGATTTTTCTACATCATATCTGCTATACTCCATATATTCTTCCATCAATACTTTCCAGATACCATAAATAGTTCAATCAAACATTAGATAATCAAAGACCTTTTTTCTATCCATCCCAAACCTTCCTCAAGCGGTTAAGCTCTTCACCAAGGATCCAAGCTCTGAGACCAATTGTTGGATAGGATAATTGAGAGGGGAGTGAATTATTTTTCATAGATTATAACCTTAAATTCAATTACTAGAACGAACACATAAATTGATTATATGATTAACCATCAAATACCAATGCACAAACACAATAAGACTAGATTTACATGGAAAACACAATGAGGGAAAAACCACGGTGAGGATTAACTCACACTATAGAGAATATCAAAAACAATTACAAAAAGGCCCACTGCTTGAAATAAGGCTCACTGCTTGAGATAAGTCTCACTACCCGAAATAAGGACTCACTCTCCACAGGGCTACAAACTGGAGGGCTCACTACCACAAAGATACAAAGAAGAAAAAGAAGACTTATTATAGAGAGACAAAAATTCCAATGCAACAAAGGATTCCACCACAATCACTAATCAACTTGCATGAATGACATAGTTCACTTTCTTCTCACTACATCTGAAAAGTCAATGTTAAGCTTCACACTGATCAGCCACACACATAACTCACACACATTCAAAATAACATCAAATTCATGTCTACTCTTTCACTTATCTTTCTTCTTTTCTTATTTATAATTTTCATTGCTAGCACATTTTATATTTATACCATCTCTAGCCTTGAAAATATACTAAGTTGGCCATCCAAATTGAAATTAAAATTAGGTTGGCACCAGACATCCTAGGGTGGAATTAGAATGAGGGCAACCCAAAAACACGTTTCATTAAGACCCATAATAGATCCAACACACTTTTATCAACTTTCAAGATAGTGCTTGACACACGATCAACCAAACAAGTGTAAAACACATAGATCAATTAAGCTAGCTACTTCCAAATGTCAAAACCATCTTTAATAGAACCATGGAAAAACAACTCTAGAACCACAAGTCATAAGAATTCATCAAAGAGAAATACAAATCAATAAAAATTCTCCTAAATCTTAGCCAGAACACAAAAAAACATAATTCACAAGTACCAGATCAACATCCTCAATAGTTGAATACCTATTGTCTTCTTTTAATACAATTTTCTCAATATACTCAACATATACAATCAAAAACAACTAGTAGATAACCAGCTAGATGTTTGGCATCAATGGCAACACTTTCACTCCTCTTTCCATTCTTGCAACATAATTAGGTCTTACTAATTAGATGTAGCCCTATTTTAATTCAAAATAGCTTTTTTCGGCTTCATACTTGAAACAAAACGTCTTCATGCTCAAATCAAATGTGAAAAACTTGATTTTAGGTCAACACAAATCTAAAATAGATTCCCTTAACATAATACATATTAATTATAAGATAGGGGACTAACCACTCCAAGGCTTAGGATCATAGAGAGCTAAGAGAAGAGGGCTGCCCTAACTTACCTCACTCTAAAGGGATTTTTTGAAATAGAAGTTGAGAATTATGAGGACTTTAAGGTCCTTAAATCACTCTGCACACCCAAAATCCAATTTGGGGCTAGGCGAGCTGGTTTTCGGGTTCAACATTGTACCTTAGGTATCTCTCTACTTGAAGATGAAAGTCTGGTTTTGGGACAATACCATGACATGCTAGCATCTCTCAGGTGTGTTGGAATTCGTATAGCTAGAGGACCAAAAATACAGTATGAACCATCAAAAAACAAGTTGGCAGCCTAGCTCATAATTATAAATAAGTAAAAAAAAATTATAAAGTAGGAGAGATACAAATGAGTATGATAAAATATATGAGAGCTAGGATAATAAATATGATCTCACCAAGATTCCAGTTCACCAGCTAGCTTCAAAAATCATGTCCACCTACACACAAGAAAGAGGGTAAATTTGTTGGGGTTGTATAGGGGTCTACCTCAATTAGACCTTTGTTTTGGTGTTTCCAACTCCATGAATAGCCAAATAGAAATGAGAGAGAAATGTGTGACAAAGAAGTAAAGAAATATAGTACACAAATAACACTAAAAAATAGTAAATATCTACTCAACCAAATTGTAAAGGAGAGGAGTGAAACGTTACCACCTCCACGAAGGGCTCACTAGCCAATGGAGGAGAAAGCAGGCTTGAACAATCACCACAACCTTGAATTTGATGAAGGGAGGTTTGTTGGAATATGGATTTTAATGTTGTTATTGCTGGAAACCTAAGCAATTAATTTGGTCCATATTTTAGTATTGGTCCATACCGACAGATAGAGAAAAGAACTAGCTATTCTTGGAAGTAAGAGTCAAGAATAGGGTATCCAGTTAAAGTTAAATTTGTCGATCTATATACCTCACTGGATTATCATTTTTGGTTGTGAATCTTAGATAAAGGTATTTTAATGTCCATACTACCTTATCCAAGAATTATTTGGGTGTGCATTCACTAGTGTACGATCTAGGAGATCCAGTGTATTGATTTTCTGGTTATCAGTGCTAGAAGTCCAACTTAGTAGATATAGTCGTTGTGGATGTTTAAGGACTAATTTCTTTAAAAAAATTTGCTTGAAAATGTTTATCTAGGTCATTATTATGATATTGTGGACTATGGTGGTGCACATTAATAATTAGTTGTGGATTTAGCCAACCGTTGCAAATTATTCTATGTTCTACTAAAGACAACTTATGGATGATCAAATCTTTTCTTACAGATATATAAAGATAAGAGATCGGCTGTATCACTTATACAGAGATAGAGTATGGCGTGTGAATTATATTAGTGTGGTGAAAAAAATAGAAGGATAATGGTGTGTGTTGTTAGAATAAGTGAATTAATTAGGGAGTAAACTAACACACCAATGAAAAATTAGATTGAAAGAAACTAATTTAGAAAAGACAAAAGAAAAATCTAAAATGATAGTAGATTATTCAAATTCATCCCATTTTCCTCTATCTCCAAGGATTTGATTAAATTTATTGGCTCTCAGTTGTGTAAGCATCAGCTTGTTGAAATGAAAACTTAGGAGAATGAGATTGATTGAAAATGCATGTCCATCGCTAAAGATTTAAGCTATGAAATTGAACTTGAAATGCTAAAATTTTATGATATTGCTAAAATGTTGATATGATGGTTTGAATGTAACTATAGTAACTATGCATGAAATATACTTATGAGAAGGTTGTATTTATAGATTTCTTGAAGGCAAGAATCTAGCTGGCAAGGATCAATGGTTGAAATTCAAACTTGTTAAGATGAACGGTGAGAGATTAAGAAGTTAAGAGAAAGGTGGAAGGTTGAGAGGAAAGTGGAATAATTTTTTCAAACCACAAAACCATTCTCATTCAAAAATGGAAATAGATTGCCATTTCTCACCTCATTTATGAAAATTGGTTGAAAGTTGAGGATAATTGATAATTAAATAAATAACTTTATTTAATTACATGTGACAATGAATTTAGAAGCTTCCACAATTAAATAATTACTATTTAATTATGTGCGAGAAAAGAAAAAGAAGAGTAATTAAATATTTTACAATATTTAATTAAGTGAGATGAAAAAGATTTAAATATTCAATATTTAATTTAAATGTGAAGTGAAGAATGAATATTCCATTGTTTGAATTTAAATGTTCAAACTTAGAAATAAAATGATAATCAAATAAATAAATTATGAAATTTATTTAATTTAATTAAGAGGAAAATAGAAATAATTAATTAAACTAGAAGAATTAGAAAAATGAACAATATAAATAAATAATTAAATTTATTTATATTTAGATGACTTTAGAATATTAATTGAATATTGAATATTTAATTAATTAATAGGTTTGATTAACTGTGACAATTTTTAGATGTGTACAATGTGAATTTACTTATGTATGTATTTGTGATGTGAATTGTAGAGAAGAGAAGAGTGAAGTGCATAATCAGACAGAAGGTCCAAAATCTGATCTATGAGCTGAATCGAAATTGTAACTATGCATGAGTAGATGCTATTACTTTAGTTAAATATTTTAGATGGTCTTAATCTGAATATTTTGTAAGGAAGTGAGCCTTCCTATTTTGAGTAGTGAGCTCTAGGCAGTGACCCTAAATGCAAGTGCATTCCCATTTTGTAAAACTTATATTTGAGTACTCAAATTGTGGATTGACCTCCATCGTGGTTTTTCCCCTAACAGGGTTTCCACGTAAAAATCCTTATGTTATGGTGTTGTGGATGATTTTTTTTATTTTTTTTATTTTTTCTTTGGTTTAATATTGAAATGGTTTAAATATGAGATTAAAAGATCAGAATTGTAGAACACTGATTCACCCTCCTCCCTCTCAGTGTTCCCTTGAGTCCAACAATTGGTATCAGAGCACAATTCCTCAGAAGGAGTTTGACAACTTGAGGTGGATCTTGGAATGTAATGGACTCTGGTAGTATTCAAAAATAGCTTGTGATGGCACTTGATGTTCTTGATCAGTCTAAAGTAGAAGTCTAGGAATTGAAAGAAAATCTTAAGGATGCTGAGAAATTCATTCAGTCATTAAAGGATCAAATTGTAAAATCCAAGGAAAAGAGGAAGGATATTCCTGATCACATTAAGCAAAAAGAGAGAAAAAACATGGATGATGCTCACCTAAATCAAACCTTGAAGGAAATAACTCAAGAATGTGAAAATCTTGTCAAAGACAATGCCACCTTAAAGCATGAAATGGAATCTACGGTGATGAAGCTAAATAAGGAAATTGAAGAAGGGAAGAAGAATGAGGAGAATCTTTCTCAATCCTTAAAATAAAGATCTAATGAATGAAAAATAATAAATGGAGAACTCATTCAATTGGAAATTGGACTGCAACAATTCAAAATGAAGAAGAACTGGGAAAACATATTATTATTCTCAGGGATGAACTTACTACTGCAAATGAATACAAGGAGAATTTTAAGATCAGTTTCATTAAGCTTGATGAGCTGACTCAAATATAAAAGAATTATAAAGACAAGAAAGGTATTGGATATGAGAAAGGAGAAAGTTTCGGATCTAAACAAAGAAATTTCAGGCAAGGAAATGAGATGAACAAAGGTGGAAGGTATCTGGTAAGATAACCTAATGCTCAAAAAATTAATGGATACTATTTTTCTTACAATAAATTTAGTCATATGGCTACTCAATGTAGAACTAAAATTAAATCAAGTGATTCATTATTCTTTTATCAGTGTTTCAATTGTAATAAGTTTGGTCATAAATCAATCGAATGTAGAACTATGTAAAACAACTATGTCAGTAGAAGGAATGTTGAATGTTACACCTATGAAAGATTTGAGCATATTTCTAACCAATGAAAATAAAGAAGAAATAAATGGAATGATTGGTCTAGAAAAGGAAATATTGTGTGCTACAATTACAACCAATACGGTCACATTGCAAAATTCTATAGAAACAAAAATGTGGGTAGAAGAGGTCTGGTATACAAAGGCATAAACTCATAGAAAGATGATAAAGGAAAAGGGAAAGTAACTACGGATGAAATAAGAGATCAGATGAAGAAGACATGGGTAAGGAAGAACAAGTCTGATACTGGAAATGGTTATGCACTGGAACCTACTTCCGATAATTCCTTTGGAAATTGATTTGAGACCATTGGCCTAGGGGGAATTTTTCAAGAAAACCCTTTGTTCCCCTGATGGTAGTTAGAACCAAAATTTAGGAGATTGTCAAAAGTTGTGCTAATAGTTTGAAGCTACATTTGAGATCACTTGTACAAAAAAAAGAGAAGTTGAAAGTACATAGAAGAATTTTTCTCACATTGTCTGAGAAAATAGGGTATCCAAAACACCTAAGGAAAAATCATTTATTACAATTAGATAAAAGACATGTTGAAACCATCATTTGTCACTTTGCATCGAAGAAAATAAGGAGATTTATCTGCAACATAATTTCAAAATCTATGAAGGAATTTTAGTTGCCAAACCCTAATTCATTAGGTACTTCAAAAATCTTTCATTTAATTTGGTGTGCGCTTGATAAAAATGAAACATGAGTTCAGAAGGAAAAAATGGAACAAATCAAAGAAACAATCAATCTTGATGAATATAGTAGTGAGAAGATTAGATTCATTAGGAATTTGTTATTGCTTGATGAATTGAAGTGGCTGAAAGAAGCTAAATACGAAAATTTGAACATTTGGAATGAGTTTCCTTATTTCGAGAACACATAAATCATTAAGTTTATTTTGAGCAGATTAAATGATGATATACTTTAGTTATGGACAAACCCTACCCCATTTCGAAAGAAGTAATTGAAAATTTGACTAGATTATGCAAAATTGGGGATATACTAAGAAAGAAGTCTATCTGAAAAAAAAAGTTGAAAGCCTAACTGGAGTTTTTGGAGATCAAAGGGCATTGATAATTTTGACAATCAAATACTTAGTAACAAGGTACATTGAGCATAAAGTATCTTATAAAATATTTTTCAAAAACAAAGAAGGAGCAACCTCGGCTGGTGTTGTTTACATCTCTCACAAAATGATAAGGGAAGGTTAGTACTTTGATCTGTGTGGACTGCTAAAGGATCAACTGATGGAGAATGTGCAATTGTCAAAGACGAAAGGTTACCCTTCTAGGTTTGGTACTCTGGTTGTATGTGTAGTAATGTATTTTCTGAATTACTTACCGATGAACAACAATGTGATGTGGAAAGAAAATGAACTAGTATGCAAACAAATCTACACACACTCTAAGAGTTTGGCAAACTGTGATCAAGAATTCAGAAATTTATTTAAGATTTTGCTAGGAAATTTTGGCTTAGTTGGTATTTCTCTTTCAGTAAGGGCAGATGAAATTGGTTCCTCTTCTAGTGAGATGGAGAGAAATAAGAAAAGATAAAGAAATTGTTTCTTGTACTCCGACATGCAAGATTCTAAAAATTGAAGGAAAAGGAAAAGAACAGGAGATTGTGAATATACCAGATGAGGAATCTGATAAGGAAACTGAGGACACCCAAGGAAAAGAGTTGAAATCAGCTAAACGAGAAAAGAAAAGGAAATGACAGAAGCAAGTGAAGAATAAGATGACTTAACAAAAGAAAAACTACTACAACTTGTTCATTAGGAAAGTGGAATGCAAAAAATTGCTAAGTTATGGTCTATCAGATCCTCATATAATTAGGATATGATTTTGAGTGCACTGAGTGCTCATGTTGTGCACATCTAGATCAATATAGAATATATTTCAAGAATAAATGATTGACTGCATTAAGGAAACCATGGAATCTGAGTCTCAAAACAAAGAAGAAGAAGAAGAAGTAATCTTACATCTAAAGAAGCAGTAAAAAATATCTCTTACCAAGCTGAAAAGGAAAATTAATGAATTGAGGCAATGCACAAGTGGAGAAAAAATAATCTATAACTACTACATTCGTTGTCATGATGCTATTGGAAAATACAAGAAAAATTGGAACAAATTGAAACATAGCTAAATTGGATTGGATAAAGTTTTGATATGTTTCAGGATTAGGATGGTACAATCAAGAAAAGGATCTGAGAATTATAGTCTAAGCATGCAAAAGTTTAATTTTCTAAAAACAAGCTTGTAGACACTTTTTGGCAAGTAAAGGACTTAACTAAATGCAGAGTGGAACAAATGATTGAGATATTGAGGAAAGGAGAAAAAATAGAGAATGCAATAAAAATTCCATAATCCCTCATAAATATTTTTAAAAAGACATCTAATAATAACAACATGATCATAATCATTGGAATTACAACAAAATCTTGGAAGAAATTCCTCCTGGAGATGAAAGAAAATCACAAGATAATCTTTTGACTCAAGCAACAGATTGTTCTTTTTTAAAAGTTTGATAGTTTTGAAGTTTTGGTTATATTTCAAAGGGGGAGATTCAATACATATATTTCATTGATATCAAGAGGGGAGAGAGAGAACTGAAAAATTCCTCATCAATCTCAGGGGGAGCTATGTTTTGAAGTTTTGAAGTTTGACAGCGTACTCATATTGGTTTTGACACTTAGTCGTTTTTCACTAAGTATTACCATCAATGCCAAAGGGGAAGATTGTTGGCATATGTATTTTAGTGTTTTCATTGATGGAAACCTAAGCCATTAATCCAGTCCAAAATTTAGAATTAGTCCATACCAGTAGACAAAGTAAAGAACTAGCTATTATCAGAAGTAAGAGTAAAGAGCAAGGTATCTAGTTAAAGTTAAATCTATCGATCTATATACTTCAGCGGATTATAGTTTTTGGTTGTGGATCTTAGAGAAAGGTATTTTGATGTTCTTACTACCTTATCCAAGAATTTTATAGGTGCATATTCATTGGTGTATGATCTAGGAGATCTGATGTATTGATTTTTGGTTATCAATGCTAGAAGGCCGACTTGGTAGATATAGCCATTGCAGATGTTTAAGTACTATGGCTGACTATGGGTGGTGTGCGTTAATAATTAGTTGTGAACGCCGACCATTGAAAAGTATTCTATGTTATGTGAAACCCAACTTATGGATGATCAAATATTTGGTTGTGGATATATATATAAGAGATCAATTGTATCATTTATATAGAGATAGTGTATGGTATGCAAAGTATATTAGTGTGTGCTATAAAATTCAGAAGGATAGTGGTGTGAATTTACTTATGTATGGATTTGTGATGTGAATTGCAAAGAAGAGCAGAGTGAAGTGCAAAATCAGACAAAAGGCCCATAATTTCATATATGAGCTGAATTGGAACTGTAACTAGGAATGAGTAGATTCCATTAATTCAGCTCAATATTTTAGATGGTCTTAATCTGAATATTTTGTAAGGCAGCGAGCCTTCCTATTTTGAGCAATGATCTCTAGGCAGTGAGCCTGAATGTAGATGCTTTCCCATTTTGTAAAAATTATATTTGAGTACTCAAATTATGGATTGACCTCCACCATGTTTTTTCCCCTAATAGGTTTTCCACGTAAAAATTCTTGTCTTATGGTGTTGTGGATGATTTCTTTGTGTGTTTTATTTTTTTCTTTGGTTTAATGTTGAAATGGTTTAAATATGACATTAAAAGATCAAAATTTTAGAATAGTGATTCACCCCCCCTCTCAATGTTCCCTTGAGTCCAACAAAGGTATTGCAAAAACCTCAAGTTGATGCTACAATGGATTAATTTTCACTTTCTTTACGGAGTTGACGAAGTGTTGCTACTATAATGGAGTGTTGGATTGTTGCTTGAGGAGTGAGGAGAATCTTGGGAGTGCTAAGAGAATGCCAATCTGTTGCTTAGAGATGAGAATTACCAAGAGAGATGGAATGAATGAAGAAGGGATGCATTTACAAGAGAAGAGGGAAAATCTACCATTTTTGGGGTTGGTTGGTTGAAGAGGGACACTCCAAATTGACCCCAATAGAAAGTGTAATGCCTCTACAAACTTAAAACATCAGAATCTATCAGGGACATAAGAACACCACATGTATTATACGTGTCAAGCATTGCACACGCATCCCAAAAAAATATTTTTCTAATGACATAAAGGAAAAATTCCAAGTGGAAGGAAGGTAGCTTGTTGATGTGGAATTTTTCCTTCAGATTTGGTTTTCTAAGGTGAGGATGTGTAAAATGGGAATTTTTGTCAGGGGTGAAAATTCACTCCTATACATTTTGCCCCACTTTAGCGAGCATGAATACTAATGAGAGATTTGGTAAATTAGATCAAAGAGTTAGTAGGGTTAGAAATGTATACTTGAACCATTGAGGAAGTAGGCTACAATTTGGTGATCTCAAAAATGCAAGACAAAAGAAAAGACTCCATAGCCCCACAAAACTATGAAGTTACACAAAGTATTGAAGGCCCTTAGACCAACAATGGACAAATCCTGTAGGATGAAAGTTCCTTATAGGCCTAAAGACCTACAAGAAGGTATCCCTCAAGATCTCTCACATGAAGGAAACCCAAAGAAATAAGCATCTCACAGGCCCACAAACTTGCAAGGAGGCAACCCTGAAGATCTCTCACATGTAGGAAGCCTCGTGAAGTATGTGCCTTATATGCCCACATACTTCTAAGAATGTATCCCCCAAGTTCTCTCACATGAAGGAAACCCATAAGAAGTCATCTTATAGGCCTGTAGACCTAGAAGAAGGCATCCCCCAAGATCTCTCACATGGAGGAAACCTAGATGAAAGTGCCTTACATGCCCACAAACCTACAAGAAGGTGTCCCTCAAGATCTCTAACATGAAGGAAACCTAGATGAAAGTTCCTTATAGGCCTCTAGAATTGTAAGGAGGAATCCCCCAAGATCTCTCACATGGAGGAAACCAAATAAAGGAGACTTTGTAGAGTCGTATTGGGGAGTAGCTTTGTAGGTGCACCTGCAAAGTGACATGTTTACCCGTAGATAAATCTTGTCAAAAAAAAAGTGGCTATCAAGGAATTCAAGTAGATAGTAATGAAAAGAATAGAAAAATTATGAAGCTTTCAAAGGGGTCCCTCGAGAACCCAACATGATGAGGGGGTCCACTCAAGGGACACATTGTTTGAAAGTGCAAGAATTTCTTTTCTTTTCTCAAATCGATTCATCATCAGGGAATCCTTTTGAAAGATGTTCACTTCATCAAGGAATTTGAGGGGAAGAAATTTCCCCCTCATGAGGGTAAGGTAAACACTACTTCCGCCTCAAAGGAAATTTCTAAAGTTCTTTCTTTACGAACCCATGATGAAGGAAACATGTTCTGTTAGGGTCCAAGTTGAGAATGCAATTTTTTAAAAAAGGTTTGTAAATATTCTCAAGAAAATATTCATTGGAAATGAATGCATTTTCTAAATATGAGATAGTTATATAAAATATGTTTCCACACATGAGATGGACAACTAAAGCAAAGAACAGAGAAAGAAAAGAAAAGAGCAAAAAAGAGAGAAAGAAAGTTAACAAATAAGAGACACAAGGATGATTTGATATTTCAGGGTCAGAGCTGCTCATAAATATATCGAATTGCATGAGAAGACAAAGTAAAATTTAAAAAATGAGTGAACATGGAAGGGGATCCTAAATTCCTCCAATTATTTGCATCATCCCCAATTTGTTGAAAGTAAAAAACAAACATGGAAGAATGATGATACAAATAGAAGAAGGTTTATGACACAAAAAATCACACCTGTACCTAAGCATCAGAAAGGGTGACAAGGGTCATCCAAGAACACATAGCACGATCATGGGGGAACACAACACAACACATACACATCTATTGTAAAGATAAAGAAGGGGCCTCCCCCTAACATTGATCAACCAAGAGATCATATGATTCACACTTTAGATAATCACAAGGGGTGGGAGGATGGGATTATAGTGGAAAAATATTAAAGGGAGGAGCTTCTGACCCTCCCGTGATAATGGCTAAGGAATAATTCCATGCAAGGTCTTCTTTGCTAAGCTCTTGTGGAGCTAGGGTCAGTGACTTCACGAAAAATTGTTGACAAGGTTGGAAATTCATCAAAAGAGTTAAACATGAACTTTACTGGAGTGGCATGTTGTACCTAAATAGATGGAGAGGGTTGTGCTTAAGTTACACCACTAGGCTCACCGAGTGATTCAGGAGCGATGAAAAAATTAGGAGAAGTAGGCATCAGCTTCGTTACTAGGACAAAACAAGTTAGCGCAAGACCACCCTTCGGAGAAGGTGGCTATCGGGGTGTGTGAACTCCCTATAGACAAGGAAAGGGGCATGGAGGAAGATGAGGAAGAGAAAAGCATAGTAGATACCACCAAAGTGTTTGGTATATCTACGAGGTTCCAAAAAAGAGGGACATTTGGAAGGGAAATCAATAAAGGTGGCTCAACTGAGGGAGTGACAAAATCTTGTACCCTCTTAGATTCAAGAATACCCACAACAAGAGTCGAGAGTTATATGGAGCTCAGTTGAATGGAAGGAGAGGGAAGGAAAAATGAGGAAGGAGTAGGAGGTCCTTAAATAGGGGCAGTCATCTCCTCATCCTTTCTTTGCAAGATGACCCACTCAACTGCAAGAGCCTTTCACTAGCGCTTGTGCTCATGCACAAGGAGGTTTTTGTTACTCTTTGAGCTAGAGGTCAAAATCTACGAAGGGGCAAAAGGATCCTTTTTATCCATGGGAATGTCTACTATAGCTATTTCTAGCAAAGGGACAGATTCTTAGATGGGAGCAAGAGGATCAGGCTAAGAAACAATGGGGGGAATTGACTCTAGTGGCTCAATAGGGGGCCTCTTCCCATTTACTACCTTATGAGAAAAATTAGTGGGAGGCCACAAAGGCCAACACATAGAATATTCCGCACAGGGCCCTTTCTTTCTACCATACCGAACATTCCTAGGCTCTGTGGGTAGAACAAGAAGTTCGAATGTAGGACGCTTAGTCTTTCACCAAGTGAACACTATAGGATTTTCTCACAAGTTTGAGATAGGATTTGATGTCACCACAATGAGGTGAGAGGAAGTACCAAGTTAAATAGTGGAAGAGGAAGAAGGAGGATCTCGGGGCTGCTTCTCTTCTTCTCTTCTACGAGCCTTGGTGGAATCACTAGAATAAGATGATGGAGGGTATCTCACTTTTGATTTCAAGCACCATTTCTTGTACTTATGATATGTTAAGTACAAGAGGTTTCTCCTAGGTGGAAGATGACCAATAGGTGTAAGCCAAAATTAATCTAGGGAGTACCTATCATGTACAACTCGTGGTTTATAACCAATGTCATGAATCACATGCACTGACCCCCCATGAATGAACCTCAAGAGTTTTTTCACAATCGAGGGAACCACATTCACAGCTAATGACTATGGGATACCCAACTTCACTCTAAATAGTTTAGACCTTGGGATTATGTCAAATAGTATATTAACTAACTTAGGTTCAACAAGGACTAACAACACGATACTACCTAGGGGAGGTACAAAAATCCCATTGTGTGTATGAATGGTTCTCACAAGTGAATTGTACCCATCCTTGTGCAAGAAGTTAATTAGAATAGTCTCCTTGGTTATGATATTCACCTAAGACTTCAGATCAACAAGATCACCCACTACAATGTTCCCATTAATTCATGCAAAGATATAAAGAGGAGATGGTTCTCTAGTGAAGCCAATTGCAAAATCATACAAGGTGAAGGTTATACTTAGAACACAACTCAAAAGATACTTAGATGGGATAGGTTGATGTTTAAAAATGCCATCTCATGCACTAAATAATACTCTCACAAAGCCCCCCAAAGGTTGTAGACCAGAATAGTGACCCATTTAAGGTTTCATTGTACAACACTTGTAGAACCTTCCAACTACACCTACTAGGGGTTGTAGGTTGGGTTGAAAGGAAAAGGCCTTGGAACAATCACAACTACAACAGTCCTAGAACATAGGGACATGCAATTTCAGTATCGCAAAATGAAACCAAAATGGTTCACGTCAGGTTCACCAAAAATGTAAGAGAGGGGGACCAACTGCATCAAGGTTTAGGGTCACAAAGAGTCAAGAGAGGAGGTATGACCTAACTTACCTCACTTTAAAGGGATGCTTTGAAATATGTGTCGAGAATGATGAGGACTATAAGGTCCTTAAATCACTCTATAGACCCAAAATCCAATTTGGGGCTAGGCAAGCTGATTTTCAGGTTCAACTTTATACCTCAAGAAGCTCTCTGCCCGAGGATGAAAGCATGGTTCTAGGATGATAGCATAGTGTGGTGGAATCTCTTAGGTGCAATAGCATTTTTACAACTAGAGGACCAAAAATACAGTACGAACCATTAAAAAATAGGCTGACGGCCTAGCTTGTAACATCTAAAGAAGAAAACTAGAATTATAAAGTAGGAGAGATACAAATGAATATGATAAAGTAAATATATGAGAGCTAGGATAATGAAGAGGATCTCACCAAGACGCTATTTTTCAAGCTAGCTCCAAAATGAATTTCCACCTGCATATAAGAAAGAAGGGAAATTTTTTGGGGCGATATAGGGGTTTGCCTCAGTTAGACCCCCGTTTTGGTGTTTCCACCTCCATGGATAGCTAGATAGCAATGAAAAAGAAATTTGTGATAAAGAATTAAAGAAAGATAACACACAAATAACACTACAAAATAGTAAATAGCTACTCAACCAAATCGTAAAGGAGAGGAGAAAAATGTTACCACATCCACCAAGAGCTCACTAGCCAATGGAGGAGAAAGAAGGCTTGAACGATCACAACAACCTCGACATTAATGAAGGGAGGTATTGAAAAAACCTCAAGACAACATTGTGATGGCTTGCTTCACACTTACTTTATGGAGTTGATAGAGTGTTGTTTCTACAATGGAGTGTTGGAGTATTACTTGAGGAGTAAAGAGAATTATTTTCATGCTAATAGAATGCCAATTTGTTGCTTAGAGATGAAAATTTCCAAGAGAGATGGAATGAATGAAGAAGGGATCAATTTGAAAGAGAAGAGGGAAAAATCGGCCATTTTTAGGGTCAATTGGTTGAAGAGGGATGTTACAAATTAACCCCAATAAAAAGTGTAACACCTATGCCAACTATAGATGCATTTGTCCCTAACGAATATTTTTCTACCAACATAAAGGAC
This sequence comes from Sequoiadendron giganteum, assembly GCA_007115665.2. Lineage (NCBI taxonomy): Eukaryota > Viridiplantae > Streptophyta > Pinopsida > Cupressales > Cupressaceae > Sequoiadendron > Sequoiadendron giganteum. The sequence continues at coordinate 444,121,287 of CM021105.1, forward strand.
ATATGTCAAGTCGAAGGAAGGCAACTTTCTGATGTGGAATTTTTCCTTTGGATTTGGTTTTCTAAGGTGAGGATGTGTAAAATTATAATTTACATGAGAGGTGAAAATTTGATCCTATACATTAATCTTCATAACACATATTCAAGCATTAGGTCAGCCAGGAATTAGACCTAATCACAAAATAAGCCAATCTAACTAACATCAATCATCCATATGATCATATAAGCATGCACCATCTGGAATATATGTACTACTAACACTTATAAACCATCTCTTGAAATTTTAGAGTTTATATCCAAACATTGTAGGAATGGAGACCATATAACTCATACCACCTTGCATTGTATAAGCTAGAAACTATATGTCGATCTTCTATCATTTGTAACTTTTAGCCTATTCAAAAAAAATAATTGAAATATTTATCATAGATGTATATGGGGTTTCTAAAAAACATATTGTAATCACATAGGGTGATATTGTAACATGAGAAAATTCAAACCAAATTAATGGATCAAGGTATCATTAATTAAAATTGTCAACAAATAATTTTGGCAACAATGACAACACATCAAAGGGTTTCTTCTTCATTCTTCCAAAAAAAAAATTATATTGTTTCCTTCTCTTTCTAAACTACATAGTTGAGTATTACAACACTGGACACCTTTATTGGGGGGTAAGATCAAGATTTATTCTGAGTTTTTTGTTGTTGTTTGTTTTCATTTTTTGAATATAGGCTGGTTATTTTTTATCATGGATTTTAGGAATGGGATTCTCATCCTCTTCTAATTTAGCCTTAGGCTCCTTCCTTTAACCCTTTGAAGGGATTCATTGATATTTTTCTTGTTTGGGTGAGATTTTATTATCTCCCCTTATATTTTTTGTCTTCCTCTTCTTATGAGGCCATTCATTATGCTCTAGGTTGGTTCGTGAAAGTGGATCTTACTTCTACAAATTTTACCCACAACTCGTATACAAGTATTTTAGTGGAGTTTGATTTATCGAAAGCCTTATCTAGTGAGTTCATGTTATAGTTTAATGAAAATTCTTGGTCACAACTTGTGGATTATGAGGGAATCCATTTCCATTTTAGATGTTGTTTTCCTACTAGTAACTTGGCTTGTGACTTCCCTCACAATCCCCATAAGTTGTCTTCTTCCACTTGGTGGAAAAATTATCTTCATTCGCACCTAACTGTGTATTATGAATACTTTACTAGTGTTTTTGTGGATTTGGAGCTACTTTTTGGTGGGTGTTTTTACAGTTCTCAACATAGAAAAAACACAAGTGTAATATGTCTCTTAAAAGGTGAAAATATACAACTAAGTTTTTGAATATCACCTGAAGGTCTCTCAAGTGTCAAGCCATGACTATGTACAAAAATATTAGTTGTTTGATGTGATTTAATAGTAATCAAAAGGGGCCTTTATGGTTCACAAAGCATGGAATCTTTGGGTCTACAAATTGAGAGTCAAATTTTTGGAAATAAGGAATAGTCGCTACAAATTCATAACAATGAGCTGAAACTCAGCTTGAACATTAGATTTAATAGTATGGTGATTCTTGGGATCCTAAACTAATTTATTTTTAGAGAAAGAGAAAAATTTGTAAGGGTGAGATAATTTGTTCTAATTATAATAACTATGAACAGTAGCAACAATAGCCAACATTTAGACTCCCAAACTGGGTTTTGCTTAACAAAGAGAAACCTACAGTATCACAAATCCACTGTCATCTTCTTAGGCTTACTTAATATTTTAAGACTGCAACATGAATACTTAAAGCATGCACATACATAGCTGAAGTCAAGTGTTGTAAATTAATTAGCTCAGACTAACTTTACACAAAAAATATCATTCACAAATTACAAAAAGTATGAGTTGGAAATGCATCAAATAGTACAACATATATCCACCATTAAAGTTGGACATGAATTACAAGCTAAAAATGAACTTAAACTCAAATTAACAATTATAAAATAAGCATTTGGTGGTTGAGTCATGCACAAATAATTAACAATACACAAGAAACAATCAACTTCAATTATTTTCTTATATACTATTACAAAATTCCCTTACACAACAACTCATCTTTCTCTTTAAAAATGAGAGGATTCCCCTATTTATAGTTTTCAAAAATTAGAATGAATGGTTAAGATTACTTTACAATGAATGACTTAGATTCATTCTAGTTTTAGGGCTTTCACATCACCCAATAAGAGTACAAAATTTACAATATAAAATATTCTATTTTTTATTTTGCCTATTTCTTCTTGTAGCCTATTTTGTCCTCTAGCTACATATTTAAATATTCATCTATTACAATATTTTCAACATCCTTTTGCAAGATAGCATAATCAACAAATTTATCGATGGAAGCCAACAATTTTTTTTCCTTAGAGAAGTTAGATTTTGAGATCTGGAAGGTAACTCTCTTGAATCCCTCTACCATTTGATAAAGATTCTTTATGCATGTTTCTACTACCTTGACCATTTTCTCCAACTCCGAGGAGGCCCACATAGAAAAATCCATGAGGTCTATCGAAAAAGTGGGTTGGCTCCTTGTTCCATTCTCTTGTGGAACTTGTGCTTTATAGCCTCTCTATCCAATTCATGTGTTGGAATCTCATATTCAATGACTAATTTTAGGAGATCACCACTTTCGGCTAGTTGATCCATAATTCATGCATGATTGGACTCTAATTCCATTAAACAAGTCTCTAGAACTCATTTTCTATACTCATAATTGAATAGCCATGATTCTAGAAGCCAATGGTCTTCTTTTGGTAGGGCCAACTCCTTTTCCTAGATCACCGAGGAGAGCTTGAGAATGCTCTCTAGCTTGGGGTATGTAATCCTATAAAGTTTAGGAAATTATTTGTAGACCTCAATCTCTTGTTCAACTTCCTTTGTAGAACCAAATAATCATTATGCATCTTGACCACACAATGAAATCCCTTGTTTCCCATGTCAATAAATCTTTTTAACTAGTTCAAGATAGACTTAGTACAATTCTTGATCTTTTCCATCTTGTGGATTTCTTCCTTTGACAATAAGGTAGGCATTGATGATTCCATTGAGGCTTCTTCTTTATATGTCATCCATTTTTGTATATAGGAATTTAATTCTCCCACCTATTATTTTAGCTCCTCCTTCATTGACTATTCCTTGTTCATCTCTTTCAGGATTGTAGATATCGATCCTTCAAATTCATCAATCTTTTGGGCTCGAGAAGCAAGGCCCAAATTAATGGTGGTCACCTGGTAGTATTTCCTTGCAAGGTGTTTGCATCTTTCTCTATCACCGGGGTAGCTACTTGCAATATCCTAGAGCCTGAGGCATCTATAGTGATATGAGACCTCATTTTCGGCTTCTTCTTATCATGCATATTTACTTGTGTTCACACCAATATTGCCTCTAGGCGAGCTTTAGGGTCCAAGAGCATGGGATCCTTCCTTTTTAGCTTCTTCTCCAACCATGAGGGGAATTTCATTTGATGGTTAGGGGATGTTGTGTTTAATACATTATTCCACCATTTCCCTTCATCTTTTAATACCTATTCCTCTTTATGCCTAAGGGCATCTTCAATATTTTCTTTCCCTTTTTCCTTCTCTTCTTTTTATAGCATAGCCTTCCCCTTGCTCAGCTCAACAAATTCTTCATTTTATTCATCAATATTTTCTTCCTCTATTTCCCCTTTGATTTCTTTATACTCTATTTCAATGTCCTTGTCCAAAACAACACCTATTTTGTATGTGTCTTATTCTTCTTACTCTCCTTTTGGAAGCACCTTCTCATGTTGTAGGTTGTCATCCTCACTAGTCTCTTGGATCTCATCAACTTTCTCCATATCAATTTCTATGTCAATTTTCCCTTCCTTGAAATGATGATCCTTTGGGCTTTCCTCTTTATCCTCAAGTTCCTCAAGTTGCACTCCCTCGACCTCTTGCTGAGATGTTTCTACATCATATTAAGTATCAAACTTACTTTCATCTTCATTGTTGGTCATTTTTTCCCTTCTTCATCAGAGGCCAATTCATCGAGATGAATTCTCAAACACTCATCTACATGTTCATAGTAATCCAAATGCTTTGAGTCCTTAGGATCTTAAAAAACATCCACTGTTGTTTCTTTGGGTTGTTCCCGACTTAACATCACCATTTATTTTAATATTTTCATTGTAGCTTCCATTTTAGGTAGCTCTATAGGAGGTGGAGGGAGGGATAGTGTTGCAGAAATTTCAACCATTAGCATTTTAACTTGAGGATTTAGCATAACCTCAAAGAAATGAGGTGGCACATTTTTCAAATGGATGATGAATGTCTCTAGAAACATAATAAATGTCATAGAAGTCATAGTGAAATAGATGGTAGTGGAGGTGAGAGTGAGGAATATGATAATGGAGAATTAGTGGAAGAAGAAGAATCAAGCACCACCACTAGAGTAGTCAGGGAAGTGGAGGTGAGGTGGGAAAATATGTCCACAACAGGTGGAGATGACATAGGAATTTATTGAGGAGTGGAAGGATATGGGGTAGAAACAACAACTAATGGAAGTGAAAAAGTGGTAGGTGGTGGATAATGTGGTTTCTTACCTTCTTCCTCTTCTTGGGGTGGAGACCCTTCTTGTATTGCTGGCATGTCAGGAACATGGGTTCTCGTTCTCTTGGGTTTCTTTGGCGTTTTTTCCCTTTGACAGTCTTTCTTATATATACCTTTTTCTTCGGCTACTACTTGGATGTATCCTTTCTCTACCTGAATCTTCTAATAGATGGGGACTTAGGAGCCTCACCTAAAGAGCTAGCAACAACACCATTTTATATTTCACTCTCTGTATCATCCTCAAGCTCCCCATAGGTTAACTCCACACCTTTTTTCTAGAGTTGGGAAGCTTGATCACCTAGCTATTTTTTGGCCCTCTACTCTATATGGTGGATGATAACATTCAAATCTATGATTTATGGCTCTGCCTAGTCAATTACTGGAAATGACACATTGATTAGAGCAATGTATTTCTCATCAAGAACGTTATCATCCTTCAAAACTTGATCAGAGATAGGGTATAAATTAATGGATTTTGAAAATTTAGTAGTCATTCTCATGTAGTATTGCCTTCACAAATCAAGGTCATCATTTTAGTTAGCCTAAAAATCTTCAATGTGTGGCCTATGGGAATACTATCTTCCAACATGCTTTAGTTTTTCAAGAGGATCTAGACCTCCCCTCTTTGTATGAAGCTCCAAGAGGTACTCATTGAGCTCTTTCTTTGAATACTTTGCATAGGGGGTAGCAGGGCATGAATAGGTCCCTTGGTTGAATATAATGGGGTATGGGACCCTAACACTATGCATATTATGCAATAAAGTGTGGGAAGTTTACAACTGTCAAGTGAGATCCAACATTATGATTCTGTCATTGGTGTATCGGGGCAACTAATATAGGAATCCTAAGAATCCCTCAACTCTTATGTATGTGAATTGGAGGAATTGAATGAACCAATACCCAAAGCCTTTTACTAGCTTCTGTGTTGTGAGACAATCTCTTGTGGTAGTCCCTTGACAAGGTCCAAATGATGTGCATGGTGAAGGCATCATTGACCCACCGATAATATTTCTTGTAATTTATATATTGGAGCTATGGGAAAAAATCATACACGAGGATCTATCCCTTCTATACTCCCAAAGTGCCAACATAGTCCAATCCTTTATAAGGAAATCTCACATCCAAAAGGTACACAAGATAGGAGGTCATGTAGAGTTATGAATTTTTTTTATTGTAACAAATTGTCAGTGTAGATTTTCATTGATAACCTTTTCCCAATGAAATTTGGTCTCTTCTCTGAGAATTTCTTCTAAAAAATAAAACATCCACTCCTCAAAGAGTGAGGAAGTGGGGAGGCCCATCACTCTACTTAGTAATGTTATGAGGTCATTGACCTCTTCTACAAAGTCACTTCGGTACAAATTTTGAAGCACTTTATTAGAACTGACCCTCTTGTCAAGTACCCATGTTTGGTTGATAGTTCTCTTGTAGCATATGGGATATAATTTCCAAACATTCAAAGAAAACTCCTCAATTTCTTCTGTTTTATCAAATAAAGAGATGCCAAATGTCTTTTTGATAAACATGGGATTCAGATTAGCTAGTACCCTCTTATCGATAGTAATTATCCTATTGGTTTGTGCATGGTAACATTATTGGAAAGAGGATAAAAAATCTAGTGCAACAAGGGTAGGAGGAAAGCATGTTGCCTTGGCAATTCCACTCTTCTTTATTCTCAAGGCTTCTTTCGTTATTGGGTTGACTAGGACCCTCCGTTTGAATTTATCAATGCTAACAAGGCCTAGGTTTGTACCTGTTATTTTATCCTAGTTGGATGTGATCTATGAGGTACACTCAACCCAATTAAATTTTTACTTCATTTGATATTTCTCCTCTTTCCCTCTTGGAGTTCTTGCAATTTTCTTGCCTTTGTGAGTTTTCTCCACTAGCTTTTTTGTCGGTTCCATAAATCCTGCAAAAAAAGAATGTAGTGAGCACTTTGAAACATCAAGAGGACAAAAAATTAGTTAAATCATACCAACATGTCATTAAATTCATCCACATACCTTGAGAAGGTGAAGAAATTCATCAAATTTCATCATTTTATGTTCATTTGTGAAGTTTGCAGAAATGTAGATTTATGCCTAGAAAAAGCCATTAGTGTAAACTTCATGAGAAATGGCTTAGGGAGGAAAAACTTCCATAGATGGAGTTCTAGTGTAAAATAATTAGGCAGGTGCATAAATGTGTCTTGGAGAATTTTTGAGTCATTTCCCCTATGGTAAAACTGACCTTGTAAGCTCATACAAAATTTGGGGATGCGAGAGCCATAGGGTGGGAAGCCGTAAACATTCAGGTGTAAAGAACGTCCTCGGGGACACGACGACCCATAGGTGGAGTTCAAAAGGAATTTTCCATTATTTTAGTGACTTAGGATGGATTAAATTTCATGGACATCAGCCTGCAAGGCGGACCCACAAAGACATTTTGACTTGTTCTTTTACCCTTGTTTCATCATGAAATCATAAAAATTCATGTTACATTTTTAGTTGTTAAATCAAAGTGTCTACAAAAAGATGAAGTGTGGAGACCATGATTTAGGGTGTCATATTTTATTTTCCATTAGAAATGGTTAACATGAGGCAACCTTCCATTGTTGGTAGTCTATATGGGTATTCTCGCAAGGGTTTAAGACTTAGAGAATTTGAGATTTGATCCTTGAAGATTGCAGAGGTGGGTGGTGTGGGAAATGCATGGTGGAAATCCATTATGAAGTTTCTTTTGAGTAACGTTGGTGAGGAAGCGGTGGCCCACACACCAAAAGCCATAAAGATATCTCTGCTAGATCTCATTACTTTGTCATTTCTTGATTGTGTGTATTGGAAAATTTAGTGGGGATGATAGGGGTGAGGTCTACAAAGTAGGTATCTGCACTTGATTAGCCATTAGCAACAGTGAAGACATAGTGAGATTCTGATGATAGTGTCCTACATAAGTAAACCTAGAAGGGAATTTAGGACTTATAGTATTCAAGGTTCAAGTCGCATCACTCGTTGCTAGTAGAATAGGTTAGAGTGGAACATGAAGGTGGGAATTCCACCATATTTTTTTCATTAACTATCATGATGCAACAATGAGCAAGGAATGTAGTTCCACATAACACTCCTCACCTATATTCAAAGACTTAGTTGGTTTCTTGGGGTTTGGAATTGAAAAATGAGAAAGCAAAGGGAGTGTGGATTTGCACCACTTTCACCATTTAAAATGGTGTGCTAAAGATGGGTTTCCAAGATAGAAAACCCATGTTTCTCAGTGTAAAGGTTTTGACAACTAGGGTTTCAAGGTTTAACAAGTTTTCAATGAACCCTAGGTGAATGAATTAACAAGTTAAACACTCAAAGTAGGAAGGAAGGATTGGACTTACCTTAAGCTAAGTGGATGGAGGGAACGATAGATGCCACAATACTCAAGCTCTTTTCCATGCATACAATGATCTCCTCAACTCTCCAAATTTTAAATTGGTTAGTGAAAATAACAATTGGGGCTCCATATTTACAGTTGATTGGGTCATAAATGTAAGGAATTAATTTTTAGATTTGAAGTTCATGCGATTGGTGGGAGAGCAGAAACTCGATGGGTGGAAAGTGTTAAGTTGAAGGTCATTGTAAAAGAGCGATATGAGGAAGCGAGAAGGGGAAAATTCACTACAAAAATACCAAATGTGGAAGCACTATGTGGAAATTCTATTATGAGAGAACATAGGAAGAATATCGTAAAAGAATAGGAAAGAAGACATAGAATTTCATAGGAGGAAATCTGCAATGAGGGATCCACAAGCAGTGAAGGATGCATGACTTCCAAGTGATGGAAACCTACAAGAAAATTCTCACAAAATATTGAGACTCCCCAAAACTTGGGTGAATGAATTAGTAAAGATAGATTTGGGAAATTTTTAAGGCACATGACCAACCTAAGCTCAAACATAGGGGCACAATAACTAAGGTAAATGTGAGTCGACTCGATGAAATCAAAAATAAAAGAGGGGGTCCCCGGTCCAAGTGGGGCATTTTTATAGGAGGCGCAACAAATGGTGAATCTTCAAGGAGAATTATCTTGACCATTCCAAGGATAAGGATTCATTTGGAACCTAGTTATATAGTTTTTTATACTAGAAGCAGGCATCATCAAAGAAACTCAAGTCTCAAAAGAGAACAAAATCCTTAGCTGAATTAAGTCAAAAATATCTTAGAAGCATGTGAGTGTGCAAAATATTCATTCATCTCCTTCAAATAATATTGAGGTAAGTGACCATAGCTAATACAAGCTACGGAATTAATCTAACCCCAAAAGTATCTTAGACATTGCTCCACTACCAATTAGGTGTCCATAGCCCTGACATAGTTGTCATTACAATCCCCAAAAACATTACTCTATTGGTAGCTGAGCATCCATAGCCCTGATAGAGTTGTTCGCACACCCATTCAATTTCCTATTTCTCAATGTTTCTTTCTCTATTTATTTTCTTCCTTTTCTAATTTTATTCTTTTCTTTCCTTTATACCTTTTTCCTCCACTGAATAAGCAATGAAGCTTATAGTGGGGTTTGGAGGTTACAGTGGTCACTAGAGTTCACTTGTTGAGGTTTCACATAACGGTCGTATAGTTCATCAGGATTATTAAAAATTTGTATTATGTGAGTTCTAAGATAAGAATGAAGGGATTCAAACAAGGGTTTCATTCTAGGTCAAACCAAAGTTTAGGTGAAGAGACCTAATTCATAGGAGAAAATTGAAATCTTTGGTAACTCATGAAGACTTATCAATGAAACAAATAGGAACACACATCAAATTGGATCATTTGAGTAGGTCAAACATATCCAAAACATCAAGATTGAACAACACCCTTAGTAGAAAAAAGGGCTAGAAAAGAAAATCAAACAAAACATAAAGGAAGAGACCTACTCTAACTATGTACAAGGGTGAACTAAAATAGATTAGGTGGAGAAATAATGCTTCAGGTATTTCCTATTGACTGGCAATGGGATATCTTCTCTGGTAAGTGTTTTTAGGTAGAAGGCATTATCTCCTAGGATTCCAAAAATTGAAAGTGATCAAGCTAGAGCTTGTCAAATTTTTCACGTCTCCCTTTCTTCTCATGGGTTTTGTCCCCGCATAGTATTAGGCCAAAAATTATAAAGGCCTTGACTTTGGGTTTAAGATCAAACCATCATCTGACTATGCCCTAATTTTTGGGAAAAAATTATATGGATTCATCATGTTTCTCTTCTAAATGGAGTAATTGAGCTAAATAGGCATCAATATGTTTGCCCTCCTCATAATAGATGTTTATAAATTGTAGCATGGAAATCTTAAAGTGGATTGGGATATTAGTCTCTAAACCATATACGAGGTGGTATGTGGAATTCTCTATAGCTACTTTTTGTTGGGTGCGATCTACCCATAGAGAAAACCATAAATGGGTTCTTATCTAGTAGCTTATGAATGGCAATCAACAAGTTTTTGCTACTGGATTCAGCTAGCCCATTACCATGGGGGTAGTAGTTTTATGAGAATTTTAATAAAATCAAATAATCGAAAGCGCAGCCTAAACATTTAAGGGAGGCAAAAGTTGGACCTGATGGAACCCTTGAAATTTTTTGTTCCATCTCTAGAGTCTTGGTGAGTTTAGGGAGTTGTGGGTTTTTATTTCCTAATGTATAAAGGGTTTTAGGTTCACTTTGGTATTATTTATAAAAAAAACCCTTCGAGCTTATGTCTTGGCTTTTTTTTAATTTCTCAATTGACTCCTTTTGTTGGTCATTGATATTTTAATTCATCACTTTCAACATCAAATCTCATTGGGTGACCGGCCGTCTAGTTTGATTTTACTGGTAAATCATGTTGAATAATTATTTTGTAGTTGTCCTAAGTCAAGCTAAATATTTACCACTAATGAAGACCTTAAGTCTTTTTATATTGTTGTTGTGGCCTCATCGTGCTAGGTTGGGTCCCTTTTAGGGTTAATAGTTTTGGCATGTATAGATGAAAGAGCCCCTGACTGTTGTCCAATCAATGAAAATGATCCAGCCATTACTCGCTTGCCCATTCCATTCTATCTTGAATTTTTTTTATTCATTCTGGATCACAGGTGAAGGACATGTGTCCCTGATGATTGGTGGGCCAAGACATCTTTGAAGAGGAGTGCATATTTTAAATAAATATTGATTAATGGTTGAAGATCATTGAGGTGGCTACATCTAGATCATTCCCTGCTGACCTTGTTTGCTTCTCTCAGCTACTAAAATAACCACATGGGCTAGCGGGTGATTGCCACATTTTTTCAATATGCTTGGTCTGAGGATTCGTGTTGATGAATTTCATCTTGGTTAATAGTTGATTATGAGTGACATGGAAAAATATGGATCAATCCTCACCATCCCATGTGGGCCCCATCCTTCCTGCCAAATTCTCAATGGGGAAGCAGGTGTTTTCCACGTCGAGTGATTTCTTGGATGTGGGAAGATAAAGTTGCTACCAATTGAGGAGTGTGTACTACGAGGCCATGATATCTAATCTTATCTGCTTCCTATCATCCCGTTGATGAAAGTTTCACATGAGTTATGACTTACGGGGGTAAGGGAAGATAGACACATGGATCATGGTTGAAAAGACAAAGATATGGTGGGGCCCACATGTTACGAATGAATGTTTCCACATGGCCTCCTATCATTTGACAAAATTTATAGTTGTGTATAGTCAGATCTTTCATAAGAAGTTTATCAAATATGGATCATGGATAAATCAACTCAATGGGATAATCAATGGTTGATATTCAAAAATGGTTGATGGCAAGCAAGCCATTCTGGTTTGTGTGAGTGAGCCTTAATAACTAAAAGGACATTGAGCTACCAAAGTAATGAATTGCATGATTATTTATATTTATCTGACAAGAATAATTTAGTATCATGAGTACACTCAAAAGACTCAAAGAGCTCATGCTATGGTTGCTCAACATTTTCTTATGTCAAAACCAGGTTTTTCAACCTATGAGAAATAGTAAGTCAATTATCATTTTCTTCTCGCATTATTGGTAGGTTGTGTTTTCTCAAAGCTTATGCATGTTAGGGTTTTTTCCTAGTTTGACTGTTAAAGGTTTGGCATTCTAATTTTTTTATCAATTTTGCATTTGTATAATTCATACCAAACCCTTGCAAAATTTGTAGGCCTTGCTTAGTTAGACCAAAAACCCTACTTTGTTGTACCTTCTACATTATGGCCCCTAATGCAAAAACAACTTTGTGTAAAGGGGAGGCTTTTGTTCTAAGAAGACCACTGAATAAGTATCTTATGGATCAATTACCACCCTCCACTAGTGGAATACCTAGAGGTCAATTGATTCGTAGAGGACCACAAATAACAGATGGCCTGTTCGACAAAAGAGGTTCTATCAAAGATACTAAGTTACCCTATACTAGATGGGAATTGTTCTATGGTTGGTTTAGGAACATGAATATGGGTGTCCCAGTATGAAACCCTTGGAATTGTGATCTAGGAAAGATAATTGTGCCAAATTTTTATATGGATGTTGACTTGTTGAAAGCAATAGCTGCTAACTATGACCCAATCATGAGGACCATCAGAACCTATGATGGAAAATAAATGGCTAAAATCACTAAGGAAGAATTGGGTCTAGTTTTGAAACTCACTGAATGGAATGATGAAATGCATAAGGTAAATGAAGAAGCTATTAGGTAGGAATATGAGAAGACCATGACTTCATTCAGAGTCCACATTTTACCAAGATTTCTAGTAGAAATTGTGTGATGAAAGATTGTGATAGGATCACATGATAAGGAACCTTTCCTTGTCAATTATTTTGTTCCTTATTTCAAGAGGAATTTCTATTCCACTTTCCAAATAGTTGGTTATGATCTTGTGTTTGGAATGTCTATGGTCTAGATGTATATGGCTTCCCATATCCAACATCCTAAATATTGTGGAGTATATGATTATGCATGATTTCTTTCTAAAAGAGTGCATGAGGGGTTGGTGAGATTGATGAAAGGAGAATCTAGGGTAGCATGTAACTCGTACTCACTGCTAATGCATATGTTCTTATACAAGGGTGCAATGTATTTTGGATAGACTATTGATTTGGAAAGAAAGGCAGGAGATTTGGATCTATCTATGAAATATTGGACCACAATCTTAGACAAAGATGCCAGGACATATGATTATGCCACTTTCTGATTTTTTTTCTTTTGAGTTGAAAGGAGATTTGGTTGTGAAGTTGCCTAGAGTTCCTATTACTTTACATGATTTCTTGATACCAAAGGAAAGAAGGATTGAGATAGGCATTGATCATAATTGGGGGATGTTATCTCACTCCTCGATTTTACTATTTTAAGAGTATATGGTTCTAAAGTAGCACCTCACTTGTTGCCCAGGTTTGTGCCATAAATAATTGGTTTCCTTGAAGTTATGTGGCAACAAGGAAATGTTGAAAATGAAAATCTGTTGAATCAAGGAAAGGGAACTTTCTTTCCTTTATATACATGTTTTTCTAATTTTGTAATGACAAAGGGAGGTTGGAACAATATCATTGAAGTGATCAAAAGTTACCACATGCAAATGACAGTTGATAGGGTCAGATATGATCCTGAAGGTTTTATGGCCGAGTTGAATGATAGAAAAAAAATCTACAAATATGCTCATATATTCCACTATCCAAAAGATATAATAAGGAATTTATATGATAGTGTGGAATAGGAAAAGATGTTGGTGAGGTGGATTGAATTTAATAAGATGTAAAGGAAGATAAAGTAGGAAGAACCTAATTTCAGAATCCTTCTTCAAGTTGAGGATATAATTCAGAAGGTGGAGGATGTAACAATGAATTTTGATTCAATAGTAGGCCACCTTGAAACTAAAGGGGGGGTATACCCAGAATAGTGGGTTACAATTTTTTGCACCAAGAAAAAATATAAATTCCCATAAAAAAATTTAAAATGGCTCACTCCTTCTAATGAAGGGGGTTTGAATGAAACCCCCTCCCCCCCCACCTTCTAATGAACCTCCACTTGGAACATATAGGGGGGGTTCATTCAAGCCTCCCTTCTAATGAACCCCCTTTCTTCACCTTCCCCTCTACTATTTCAAAATTCATGCATTTTTTTGAAAATTGAAGTCCAATAAGGAGGTGCAAATGGAGTAAACTTGATAAAATAAATTTAACGATTTACTTTTTTTAGTTTTACTGAAAATGGGTTTTTCACCAAACATCAAGTTTGGTGAAAAATCATTGTGGAAAAATAGTAACTTTGAGGAATTTTTTTTTGAAAAATATCTACGCAATAGGTATTGATGTGCTCTTTCCAACAAAAATAAATAAATAAAATTTAAATACATACAAAACAGTTTATGCGAGCCAAAGTGCACCTATGTGTAAATTGTAACTAGTTTGACTTAAAAACTTAATTAAAAGAAAAATATTCAACAAAATGTTATGAAACAAAATGAAATCACTAGATACTAGTTTTATCAACCTAAATTCAAAAGAATCAGAATTTTATCCTTTGTAGAAAAAAAATTATGCGAGCTAAGTATACACCACTTTTTAAATATGTTGTTTACTATTAAAAACTAGTTATCAAAGGAGACACAAAAAAATAAAAAAATAAAAATCAAATTTTTGAAAAAAAATACATTTAAAATCTACGAACAAAATCTCACAAATCACTAGTTTACATCATTTCCAAATTCCTAACAGTTTACCTACTATAGGAGTTAGAAAGTGATTTTTTTTTAAATGTTGATTTCAATGTCAAGTTTGGCCAAAAATTGTAACCCATTATTGTGGGATGACTCAAGGCAGTGAGTAAAGATAAAGGGAAGGCTCCAATTTCTGAAGAACAAAGTGGAGAAGGAATCTCTACTATAGGAGAAGATTCTACATTAGGATCCCCTGAGGAGGCATAAACAAAAAAATTATAAGGAGAAAGAACAAAGTGAAGAAATCTGATGAACCCAGTGCTCCCACTCAGCTTGAGGAACATAGAACTCCTCCTATGTTACAAGTACCACCCCCATCTCCACCAAGGCTGATAGTGTATGAAATTGTAGATGTTGATTCTCCACCACCTAGTGAAATACAGCCTGGGGAGCCACTATTGAAAAATAGAAAATTATAACCACTAGTTTAGTGGATTATGATGACGAAGGCTTTGATGATGATATTTGGGTATCTGAACAAGAAATACAAGAAGGGTGCCTACTACACCTGTAATAAGGGAAACCAATAAATTAGGAAAAATATTGAGTAATGTTGATCCTAGAGGGATCAATGGAAGTGATGACATGAGGATTGAGGCATGTACCAAATTCTTCGATGATGACTCATTTGTGAAAACTCAAGATTTTTTGGAGTATGGATATAGGGCTAAAAGAGATGAATATGTAAAGAGTGTGGCTTTAGAAAGGAGCCTTCATCTATAATTGTCTGATGTTGTCATTCAAAAAACGGTATTAAATGAAATGAGAGCCAATTTTTAAAATATGACTACAAAG
The DNA here is from genome assembly GCA_007115665.2 of Sequoiadendron giganteum. Lineage (NCBI taxonomy): Eukaryota > Viridiplantae > Streptophyta > Pinopsida > Cupressales > Cupressaceae > Sequoiadendron > Sequoiadendron giganteum. Next base: position 444,136,388 of record CM021105.1, read on the forward strand.
GAATGTCAGGGATTTTTGAGAGCAAGTGGTATCTTGTTGCTACTAGAGTGGGATCTAGCTTCAACCATTTCTTTTGAAACAATCAAAAAATGTGGCAGGACACTCTATGATACATAAGAAGAAGTGCACTTGCATTACAAGGGTTTTCTTTCAATGAAGAGTGGGAAGACTTGAATATATGGTCTTTAGCCCTGAGCACAAGAAAGCGAGACATTTTTGAGACCAAACTTGATTACAGGGAAGGCCTAACAATAAAGAGAGTGTCAGAAACATTAGACTTAGAAGCTACAAATTTATCTCTTCATGTTCCACAATATACCAGAGCCACTGTGGAATCTGTAACTGCTGAAAAGGATAAACTCATAATAGAATCAAAAAATTTGTTGGTTAAGTATGGTGACTATTGATTGGTGTTTTAACACTCCTCAACATAGGTAATGCATAGGTTCATCACCTCTCTTGGAAGGAAATATCCAATAACAAGTTGTTGAAAATAACCCCAAGCTCTCTTGGATGTCAAGTCATGACATGCATGGAATATCCTAGTTGGTTTGATGTGATCTTACTGGTAATTATAGGGTTGAATTACGAAGGTTAAACTGGGAGGGAATTGGATCCTTGGAGTTTATGAATTATTTTGGAAAGCTACTCTTCTTTTTTTTGCTGCAGGTTCAGGACAACAATCTAAAACTCCTATTTCAATTTCAGATTTTTCTTTACAATGTGTAATGAACCTTGTTCAAAGTTGCTATTTAAAAAAAATAAAAAGGGCAAGGGATAGAAGAAGTTCCTAGACTTGAAACTATGAATGAAAAATAATAATGGAGGACCCTACAATGGAAAACCTTCCCAAAAAAATTCTCCACTTAACCAAATCAAATTACAATCTCATGAAACTTGCACAATCTTCTAAGGTCTGTAGATTTTAAACCTCTCATTCATCACAAAGCATGAACAAGAGATAGAATTTAAGTGCAAAATTCATATAATGTTCAAACTAGCTTTACATTGCAGTTTATCATCAATAAACAACAAAAAGAATGAACAAGGAAGGGCATCAACATGGAAATATTCTTAAAATCCAATTAAAAAATTAACTAATCTACTAAAACATGTAAGAACACATAAAACAAAAAATTTAATCTACTCAAATTCACTAACTATGAGAAGAAGAATCATGTAACATGAAGTTGGAACTCAAGAATCCACCAAATCAATGAATTTCTATTAAAATTACAATATTGTATCTTTACAACACCTCTCTCTCTTGAAAATGAGAGGAGACCCCCCTATTTATAGTGTCCAAAAAGAAAAATGAATGGCCAAGATTCACTATAAATTAGGGTTTCACCTACCCCCAAATATATAACAATATAAAATTACATTTTGTCTTTTAGCCTATTTTTTTTTTTAGTGAGAAACATTGTAGCTCTTTGTCTTGTAGTTGATTTTTTTTTTTTCCAGCTACACTATGCATAATTCATCATCTATTACAAGATTTCCAATTTCCTTTTGTGTGGTGGCGTATTCCACAAATTTTTCGATCACTATTTGAAGTTTATCCCATTCCATTATGTCCGATTGGAGGATCTGAAACGATAGTTTCTTTAATCGATTTGTTATTTGTTCCCAATTATTTAAGCACTTGGGCACTTCCTTGGCCATTTTCCTAGACTAGGTAGAAGAATTAGCGGCAAAATCCATGAAATATGTTGTAAGCACATTTGTTGTCCCATTATCCATCTTCTTATGGAAGTATGACCAAATTTTTCCTACATTGAGCTCAAGAGCCGACATTTTGTAATCTATCATTAGCTTGAGATAGCCCTCAACCTCTCCTCTATGTTTCTTGGCCCATTTTAAATTGAGCTCTACCTCATGGAGCATCCATTCCAACACATGTCTGCAAAGATCTAAGCTCATTTTCTATGTTTCGACAAGCCGCTGATCATTCTTTACTAAACCTTGCTCCTCCCAAAATTTGTCTGGTATCTTCAGGATAGCTTCAAGCTTAGGATAAGTGATCTGTATATCTTAGTGAAGTGATGGTAGGTATTTTTAGCAAGCTCTAGTTGTTTTTGTAGATCTTGAAACTTATTTATTGTTCTAGCGGTGACCCCAATGCCCATATCTATGTTATATATCACATGTCAGAACCAATATTCGGTATCATTTATCCAATTCTTTCTCTTCTCTAGCTTACTTATATGTTCTTTAGACAACAACAATAGGGGAGTAGATGAAGTGGTGGGATGCTTCTCCATTGATGACCATTTTTGAATATAAGTTGCCAGATCTGCCACCTATTCTTTTAATTCCTCTTTAGAAGTCTCATCCTTGTTCATTTGATGCATGATGGTGGTGATGGATCCCTGAATATGGTCTCTTGTGGCCATCCCTAAAGAAATGATGGAGATGTTATAGCTGAATCCCTCCTCTCCCATCACTCAAGTAGCTATTTGCATCATCCTAGATCCTGATGTGTCCATTTTTAGATGAGATCTAACCCTTGGCTTCTTCTCTTTCTTGGTGATTATTTGGGCTTATGACAAGATGGCCACTAGCCTTGCCTTTAGATCCATTGGTGTTAGGGTTTTCTTCTCTAATTTCTTCTCAAGCCATTCAAGTACTTGATATTCCCCTTTTGGTGATTCATGATCACTTTCTTCCTTGTGGGTGTGTTGAATTTGCATTATTTTGTCACTCAGAGTCCTTTTCTTTTTCTTCTCTTCATCTTCTTTGTCAGAATCTTGAATTAACACCGTTTCTTTATCTAGGGACTAGGTGACCATGTGTTCCTTGCATTTTTCCTTCCCCCCAGATGTTCCTTCTTCTTCTTCTTGCTCATGCCCATGCTTTTCATGATGTTCAATTTTTGGACTCCTTGTTTCATCCTCTTCTTTTGGCTTATCTTCTTCTTTCTTTTCATTTTCCTCTTGTTCTTGTTCCTTTGGAGGATGAATTTATTTATCATTCTTGGGACCCTGATCTTGTTCCCTTGTTGGAGGTTTAGTATCCTCCATTTTCTCATTTGTATCCTTCTCTTCATCAAAGGGTTGATTTTAAATTTCTTCTCCAACATCCTTAAGCTATTGAGCCGATTCCTCCTTGAGATCTGGGTCAAAAAATTTCATAATATACTTGGTGCCTAACCCTTCAACATCTTCCTTAAAGGATTGTGTTTCCTCCTTTATGTGCACTACTTCATCAATCACTAGATGTTGATATAGGGGATGCTCTTTGTAGTCATCCACCTCTTCCTCTATTCTTCTCCTTACTTCCCTTTCTTTCCTATCCAACTCCTCAAATATTTGCATCACTGATTCCATTCTAGGGGGCTCTATTATACTATGGGCATGGAAATCAGCAACAACCTAAACCAAGGTAGCCTGCATCGCAAGATTCTTAAACATTCCAGAAAGCTCAAAGGGGATATTTTGCATGTATTTAGTGAAGGCCTCTAGGAGGGAGAGAGTAGGAATTTTCATCATTGTGATGGCAAGGGGAAGAGATGATGATAAAGAAATGGATGAGGAAGAGACCGAAGAAGTTGTAACCAATGAGGAATCTACAACTATGACCCATGCAATAGGCACGGTAGAAGCAAGGTGGACCAAAATGTCCACCGCGGGTGGAGAGGTGGAAACCATCGCTTGAGAAGTAGGTGGAGAAGAAACAATGGCAACAACAATAGTGGTGATGGTTGCACAAGTGGAGCTAGTAGGTGGGGACCATGGCTGCTTAAAATTTTGTTCTTATCCTTCATGGAGCAGGTCTTCTTGGATGGTGGGAATTTCTATGAAGCCGCTTGATTTCGTCGGTTTCTTGGAAGGTTCACCTTCCAAGGCCTTCCTTGAATATACCTGGGGTTGGGGCTGGTGTTTAGCTACTTATTTTCTCTTCTTGGACTATGTAGTGGGAGGAGACACTGAAGTCCCTCCAATTGGGGGAGCAATGGCAGAGGCACTGTCAATTTCACTCTCATGTGGATCCTCGAGTTTTGTGTATATTAGGGTTACTCCTTGAAAATTTAATTAAGAAACTTTCTCATCGATCCACTATTTTTTCTTGCCTCAATAGGTTTGTCAAAATGTTGAGATCGTCGACCTCTTTCTCACCCCAGTCGATAAACAACAACAAAATATTAGCAATGACATTATGCCTCAGATCTACTACATTATTCTCATCTTTGACAACTTGATCTGGCACTCGAAATGACTTTACCATTTTTAAAAAGTGTGTCATCATGTGCATGTAGTGCCACATACACACCTCCTTATCATCTTTGTAATTGGACCAAAATTCCTCTACATTATGTAGATGGGTACACTAATTCCCAACCATATTCTTGAGCTTGTCGTATGGTTCCATTTGTGGTTTGGCGATGTAGACCTCTAAGTTGTATTCATTTAGCTCCTTATTGGAGTACTCTGCACACTAGGAGGAGTGAATTTCATACATACCCTGACAAATTTTTGGGGATATGGGATCCCCGCTCTATGATTGCTGGTTAGGAGGGTGTGTGCAAGTTGTAGCTGCTGGGAGAGTTCAAGTAGTACCAACTGGTCATTTGGGTACCCAGAAAGCTTATATGGTTTCTCTAAGAAACCCTCAGTCTAGATGTATGTAAAATTTGGAAACTGGATGAACAAAAAGCTAAACTAGTGGATGAAAGCATTGGTGCTATGTGAGACCCTTCTTTACAAATAAACTCCAAGCAGCCTGATGATATGCCCGATAAAGGCATCATTGACTCTACAATAGTCCTTAAAATTCCTGTACTGGAGCTGAAGGTACTTGTCATTTACTTTTATCTCCCTTCTTGGAGTTGGATTTGGTGCCACAAATAGCCCCCTATAATGAGCTTTGTCAGTGAGCAAATAAAATGGATATGACATCATATAGAATTGTGAAGTCTTCTTTATGGCCAAAAATTTCTTGTGCAAGAAATCACTAATCATTGTAGCCCTATAGAATTTGGTTTCCCCTCAGATTATTTCTTCTACAAAGTATAGCATCCAATCCTGAAAGAATTTTATGGTCAGAAGGCCCATGGCTCTACTCAATAGGGTTACCAGGTCATGGTAATCATCATAGAAATAACTTCGAAAGAGTTCCTAAGGAATACTATTAGCACTACCCCTCTTCTCCTTCAGCCAATACTAATTGATGAGCTTCTTGCATTTCAGGAGATCAGTGTCCCACATCTACTTACCATATTCTTTGGATGTTTCCTTCATCTCATTGAAGGTATGGATGTGAAAGGTCCTTCCTATTACCTTGGTAGATAAATTAGCTAGTATATTCCCATCCCTATCTACAATTGTTTTTGTGTCCTCCTGATATGCCTCCATGGAGGTCATTACAAGTTCAAGATCCATGAGGGAATGTGGGAATCCAATAGCCTTGGCCAATCCACTGCTTCTAATCCTTCTAGCATTTTCTATCATCGAGTTGATTTGGACCCTTTGCTTGAATTCATCAATATCAATGTTCCCTAGATTGGTATCTGAGATCTCCTTCAAGTTTGTACTAACCCTAGAGTTGAGAGGTTCCCCTTGGAACTTGTATCTCATTTGGTCTTTATCCTCTTTACCTGGGGGTGGTTTTGTAATTTTCTTTCCTTTGTATTTTTTCATGTTCACCTTCATAGATCCTATAGCCAGTTCCATATATCCTATAGAAAAAGGAGCTATAAGAGAATTCAAGCATGAAACATGAGAAATGTTAGCCAAAATCTTGCAAAACAACATTAGATCAGATGATTCATCAGTTAAATATTTTAACATTTCTTCTAGAACACCATTACTCATTCATTTGAGGAAGTTATGGCAATGTGTGCCTAGGGCTGCGGACTTCCCTAGGTTGGAATCTGCTTTGAAGGTTGTAGTGAACAAATGAAAATCAAGGCATGACAGCCCGCATGGCTCCATCAATAGAAATATTTGATCATTAGGCAGGGTACACTGAGGAGGTCAGACAATCTTAGCACATGGGTCTGCTCATTTTGAATATTAGGAGGTATCCCTATCATCCTTTAAGCATGTGAAAGTAGAGGGTAGCTTGGTCATTTGTGGTTTTGTTGTTGAAATGGTATTGGACCATGCAGGACCCATGGTCTTGGAGGATGGAGGTCACCTCATCTTTAAAGCTCAAGAGTGCAGAATGGAAGGTGTGGGGAGATGATAGGCGTCAGTTGTTTGAAATGGCATAGGTGGGTTGGAAGTCTAGCCAAAGAGGCCCACATGATCAGGTCTATAGGGGGGACATGCATTAGTGGTTTTTCCATGGGCGATCAAAAGGAAACGATAGGGTCGAGCCCTATGTAGCAGGTGAACATCAGTCTATGGTCGTTCAACACGATGAAAGTAGGATGAAATTACATAGATGGCAGCCCGCAAGAAGGATTTACCTCGGTGGAGAGTTCAAGAGGTGATCATAAATGCGGGGTCCAATGGGTGGGAGGACTAGTCGTGAAGGCTATTTGAAAAAAAAAAACCTAGACAAAATCCGGTAGATGGAAGTCCATGAGACTCAACCCGAAATGGGTTCCAAACTTAATCATTTTGACAAAATTCAATGTTCAATGACAACTGCAAAGGTGAGACCTAAGGGGTCGAAGGATAGGTCACAAAGTCCATTTGAAATGGTGGAGCTTGGATATAATCCCATAGATGGAAGTCTATGGGACTCAACCTACAATGGGTCAGGACCTTGGTAGTTTGGCTCAATCAGGTTTGATCAGGGGTGACTACGATAGAGCCTACCTACTGGAAGGATGTGGTCAGATGGCCATTGAAAATGGTAGATTTTGGAGACATTTCGTAGATGATGGTTCGTGCCTTTGGACCAAAGAGGGTTGGAAGATCAAACCTTTGGGACTTTGTGAGTTTCATGAAGTTTACATCACCCCACCTGAGGAAGATCCCACAGATGTGGACTTGATGGAGGTGTTAGTCATGCTTGAAGTTTAAACATTTTTGAAGGGAGGCAATGGCGGCAGGTAGACCACATGCTCGGAGGGCATGAACACCCTAGCTTAAGAACGATCATGGGGAGCTCGAGTCCCGCATGCGGCCAACACATGATTTCAAGGATTTCTTTATGTTTTTTAAGACATGCGTTTTACAAGGGAAGCATTCGTTTACCTAAATTTGAATTTTTCATCAAAGAACACTGAACTATTTTCAGTATTTAGGAGAAAACATGGAACAGGCAGCGACGACAACCCTACCTAGTAATCTCAAATGGATGGGGATGAACCTCAACAATGATGACACTTGAATTAGTGAGGGCAAGTTGTAGGCACGAAGAAGGTGAGGTAAGGAGGCTATGAAAAATCTTCCAAAAGTTGGTAGGTGAAAATGAAAGCTCAAGATGGGCTATTTATAGAAAATGTGGCATTTAATGCCCCTCATAAATATGGGTACAGTGGTCATTGCAACTGATGAATAGTCATTTTGAAAATGAGGATGGGAACACCAAAGTCCTTGAAGTGGATGACAGTCAAGTGTTAGCTGTTTGGAATGTGGTAGTGGAAAGGAGAAAACTAGGCATGAGGTCCCACAAGGCAGGAGGATGTCGATGGAAAGCCATTTGGAATGACGAAGACACAAAGGAAACCCACATAGGGTGGCCCACAAGGTTAGACCCACATTTCTTGAAAGATTTTAGTTTAAACATTGAAGGCAAACAACCAGCAAAGTTCTAAAAAGTCCTAAGAATTTGAAAATTAAGGGTAGAAAAATATGGTCGACTCAAGATGATTCTTCTAAGATTATTTGACCACTTAGGATGCAAAACATAGGGGGCACATAAAATGAGGTGGTGAAAAAAGTGAACTGGAAAATAAAAAAGAGAGGGTCCCCATTATGAACGAGGTGTGTGTGCTATAGGCACAAAAAATCGTGACTCTACTAGGGAATGCTCCTGAGAATTCTAAGGAAAAATGCTCATTCATAACCCAAAATCTCTTGTTTCGTAGACCAGGGGCCAATTTATAAAATTGAATGAAGGGAATGAAAAGAGAACGAGATCATTTCTTGAATAAAATCACAAAAGCATCTCAGAAGTGTGTGTGGGTAGTGAATTCATTCCTTTTCTTTGGAGACTATATCAAATAGTGGTTATTCAAACCAAACAAGCTATGAATTGTCTAACTCCAAAAGTAACCTCAACATTTCTCTACTGCCAATCAAGCATCCATAGCTCCAATAGAGTTGTCACTATGACCCCAAGAACATTTCTCTACTACTGGTCGTACGTCCATAGCCCCGATAAATTTGTCCACACACCCACATGGTTGCTTAATTTTGATATTTATTTCTTTCCTTTTGATATTCATTTAAGGCTATTTATTTTCTCAACCATATAAGAATTGAAGCTTATAGTGGGTTTGGAACCACAATAGTCACTGAAGAAGACTTACAATTTTCACTTGTTAGGTCATCATAAAAACCATCACACAACTCTTCAGAACAAATTAATGTTTGTCATGTGCAAAACCCAAGACAAGATGTGATAAGATTCAACTATGAGTCATGTTATAGGTCAAGTCAATGTTCAAATAAGGGGACCAACTCACAGCTGCAATCAACAAACAATAGTGGAGAATGAATATTTATCCAAAGAACACTAAGATCATGCATCAAAGTGGACCGTTCATTGAACGAGCATGGTCAACACATTAGGAACAAAGAGACACTCTTAGAAAAACAAGAACAATCGAAAAAAAAGAAAAATTGAAAGCAACGAGAGGCAAAAAATCGAGGAAACCAAAAGAAACCTAAGCTAACCTATGTACAAATATTTACAAGGAAAACTCAAGAGAGTTCAAGCTTGTAAATAATTCTTTAGGTGTTTCCCATTGATGGGAAACGAGACATCTTCACCGGTTAAAGTCTTTAGGAAACAAGCGACATCTTCACCGGTTAAAGTCTTTAGGAAACAAGCATTATCTCCAAGAATTTCAGCAATTTGAAAGGGGCCAAGCTAGAGCTTGTCAAATTTTTCATGTCCCCCTTTCTTCTCATGGGCCTTGTCCCAACATAGGACAAGATCAGCGATTCCAAAAGCCTTCACTTTGGCTCGTTGATCGAACCATCTTTTGACCACGCCTTGATGTTTGGAAAAAATTCAATAGCACAGTCGCATACTTCTTCTAAGTGGAGCAACTTAGCTAGGTGAGGCTCCCTTCAATCCCCTTCTTCACAGAAGTTATTGATGAATTGGAGGGTGGGGATTTTTAAGTGAATTGGGAATGTAGGCTCAAGGCCATAGATGAATTGAAATAGGGAATCTCCCAAGGCAACCATGTGAAGTGTACGATCAACCCAAAGGGAAAAATGGAGTTGGGTATGTCAGTCCTTGGGATTATTATTGAGCAAATTTTTGATGATAGTGATCAGGTTTTTATTCGTGGACTTAGCTAGGCCATTGTCTTGGAGACAGTAGTTGGATGAAAAATTAAGGAAAATCCCTTAGTCAAAGACCCAACTAGTGAATTTAAGCGAATTAAAGGTGGGGTTGTTATCGTAGACTAAGGTATATGGGAAACCAAAATGACTCACAATGAAAATTTCAAGGAAATCAACAACTACCTCTTTAGTACATTGTCTACTTACAATAGCTTTTTTCCATCTAGTACAATAATCAGAGGTGGTTAGGATGTACCTGTGACCCATAGAATATGGTGGTCTTACCAATCCAATGAAATCGAGGCCCCATTGCGCAAGTGGTCTTACCTCCAAGACTAGTTGCAACGGGACATTAAAATTCATTTCTCTGATTGTGGAGGTCTAGTAGAAATGGAACATACAAGCATGATTATGGGAATCCTTGAAGATGGTGGGACAGTAATATTGAGCTCATAGGTTTTGATGATTAGTAGAAGAGCAAGACCCATGACCAGTACCAAACTTGTCATTGAACTTTTTCAATGCGTGCACTGCTTCCTCTCTCCTAAGGTATCATAAGTAGATCCCCTTATGGTTTCTTTTCTAAAGTATAAATCCTTGCAACATATAGCTACTACCTTTTAGTCTGATGGCACACTTTTGGACTCCCTACAAGAGGGGTTGGCACTTGTTATGTAATAGGTAGTAGACAATGTCATCTTACCATTCCCCAGAAGAGACGTCTTTTAGTTAATATTGTTGAACTCTAAGCTCGGGTCCTGCTTCAGCTGTTGCTTCAAATATCATTCAGATGAGTGATTTTCCTATTACCAGTTTCATGGGTTGAAGCTCCATGTCATATTCCTGTAGCAAGGTGACCCATTTTTCCTTTCTTTCCCCTAACTCATTTTTCATTAGCAAGATCTTTACTACTAGGTCAAAGATGATGAAAAACACATTATAATGCAAGATCTAGTGTCTGAATTTCTTGACCCCTCTTACCAAAGCATATTCTTTCTTTTCAAAATTGTGTTATCTCAGTTTCACATATTTTAATGGAGCACTCATGAAGGCAATCAGATACTCATTTCCTTCGTCATCCTTCTTGTAGATACCTAAAATTGGTCTAGGCCTGCAAGTACATATTCGACATAATTTTCTATAATTCATGGTCATGATTAAATAATGTCAATTATTTAATTACCCTTTCTAACACATATTTCCTCTATTAATTAAATACCCATTTTTAATTAATTCATTAATTCATCATTAATCTTTATTCAACTTGATTAATTAAATAAATCATATTTATTTAATTATGTCCCTAACTAATTAATTCTTCTTTCATAAATAAATAATTTATTATTTAATTACCCCCTTGGTCATATTTCAACTATAATTAAATATCTTTATTTAATTATTCATTTAACCCCCTTTAACTATAATTAAATATTTATTATTTAATTATTCAATTCCACCCTTTTGAAAAGTCAAATTAAATAAATGATCTTTATTTATTTAATTAAAATCTTCTATTTTTGAATGTTGAATTAAATTAACATTTAATTCACATTTAATTCATTTATGTCACATTCTTCTATCAATCAATTATCTAATTGTCCACTTATCTTCTGGCTTGAGATCTATTTTTAGTTCTCCAGTTATCTCTGAATTCAACTGCTGATCATCTCTTTAGGAAGACTCTCTGTCACAACTAGTCGATTAACTAGTTCTAACTCATATGCATGTATGCATTTATTAATTAAATATCTTTTATTTAATTAATTAATTTAATTATGCATTGGAATTCCTCATCTTCAAGTTCTGACATTGTCTTTGACATTCAAAGTCTATTTCTTCTATTTTTGAAGATTCTTAATTGAAGATTAAGATCTTGTTCTATTTTTAGTCTTTTCTGACTCATGTTCTAACTCATGTTCTATCTGAGACAAAACGCACATCGCATGGCATTCATCAATCTCATATGTCGATCTCTCTTTCAATCTGTGTTGATCGTTCGAAAACACAAAATCTATAAAATGACCTATCATTATCATTATTCCTCCTCCCGAAATCATACACTCTTGAGAAGAAAAACAATCTTTGATATTTTGCTGAGACACTCGACAAAGTTATGCTTGCATTCAAACACACAAATATCTGAGGGCAAGAATAACAAGATAGAAAAATGGAGAAGGGAAATTGAGATAAATCGAGGAAGTATTTGCATATTCGGTGAGATCATTCTAGTTTTATTAGTTTAGATTAATCATGCTTACTTATTATTCTTTGTTATTTTATTTAGATTAGAATTGATGTTTAATCTTGTGCAGCTTTAGCATCTTCCACAATTCCAAAAAATCTGAGTTATATTTGGTGAACCCGACATATTCAACCATAACTTTTGAAAGGCTACATATTTTTTCACAAAAACTTGTTTGCAAGTAGACGAAATTATCAAGAGCTTTCACAAAAAAAATCAGATTTTTTGGTGATGTTCTAAATTTTGTATAATTTTTTTGTTATTTTTCAAAAAATTTCAATTTTGAGAGAAATTTGTCAAATTGTTTAGATATGTTTACATTTCTGGAAACAGAATTAAATTTGAATAGGGGTCTATTCTTTAGGTTTTAAATTTGGATAAATTTTTTTTATTCAAACAATAGATCTTTGAAAATTATGGTTTCATAGATATTTGCTTAGATCTCACAAACGGTTGCAGATCTATTCACAAAATTTTTTATGCAGATTCAAAATTATGTCAGGCACGTTCACTGAAAAAATAAGATTTTTTAGATCTATTTTAAATTTTTAATAATTTTTTTATGATTTTTTCATAAAAAATTAATTTCAGGTGCAAAACAGACAATCTTTCAGATTTATTTACATTTTTGGAAGCTCTCAAAATTTAAGTATGGGTCTATTCTCTGTAGTTTTATTTTTACTATCAAAAATATTTTCAAAAATCAGATTTGTCTTGACTAGCTATTAGGGTTTTGGCTTTGTTCGGTTTGTGCATGTGCAGAAAAAAAAAAACACTTCAAAGCACACATTGGATCAAGTGGAAAAAAACAACTTGGAGCTAAATAAAGTCTAAAGGAATAACATAGTGTTTGCAGGACGAAGCTTTGAAGACAATTAAAACCCAAGACAATTTTTCTGCAGGACGAAAGCTGAAGACTATGAACTACTGATAAATTGCATGCAAGACCTAATGCCTTTGTGTTAATTTATTTAAATAAGATTTTGTTTGGTAGATAGATAATCATTATGTGGGATTAAAATGAATTTTTTGTTTGATAGATAGAAAATCGTCATTTGGAATAAAAAGAACCACTGTCTTCTTTGTTTGGTGCTTTGCACATATTTGTAAACTCTTACGATTCAGTACACTGAAGTATCCTCTCCCCTTGCACAGTCATGTGATCCTAGGTGTAAGAGAAACGGTTGCTGACTCTAGAACTTGGGCCTATCTTGGTGGGAAAAAGTACTCACCCCAAGACGACTCAGACCGGTAGCATGCTAAAGCCAAGCGACTTCCAGCCGGTATATAAAAGTGGATTCTTGGGGAAAGCCCAAGAATCACGTGCACTATTCCGACGAGATGGACAGAAATGGACTCTTTCCAATGTTGGATAGTGTCCCATGAACAGAATGCCCAAATTAAACACCTTGTTGTAGAGTTACCAAAATCCTATCTACTTGTTGGTGTAGTAGGGTCCGCCCTATGAAGCCGTCTTACAATCTTACGGTTTACGTGTAGAGTTGAAAAGTATGCCATGGGAGATTCATGGGTACTGTAGCTTGGCTGCCCCATATAAGTGAATTTCATGGAGGGGAGCTAGTGGGGTCAAGCTACTAATCATCCAACATAAATATGTGTAGCTGGAGAAATCCAAGTAAGAATTCAAAAAGTACTATCCTAAAAGCCTAGGGTGTAAATGTTTTTCGAGTCTCAATAGTCCTTTCATCACAAAAATGAAATACTTTGAATGATGTGTTTGCTATTTGGTGTATTTTCCAAAATATTGATTGAACAAACAAAGTTAGTCGAACAACTTTCGGTAAAAAATTTCAACTGTTAGAAATAAAACGACGTCTATCGGTTTAAACACCGCATGTGCTTAGGTAAACCGCATTTGTCATAGGAAAAACCGCAACTGCCATAAACTTTGCATGCATTGTCGAAAAGCCGCATCTATCGAAATATGAACCGCAACTATTAAATGAACCGCATTTTCCTGTCAATAGAAAACATCAAAAAACCGCGAGCTGAGTCCAAAACATTATTGTCATAATTTTCTATAGGTTTTTTTCTAAGATCAACCTTAGATAAAAAACTGGTAAATTTTGCTCAAAACCTTGTGTCATTAGGTGTCATATACATATTAGTTACCATCATCAGGTGTCATATACGTCTTAGTTACCATCATCAGGTGTCATATTCATCTTAATTACAGTAACCTCCTAGTCATAGTCATCTTAAGTTGCATGCAAATCGATACTCCCTAGGAAATTGCATATCACAAGTTTAGATCACTTTCCTTGTCTTTAGAAACATCCATTATCCAGTTTGTCATAGTCAGTCAACCTACTTGCATGCATTTATCTCATAGGTAGGTAGGTTATACCATTTTAGACTCATTTATCATCATAGTCTACTCACATCTCGCATTTCGTCGGTCCTATCATACATCATCTTAGTGTACGTCTTTTAGAAACCATTTTAGCTACGTCATTTATCGTCAAGAAAATCCAAAAAACATAGACATAGGTCATATCAGTTTCTAGGCATAGTCTACATTACCCATTTTGAGCAACTTTTTCATGGTCGAAACAAGGTCCAAAAAGAAACACAAAGCAATGATAGACCCAAATGAGTTCATCAATCCATTCGGAAACCAACCGTCGAGCAGTAAACAACCACACAAGTCTTTGCTAGAAAAACATGTCACAAGAGACACACCTGGTCAGATTTTCATAAAAGACATAGACGCAGCAGTACAAGATCCTGAATTTGCATCCTTTATGGATGACTATTTGGCAAATGATCCCCAATGCTATCTAGCAAAACTGCTAGCAGAAGGTGCCAAACTACCTATAGGATTTGATAGACGTACCTTGCAGACATTTTCAACTCAACCATCACAAACTGTGACATCTACTGTGTCTATTCCCCAAATAACTGCAGTGATACCAACAGGTATACCAACACAAACATCGTCAATTGTAAACAAAACTCCTTTTAACATAACACAAGGTTTACAATTCACTGCGGGAGAAACTTCCTCCAACCCCTTTGGAACCAACACGACTGGTAAGAGAACTAAAGTTGGAGGGAATATACCTATACCAAGTCAGACAACCCAAACAGGAAGCATTCCTATTCCAAATCAGACAATTCAGATAGGAAGCATTCCTATACAGAATCAAACCATTCAGACAGGATATATTCCCTCACCCAATCATAACCTATCACAAAACATGGCATATCAAAACATCTACATTGATCCAAATAACACGAACACCATGTCTTTGACACAAGTCGATGTACTTCAAAACAAGATGCAAGCACTTCAACAACAGATGGACAACATGTCTATGTCAAGAAAATGAACTATCTCAGCACAAGACCTATGTCCATGCCCATTCGATAAAGCACTCTATATGACACCTTTTCCCCATGGATACAATACACCGGTTTTGCCTAAGTATAATGGGAAAAAGAATCCTATAGAACACATTCGAGAGCTCTCAACAGCATGCATGGACATATCGTACGACCCCACATACTTGATGAGACTATTTCCACGAACCCTTGTTGGGATAGGACTGGAATGGTTCTCTAACTTACCATATGGTATATGATCTTGGGGTGAATTAGCTGAAAAGTTTATTGAACATTTCGCCTTTAACATAGATAATGAGGTAACAATTGCAACCTTGTGCCATACGACACAAGAAGATGGTGAAGTCTAGCTAGTAGGCATCCAGTTGAAATACCGGAAAAACAAAAGGTCACAATATTCCTAGAGAATATCAACCCCAAATTGCGAAGTGATCTAAGGGTACATTGTTGTACGTCATTCTCAGACTTAGTACAAAAAGGAATTATCCTTGAGAAATGCCTTATAGACAAAGGGGAAATGAAAGTACCAAGCAGAAATCAGGTTGTCCAACATCAAAACGCTCCAAACGATAGAAATAAGTTCTGGTCTAGGAACAAGAATGTTACAAATGATGGCATCGTCGATGCTAAACACATACATACAGGACTAGTTATCACCCTTAGGGGTTACAATCCCAACCAAGACACAATGAACAGTCCAGATCAACAAGCTAACTATGTCCAAAATTCACAACAACAAAGACCGCAACAAAGGAGATTTCCTACACATGAATTTACACCTTTGGGACAACCAATCGAGACTATCTTCAAAGAATTGATCAGGCATAATATCATCAAACCTTTGGAACCAAGAGAGTATGATCCTAGATAGTTCAAACCTTCATGGTGGGACGATAACTCTTTTTGTGACTATCATCGAACCAAAGGGAACAACCTCCAACAATGTCATCAACTCAAGAACATCATACAAGACTTTGTTGAAAATGGAACCATAGAGGTTGGTGGGCAGAAAAACACTAAGAACAGTGATCATAAGGTCTTCATGGACCCATTACATGACCACACAAAGGGAAAAGCCTCCAGTTCAGGACCCCGAATAATCCATCTGCCAACTATAACAATACCAACTATGACTATGGTAAAGGAAAGACAATAAACCACCTCCGAGCTGCAAACAAGAATGTCAATACCTTCACCATTAAGAAGCATCCAAAATGTAATGTGAACACATGCAGAACTAAGATTACTATTCTTGGTCCTTGTTTAGAGCCATCTACTCAAGCCTCCAAGTTCAAGTACAACCTTCTCGATCAATCGAGTAAAACCCCCACCCAAATATCTATTTTGGGATTGTTGACCTTATCACCTCAACATCAATCCATCCTTGACAAAGCTCTACAAAATACATTTGTTCCTACAGAATTGGATAGAAGATAGTTAATAGTCACATTTCATGTCCCCCCTACAATGACATTGGAAAAATGGGGAGAGTTAAGTGAAGAGATTGTGGATCAAGGTGATTCCTAGTTGTATCAAGAAGAACATGAATACCCCTTCCTGTCTATTCAAATAGCCAAGGACCAATATGGAAAAGGATTTAAGATAATGCAAAAGGAAGGCTATGACAGGCACAGTGGGTTAGGACTCTATCAGAATGGAAGGACAAAACCAATTACTATCTACCCACGACTGAAATATCTAGGGCTAGGGTTTCAACCACTTAGAATTGGGCTTCCTGGTAATTCGTCATCATTTCAAGAGGAAGTGAATGACTACGTAGGCATTGAGACATCTCATGAACCACTACCTCCAGTTTTTGACAAACCCCCAATCTATGAAAAAACTCCAATTTATGATGAATCCCCTTACTCTAGCGATGATGAATGGGACTCCCTTTCATCTACTAGCACCATGAATATCGATGCGCTATTTGGAGAATTGGACCTCAATGTGAAACCTATATCAAAACGATCTAGTCCTCATCCTAAGAAACACTTGTCAAAGGAAGAATGGCATGAGAACTATTATTGGGAAACCCTTGATCATTCATCTTGGGCACCTAATCAACCATCTTCTGACGAATCCACGCTCACTATAGTCCCACAACAAAGTATACCTACCCCTAAGAAGAAGAATAAGGAGTTAGTCCAAAACTTCTGTGACCATGTCAACCATTCCATATTCACCTTGTCAGCACCTACCCTTACAAACTCCAATGATGACATGCCCCTTATCTATCCCGAACTTATCGACTGGGATCAACAAGGTACACCTATCATAGATACATTCGAGAATGACCAAGCAATTGTTGAGTTCATGGGACTTAGAGAAGGTATACCAAGAGGGGATCATAAGGCAGGTTTTACCATAGACTTGGATGATAAAGCATATTTCGGGGAGTCTATTTACACCTCTAGTCACAAAAATGAGAATGAAAAGGAAAAAGACAATGAACATAAAAATGATGAGTCCCTAGGTGAAAATTGAAAGGCGCCTTTGGATGAAGAAAAAGTCAAAAGAAAGGACGTATCCGAGGGTGAAAACCTCTCTGAGGCACCAAAGGATAGAGGTTTAAATATTCTCCCCTTTGAATAGGAAAAGTCACCAATGCTAGTGGAAGAATCTATTGAAGTCAACATACGTACAAAAGAGAATCCTCGAAGGGTATATTTTGCAGCTTCTTTAACAGAGATAGAAAAACTTGAGTTTAAAGACTTCTTCACAAAGAGACAAATTAACTTTGCATGGTCATATGTTGACATGCCTGGGCTAGATCCAGACCTAATATTACATAAACTACCACTACAACCAGGTATCCAACCAGTCAAACAAAAATTGAGGAAAATGCATCCGCAGATTGCTCTATTGGTCAAGATAGAACTTAAGAAACTCTTGGATGTAGGGTTCATAAGGAAAATAGACTGTGCAGATTGGATATCCAATTTTGTACTAGTGACTAAGCCAACTGGGGGCATTCACATTTGCAATAACTTTAGGAACATCAATAAGGCATGCCCTAAGGATGACTTTCCTTTGCCAAATATCGACATGATCATGGATCTGATAGTAGGATATGAGATGCTATCCCTTATGGATGGTTTCTCTGGATACAACCAGATAAAGATAGCACGTAAATATCAACATAAGACATCTTTCACATGTCCATGGGGCACATATTATTGGAATGTTATGCCATTTGGCCTTAAGAATGTAGGAGCCACCTACCAACGGGCCATGACTACAATTTTCCATGATTTTGTACATACTTTTATGGAAGATTATGTCGATGACATTATAGAAAAATCAGAAATGAGAGAGGATCATTTGAAAGTCTTAGACAAGATATTCCAAAGGCTGGAGAATTACAATGTTAGGCTAAATCCGAAGAAGTGTGTCTTTGGGGTGAAGTTAGGAAAACTATTAGGTTATATCATCTCTCGAAGAGGCATTGAAGTTGATCCAGAGAAGGTAAGAGCTATCATAGAAATGCCTCCTCCAACTAGCATTGGCCAACTCAGAACTCTACAAGGAAGATTATAGTCAATTAGGCATTTCATAGTACAACTGGTGGATAAGATACATCCATTTCAGCATCTACTCAAGAAAGGAGTACCGTTTGTGTGGACACCTAAATGCCAAGAGACCTTGCAACAAATCAAGGACTATTTGCTTACTCCACCAGTCCTAATGCCACCTACAGAGGAAAACCATTGATATTGTACATCTTAGCAACTCAGTCAACATTAGGGGCTCTTCTCGCACAACACGATGACCAAGGACATGAGAGAGTGGTATATTATATCAATCATACCTTAGTGGGCTATGAGTTGAATTATAGCAACATAGAACGTGCCTGTCTTGCGGTAGTCTTTGCTACCCAAAAACTTAGGCACTATATGCTCAATCGACAAACCATGTTGATTGCTAAAATTGATCCACTTAAATACCTCCTAATTAAGGCAGCTTTAACAGGTCGATTGGCTAAATGGGTTATGATACTTAGCGAGTATGACATTGAGTAAGTCGAAAGGAAGGCAATAAAAGGATAGGTCATTGTAGATCAATTAGTAGATGCACCTATAAAGGCAGATCATCCATTAGTAGCAGATTTTCTAGATGAATTTCTCTTCAACCTTGACGTTAAAACTGAGTGGAAACTATACTTTGATGGATCACATACAAATCGTGGTTTAGGGGCAGGTATCTTATTTGTCACACCTCAAGGTGATACCATTCCCAAATCATTCAAGATTGCATTCCCTTATACAAACAATATAGCAGAATACGAAGCCTTAGTGACAAGTTTTAAAATGGCAGCTCAATGGAACATTAAGAGCCTACATGTCTTTGGCGACTCTCAATAGGTAATCCGACAGGTGAATGATGATTACAAGACTAAGGATGAGAAAGTTGCACCTTACAAGAGGATGGTTGATAGTTTCAAACAGTATTTCAAAGATATAACCTTTCAACAAATACCATGTCTCCAGAATAGAGCTGCAGATGCTATGGAAACCATGGCTTCCTTGTTGGATATTCCAAGTAATGTGCCTAAGTTTGAGTTTCTGGTTGAATAGCTATTGGTCCCCACTTATGATGTCCCTGATATTGTGATGGTGTGTACCATTATTGGTCCTACGTCTCCTTGGTATTAAGACATATTCGATTACCTCACTAACCAAACCCTACCTCAAGACTTTTCCAATAACCAACGTCGAACCTTCATCCGAAAGTCAGCCAAGTACACCATCATCGGAGAAATCCTATATAGATGTACCTTAGATAATGCCCTTATGAGATGTCTCGATGCTGAGGAAGCACAGACAACTTTGCGAGCGGTACATGAGGGTATATGTGGATCTCATTCGAGTGGTCCCACTCTACCCTAGAAGATTATGAGACTGGGTTACTATTGGCCTATGATGGAGAAAGACTCATACGTCTTTGTAAAGAAATGTAGACAATGTCAAATACATGGAGACTTGATAAGAGTGCCTGCGTAGGAAATTCGTCTGATTACTTCACCATGGCCCTTCACCCAATGGGGACTCGACCTCATAGGTAAGATACACCCTCCATCCTCCAATGGCCATAAATTCATCATCACTGCTACCAAATACTTCACTAAATGGATTGAAGCTATTCCCATGACATACATAATCGACACACAAATATCTAAGTTTATCCTAAACTATATCATTTGTCGGTATGGTGTACATCAATCCATAATCACAGACAATGGCCATCCATTCAAGAACCAAGAAGTATGCCATTTATTTGAAGAATTCTATATCAAACACCATTTCTCCACCCCATATTACCCGCAAGGTAATGGACAAGCTGAGGCATCTAATAAGACAATTGTTAAAATCCTTAAGAAGACCATCAATGATGCTAGTCATGACTGGCACCTACAGCTTAATCCTGCCTTATGGGCTTACCACACAAGCATATGTAATCCCACCGGTGCCACTCCATATTCCCTCGTATTCGGGTCCGAAGCTATCTTACCTATTGAGGTTGAAATACCTTCTCTACAGGTATCCTTGAAGGGTCATATCGATGATGAAGAATACAGTGTCTCTAGGTTACAAGAGCTAGAACTACTAGATGAAAGAAGACAAAAAGCATTAGATCATTTGCAAGCATATCAAAATCATCTTCGTCATAGCTATAATATAAAGGTCCTCAATAGACATTTTGACATTGGTGACATGGTATTAATGGAGAATCCTAAGAACCAAGCTGAAAGAGAGAAACCAAGTAAGTTTGAGCCTAACTGGTTGGGGCCGTGCATTGTCATAGAAGCCTTTGGATCAGGAGCGTACCAACTCTCTACTCCTGAAGGAGAGCTGCTTTTGTCCCCTATCAACAGTCTACATCTAAAGAGGTTCTATGCTTAAGTCTCTAAGAATTAGTATCTTAATCTGGAAAAATACAAAACAAAAAAATGGTTACCTTGATGAAAACCTGGCAAACAGATGTCTTTGTAACACCAAAAAAAATTGAGAAAAAAAAAAAGTAAAGAGAAATAAATCCATCCACTAGTGAAAATCGCTTCGGTGGCACTATGGATAAGTACCATGGTGAAAACCTGCAAAAAAGTGCCATGTGTAGTCAAGCTCACTCTTTCGTCTACCATCATTCTAATCAGACTTTTTCACCATCACTCATAATAAATGGTTGTCTTATCCATCATTTGGAACGATTGACATATAAGTCCATTCCGTCATATTATCCATTCCATCTTCCAAATCATATTCCCGACTTGGGGAAAATCCTTGTTCTATGCCCTAACACCTTGTACATAACATCACACCATTAGAAATGTCCTGAAAAATCAAAAAATCAAAAAAATCAAAAAATAAAAAAATCCCAAAAATAGAGTCAAGTCCATCATGTCTAGTCATTCATGTCAAGTCAGTCATGTCAAGTCGATCATATCAAGTCGGTCATGTTAAGTTAGTCATAGAATTTAGTCGAACTATGTTGCCTCTATGACTAGGACGTAGGCAAGGCCATCAATCGATGTGCCCCCAAGGCATTAGGTCTGGCAGTCTAGGTTTGTCATATATCACACACACTTTAAATCATGACTCTTTGTATATTCGAAGTCATTGGTCATGTCGAACTATGAGGTCTCTGCATATACAACATAGGCAAGGCTAATCAATTGATGAGCTCCCGAAACCACACTAGGTCAGTCCAATAGGGTTCATTGACAATCACTATCACACAAGTTGCATAGCATAGTTTAGGGTATCATTTCATGTCATACATTTCCAATACACACACACACATTTTTTATTAGTCAATGAATCAAAACAAGTCATCCATTAACAAGGAAAAATGTCTCAACAGTCATCAAGTCAATATCAAACACATTGTCAAAGCGATCAACCTATGTCTTACACAAGATATGTCTTTCTTGTCAACAGACGTCATCAAATTGTCATACTCTCATGTGGCTTGTCACCTCAACGTCATCAGACTCTGTCTTATATGGCATGTGTCTTACTGAAACTAGGCTTTGTCATGCCTTATACAGAAGTCACGAAGTCGAAACCTGACAAAACGTCTTATGCGGTATGTGTCATTCTCTCACATTACGCTATGTCAAACATCAAACATCAAACAATCCCACAAGATCAAGTTTTCGTGAATACTTTTACTTGGCTTTATGACTTTATATCTTATTTTGTCTGATCTTTTTATCGATTTGTGCAAGATCTTGTTACTAGCTTTCTCAAGGATGTCCCTTGAAGGATTTAGAGAAGCAACGATGTCTCAGGACTCTTTTTCTTTGGCTGTTGTCTGTCAACTATCTTTTTAACATTGGTTTTTGAGTCATGTTACTAGTTTCCTCAAGGATGTCCTATCAAGGATTTAGAGGAGCAATGACGTCTCATGACCCGTCTTTTATTTGTCTATTGTCTGTGGTTTGTCTTGGCCAAACAACTGGGGCATCTTGTCCTTAGTTTGATTTAAGACACTCCTTGTCTATGACTGTCTATTTTTCATAGGTGGATAACTTTGTACACTATGGTCTATCTCATATCATAGTGTGTACTATCCATTTGTGTCATGTCCCGCCCAATGATGATAACAAGAAAGTATAGCATATTTGGCAATATATCGAAGATTATATGTTTTTTCTCAATCAACCAACATTAATTATTTCTTACTAACATTCTAAAATCATCCATGCTAACATTTCTTCTTTTCTGCATCTTCACCACCATTATCTATCCATTTCAAGAGCACACTCATGTTCTTCAAACCCACCTATTCTCTCGAGGGGGCATACCACTACCTCCCCGTCATTCTCCCTCTTACTGGGGCATACCCTAGCCTATTTCATGTTGGGGCATGACTGGGGCATATTTTCTTTGACACAACATTGTACCAACGTTGTATCAAAGAGGGGCAAACTGTAGATACCTAAAATTGGTCTAGGCCTGCGAGTACATATTCGACATAATTTTCTATAATCCATGGTCATGATTAAATAATGTCAATTATTTAATTACCCTTTCTGACACATATTTCCTCTATTAATTAAATACCCATTTTTAATTAATTCATTAATTCATCATTAATCTTTATTCAACTTGATTAATTAAATAAATCATATTTATTTAATTATTCATTTAACCCCCTTTAACTATAATTAAATATTTATTATTTAATTATTCAATTCCACCCTTTTAAAAAGTCAAATTAAATAAATGATCTTTATTTATTTAATTAAAATCTTCTATTTTTGAATGTTGAATTAAATTAACATTTAATTCACATTTAATTCATTTATGTCACATTCTTCTATCAATCAGTTATCTAATTGTTCACTTATCTTCTGACTTGAGATCTATTTTTAGTTCTCCAATTATCTCTGAATTCAACTGGTGATCATCTTTGTAGGAAGACTCTCTGTCACAACTAGTCGATTAACTAGTTCTAACTCATATGCATGTATGCATTTATTAATTAAATATCTTTTATTTAATTAATTAATTTAATTATGCATTGGAATTCCTCATCTTCGAGTTATGACATTGTCTTTGACATTCAAAGTCTATTTCTTCTATTTTTGAAGATTCTTAACTAAAGATTAAGATCTTGTTCTATTTTTAGTCTTTTCTGACTCATGTTCTAACTCATGTTCTATCTGAGATAGAACTCACATTGCATGGCATTCATCAATCTCATCCGTTGATCTCTCTTTTAATCTGAGCCGATCGTTTGAAAACACAAAATCTATAAAATGGCCTGTCATTATCATTATTCCTCCTCCCGAAATCATACACTTTTGAGAAGAGAAACAATCTTCAATATTTTGCTGAGACACTCGACGAAGTTATGCTTGCATTCAAACACACAAATATTTGAGGGCAAGAATAACAAGACAGCAAAATGGAGAAGGGAAATTCAGATAAATCGAGGAAGTATTTGCATATTTTGTGAGATCATTCTAGTTTTATTAGTTTAGATTAATCATGCTTACTTATCGTTCTTTGTTGTTTTATTTAGATTAGAATTGATGTTTAATCTTGTGCAGCTTTAGCATCTTCCACAGTTCCAAAAAATCTAAGTTACACTTCTGAGTCAATATGTTGGCGCACAAATGATCTAAAGGAAATGAGTAGATGTAAAATAGCTTCAAATAATTTAGACTAACTAGCACAGGTACGTTATCAATGGATTTATTTATTTCCTCAAAGGCTTGCTTTTCCTTCAGATTCCACTCAATCTTGGAATCTTGCTTCATCATTGCATTAAGCGTCTTGACAATTTCAGCAAAGCCTATAATGAATTTTTTGATGAAGTTTATCTTTCTGAAGAAAGACTTCAACTCTTTCTTATTGCTCGGCACTTGAATCTTCATTATAGCTTGAATATGTTTAGGGTCTATGTAAATTCCTTTCTTCAAGAGGACATGTCCAAACAAATTTCCCTCAGTCACCCCAAAGATGCACTTCTTTCGATTCAAGGAAATGTCGAATTCTCTACATTTTTGGAAGACTTTACATAAATTGGAGACATGGTCTACCCTATTCTTTGAAAACAATGTAAGGTCATCCATATAATTGATGATGCAGTTACCAATTATGTTCTTGAAGGTTATTTCCATCACACACTGGAAGGTGGTGCTTGCATTAATCAATCCAAAAGGCATTCTCCTATATGCAAAAGTTCCCCACTTGGTGGTGAATGTTGTTTTATGCCTATCTTTATATTGCACTATTACTTGATTATACCCAAAATATCCATCTAACAAGGACATCATTTGAGAACCATTGACTATATGAAGTACCTCATCCAGTGAAGGCACTAGATAATTATCCGTTTCCAAAGTTTTGTTCAAGTTACAAAAATCCACACACAATCTAATTTCACCATTCTTCTTCCTGACCATAGCCAATTTTTCCACCCATGTGGAGTGTCAAACTAGAAAGATGATTCTTGCTGACAAAAATTTCTTCACTTCTTTGTAAATAATTGGTTCTAATAACCCATTGATGGGGCACTATCATTGTCGAAATGGCCTCATGTCCGACCTAAGAGGAATAGTGTGTGTGATGATTAACATGTCATATGTCTTCAAATCCTCATAACCCCAAGAAACTACGCCATGATACTTCTACAAAGAATCAAAAATACCTTTATTTCTTTCTGGTATGTACACCTTAAAAATGAATACATTCTTTGTGTGCTCAGTTATTCTGAGGTTATGGGTTTCACTTTGATTGATAGTGGAGTCCTTCTTTGCTTGTTGATCCTAATCCCTGATCTATTCTAAGTAAAATATTTTCTCTAGCTAGACCATTCCCTTGGGGATAGTGTTGGTCTTGAGGTTGATGACCCCTTCTATGCCCAACTTGGCCTCCTCAGGCTCAACCTCATCAATTATTTGGGCTGCAAACACATCGGAAGTGGTGATGAAATCCAAAATGTTTTTATCATCATTAAACACCTAGAAATTTGTGATGGTGTTTTGTACAGATGAGACAAAGGTGAGCTTAAATATGAATCTCTTGAGGCTTGATAGTGATAGGGGTTGAAGGGTAATAGCTCCCTAAGCTAGGGCATTAGCAGTATAATTCTAGGAGCGCAAAATCAATTGAATGTTAAATGCATCTAGGATCTTTAATAGATCCCATACAATATACCTATAATTGGTTAGAATTTTATCATAGAAGGAATAGAGTCTTCTCAATTGCTTCACAACTAACTCTGAGTCACCAAATACTTCTAAAATTTTGACCTTTTTTGTTAATTCCATTAGGAGACCAAGGACTAATGCCTCATATTCTACTACATTATTTGTGCAATAAAACTGAAGTCCATGGGAAAAAAAATATGATTTACTTGTTGGGCTAATCAATTCGAAGCCAACTTCAGCTCCTTTCTTGGATTTGGACCCATCAAAATGTAGTTCCCAAAACTTGGAAGATCCTTGATCTTGGGATCAACAAACTTGGTTTTAACCTCAGACGACGTCTTTATTTCAACAACCTCTGGAAGTTTGGTGTTGCCTTGATTTTTTCATACCAATTGAGCTCCCTCTTTAGGGGTGAACTATCCTTTAATGTTTTCAATTTTTGTCTAACATAAGCAAAATTCAAATTTTGAATGGGTAGCATTGTGTACCCTACACTAGCTAGGTAATAGGAGCTCTTGAAAATTCATTCTTGTGCCCAAACTAAGTTGATCTTGCACACATTTTTTCATGAAATCCTAGAAGCCATCTAGCAATTTAAGGTTGTCATATTAAAAAGAATCACCATCATCTGACTCAATCAACATTTATGTGCTCTGACACGTATGGGTCAAGCCAATAGGTGGGTTGCATATAACGAGAAGGACCTCTCTAGGGGCATCTTCATCATAAAATTCTTGTTTGTCCTGATATGCCATGAGGTAGTAGTTCCCTAGCTTAGTCTCGAAAAACAACACCTCATTTATGTTGTTGTATTTTGTAATCATTAATTTCATGTGTGGTTCTTGGTCTATATAGATCTGATTAGGTAGCTCTTTCCATGGTAGCCAAAGGTGAGAATACTTTGTGGCATCATACCCATTCAATGCTTAGGTAAAATATCTAACTAAGATGATGCCATAGGTGTCCGGGATATTAGCAAATTGAATGTCAATTGTCTATTGTATCCTTAGATCAAAACAAATTTGCATAGGTATTTTGTTAATTTCAACAACTATGTTGATCTCCATTTTATCAATTTGTGTCACCTTTCATTGGGCGAGAGTCAAAACTATTCCCAAATCCTTGCATATTGCTAGTGGCATGATGTTGGCAGAAGCCCCTGAATCAAGCAGACAATTGTGAAGATTTTTCCCAAATATTCTAATGGTGGTTAGGAAGGGAGGGGTCTCCAATTTTCCTTGGAATAATCCCCCAAAGATATCAACTTGGGCTACCTGACCTTTATTTTTTATCATTTATTTTTTTTGGTTTTGGCCTGACCCGATTCCTTGGACGATTATTTGTTTGAATGTTGGTTTGAAGGTAGGTATGCCTTCTTATTGAAAATTTGTCAAATGACAAGCTCATTTTGGGAATCCTCAAAGGAGACCCTCTTAGTGGGTATTTCCTAGATTGATTTGGATGAATGAATTCCTAACTGTTGGGACCTTGACCAACTCGAAGGAAAATAAGTTTAACTTGACCTTCTTGAATTCCTCAGCAATACGCTCTCCCATTTGCTCAATTTCAGCTTCACAAGGGGCATTCTGGGAGCAACCAATAGGCAGGTTTTGGTTGTGCCCCTGCTGCCTGTTTCTATTAAAGTACTCGGTAAGTACATGGGGATATCTTGGGTTGTTATTGGAATTCAAGTTAGGAGGAGTGTTGAAGTTATTCAGTAGGGTAGAGGTGGTAAAAGGGCCACCTACTTGATTGCCTGCTTGTCTATTCCTTAGGTCATATGGGGTAGTCCTTTGGTGGAAAATTTTAACTTCATCTTCTCTTGGCTCTTCCTCATCTACTAGACCATTATCTATTGAATTGAAGAGCTGAGACAAAGGATTCTTGGCACTTACCTCTTCTTCTTTGTCATCATTTGAGGTGGAAGTCTCCTTCTCAAGCACATTTCTCTCACTTTTGGGGAAAGTAGCCTAGTTGACGACCAACACCGAAGAACCATATGGTTTGGATAGAAAAAGATCCTTGCATCCTGAACTGTCGACTGTATTCTGGACATCTATCTAGAAAATCTCAGTGGCTATTTAGAACTCGAGACAATCCAATTCAAAATTTCATCTTGTCTTGTGAATGGGCACAAACTAGATAATGTAGCCTCAACTAGGTTTACCCCATTGATAGTCTTATCACCATGACTGGGATGCTCGAGAGGCATGGGAATGCTGCCATTTTTTGGCCTTGTGTTTCATGTTCTATTTTGTCTCTAAGAAGGCCTTCTATCAAAGTTCTACCCCAAATTTTGGTTTCTTTCATAACTCTGTCCAAAAGAAGTACTGACATCACGGTTGTCACAACCGTCATAGTTGTCACGATTGATGTTAACTTGGATAATGCTTTGTGAGGCCTACAAGTGATTATTCTAGTTCCTTAACTATGCTATCTTAGTTGAAATCTTCTTAATCATTTTAGTTAGCTCATCTATCTGATCCTTTTCTCCATTGTTAAACTACAGAGCTGAATTCTGAAGGAAAACTGACTATACTACTAGTTGATTCTGGTGAGTGGGGGGGAACTCAAAACCTTGGAGGTATGTTGACACTTGGGGTGGTTGAGCATGAACCTATTGTTGCTAGGGTTTCAAGTAATGAGGCATGAGATAAACTTGATTCAACAACTGTCCAGGGTGAGGCACCATCGTGAATTATGAAATTGGATTCATCAGGGGTGTCTATTGTGACAAAGCTTGGGTAATCCCTTGGACTTGATGTGGATGGGAAACTAGCTTTTGAGATGGTAGAAGACCAACAATGTGCTATCCTAGATCTATGCTAGCGTTAACTACTTCTACATAGGCATCCATCAAATATCCGGGTGGTGGGGTCATCCTTTTCTTCAAGGTAGAAGTGAGGTAATTCAAAGCTGCATAGTACACCAAGCGGGTACAAGCATCATCAACCACATAGGGAATTTTCAGTCTCATGTATTCTCTATGGAATGTGTCATTGAAAGAGATAATCAACTTGTTGATTTCCCTTTAAATTAGCATGAACTACTGGTATAGCTTGAAAGGGATGATCGAGACGTTAAATTTCTATAGGAAGGCATTATTCAAAAATTCCCAAGTGGTTATGCTTCTAGTTGGAAAATGGACATACCAATAGAAGACCTCCTCCCCCAAGGAATAAGGGAAGATATTGCATACCATATATTCATGATAGATATGCATATCCTTCAATGTTGTGTGGAAGATCTTAATGCTATCTTTTGTTTTCCTCTGTGGATCCTGAGGATTAAACTTTGTGTAGAAGCCCTTTGGGTTCTTGGGAATATCATGATAGACATTGAAGGACAAGGGATATGGATTTTATCCCAACCATGCCATGGGAGGTGGAGGTGGAGGAGGCTACGCCAGATTGAAATGAGGCTACAAAGGGGTAGCAACAACTATAGGGACAACACCTAGGAAAGGAGGTGCATTGGGCTGAAAAGCAATGTCTTGGTTGTGGGATACAACAACCTGGAAGGATGTTTGAAGTGGTTGATAGGAGAGATGCACTGCCAAGGGTGAAGGAGAAGGTGAAGGTAGATAGGTGGAAGGAGAAGATGAGGATGAAGATGAAGTGGGCTAGTTGGACATGTTGGAGTAAGATGCTTCCCCTCTTCTAGCTCTTCTAGCTTTGGTAAGGGGTGGTAGCTCTTGAAATTCACCTCTATTGGGTGTGGATCTCAAAACTCTATGGAATATTTCAAGATAAAATGACCCAATTTGATCCAACTTAGCTTCAAAAGGGGCCCTCCTTCTAGTGCAAGTTCTATTGATGGATTTTTAGGCACTTATCAACATAGGTAATGCATAGGTGCATCACCTTTCTTGAAAGGAAATATCCAATGAAAAGTTGTTGAAAATCACCCCAAGGTTTCTCAGGTGTCAGGTCATGACATGCATGAAATATCCGAGTTGGTTTGATGTGATCTTGCTAGTAATCATAGGGTGGACTTACAAAGGTTAAATTGGGAGGGAATTAGATCCTTGGATGGATTTTATGATTTTTTCTAGAAAGTTCCTCTTATATTTGCTGTAGGTTTAGGAAAACAATCTAAAAATTCTATTTCAACTTTAGATTTAGCTTTACAATGTGCAATGAGCCTTGTTCAAAGTCACTATTTAAAAATACATAAAAAGGGTAGGGGAGAGAAGTTCCTAGATCTGAAACTATCAATGAACAGTAATAATGGAGGATCCTGCAATGGATATCCTTCTCAAAACAAAGTTCCACTTAACCAAATCAAATTACAGTCTCATGAAACTTGTGCAATCTTCTAAGGTCTGAATATTTTTAACCTTTCATTCATCACAAATCATGAACAAGAGATAGAATTTAAGTGCAACATTCATATAATGTTCATACTAGCTTTACACTTCAGTTTATCATCAATAAACAACAAAAAACATGAACATGGAAGGGCATCAACATGACAAAATTCTTCAAAACCAATGAACAACATATGTTAATCTACTAAAACATGTAATAACACATAAAAAAACAAATTTAATCTTCTCATATTCACTAACTATGAGAAGAAGAATCACACAACATGAATTTGGAGCTCAAGAATCCACCAAATCAATGAATTTCTATTAATATTCCAGCAACATGTCTTTAGAACAACTCAACTCTCTCTTGAAAATGAGAAGAGACCCCCTATTTACAGTGTCCAAAAAGAACAATGAATGGCCAAGATTTAATCTCATTTTGTGGCCAAAATCCACTTCAAATTATGGTTTAACCTACCCCCAAATATATAATAATATAAAATTACATTTTGTCTTTTAGCCTATTTTGTCCTCTAGTGAGTAGCACTGCAACTCTTTGTCTTCTAGCTGATTTCCTTTGTTGTAGCTACACTATCAAGAAATCATCATCTATTACAGGCTTTCCATCTTTCTTTTTTGCAGTGGTGTATTCCACAAATTTTTCGATCATTGTTTGAAGTTTATCCCACTCCATTATGTCTGATTGGAGGATCTAAAATGATAATTTCTTTTATCGGTCAATTATTTGTTCCAAATTATTTAAGCACTTGGGGGCTGCCTTAGCCATCTGCCCAGACTAGATGAAAGCATTAGTGGTGAAGTCCATGAAATCTATTGTTAGCACATCCATTATCCCATTCTCCATCTTCTTATGGAAGTATAACCTGATTTTTCCTACATAAAGCTCAAGAGTCAACATTTTGTAATCTATCATTAAATTGAGATAGTCCTCAACTTCCTCTCTATGTTCCTTGGCCCATTCTAAATCAATCTCTACCTCATGGAGAACCTATTCCAAGACCTCTCCATGGTGATCTAAGATCATTTTCCATGTTTTGACAAGCCAGTGATCATTCTTTACCAGACCCAGCTCCTTCTCCCACAATTTTTCTAGTATCTTCAGTATGGCTTCAAGCTTAGGATAAGTGATCTTGTATATCTCTATGAAGTGGTGGTAGATTTTTTTAGTAGACTATTTTTTTCTATAGATCTCAAAACTTATTTATTATTCTGGTGATGACCCTAATGGTCATATCTTCGTTATATATCACACACTAGAACCAATATTCGGTAGCCTTTGTCTAATTATTTCTATTCTCTAGCTTACTGATATGTTCTTCAAAAAAAAAATGGGGGAGCAGATGACATTGTGGGAATATCCTCTATTAACGACCATTTTTTAATATAAGCTATTAGATCCACCACCTGTGCTTTTAATTCCTCTTTAGAAGTCTTTTCCTTGTTCATTTGATGCACGATGGTGGCGAAGGATCCTTGAAGATGGTCGAATTTTTGTTCTCTTGTGGCCATCCCTAAGTCAATGGTTGAGATGTTATAGCTAACTCCTTCCTCTCCCATAACTGGAGTAGCTATCTGCACCGTCCTAGATCCTGATGCATCCATTTTCAGATGAGATCTGACCCTTATCTTCTTCTCTTTCTTGGTGCTTATTTGGGCTCGAGCCAAGATGGCCTCCAACCTTTCCTTTGGATCCATTAGTGTTGAGGTTTTATTCTCTAATTGTTTCTCAATCCATTTAGGTATTTGATATTCCCCTTGTGTGATTCATGATCACCTTCTTCCTCACAGGTGTGTTGAATTTGCATTATTTTGTCACCTAGAGTCCTTTAATTTTTCTTCTCTTCTTCTTCTTCACCAAAATCCTAAATGAACATTGTTTTTTTACCCAGGTACTAGTTGACCATGTGTTCCTTGGGATTGTCCATCCCCCAGATATTCCTTCTTCTTCTTCTTTCTCATTCCCATTCTTTTCATGATGTTCAATTTTTGAGCTCTTTCTTGTTTCAGCCTCTTCTTCAAGCTTATCTTCTTCTTTCTTTTCCTTTTCCTCTTGTTCTTCTTCCTCTCAAGGAGGAATTTCTTTATCATGCTTGGGACCCTAATTTTGGTCCCTTGTTGGCAGTTCAGTATCCTCCATTTTGTCATTTGTATCCTTCTTTTCATTGGAGGGATGCTTTTCAATTTCTTCTCCAACATCCTTAAGTCATTGAGCCAATTCCTTTTCAAGATCTGGGTCAAATGTTTCCACAATATACTTGGTGCCTGACCCTTCAACGTCTTTCTCAGAGGATTGTGTTTCCTCCTCTTTGTGTACTACTTCATCAATCACTAGATGTTGATATAAGGGATACTTGTGGTAATCATTTGCCTCTTCCTCTGTTCTTCTTCTTGCCTCCCTTTCTTGCCTATCCAAATCCTTACAGATTTGCATCATTGCTTCCATTTTGTGGGGCTCTATTATAGTAGGGGAGTTGAAACTGAAAATAGCATGAGCCAGGTTAGACTAAACCACAAGATTTGTAAACATTCCAGAAAGCTCTGAGGGGGTATTTTGCATGTAGTTGGTGAAGGCCTCTAGGAGGGAGAGAGTAGGAGTTTTTCTCGCTATGGTGGAAAGGGGAAGAGATGACGATAGAGACAATGATGAGGAAGAGAGTGGAGAAGTGGTAACTAATGAGGAATCTATGGCTATGAACTATGCAGTAGGTGGGGTAGAAGCAAGGTGGACTGAAATGTCCACGGTGGGCGGAGAGGTGGCAACCATCGCTTGAGAAGCAAGTGGAAAATCAAGGGTGGTAGAAAAAATAGCAGTGGTGGCTATGAGAGTGGAGGTAACAGATGGGGACTTTGGTTGTTGGGAATCTTGTTCTCCTTCATGGAGTAGGTCTTCTTGGATGGTGGGAATTTCCATGAAGCTGCCTAATTTATTTTGTTTCTTGGAAGGTTCACCTTTCGAGGCCTTCCTTGAATATACCTATGGTTGGGGCTGGTGTTCAACCACTTATTTTCTATTATTGGACCATGTAGTGGGAGGAGACACTAAAGTCCCTCCAACTGGGGCAACAGTGGCAGAGGCACTATCAGTTTCACTCTCATGTGGATCCTCAAGTTATGTGTATGTTGGGGTTACTCCTTGCAGCTTTAATTAAACAACTTCCTCATTGATCCACTATTTTGTTCTTTCCTCAATAGGATTTTTAGAATGTTGAGATCAATAACCTCTTTCTCACCCCAGTCAATCAATGATAGAGGTAGATTAGCAATGACATTATGCTTCAAATCTAGTACACTATTCTCATCTTCAATAACTTGATCCAACACTAGAAACAAATTCACTATTTTTACAAATTACATCATCATGCACATGTAGTTCCACATATGCACCTCCTTATCATCTTTGAAATTGGCCCAAAAGTCCTCTACATTATTAATATGGGCACAGTCAATCCCAACCATCTTCTTAAGCTTTCCTTATGGGTCCATTCATGGTCTGGCGATGTATAGCTCTAAGTTGTATTCATTTAGCTCCTTATCAAAGTACTTTATGCACTAGGAGGTGTGAATTTCGTACATACCCTAACCAAATGTGAGGGGATATGGGATCCTCGCTTAATGCTTGCTGCTTAGGATGGTGTGTGCATGTTGCAACTATCGAGAGAGTTCAAGTAGTATTAGCTAGTAATTTGGGTATCTGGGCAACTTATATGGTTTCTTTGAGAAACCCTCGGTCCAGATGTATGTAAGCTTTGCAAATTGGATGAATAGAAATCCCAACCAGTGGATGAAAGTGTTGTCACTATGTGAGACCCTTCTTTCAAGATCACCTCCAAGCACCCTGATGATATGCCTGATGAAGGCATCATTGACTCTACAATAGTCCTTCTTAAAATTCCTCTATTGGAGCTGAAGGTACTTGTCATATACTATTAGCTCCCTTCCTCAAGTTGGATTTGGTAACACAAATAGCCCCCTGTATTGAGCACGGTCGATGAGAAAATAGACTAGATATGACATCATATATAATTGTGAATTATTCTTTCCAACCACAAATTGTTCGTGCAAGCAATCACTAATCATTCCATCCCAGTAGAATTTGGTTTCCCCTTGAATTATTTCTTCTAAAAATTATAGCATCTACTCCTGAAAGAAAGTTGTGATCGGAAGGCCCATGGCTCTAATCAATAGTGTTACCAAGTCATGGTAATCCTCATAAATTTCTTTGGAAGAGTTCCTAAGGAACCTTATTTGCATTGTCCCTCTTCTCCTTCAGCAAATACTGATTTATGAGCTTATTGCACTTGAGTGGATCAACGTCCCACATCTTCTTACCATATTCTTTGGATTTTTCCTCCATCTCATTGAATGTAGAGATGTGAAAGGTCCTCCTTATTGACTTGGCAGACATATCAGCTAGTATATTCCCATCCATGTCTACTATTGTTTCCATGTCCTCCTAATACACCTCCCTATAGGCCATTACAAGTTCAGGATCTATGAGGGTAGGTGAGAATTCAATAGCCTTGGAAAATCCATCGCTTCTAATCCTTCTAGCATTTTTTGGCGTAGGGTTGATCAAGAACCTTTGCTTGAATTCATTGATATCAATGTGCCCCAAATTGGTATTTGAGATCTCCTTCCAATCCATAGTGACCCTAGAGTTGAGAGGTTCCCATTGGAAATTATATCTCATTTCATCTTTATCTTCTTTACCCTAGGGTGCTTTGGAAATTTTGTTTCCTTTGTCTTTTTCCACAGCCGCCTTCTCATATCTTATAGCTAGTTCCATATATCTTGCAGAAAAAGGCGTAGTAAGAAAATTCAAACATAAAACATGAGGAGCATTAGCCAAAACCTTGTAAAATAGTGTTAGATAAGATGATTCATCTCTTAAATATTTTAACATTTCTTCAGAACCACTATTAGCCATTCATTTGACCAAGTTATTGCAATGCAGGCCCAGGGCTACAGACTTCGCTAGGCGGGTAGCCACTCTAAAGGCTGCAATGAACAAATGACAATTAGGGAATGATGGCCTGCATGGCTCCACTCGTGCCAAGATTTGATCATTAGGAGGGGTGCACTGAGGAGGTCAAGCAATTTTAGTCCATGGTTCAACATCATTTTGAAGATTAGGAGGAATATTTTTCATCCTCTAAGCATGTGAAAGAAGAGGGTTCCTTGGCCATTTGATTTTTTTTCATTGAAATGGAGTTGGACCATGCGGGACCTGTGGTCTCGGAGGATGGAGGTCACCTCATCATTAAAGATCAAGAGTGTGGGCCAAAAGGTGTGATGAGATGGCAGGTGTGGGCCATTTGAAATGGTGTAGATGGGTTGGAAGTCTCATCAAAGAGGCCCGCATGATCGGGTCTATAGGGGGCACATGCATTAGTGGTTTCTCCATGGGCAATTGAAAGGAAATGACAGGGTTAGGCCTCGCGCAATTAGAAAATGTCCTTCTTTGATCGTTTAGCATAGTGGAAATAGAACAAAAGTTCACATATGGTAGCCTGCAAGAAGGATTTACCTTAGCGGAGAGTTCGAGTGGTGGTCATAAATGTGGGGTTCGACGGGTGGGAGGACTAGTCATGAAGGCCATTTGAAATGATGAAGCCTGGACAAAATCTTGGAGACGAAATTCCATGAGACTCAACTCGTAATGGATTTCGAACTTAATCATTTAGATGAAATTCAACCTTGAATGAAATTTGCAAAGACGAGACCTGATGGGTGGAAGGATGGGTCAAAAAGGTCATTTTGAAATGGCAGAGCCTAGACAGAATCCCACAAATGGAATTATATGGGAATCAACCTATAATGGATCAGGACCTTGGTAATTTGGCTCAATCAAGTTCAATTGGCGATGACTATGGTGAAACTCGCCTGCTGGGAGGATGCAGTCAGATGGTCGTTGAAAATGATAGATTTTGGAGGCATTTTAAAGATGATAGTTCATGCCTTCAGACCTGAGAGGGTCAGAAGATAAAATGTTCACGACTTTGTGAGTTTCACAAATTTTACATTAGCCCGACCGAGGGCGCATCCCACAGATGCAATTCTGATGGAGGTGTTAGACGTGTTTGAGGTTTAAACATTTTGGAAGGGAGACGATGGAAATAGGTAGGCCATGGGCATGAACTCCATGGTTCAAGAATAGTCGTGGGGAGGTCAAGTCCTGCATGTGACTGACACTCAATTTCAAGGATTTCTTTAGGTTTGTAAGACATGGGTTTTGGAGAGAAAGCATTCCTTTACCTAGTTTTGTAGTTTCCATCAAAGAAAAATCAACCATTATCAAGATTTAGGAGAAAAAATGCAATAGGTGGTGATAAAAATCCTACCTCATAATCTCAGTAATGATGACACTTGAATCGGCAAAGGCAAGCTGCGGGCGCAGAGGAGAAGAGGGTACGAGGCTCTGACAAATCTTCCAAAAGTCAGTAGGTGAAAATGTGGCGTTTAATTCCGCTAATAAATTTGGGTAAGGCGGTCATTGCGACTAGTGAATGGTCATTTCAAAAATAGTGGCAGGAACATCGAAGTCCATGAAGCGAACAATGGTCAAGTGTTAGCCATTTGGAATGGCCAATGGTAGAAAGGTGCAAACTAGGCTATGGGTCCCATGAGGTGAGAGGAAGTTGATCGAAAGTAATTTGGAATAGAGAAGACACCAAAGGAAACCTGCATAGGGCGACCAGTTTAAACATTGAAGGAAAACAACCAGTGAAGTTCTGCAAAGTCCTAAGACTAAAAAATTTTGAGGGTAGAAAAATATGGTCGACTTGAGATGATTCTTCTAAGATTCCTTGACCACTTAGGACACAAAAAATAGAGGGCATGCAAAATGAGGTAGTGACAAAAGTGACCTAGAGAAGCAAAAAGAGAGGGTCCCCATTACAAAAGGGGAATGTGTGCTATAGACACAATAGTGACCTTGAGAGAGATAACAAGCAATTACATATAAATATGGAATTGCTTGAGGATGTATTGCAAAATTTAGAACCTAGAAAACACAAATAGAATGATGTTGATTCCCGTAATACTTTACAAGAAGATAAATCCCCTTTATTTATGGCTGATATGAGTACTTCATGGGAAATTGTGCCATATAATAAGCAAATATGCTCATTTCTACAGTAGAACCCAGTGTATCAGAAGGGCCACAGGTGGAAGGGGATATTAAAAGGTAATATTTTCTCAAGGAATTAAGCGAATACAAAGAAAGATGTAAAATTCATAATCAAGATTATTTTAAGAGAAACATGAGGATTGTCACTGCGATATTAGAGAATCTGAATAGAAAAGTGAATAACAAACTAAATAGTACCTACTGCACCTATTCATCCATGGTTGATGCCATTAAGTATTTTGATATTGATAGATAAAAATCCATTCATGGAGATCTGGATCCCTAGGAAGCAATATTTAATACTAATAGGCACTGGGGTTAAGCAGGATCCCTATCCACCTAAACGGTTGAAACCTATTGTGCTTCTTATAAACAAGATTGAAGGATTCATAGGGAATTTTGAGGCATTGGAAAACAAGATAGAGGAATTGGTGAAATCCTTTCATGAGTCTCATCATGGTCTTCTTCCATATATCTTAAGGGATGATGGCAACATTACAAATTTGAAAGAATGGAGAAGTGAATTAAATAGTGTTATCTCTCAAGCTATAAAAATCTATCAGAAATTTGATATGAATACATTGATAGTGAATATGGATATGTTAGTCCAAGCTAAGACTATGTTGCTAGAATTTGATAAAGAAGCTAACCATATTGTCACCAAGTATGCACCTTATAGGAAAAGGGCTGATGAGGTAATGAATTTTGATTGGCCTAGTGAAGAAGAATTCCTAGCATGGAAAGATAGGTATTTAGAAGGAGTAGAAGATTCACACTAAGGGTGGTAGGTTAGTGATTTGAAGGTTTGAGCTCTATAACCATGATGAATAACGAATAGATTTGAATGCACTACATATCCTAGATTTAGTGTAGATTAGGCTTATGATAAATTATCAATAAATATAGTGCATCTTCTTCAAATATGATTTGATGACAAGGCTATAGAAGTGGTCTTACCGTTTTTCTTTTCATGTTTTCTTCATACTTATCCTTATTTTCACTTTTTATACATGGGAACAAGTTTTGAGGTAACTATTTGGTTGAAACAATTTTGAAGATTGGACCTGATCTCCTACAATGAATGAGGACTAAATTCATTTCTTCACATGTCTCCCACCTCTTGGGAGTGTGTTGTAACTGAATGGGATAATTTCTAATATAGTGATCCAATAGGGTTTTGACATGTGTACTTTCTGGCTAGAGGCTTGTTTTTTCTCCTTAGTTTCTATAAGAAGGAATTCAAGGCCAGGAAGTGGGGGTTCGGTGTTTTATGCAATTGACACTATGAATTGTAGGAGGAATAGTCATCATGTTTTAGATTTTTTTATCTTAATTTTTAGAGTTCATAATTATGTATGTAGTTTTGATAACATCAAAGAAAAATATATACTGAGAAATACCAATTTCATGGCTATTGTATCTCCTTGTGCTCATTTTATGAGTTATGAATGAAAGTAATCCAAGATGTCTTTTATTTGTCTTCATTGTTCACCAGTGGATGTTTGATTTCATTGTTTCTTATTGATTCAATGAATTAATGTAGATTCTTGGATGAGATTACTAACTCAGAAGAATCAAGTGCTAGGGTACTGATAAGTAGTTTTGGTCATGAATGTGATAGGGGAATGCAATAATGCAGTATCTCTTGAAATTTTATGTTGTTATTTTTGAATTGTTATCTGGTTACATAGGTTGGTTGTGACTCTGTGCTTGGGATGAAGGCATTGTTTCATGTAAAATTTTCATGATTTAATTTATGTGTTGATCTATCAACTAATCACTTTTAATCTTTCAACTCTTTTGGATACCATTGTAGTTGTTTCCTATTGATGTTCCACCTTCTCATGTTATAAGTATAAAAAATCAATACATAAACTACCAAATTATTTAATATATTAGGATCTTGAACAATCTAATGAGAAGTATCTCTTAATGGCAGTGTATTTGTTTATAATTGTATGAATTCAAAAGTATACATTGTAGGATAACCCTCCTAGGTTTCACAGAGCCCAAAGTGTAGGAGTAGAGATTTTGTGGCTTCCACTCATTTTTTGGAAAATACCTTTGGAGTACTGATTATTTGAAATTAAAAATTCCATAGGTATTTATAGAGATAATTTTTGTTCTTAAAAAATAACCAATAGATTGGTGATTTTTTTGGGGATGGCTAAGTCAAAAGTCTCTAGTTCAGATCAGGTACTATCAGAGTCAAGTGTTTTGTGCAATAATCTTAATTGTGTGAAGAATAACTAGTTTGAATGATGTTACATTTTCCATGTCACTCCCAGTCTTATGTGTCAAGTCTTGTTTCATTTTTTCATCTTGTTTCAGGTTATGTTTAAGTTTCTCTCTGAAGTTACAAGTACAAATTCAAGAACCAATCACTTGATATTTCACAACATCTTGGGTGGTGACTCTGAATTATCTAACACTAGTGTAAAGTTAAGTTCTCAAAAGGAATGTAAGAAAAGAAATCTTGACATATTTGACATCATGAAGAAGAAAAAAAGTTATGCGAAGAAGCATCCTGAGCAGAAGGTAGAATATGAACCTGCTAAAGAGAAGCAACCTACTTGGGTAAACAAGGGTTTTGAATCAAGTAATTTTGTTGAATCTCCTATTGAGATGTATCCTACATTCAATATTGAAATGAGTAGTTTTTGTGCCCATGATAAGTCATGAGAAGTTGAAGATTCAAAAATAGATCAAGTAATTTTCCTAACTAAGTGAGTGTTTGATACTGAACTAAATATTTCAAGAGAGGAGGATAGGTGGGAGTTCTAGGAAAAGGATAAGGATTTTTATGAGCCTTTGACCCCTAGAGTTGGTTTTATTTTTAATAAGAAAATTTTTAAGCCAAGAAGTGAGTCTCTTGGTGTACAAGTACACCTTTCTCTTGAGGATGATCCTATTGACCAACCTTATTATACTACCACCCCTACTGAGCATGGAGATCTCCTAGAAAATGAGGAAGTTATAGATAGAGACATGAAGGCCATGGAAGAAGAAGAGAATAGACTGAAAATATTAAAGGAGAGGGAAGATAGGATTAGAGATAAGTCGTTGGAGAGAGGTGCTAGGCAAAAAAAAAGGAAAAAATGAGAGAAGATGTTGCTAGACAAAAAACCTTTGAGGAAAATAAGTTTAAGTTTACTTCCAAAATAATGAGTGATGCTCCCGAGGTTACAATCCCATGGGAGTCTCTGCCACCAATACCTATACTATTTTTTTCTCAACTACTAAAGCCTTGGAGCCTCTTGTTGTTGCTAAGAAGACATCATTTATGGACCATGGGAAGAGACCCATTGATTAGCCTAAGAAAACCACTTTCAATACCAATACTAGTACCTATAACTCATTTATTCATGAAAATACCAACATAGAAGGTCAAAATAAATTCAACCCTATCATCTACACCTCTAGATCTAGAGATATTAAAGTTACAGTTAGAAAATGAAAAGTTACAAGAAGATCTAAAAAGGGTTGAGATGGAAGCATCAAATGCAGAGATGGCTTGAAATATTTCTTTCTTAAATATGCCTACACCTACTCCAAAATCTTCAAGCTATAGACATACCAATACTGAGTCTGAAAAGAAGAAGCTCATTAGGAAAATTATTAGTGGAGGAGGTGGAGGAAAGGAGAAGAATAGTAATTCTTATTTTGAGGATGATATGAGGGAAGTAAAAAGAGAAATGGTAATGGTGAAAATTGGAAGGGTAAAGATGACAACCACTCTAATAACAAGAGAGATGGTGAGAAAAATGATAGTTATAGGGATCAACATGTTGGTGTTTCTTCCCACATAGGATTTGTAGTTCTCTAAAAGGTAGCCAACCTCTATTATAAAGAATTACAAAGGCTAGTGGCCAACTAATGAGATCTAGTGAAAGAATAACATCTCCTACACTTTTGGCTCTAAGAGACCAAGGTGGGTAAACCTTCATGTGTTCATAATAACTTCTTCTTATAGATGCAATCCCCACACATGAAATCAGACAGTAATTACCTTGGTTGTGGAACAACCTAAGAATAATAAGAGATGTCCCAAAGAAAAAAGATTGAAAATTATCATAAGATTTATATCTCAAAATAGATACCATTTGATATTTGTTAAAATGTTCAGATATTGAATCACCATTCTCAGAGCCACAATCCTACACCTAAAAGAATTTTTCTAACACTATGTAGTGCCTTATTCATTGGGTGGGAGTCATATAAAACATAATTCAGATATTATGAACTTATCACAATAATTCTTTGCTACTATGAGATCTTTCAGTCTATTAAAACAACACTCCTTAGTGAATCCTGAGTATATGACCATAAACATGCAATTTATTTTCAAGAATTTGATTAACTCATTAAGTTAAATCAGGAGAACAAGTTACACTTTCAATTAAACCATTGAAACTAAATGAAAAAACCCTTGATAAATCCATTCATAATCCATGACACATACACGAGAGAAAATTGTCTTAGTTTTTTTAGATTTCTTTCGATATCAATAATTGCAAAAGTATAGTATGCTTATTTCATACTATTCCCAACCCATAATGATTTCCTAAATAATACCTTCAAAATCCTATAGTAAAACTAACTATACATACTCAGAACCTTATGGATCCAAAATCTCTACCACAACAATGAGCCGTGAAATCTCCTTTATAGGACAGTAGAGCAACAAAGCATTAGGCTACATTGTTAGTTTCAAAATTTAATTTCATTTACAGTGAAATTCGAATTCATATTCGTCATCATTAGATAAGAATGTGCATGATCCGATGAATAAAAATAAATGGTTACAAAATAACCAGTCGAAAAAGAAAAAGAAAAAGCTTTCCAGACACACTCACACCCACATCAACAAGATGAAGCACAAGAAAAAAAACCGCCTAGTAGACCCAGCACCAAAAACCACTAAGTAGATACATGGCCCTAGTACAAGCGACCACTCTGAGTGCTCACCTCAGTCAAAAGGCAATTTTTCTTCATTTCTCCAGCCACCTCAGTGTCACATCCAACAACTTGGCTCGGTACCACTGCAGTTATTAGTTCAATTGTAAGGGCCTCCTCATTCACTCCCATGATCTCAGCCAAAGCCACAAGGTAACACCAGTAATCTGAATCAGTCTCAGACCCATTATCATCAGAATTTGATGAAATAAACACAAGAGATTCACAATGCTCTAACCTTTTGCTAGCATTCTTTGTAGTGAGCTCAGGTATTCTAGGAGTAGGTTTCTCCTTCTTAATTAGCAACCTCCTGGCTCCTACTCAAGCACTCCTATGCCCTATAGATGTATACATAGATTCATAGAAAATAGGAAAATAACTACCACCTACAAACATAACAACTCAAAAAATATAATGATAACACTAGGTCACTTCAACAAGCATTTATAGAGAGAATTCGTGCACGCGATATTGATTGCTTGAATGAAAAACAAGCATTTGAGCCATAAGTGGCTGACGTAGCCACCATAATT
Organism: Sequoiadendron giganteum; assembly: GCA_007115665.2. NCBI lineage: Eukaryota > Viridiplantae > Streptophyta > Pinopsida > Cupressales > Cupressaceae > Sequoiadendron > Sequoiadendron giganteum. Next base: position 444,179,026 of record CM021105.1, read on the forward strand.
GCTTCTATTAGGAGGGCATCATTCACACGCAAGAGAAAATCCTTTGAAATGCTTGAGCCATTAATAAAATAAGCTTCAAAGTGTGAAAGCTCATCATACAGATGATCAATAATTTCTTTGAAACTATACCGTTGCTGCTAAATGGACTTGGCAAGTCAGATGACTCAGATTGAGTCAATCGAGTGTTGAAATCCACCTTAGCGCCTTGAAAAACCACAACAAATCAAAACCCATGAAAACAAGAGTTCCCAACTAGACAGTGGGTCCCATTTAACCCTATCACTCCAAGAACTAGGTCATATGTCACCCTTTCGTAGACCTTGTGGTAATTTTGAGACATTTACCATGCTTGTGCGAGGTCTACAAGGGACAGTTATTATTATTCCCATAATTAAATCCCTTTGTCAGTGAAAAGACAGCCACTTGACATTGCTGGCACCTCAAGAAAAAACCTCGCCCCTTCTATAATGCCAGATGGTGGCATCTCGCAGACCTCGCACCTCTTAATGACATCAACAGGAAAACCTGCGAGGTTTGTGAGAAATGGTCTAGATCAAAACCCGTGATTGGACGGTTTCCAAACAACATGCACGAACATTAGAATATTCAGGTGGGATCGGCCGGTACAACCCTTGGCGGTATAAAATTTTAAGCCTTGGTGATAGAAAAAGACTGATAGGCTAGGTGAAAGGGGCCAGCAAGAGCACGGAGGAAAGGGCTCAATTAGATCACTTAAGTGACCGGTTACCTTTGGTAGAAAGTCACCATTGAAACATAAAAAGAGGGTTTCAAAATTTGATAATTCATTTCACCTTAGGTAATTTTAAACCCTAAAAACCCCAGCCTCCTTCCTTCAAAATTTAAAAGCCCCATCAATGGCTCTGACTAGTGATGTATGCCCCCTACGGGCATAACAAGAACCCAAAATCTCTAGTTTTTCAAACCAAACTACTAGATTACACAAGTGCCTTGACAAATATTCCCTTGCTTTGTCAATTGGACTTGTGTACTACCAACTTGGTGGCCCTAGGCCACCTGACAAGAGAAATCAAAATTTTCCCCTGCCAAAAACAAAATTCTCTGTCACTTGGAGTAAACAAGTTCTTCAAAATTTACACTTTGATGCTTCAAAAATAATAGGATAATCAATATGTCTATAAGTATCATAATGTTTATTTATACTCCCCTACATCAATTCAGTCCTTATCCTATTCCAAAACTTTAAAAGAAACATATGACCATGATAAAATTTCACCTTACTTTTCCCCTAGTCATAAATCATAGGATGGTGGCCCAATTGAACTGAGAAGTAGAAACATTCATAACTTACCTGATTTGCAACATTATACATTTTGGCATCATCATCAATTTCCACATCAAACTGAAAATTTTCATATAAAACTGTGTGCATATTAGCCATACTTCTATTACTTAGCATAGTTGATACACAACTGGGGGAATCCCGACCCTAGAATTTCACAGATAATTTAGGTTGCCAAAACTTTAATTCCATCAATTTGGGATACATCCTAGCATCACAAATTTCAGTAGTACTTGTTACATCATTCTCCAAGGAATTTGTAAACACATTCATTTCAGGCCTCTCAATGTACACCTTCCCCTGTATTTCTTCATTTATTCTTAAATGATAACCATCAAAGATAGATTCAAATACATCAATTTCAAACTGGTCAAAAGAGAAAGAGAAATATGCACTGGCCTCCTTGTAGTGATCATTACCTACCATATGTGTTAATTTATAAGTGAAAATTTTGGCACAAGCTGAAAAATTTTCACCGGCAATATCAATGTTAGAAGGTAACAACATATCCATTTCAACTTCACATAAGCAATCAGGCTAGACAATAGTACCAATATTTTCACCAATATTTTGGTTATCTTCAGTACTATTCCTTTGATCAGATACTTCATTGTCCTCAAATTCCTCAACATTTATACAATAGGCTTGTTCCATTGCTAGTATACCTAGAGTATACTCTAAATATTTATCATTTGAAAATTGTTCATTAACTTGGGAACAAGTAAGAACATGAGGTTCTAAATTTCCATACAACTCTAGTGAAAAGACAAGCCTAGTTCCATCCTTTCTACTGCAATCACTACCTCTGAAATCACAATCACTAGCCTATAACAAAATCTCAGTGACATGATTATTACAATCAAGATTAGGAGACACAATAGGTGTCTCACATAATCCTGCATTATTTTTCTCCTCAAATTCCTCTGTATTTATTCAACTTTCTTCAAAAGGGAAAGCATTGTCTTTATTTTGTGTAGGTACATCCTTGGTTGATTCTGTAATTTCTATCCACTTAATGACTTGAGCCAAATTAGCAAGTTTTAATTCTTCTGGCAAAGCACTTAGCCCTGGTTCATAAATTTTGCAAAATAAATCAATACATTCATAGTCATTAGGTCTATGACTTCTAGGAATTTATATCAAGACTTCTAAAAATCTCAAGAAAAACTCATATGGTGATTCCCTCTCTTGCCTCTTCATTTCATACAATTTTGGTACAAGAGGAGTTTGATTAGCATCATTCAAACTAGACTGGCTTTCAACTTGGATCTCATTATTATCACACTACAATGGTGAAGAAATAACAGTTTTAAAAATACCCTTATCATAATCAATGCTCTGAGTAACTTCCTCTAACATTTTACTAGTACTAGGTAAGCTAGGGTAATCAATACTTGCAACAAGATACCCTTTCATCTTTGAGTATTTCATATTGTTTTAAATTTCCATAGCCATTTGATATGCTTGGTGTATGTTTGTAGATTCTTTATCTCTTAGTAAGTAACCCATCCTTTTGTCAAAAGCACCAAGATATACAAATAAGCATTCAGCCTCACTCGAACTTATTTCTTTAGAGATTTCTCTTAAATATTTTGAAAACCTGAGATTAAAATATGGGATTATCTCCTCTTCTTTTATGTTAATTCCCATAATACCATTTCTTAATATGTTGGGATTGACTCATTGACCAAATTTCTCCATAAAAAACTATAACCAACTGATTCCATGAGTTAACAGAATAGGTAGGTAAATAGGAGAACCAATCCCTAACATCACCCTTCAAGGATTGCACAAAAATTTTCATGAAAATATCCTCATGATTGACTTCATAACCCCCCATTACATCTAAAAAATATTGTAAATGCTTAGAGGTTGATTCTGCACTTTTCCCTATATATTTAGGAAAATACTTCCTAATCCTCTCAAGAATTGGATTAGGGTAACCAAAAACATTACTGAAAATAAAAGGCATATACCTTTGAGTTACAAAACATCCCGGAGGGCTTAATGAAATGTGTTCTCTTTACATAACTATGTTTGTTTTTACATATGGGAAATCACTTATACCCATTTACAATTTCATCACGAGTATATATTTATCAGACATATTATTTACTATCACAACCATGATTCAGTTAGTGACAATAAATAGTATTCCTTTCTTTTCAAGATATGATGCAACATAAACATTATTTCATTTGACCTCATACATATTGCATCGTTAGAATTATGGTAAAACTAACCATTGTTACTTTCTTGATGCTAGACATCTAGTTTAGAACCATCTGCGTCCTTAATTACAAACACCCATCACAATTAAAAATAGTGAACTATTTAGGTTTGATTAAATAGTTGGTAATTTTTTGTTTTGGTAGCATGTATTAAATTCTTCTTCTTGACTATAAATATCATAAATCTAGGATTTTTTCTTTATTCATCAATTGGTTCTTTAGATAGAGTCACCACCTCTTCAACAAAGGATTATATTAAAAGAAATATGAAATTCCTTTCAAAGCTTGTCAGATTCTGGGTTTTTACCCACAACAGAGTCATACCATACCACTACCAATCTCCTTCAAAACCACAATCCATTACCATTCAAATTCTCTTAACAAAAGCTTCTAGATAGCATCATTCAACCCATGTGGTTCCTTGTTTCTCTTTTTCTTTTAAATTTCTCAGAAGTTCTCCCCAATAAACCACCACTCATCCAATGATTCTAGAACTCTTGAATCCTTTGCCAACATGATACCATAGATCATAGGATTGTTAGGCTCATTACAAAAAATTCTTCTCCAGGGTTAAAATCCTTTAAAACTTGAACAAATTCACAATGATAAACAATAATATGACTCTATAACTATTTGCAATTGGTAATTTAGAACTCCCTAGTGGAGTCGCTATTCTGTTGGTGACTCAAATGGGAAAATAGTTCAATAATGTGCAACCTCTGATTACATAAATAATTCAACACTTTAATGATTCTATAATAGCACCGTCTGCAACTAGAACTTCTGAGTTCATCCAGGACAGAGTCGCCATTCTGTTGATGACTTGAATGGGAAAATAGTTCAATAATGTGGAACCTTTGATTACATAAATAATTCAACACTTTAATGAGTCTGTAACAAAATCATCTGCAACTAGAACATCTAAGTTCATCCCCAGTAGAGTCACCATTCTGATGGTGTTTCTTCCCACATAGGATTTGCAATTCTCTAAGAGGTAGCCAACCTTTATTATAAAGAATTACAAAGGCTAGTGGCCAACTAACGAGATCTAGTGAAAGACTAACATCTCCTACACTTTTGGCTCTATGAGACCAAGGTGGGTAAACCTTCACATGTTCATAAGATTGTTCTATGACTGATAAGAACACTTCTTCTTATAGATGTAGTCCCCACACATGCAATCAAACAACAATTACCTTTGTTGTGGCACAACCTAAGAATAATAATAGATGTCCCATAGAAAAGAGACTGAAAATTATCATAAGATTTATATCTCAAAAGAGAACGTTTGATATTTATTAAAATGGTCAGATATTGAATCCCCATGCTCAAATCGGCAATCCTACACCTGAAAGAATTTTACTAACACTATCTAGTGCCTCATTCATTGGGTGGGAGTCACATAAAACATAATTTAGATATTATTAACTTATCACCATAATGCTTTTCTACTATGAGATCTTTGAGTATATTAAAACAACACTCTTTAGTGAATCATGAGTATATGACCATAAACATGCAATTTGTTTTCAAGCATTTGATTAACTCATTAAGTTGAAGCAGGATAACAAGTTACACTTTCAAATACACCATTGAAACTGAATGAACAAACCCTTGATAAATCCATTCATAATCCATGACACATACACAGGAGAGAAAATTGTCTTAATTCTTTTAGATTTATTTCCATATCAGTAATTACAAAAGTATAATATACTTATTTCATACTATTCCCAACCTAGAAATATCTCCTAAATAATACCTTCAAAATCCTATAGTAAAACTAATTGTACATACTTAGAACCTTATGGATCCAAAATCTCGACCATAACAATGAGTCATGAAATCTCCTTTATAGGACAGGAGAGCAACAAAGCATTAGGCTACATTGTTAATTTCAAAATTGAATTTCATTTAGAATGAAATTCAAATTCACATTCCTCATCATTAGATAACAAGGTGCATGATCTAAGGAAAAAAAATATAGTTACATAGTAGCCAATCGAAAAAGAAAATAAAAACCACGTCAGGCACGCGCACACCCACATCAACAAGATGAAACAACAAAAAAAATACCGCCTAGTAGACCCAACACCAGAAACCACTAAGTAGACACATGACCCTTGTACAAGCGACTACTCTAAGTTCTCGCCTTAGTTAATAGTGGAACTTCCTTCATTTCTCCAGCCACCTCAATGTCACATCCAAAAACTTGGCCTGGTGCCACTACAATTATTAGTTCAACTGGAAGAGCCTCCTTGTTCACTCCCATGAGCTTAGTTAAAGCCGCCAGGTAACACTAGTAATCCGAGTCAGTCTCTGACCTGTTATCATCAAAATATGATAAAATAAACACAAGGGATGCACAATGCTCTAGCCTTTTTCCAACACCATTCGTAGTGACCTCAGGTATTCTAGGAGCAGGTTGCTCCTTCTTAATTAGTGACCTCCTAGATCTTACTCAGGCACTCCTGCACCCTATAGATTTATCCATAGCTTCACAAAAATTAGGAAAATAACCACCACCTAGAAAGAGAACAACTCAAAAAATATAATGAGAACACTGGGTCACTTCAGCAAGCATTTATAGAGAGAATTGGTGTGAGGGATATTGATTGCTTGAATGCAAAACAAGAATTTGAGCCATAAGTGGCTAACATAGCCACCATAATTGCTTCTATAAGGAGGGAATCATTTACACGCTATAGAAAATCCAAAGAAAATCCTCTAAAACACTCGAGCCATTAATAAAATAAGCTTCATAGTGTGAAAGATCATCACACAGATGATCAGTAATTTCTTTGAAACTGTATCATTAATGCTAAATGAGCTTGGCAAGTTAGACAACTTAGATTGAGTCAATTGAGCATTGAAAATCCACCTCAATGCCTTGAAAAACCACAGTGAATCAAAACCCAAGAAAATAGGAGGTCACAACTAGACAGTGGGTCCCATTTAGCCATATTTCTCTAAGAACCAGGCCACGGGTGACCCTTTCACAAACCTCATGGTACTTTTGAGACATTTATCATGCTCGTGTAGGGTCTGTGAGGGATAGTTATTATTCTTCCCATAATTAAATCCTTTCGTGGTGAAAAGATGACCACTTGACATTGTTGGCACCTCGATAAAAAACCCCACCCCTTTCATACATGCCAGATGGCGGAATCTCATAGACCTCACACCTCTTAATGACATTAGTAGGAATATCTTTGAGGTTTGCAAGAAACGGTCTAGATCAAAACCAATGATCGGACAGTTTCCAAACAACATGCACAGACATTGGAGTATTCAAGTGGGACCGGCCAGTACAACCCTTGGAGGTATAAAGTTTTAAGCCCCGGTGATGGAAAAATACCGACAGGCTGGGTGAAAGGGGCTGGTAAGAGCATAGAGGAAAGGGCTCAACCAGATCACTTAAGTGACCGGTTACCTTCTATAGCAAGTCATTGTTGAAACATAACAAGAGGGTTTGAAAATTTGATAATTCATTTCACCCTGGGTAACTTTAAACCCTAGAAACCCTAGCCTCCTTCCTTTGATATTTAAAAGCCCCATCACAACATACTAGGAGACCACTCCAAGTAGATAGATACCAATAGTTATGTTTCACCAGAATACCTAGATACCCTAACCCATTCCCTATGGATTTCAAACTTTCTTTAGTCAAATTCTCTAGTAATAATTCCTTGAGTGGTGAAGACCATCTCAAAGAATTTGCAAATGTTATATATTATTTCGAGGTAGAGGTAGAAGATTTCATGATGAATTTTTTTATGTAGTCTTTGATTGAAAATGCTCAAGAGTGGTATAGGAGATTGCCTTATGAGATAATTGGTTCTTGGGAGGAATTCAAAATAATTTTCAGAGAGAAATATGGTGACAAGATTGATTCAAGTTTCTTATTGAATCAATTTTATACTATTACTAAAGGTTCTAATGAATCTGTTGTTATTGGGGTTAAGACTTGCTAAGAAGCACAAAATAAAAAAATTGATGGTAATTGGTGATATAAGTTGGTGATTTCCTAGATAAGAGCTAAATATGCCTACAAAAATAATAGATTGAAGCAGTACAAAAATGTTGTATGGGATTTCATTGAGCAATTGGTTGCTTTTGGAATTGATTGGATGGAAAGAGGACAAAATAGGTTAGTTGATCTACTTGCTAATATTGCACTAAGACCTAATGACATAACTTTCATAGGAATTTCTAAGGTGGAGGTATAGGCAAGGCCTTCTATTCCTGATAATGTTTACAGCTGGTAGATATTTAATGATGAAGATATTCTCAAATTTTTGAATTGTGCAAATAAGTATGAAAGTCAAGAGATTGACTTTGGTGGATTTGTTGAGAATATTGATGGGAAGGATATGGTGTTTAGAAAAGATATCATACAGTTAAAGATAAATAAAATCCCCAAATTCCTTGTAGCTCTTGAAAGGATCTTTGATAATTGGGATAGAATCAAGGTCAAAACAAATGTTGCTCACCCAGAAGACCTAGAGGAAATAAAATTAGGAATTCAAAATGCTCCCAATAAAGTTTATATAGGAAAGAAGATGGAGCCAAAGGTAAAATAAATTCTAATTGCCTTGCTCAGAAAATATAGGCATGTCTTTGCTTGGTCATTTGCTGACCTAAAAGCCTACAAGGAGGAATTGTTTCAAAATGAGATTCATTTGAAAGAAAGTGCTAAAACATTTAAGCAAAAGAAAATACCGATAAATCCTATGATATCTCCCAAGATGCAAGAGGAGTTGGTGAAGTTAATAGATGTAGGAATCATAAAACCAATCAGATATTCTTCATGGGTATCTAATTTTGTTCTAGTAAGGAAAAAGAATGGTGACATAAGACTATGTGTTGATTTTAGAAACCTGAATATATCTTCATTAAAGGATAACTATCCATTGCCGAATACAGAAGTCATGCTACAAAATCTAATTGGCTATGAATTTCTATCAATTATGGATTGTTTTTTAGGTTACAACCAAGTAAAGGTAAAGGAGTCTCAGCAGTAGAAGACTACATTTACTACTCCTTGGGGCACCTATTTTTATTTCAGAATGCCTTTTGGCTTGAAAAATGAAGGTGCCACTTTTAAGAGAGCTATGCATGTAGATTTTTCATATTTTATTGATTTATATTTGGTTGTGTATCAAGATGAATTGATTGCTTACTCTAAAAAAGAAGAAGATTATTGTATGCATTTAGAAAAGATTTTTCTCAAGTCACTTGAGTATGGGAAGACAAAGAAGTGTGTTTTTGGGGTAATTGAAGGAAAATTACTAGTTCATATTGTATAAAAAGATGGAGTGAGGATAGACCTTGAGAGAGTAGAACCCATAGACAAAATTCCTTAGCCAAGAAATGTTAAGAGTATTCAGTCATATTTTAAACAAATAATTTTTTAAGAAGGTTTGTGAATAACTTTGTAGAGATCACAAGACCTATTTCCAAGATGTTGAAGAAGGGAGAGAAGGTTCTTTGGAGTGAGGATCCTATTCAATCATTTAATAGTATTAAACAAGATATCAAAGAAGCTCCAATTTTAACATCCCCAAACTTCTCTAAACCAATGCACATTTTTTCTTTTCCTTCTTTTCATACTATTGTTGTCGTATTGTTACAAAAGAATGAAGATGGCTTTGAACAACCTATTGCATTTTTTAGTAAGTCCTTGCAAGTTGTAGAGTTGAAATATGACACCATTGAGAAACAGGAATATGCTCTAGTTAAGGTAGTGAAGAACTTCATGACTTACCTATAGGGAGCTATTGTCATAAAATTTGTACCAAGTGTTGTTGTCAAAGATATTTTAACTCAACAAGAAACCACAGGAAGAAGGTGTAGATGGATCAATAGGATTCAAGAATTTAATATTGATGTTCAAATCACCAATGTAGTAAGAGGTCAGGGTCTTTCTAAATTGATGACACAATCTTATTTGGATAAAAATCAGATCAATGGAACATAAGTAATCGATATTGCACCTAGTTGTGATATGAAAACATGTGGATGGTACAGAAGAATTGTCCAATATTTAAAAACTTTGCAATGTCTGTTAGACATGACTGGAAATGACAAAAGAACACTGAAATTCCATGCCATTAAATATGTAATTATTGACAATGAGCTATGGTGGAGGAACCTGAATGGTGTACTACTCAAGTGTGTGGATGGGAAGCAGACACTATAAATCTTGCCAGAAATGCACAATGGGTTGTGTAGGGGTCACTACATGGAAAAGACCACTGCACACAAGGTTTTAAGGTCAGGATTTTGGTGGTCTACTATCTTCAAAGATGCTCAAAATTTTGTTAAAAATTGTGACGCTTGTAAAATATTTACTGGAAAGTTGAAATTTTTGAGAAGTTTAGCACTAAGGCCTATGATAGTTCAAGCCCCTTTCCAACAATGATGGATTGATTTCATTGGAGAAATACAGGAAAATTCAATTGGAGGCCATTCTCTGATTCTTGTTGCCATTAATTATTTCATGAAATGGGTAGAAGAAATACCCACAAAGAAGGGAACAATCAAGGTGGTGGCAAATTTCCTATTGAATAACATTCTCATCAAATTTGGAGTTCCTGAGAGAATTATCTTAGATAATTCTATGTGTTTCAGATCTGATGAATTCAAAGAATTTTGTGACAAACATGGAATACAAGTTTCTTATTCTTTGCCTTACCATCATTAGGGAAACAATCAAGGTGAGTCTAGCAATAAGAGCTTAATGAAAATCATCAAGAGAGTGATGGAGAAGAACAAGAAAGCTTGGAACTCCAAAGTAAAGTTGGCACTCTCGGTAGATAGAGTGATTGTGAAAAATTCTATGGGTTATTCACCATTTGGCTTAGTTTATGTGTTAGATGCTAGGCTACCACATAATAAACTATTCAAGATGTATAAATTCATACAAGAATATTATGAAGAAGTATGTGATGATATGCCACCTAGGATAAATAATCTGGTGTAGTTGGATGAAACAAGGAGAGAGGCTCAGAGTAAAAATATGAAGATGCAACTGCAAGTTAAGAATCTACATGACAAGAGAGATTCCCACATAAATTTTGAGTCAGATAGTATGGTGTTGGATTGGAATGCAAGAGCTCAACAAAAGGGTAAACATGGAAAGTATGAAGCATTATGGATGGGCCCCTATCTGATAGATAGTGCACATGGGGAGGATTCCTACTTCCTTCTGAGCTTGTGTATAGGTGTGTTTGTTTTCTTTTGTCTATGGTTCAATTTTGTTGCTTTGCCTGGTTGGATCCTAGTTTTTTGATCCCTTATGTTTTGACTGCACTACTTCAACCATAGATTCTAGGATCTTTTTATGCCTGCAAGAGACATAAGTCCCCAGTCAGAGCCACTGATGGAAACCTTAAAAAATTGTTTTCCATCTCCAAAGTCTTGGTGAGTTTAGGGAGTTGTGGGTTTTTTTTTCCTACTATATAAAGGGTTTTAGGTTCACTTTGGTCTTATTAAAAAAAAAAACCTTTGAGCGTATGTCTTAGCTTTCATTCTATTTCTTAGTTGAATCCTTCTTTCAGTCATTGATATTTTAAGTTATGACTTTTGACATCAAATCTCGTTGAGTGACTGACCCTCTGGCTTTATTTTACTGGTAAATCATGTTGAATAATTATTTTGTAGTTGTCCTAAGTCGAGCTAAATATTTCCCACTAATAAAGACCTTAAGTCTTTTTATATTGTTGTTTTGGCCTCATCATCTTAGGTTGGGTCCCTTTTAGGGTTAACATTTTTGGAATGTATAGATGCATGTTCCCTTGAGAGTTGTGTGATTAATGAAAATGATCTCATTTGTCACCCACCTTCCTGTTCCATTCTATCATGAATTATTTTATTCATTCGAGATCACGGGTGAAGGACATGTGTCCCTGATGATTGGTGGGCCAAGACATCTTTGAAGAGGAGTGCATATTGTCACTAAAGATTGATCAACATTTGAATATCATTAAGTTGGCCATATCTGGATCGTTCCTTGTTGAACCATCTACTTCTCTCGGTTACTAGAATAACCACGCAGGCTAGTAGGTGATTGCCACCTATCTTCACTATGGCCAGTCTAAGGATTCGTGTTGATGAAGTTCATCTTGGTTAATAGTTGATTATGGGTGACATTGAAAATATAGATCACTCCTCGCCATCTCATGTGGGCCTCAAACTTCCTTCTAGTTTCTCAATGGGGAAGTGGGTGTCTGCCATGTGGAGTGATTTATAGGATGTGGGAGGATAAAGTTGCTACCAATTGAGGAGTGTGTACTATGAGACCATTAGATTTAATCTCAACCACTTCCCATCATCCTATTGATGAAATTTGCACATGTGTTATGACTTATGGGGTATGGAAGATTGACACATGGATCGTGGCTAAAAAGAGAAAGAGATGGTGGGGTTCGCATGTTACGAATGAATGTTTGCACATGACCTCCTGTCATTTGACAAAATTTGCGGCTATGTACGGTCGTATCTCTCATAAGAAGTGGATCAAATTTGGATCATGGATAAATCAACTCAATGGGATAATAAACTGTTGATATTCAAAAATTGTTGATGGTAAGAAAGTCATTCTAGTTCACGCAAGTGAGCCTTAATAACTAAAAGGACATTGAGCTACCAAAGTAAGGAAAGCCATTATTATTTATATTTATCTAAGGATCATAATTAAGTATCATGAGTACACTCGATAAACTCAAAGAACTCATGTTGTGGTTTCTCAACATTTTCTCATGTCAGAACCAGGGTTGTCAACCTGTGAGAAATAGTAAGTCAATTATCATTTTCTTTTGGCATTATTGGTAGGTTGTGTTTTCTCAAAGCTTATGCCTGTTAGGGTTTTTTCCTAGTTTGATTGTTGAAGGTTTGGAGTTCTAACAAATAATTTTATCAATTTTTTATTTGTATAATTTGTGCCAAACCCTTGCAAAATATGTAGGCCTTGCTCAGTTAGACCAAAAACCCTGCTTTATTATACCTCTTGCATTATGGCCCCTAAAGAAAAAATAACTTTGTCTAAAGGGGAAGCTTCCATTCCAAAAGGACCAATGAATAAAGATCTTATGGATAAATCAACACCCTCCACTAGAGACAAAAAAAGAGTTCAATTGATTACTAGAGGACCACAAATAGCAAAAGGCTTGTTTGAAAAAATAGGTTCTATCAAAGATGCTAAGTTACCCTATACTAGAAGGGAATTGTTCTATGGTTGTTTCAAGAATAGGAATATGGGTGTCCCAATAGGAAACCCTTGGAATTGTGATACGGGAAAGCTAATTGTGCCAAATGTTTATATGGATTTTGACTTTTTGAAAGCAATAACTACTAACTATGACCCAATCACAAGGACCATCAAAACCTATGATAGAAGAAACATGATTAAGATCACTAAGGAAGAATTGTGTTTGATTTTCAAACTTACCAAATGGAATGATGAAATGCATAAGATAAATGAAGAATCTCTTAGGTAGGAATATGAGAAGACCAAGACTTCATTTAGAGTCCACATTTTACCAAGATTTCTAGTAGAAATTGTGGGATGAAATATTGTGATAGGATCACATGATTAGGAACCTTTTCCTATCAATTATTATGTTCCTTATTTCAAGAGGAATTTCTATTCCATTTTCCAAATAGTTGGTTATGATCTGGTGTTTGGAATTTTGATGGCCTAGATGTATATGGCTTCCCATATCTAACATCCCCAAAATTGTGTAGTATATGATTATGCAAAATTTCTTTCTGAAATAATGCATGAAGGGTTGGTGAGATTGAAGAAAGGAGAATCTGGGGTAGGATGAAATTGGTACTCATTATTGATGCATATGTTCTTATACAAGGGTGCAATGTATTTTTGGAAAAAATATTGATTTGGAAAGAAAGGCGGGTGACTTCGATCTTCCTGTGCAACGTTGGACCATAGTATTAGACAAAGATGATAGGACATATGATTATGTCACTTTCTAGAATTTTTTTTCTTCTGAGTTGAAAAGAGCTTTTCTTTTGAAGTTTCCCAAATTTCCTGTTGCTTTACATGATTTCTTGAGACCAAAGGAAAAAAGATATGCAATAGAAATTGATCATAACTGGGCGGATGTTATCTCACTCCTTGATTTTAATATTTTAAGAGTATATGGTTCTAAAGTAGCACCTCACTTGTTTCCCAGGTTTGTGCCAAAAATAATTGGTTTCCTTGAAGTTATGTTGCAACTAGGAAATGTTGAAAAAGAACATTTGTTGAATCAGGGAAAGTGAACTTTATTTCCTTTATATACATGTTTGTTTCTAATTTTGTCATGACAAAGGCAAGTTGGAACAATATCATTGAAGTTCTCAAAAATTACCGCATGCAAAGGACAATTGAGAGGGTCAGATATGATCTTGAAGGTTCTATGGCCTGGTTGAATTATAGAAACAAACGCTACAAATATGCTCATATTTTCCACTATCCAGAAGATATAATAAGGAATGTATCTAATTGTGTGGAATAGGAAAAGAGGTTAGCATGGTGGATTTCATTTAATAAGATGCGAAGGAAGATAAAGAAAGAAGAGCCAAATTTAAAAATCCTACTTGAGGCTGAGGATATAATTAAGAAGGTGGAGCATGTAACAATGAATTTTGATTCAATAGTAGGCCACCTTGAAACTAAAGGGATAGCCAGTAAAGATAAAGGTGTAGAGGTTGATAAAGCTCAACCTCATAGTCTCCAAGAATCACCTCCATGCAATCATCTGTCACATGCAACCGATATCCAAAACAAACAAGAGGATGTTTTGTAAAATCTTAAGCAAATATGTGCAAGCATAAAACCAGAATAATATTATTGAATGATGTAATAATTACAATGTGATCAATCCTTATGAGGAGATCAAGAAAACCTAAAATTAGGAAACCCTAGTGTGCACATTTAATAATTAATAAATAATCATTAATGTGCCTAAGTTTAGCTTAAGCAACCTGAAGGAATAAGTGACTTAATTAATTAACCAATATGATTAAATTAATTAAGTGGAATAACTTATTACTCTAACACCCCCCTTAAGATGAACTTAGGGAGTAGCTAAAACACTAGAAAAAAGATGCATGAAAGAAAAGATGGGTCCCGACAACAAAGGCCTGATCAGGTACCCAAGTACAATTACAAAGAAAACTAAACTAACCAGGGTAAAGGAGAAAACCAAATGGGAACAAAACACCTCCCCAAAATAGAATGAAAAGAGAAACTAAGTGATGAAATATGGAGGACTCCATAAGACCCCCCAATGACACCATCCATCACAAAGATACATGAAAGAACCCCCGAGAAGAGAGGAAGAAAGAGACCACAGATCCCCCCTAGAATGAAGTAGCCCCAAAACAACTAAAGAAACTGCATCTCCTAAAAGAAGTGAGAGGGAAGAGGCCAAATGAAAGAAATATCTAAAGGTGAAGTACGTGTATCCCATGATGTCTCTAGAGAAGCAGGTGTGACCTCAACAAATGAAGAAGTCAAAGTAGGTGAAGACTAAATAGATACCTCCAAAGATGGATTCTCAACTAGATCCTGTTGCACTGAAATGGAAGAAAACACATCTAGAGTCATAGAAGTATCAACAAATGCAACAGTAGGTGAAGGAGATGGAATGGATGGCTCAAGATTAGGATCTATAGTGAGACCTTCAATGTTTAGGAAGCCAAATTTCTCCTCTAAATGATGACTCACACTAGAAGTGTGATGAATAGTTGTAGGAACAAAAGCACCATCAATAGAAATTTTTTCAAATGAATACAACCAAGATGAGTGATCCACCACCCCAGTAGCAATAACCACTCTACTATCCAAGTCTCAAATGATAACCAAATCAGGTGTGAACTCCATAGACCAC
This sequence comes from Sequoiadendron giganteum, assembly GCA_007115665.2. Taxonomy (NCBI): domain Eukaryota; kingdom Viridiplantae; phylum Streptophyta; class Pinopsida; order Cupressales; family Cupressaceae; genus Sequoiadendron; species Sequoiadendron giganteum. Next base: position 444,194,475 of record CM021105.1, read on the forward strand.
CCATTGCCTCCATGTGCTATCTGATATATAGAAAGAAGGTTGTTTGTCAAATGAGGAACACACAAGACATCCTGAAAAGTGTTGTCCCCAAAACTAATAGACCCCTTCCTTGTAACACTCATGCAAGTATTGTTTCCCATCAAAATAGGAGACATAGTGTGAGACTCAAAGGAAGTGAACATAGACTGTGTAGAAGCCATATGATGAGATGCTCCTGAATCTAGAAGCCATCTCCCTGATCCAAGACTCTAAGAAGCACAAAGAGCATGCCCCTTCATAGCTGGTGAAGTATGTAAACTAGTTGTGCCCCTGTCATGTTAAACTGAAGAAGAATAAGGAGGGAAAGGAGATGATGAAGACATCCTAGAAGGAAAATCAATTTGATGTTTCTAAAGTAGATTCTTCAACTCATCAATGTCCTTCTTGTAGCAATTATGTTTTGCATGTCCTTCTCTCTTGAAATATGCACATGGGCCCTTCTCCTTCCTATATGATTCCCCTTAGAAGAGGATGATGAATCTAAGGAATCCTTCTATTTCTCATGAGATTTGGAATCCTTTTGTTTCTTTTTCTTACCTTTTCTTGTAGAAGTCTTCTGATCTTTGGACTCCTCTGATGCAATGAGTTCCTGTGATGAAGAGGGATTCAAATTTCCCATATTGGCCAACTTGGCCTACTCTCAAGTGAGAGAAGATGCAAAATAATCAAAAGAAGGCATAGTAAATCTAGTACCAAGTGCATCCCTAGTAGCATAAAAGGTAGAAATAAAAACTGAATAATCTGGTCCAAGCTTAGAAAGAATGGACAATATCAACTGAGAGTCTTCCTTTTAAACACCACACTGTGACAATTGCAGTCTAAGAGACTTGAGTTTGGTGAAAAAATCATGTATGCTATCAAAATCCCTAGGATTTAAGCCAATAAGCTCATTCTCTAACTAAAACCCTCTCATAGTATCCTGCTTCCCAAACAAAGATTGCAAAGTAGTCCAAACCTCATGGGGTGTAGTGAAAGACTCAATATGAAAAATAAGGTTAGAATAAAGAGAAAGAAACAATGTACCATAAGCTTCATCAAATCTATTAAACCACTTTCTCTTATCAACAACACTTGTAGGTTCAATTTTTGTACCCATGGTTACCCTGTACAACCCTTTGTGTTTGAATTGAATCTCCATTTGTTTTTTCGAACCAAAATAGTTGAATGGAGTAAGGGGTGCAATTTTATGTGTATCCATGACATAAAATAGAAATATCTACTCTCAAATTAAAAAACAATGCTCGTTGATCTTAAAAAAATAGGCTGATTGCATGCTTCCCAACAAAATAATTCAAAAACTAAAGGCTAAGATCAAACAGTAATATCAAAAACCTAGTGAAAAAATCTGAAAAAAAAAGGTTTGAGATTTGTGTAGAGCACTAAACCAGCTTTTTGACACCTATTTGTTTTCACCAAATTAAGTCCGGGCACAAAAGATATGCCTCCCGAAGTGAAAACATCAACTTCTAGCTTTGACAAGCAAAAAAGGCACCAAAATAGAAAAATAAAAAATTCTAACCTCCACCACTAAAAATTTCATCGAACCAGCTTTCCGATGATATTTCATTTTTGAAAAAAGGCCTCCATTTGCAAAAGTTATTAGAAAATGAAAAAAAGGCCTATAAAAGGCACTTTTAATGCTAATCAGGTGCAAAATTTTGGCATGTTCTTCTTCAGCTCTCGGTCTTGCATGTGACCTACCACCGATGCTCAGGGCTAAATCGGCTAGAACTTGGTCATAGATGTGATCACCGGCTGGGGGCTCCAAAGCTCATGGGGGCTGAGCGGAGCGGTGATGGAGGCCTGAGCAGAGTGGCCGGCGGCGTGAGTGTAGACGGCTGAGCACCAGTGGTGGGATGGTTGAGCACCGGTGGCTGGTGGTCGCTTGGTGGTGTAGGCCAAATGCTCTAGCCGTATTTTTTCAACCATGTTTTCTTGTTATTTTTTATTTGTTTTTCAATTTCATGCAATTTTTTGCCTCAAACTACGTGTTAAGGAGGTCGTATGACCTCTCTTGCAAATTTTGTTTGCCTTTTTTTCAACAGGTCTAAAATCGACAAAACGAAAGGCATTTCTTGTGTTTTTGGGCATCTTGAACACAATGGTGACATTCATTTTGCCCAAAAATGCACAAAATATTAGTTTGGCTTGAAACCCTTGCACAAAAAAATGTTGTGAGAGAATATCTTCAAATCACGAATAGGCAGCTGTAGGTTTAGAGCTTTGATACCATGTAGGAGTTGATAAAGCTCAACCTCACAGTCTCCAAGAATCACCTGCATGCAATCACCTATCACATGCAACATATATCCAGAACAAACAAGAGGATGTTCTTTAAACTATCAAGCAAATATGGGCAAGCATAAAACCAGAATAATATTATTGAATGATGTAACAATTACAATGTGATCAATCCTTATGAGGAGGTCAAGGAAACCTAAAATTGGGAAACCCTAGTGTGCACACTTAATAATTAATAAATAATTATTAATGTGCCTAAGTTTAGCTTAAGCAACCTAAAGGAATAAGTGACTTAATTAATTAACCAATATTATTAAATTAATTAAATGGAATAACTTATTACTCTAACAAAAGGGAAGAATCTGATTTCTGAAGAATAGAGTGGAGAAGGAATCTCTGTTATAGGAGAAGAGTCTACATCACAAGCACCTAAGGAGCCAAAAATGAAGTTTTTTATAAGGAGAAAGAATAATTTTATTTTTTTTGATGAACCCAGTGCTCCCACTCAGCATGAGGAACATAGACCTCCTTCTCCTATGTTACAATTACCACCCGCATCTCCACCAACACCAGTAGTGTCTGAGATTGTAGATGTTAATTCTCCACCAGCTAGTGAAATACTAACTAGGGAGCCACTATTGAAAAAATAGAAAATTGTTACCACTAGTTTAGTGGATTATGATGATGAAGGCTCTCATGATGATATTTGGGTATCCAAAACATAAATACAAGAAGGGGTGCCTACTACATCTGTAGTAAGGGAAACAACACAATTAGGAAGAATATTGAGTAATTTTTTGATCTCAGAGGGATCAATGGAAGTGATGACATGAGGATTGAGGCATGTACCAAATTATTGGATGATGAATCATTTGTGAAAACTCAAAAAAAAATTGAGTTTGGATATAGGGCTAAAAGAGATGAATATATAAAGATTATGGCTTTAGAATGGATCCTTCACCTAGAATTTCTTGATGTTGTCATTCATAAAAAGGTATTAAATGAAATGAGAGCCAAGTTTTAAATATGATTGCAAAGGAAGGTCAGGAATTGGTGAGAACAAGTGGTATCTTGTTGCTACTAGAGTTGGATCTAGCTTTAGACATTTCTTTTGATGCAATAAAAAAATGTGACAAACCACTCTATGATACAGAAGAAGAAGTTGCACTTGTATTATAAGGGTACTATTTCAGCAAAGAGTGGGAAGCCTTAGCTATATGATCTTTATCCCTGAGCACAAGAAAGCCAACCATTACTAAGCATGCACTTGATTACAGGGGATGCCTAATAATAAAGAGAGTTTTAGAAACATCAGCCTTAGAAGCTGAAAATTTATCTGTTCATGTTGCACAATTTACTAGGACTGCTATGGAATCTATAATTGTTGAGAAGGATAATATCATAACAAAATTGAACAATTTTTTGATTAAGTATGGTGAATTTGAGAGAGATAACATGAAATTAAATACAAATATGACATTGCTAGAGGATGTATTACAAAATTTACAACCTGGAAAACTCAAATAGAACAATCTTGATTCCCCGGCTACTGTACAAGAAGATAAATCCCATGAATTTATAGGTGACATGAGTACTTAATAGAAAATTGTTCCATATAATATGGGAAATATGCCCATTTCTATAGTATAACCCAATGTATCAGAAGGGCCACAAGCAGAAGGGGATATTAAAAGGGAAGATTTTCTTAAGGAATTAAGTGAATACAAAGAAAGATGTAAAATTCATAATGAAGATTCTTTTAAGAGCAACATGAGGATTTTCATAGCGGTATTAGAGCATCTGAATAGAAAAGTGAATAAAAAACTAAATAGTATTCAATTCAACTATCCATCCATGGTTTAAGCCATTAAAATGTTTGATATTGATAGAGAAAAATCCATTCCACTCATGGAGCTTTGGATCCCTAGGAAGCAAGATTTAATATTGATAGGGATTGGGGTTAAGCAAGATCCCAATCCACTTGAAAGGTTTAAACCTATTGTGCTTCTTGTCAACAATATTTAGGGATTCAAAGGGAATGTTGAGGCATTGGAAAACAAGATAAAGGAATTGGTGAAATACTTTCATGAGTCTCATCATGGTCTTCTTCCATCTATCTTAAGGGATGATGAAAGCATTAAAAATTTGTAGGAATGGAGAAGTGAAGTAAATAGTTTTATCTCAGGTTAAGCTATAAAAATCTGTCAAAATTTTGATATGAATACATTGATAGTGAATATGGATATGTTAGTCCATGTTGAGATTGTGTTGCTAGAATTTGATAAAGAATCTAACCATATTGTCACCAAGTATGCACCTTATAGGCAAAGGTTTTATGAGGTAATGAATTTTGATTGGCCTACTAAAGAAAAATTCCTAGCATGGAAAGACATGTATTTAGGAGTAGAATCTTTGCACTAAGGGTGGAAAGTTAGTGATTTGAAGGTTTGAGGTCTGCAACCATGATGAATAATGGACATATAGGAATGCACTACATAGGCTAGATTTAGTACACATTAGGCTTATGGTAAAGTATGGATAAATATAGTGCAGTTTCTTTAAAATTTATTTGATGACAAGGCTATAGATGTGGTCTTGCCTTTTTTCTTTTTATGTTTTCTTCATAATTTTCCTTCTTTCCACTTTTTATATGTGGGCACAAGTTTTGAGGTAACTGTTCGGTTGAACCCATTTTGAAGATTGGACTTGATCTCCTACAATGAATGAGGACTACATTCATTTCTTCACATTTCTCCCACCTCTTGTGAGTGTGTTGTAACTAAATGGGAGAATCTTTGATATAGCGGTCCAATAGGGTTTTGACATGTGTACTTTTTGGTCGAAGGATTGTTTTTTCTCCTTCGTTTCTATAAGGAATTCAGGGCTAGTAAGTGGGGGTTCATTTTTTTATGCAATTGAAACTGTGAATTTTAAGAGGAATATTAAACATGTTTTAGAGTTTTTTATCTTAAGTTTTAGAGTTGATAATTATGTATGTAGTTTTGATAACATCAAAGAAAAATATATACTGAGAAATACCAATTTCATGGCTATTGTCTCTCCTTGTTCTCATTTTATGAGTTATGAATGAAATTAATCCAAGATACATTTTATTTGTCTCCATTGTTCACCAGTGAATGTTTGATTTCATTCTTGATTATTGATTCAATGAATTAATGTAAATGCTTAGATGAGATTACTAAGTCATAAGAATCAAGTGCTAGGATACTGATAAGTAGTACCGACCATGAATGTGATAGGGGAATTCTATAATGCTACATCTCTTGAAACTATATGTTTGTATTATTGATTTTTTATCTAGTTACATAGGTTGGTTGTGACTTTGTGCTTGGGATGAAGGCACTAGTTCATGTAAAATATTCATGATTCAGTTTTTGTGTTGATTCGTCAACTAATCACTTTTAATATTTAAACTTTTATGGATACCATTGTAGTTATTTTGTGTTGATGTACCACCTTCTCATGTTATAATTATAAAACATTGATACATAAGCTACCAACTTATTTAATGTATTAGGATCTTGAATAGTCTAATGAGAAGTATTTGTTATTGATAGTGTATTTGATTATAATTGTATGAATTCAAAAGTATTCATTATAGGATAACCCTCCTAGGTTTCAGAGAGCCCAAAGTGTAGGAGTAGAATTTTTCCAGCTTCCACTCATTTTTTGGAAAATACCTTTGGAGTACTGATTATTGGAAATGGTAAAGTCCATAGGTATTTCTAGAGATAATTTTGGTTCTTAAAAAATAACCAGCAGTACCATTATCAAACACTAATGCAAATAGGCATCCAAAATGATTGATAATATATCTTTTAATAAAATTAATAAATACCCTCATTGTACATTACTTACAACAAATTTATTCTATCCACCTAGTGCAATAATTAGTCAAAATTAGAATGTACCTATGACCTACAACAAATGGTGGGTTTAGTGGATGAATGAATTTTAGTCCCCACTAAGAAAATAAAATTACCTTAGCAATTGGTTCTAACAAACCAACAATGTACCTCTCCTTGGTGACAACAGTCTAGAAAATGTGACAAGAACAAACATGGTTGTGAGCATCTTTGATGAATTTCAGCTAGTAATATCTAGCTCATAGAATCTAGTGAGCCATTAAAGGACTTGATCCATGCCTCATTCTAAATTTTTCATTAAATTTATTCAACACCTCAGTTGCCTCCATTTTTCCTAGGAATTTGAGGTAGATCCCTTCATGATTCTTCTTGTATAACATGGTTCCTTTCAACATATAATTGTTTCTTATCTACTTAAGAACTCACTTTTGTACACCTTGCGAGTGTGGCAATCATTTTTTATTCAACAAATAATACACAATGTCATCATACCATTCATCTAAGGAAACATCCTCCAAGTGGTACTATTGGACAATATTTTTGGTTTTGTGTATGTTATTGTAGGTGTAAGGGCTTGTCCTCAAACTAGATTCATTGGTTGAATCTCCATATCATATTTATGCAACAGTGTAACCCATTTTGCTCATCTTTCCCCTGGTTCATTTTACATCAGCAATATCTTGATTGCTAGGTCCAGGACAATTGCAAACACTTTGTTTCTCAGGATGTGATGCTTGAATTTATTAACTCCATGGAACAAGGCATACACCTACTTCTCAAAATTTAGGTAACACAATTCAACATCTTTCAATGGGGCACTCATGAAATCAATAGGATTTTCAATCTTCGTTTCATCCTTTTGTGTTAAAATTTTTGCACATGAGTGGTTAGAGGCAAACAACCAAATATAGAATGGCTTAGAATAGTTAGGGCTGACTAGTACATGAGCATCTATAATGCTTCTCTTTATTTCTACAAAATATTACTAAGCTTCTAGCATCTATTCTACCTTATCATATTGCTTGAGCATAGCATTCAATGGTTTCAAGATTTCTACAAACCCTATGATGAACTTCCTGACAAAGTTGACCTTCCCAAAAAATGATTTTATTTATTTCTTACCTTGTGGAGGCCGAATATTTAAGATGGATTTAATGTTTTCTAGATCAATTGATATACCACTCTTTGAAATTAAATTCCTTAATATTTTTCCTTCAATTACCTCAAAAATGCATTTCTTTAGGTTTAGTAAAATTTCAAATTCTCTACACTTCTGGAACACTTTGTCCAAATCGGAGACATGGCCCCCTCTCTTCTTTGAAAACATAGTGAGGTCATCCATGTAAATAGTGATGCATTTTCCAATGAGGTCCTTGAAATCTATGTCCATAGCATTTTGAATCATTTCACCTATTTTGATTAAACCAAATCACATCCTTTTGTATTCAAATGTACCCCACTTTCATCTAATGTATTTCTTTGTACTACATTATTACTTGGTTATAGCCTAAATAACCATCAATAAAAGACATCATTTTTGAACCATTGACAATTTTCAGCACTTCATCTAGTGATAGAATCAAATAGTTTTCCTTCTCAAAATCTTGGTTCAATTTTCTAAAATCCACACATAGCCTGATTTCTCTAATTTTATTTTTGACTATAACCAGATTGGCCACCCATTTGGAATTTCAGACAAGGGAGATGATGTGCATAGACAAAATATTTTGTACCTCCTTGAATTTTTTTTTTTCTAGTAGTACATTGATCGAATGTTGCCTCTGCCTAAATGGCCCCACATCTAACTTGAGGGGAATGCTATGAGTGATGATTCAAGTATCATACATCTTGAGGTCCTTATATCCCCAAGCTATCCTATCATGGTAACTATGTAATACATCAATTATTCCTTTCTTTTATTCTAGGGTGTAGAACTTTCCAATAAAAACATTCTTAACATCTTTCACGATACCCAAATTATGAGCATCACACTGGTTATCTATGGGGTCCTTCTTAGTTTTTTGGTATTGATCCCTTATGTAATCAAGGTTCAATATTATTTCTAACTTGACCATACTCCTAGGTATTTTTTTGGTTTTCAAATTGATAACCCCTCCTATATCAATATATGCCTCTTTAGGCTCTACTTCATCTATGATTTGAGAGGCAAACAAGTTGGAACTGGAGATAAAGTCAAGGATATTCTTATCATCTTCAAAAACCTAGAAGTTGGTTACATTATCAGGCACTGATAGGGTAGAGGTGAGTTCTACTATGAATTTATTTAATTTGGTCAATGAAAAAGGTTGTAGGGTGTTGGTTGCTTGGGCTAACACATCAGTGATTTGGTTTTTACCTCACAGAACTAGTTGGATATTGAATGCATCAAACCCCTCTATGAGATCCCATACTCTATGCCTATAGTTAGCTAATCTTCGATCATGGAATGAATACAATTTCCTAACTTGCTTGACAACTAGTTCAAATTATCGAAATAATTGTAAGATCTTAACTTTCTTTCTTAATTCCATAAGTAGTCCATGAACTAATGCCTCATACTTAGCTACATTATTGGTGCAATAAAATTTTAATCTATGTGGAAAAAAGTAGTTCTTACTTGAGGGAATGATTAGTTTGAAACCTGATCCTGCTCCCTACTTAGACCTCAATCCATCAAAGTGCAACGTGCAAAACTTATAAGGATACTCCCCTTTAGAGATGATAGAGCACAACTCATTCTTTGGTATCATTTCCATACCTCTACATTCAAACTATGTAGAATGAAATGGATTTGATCTTTCTTCCCCTTTAGGACTTCTCTCAGAGTGACATACCTCTTAACATGATCTACTAATATTTAGCATAGTCGGCACTAAACTTAGAATGGGTTATGTCATGGATTTTATACTAACTTGGAAATAAGAGTTTCTTGAAATCCATTATAGCTCCTAGATCAAGTTGATCTTGCACACATTTCTGCATGAATTCTTGAAAACCATCAAACAAACCAAGATGGACATCCTCTTTAAATTATTTATTATCAAACTCAACCAACATTTTGTACTATTGGGAAGAGTAGTAAAATTCATGGGGGAACAACATAGCATAACGACCTGTTCTTCACCCTCACATGTGACTAAGAAATAATTCCCCAATTATATTTTTACAAACAACACTTCATTTGTATTGTTATATTTAGTGATTATAATTTTCATCCTAGGCTCACATTCAGTACAAATTTGATTAGGCAATCCCTTTCAAGGAAACCATAGATGTGAATAATCAGTCACAACATAACCATATAGAGCTTAGGTAAAGTCTCTTCCTAATATGATGCCATAGATGTTAGAGATGTTTGCAACTTGAATATTGATGACCTATTGCACTCTTGGGTCCAATGCAATATGCATAGGGATCATGTTTAGCTCCCCTACTATATTTACCTTGGTCTTGTCTAGTTGATTCAACTTCATTTTGTATGTGGTAGGGGTTATGTGGATGGAGGCAATAATGTATGTCATATTCCTCAAGATCTTTTCCACATGTGCAATGGTCTCCTCAGCTCTCCAAAATTGAATTTTGCTAGTGAAAATGATAGGTGGGGCTCCATATTTATAAAATATTGGGTCATAAATGTAGGGATTTAATTTCCAGCTTTGAATTTCATGTGATTGGTAGGAGAGTGTAAACTCAATGGGTGAAAATCACTAGGTTGAAGGGGTATGTGGAGGATCAACATGGAAAAATAGGCCCTTAAGTGGCGATGAAAATTCAAAAAATCAGAGTTAGGAAACTTGACGTAAAAATTTGAATAAGCTATCTATATTATTTCAAAATATGCAAGAATAGAATCTATAGAAAATTGAATGTAGTTTCTAAACTACTAGGTTTTTTTTTTTAAAATCTATTTGTCAAAAATTTGAAATTTCAATGTAGTAGTACTTAAATTCTAGGGAAAAAATAAGTAGGCATCAATCTGACAACCCTAACCATAATAAAATTATAATATATTTTTATAATATTTTAGATATAATTAGAGGAACCATGTCCCAATGTGATGCATATATTTTTGTAATTTTTTTCCATGTAAATAGTTAATTATGATTTTTTTAAAAACTTCTAAAACATATAAAAATTGGTATGTCTGACCACTTTAACTTGGTAAAAAATTCATGAAATTCCTTTTTTTTTAATCCTATAGTATGTGAAGCATAGAAAGTGATGCATATTTCGGATTCAAAAAATGTGATACCATTGGAAAGCTATTGATGTTTTTCAATTTCCCTATCAAGCAGGACTTTAGTTGTAATTCAAATAGAAAATGAATAATAATTATTTATTAAATTCAAACTAAAGCATAACTTGTATTAGTGGAAATCTAAGTATCTCCTTTAAAAATTCTTTTCGTTTCATCAATTTCGGGTAAAAAAAAGTTGTCAGTCACATGAGCAAAATCCTGCACATACCCAAAGGCTGTATAAGATCAATATGCAAAATTTAGAAGGGGAAACTCTATTATAGAAATACAAAATTTCAAAGCACTATTTGAAAAGTTTGCTATGAGAAGACGTAGCAGGAATGTCATTGAACAACAATGGAGTAGAAACATAATTCCATAGGAGTAAATACACAATGGGGGACCCGTAGGCGATGGAGGATGGCATGACTTCTAAGAAATGGAAACTCATAAATGAATTCCTACAAAATCTTGAAACTCCCCAAGACTTGGGTGAATGACTTATTCAAGATAGATTTTGGAAAATTTTAAGGCACATGACCAACCTAAGATAAAAAGTAGGGGCATAAAAACTAAGGCAAATGCGACCCGACTCGGCAGAAGTGAAAATAAAAGAGCGGGTCCCCGGTCTGAATGAGGCATGTGTGTAGGAGGCACAACACTATGTTCAATGTCTCTCCCTCCCCTTAAAAGAATAATAATCATGATGCTCAAAATATTTTTTCTCCTATTACTCTTAATGTTATGGTTCTAGACAGGGTATTGTCTTCTCCTCCACCTTGTTCTTCTAATGATTTTTATCCTTTAGTTCGTCTCTGTGACAGGGCTTCTCTCCCATATTGTCTTAAGGAATTGGTTTTTATTTGTGACTCTTCTTAGATAGTTATACAATGCAAGAGGAAATTTTCCCCTAGGATGGACTCCATTTTTCTTTTCAATCCCTTGGAGGCATAGTTGTTGGATTCAATCTTTATTTTTTGCTTGTTCTTGTACTGTCAAGAAAATGATCCTTCACCTTTTTTGTGCCCTCTTAGCTCCTTCTTGTGGATTTTGGACTTAATGTCACCTTGATCTAGTGTTGTGAGGTGTTTTACACATCCACATTAAGTCTTGGGCCCGTTTTAAGCTAATTCACTTAAATTTTCCTTAATTTAATGTTGTAAAATGTATTTATTTTCATCTTCACATTAAATTTGGGAGGTGTGTTGTCAAAAAGTGTAGACCTTCATAATTTTTCACTCATTTTGGCCTTTTCCATTGGATTTTGGCCTTTTTTAACCTTGATTCAATCTTGTAAGCTTGCAATTCAAGAATAATATAATAGTGCTTTACTAACGTGTTGGGAAGTGTTGTAACACATTTCCTCACTTTTATAAGACACTTTCAACATAATTCACCTAAACAACACCTTGTTACACCTTTCTAAGACTTATGAAAAAGTGTTGTAATGCATTTTCACACTTATCTAGGCTTATCACCCCTAAAGTAACCCTTTCTCTATCCTAATTTTTCCCCTTAATTTAATTTTAGTCCTGACTTAAGTGTGTTTCAGGAGGAAAAGATAATTAACTTCATTAAAAATTAATTAATTCTTGACCACCACTTGAAATTTCTCATGTAGACTAGGTCACCACTTTGGGCAACCTAGTCCCTTTAGGCATAGATTTCAAATTTTAAGCAAAATCTAATAAAAATCTTGGCTCCTAAACCCTAGTGTCGGCTTATCATGTTGCATTTCAAGAAAATTAGGGTTTTCATCCTCATTTTAACCTCTCATAAGATCACTTTTCACCTTCACTCAATCTTCACAAATACTCTAGCACTCCTATCTTCCAAAGTAAGAAATCAAGTACAAGGGTTTTAAAAGCAACCTCCATTGGATCTGCTCTTGCATGTTGTAAACTATCAACAAAAAATGTTTGGTCAGAATTTCCATTAAGTTTATCATTCAATATTAATTTCCTTTGGCTTTATCTCATTTGGGTTTAGTTACCATCAAAGGGGTTTGACTTAGGCAAACCCCTATTTCCTAACCCCAACATTCTCTTGGTCTTTGCATGTGTTTGCATGTTTTGTACTCAAATTTGGTGAGTTACAAAGTGTTGGAGAAATTACAAACATTCCACTCAAGTCACATCAAAACATCAAATCCTAAATGAGGCAAAAGGATAAGTTGTGGGTCATTTTCAGGAGTTTCAGACACAAATTGTTGTAGAAAAGGGAAACATCAACTGGGAACCACAAAATCATGACCTGATTTCTCAGAAAGCACCAAGAGGACTAGGTCACCACTATTGGTGACTATGTCTTTATACTAAGCTTGAAAAAGGGTTTTTGCATTTTTGGGTACCCTTTTCCCCAAAACCTATTCCGACAAAATTTCCCAATAGGAGGACTAGGTTGCCCAACTTGGCCGAAGTGTCCTGCTATTTTAAAGAATTTTCTAGAAGATTCTAGGACCATTCATTTGAAACATCACATTTCTAGGTGCACACCCTCTATCCTTCTCTATTAGTTTTCAAATTACTTACATTTAGGTCATTTTAGAGTATTTTGCATTAGTTTATTTTCACTTTGATTACATTGCATACATTTAGATTAGTATCATTTTACTTTCAATTTTTAGCCACACAACACACACACACACATCACAACCTTCATCATCTCAATCCATTACTTTGAATGCAATCAACAAAAGGCATATCACTAGGTGAAAGAGTGTCATTCCTACACTAAGTGCTCCTAGGTGAAAAACCTTAGGAGCCTATTTGGGGAATCCTCTTTCCCTCTTTCTATACGTTTTTGGTGGTTCATATTGGTGAGCCTTACAATAGACCATTTTCTAGCTTTCTGATTTTTGCATTTCATCTTAGAGATATCTTGCATTGCATTGAAAATTTTAAATTGTTTGCATACTAGGGTGAGTGGAAATGTGCATTTGGTGAAAATTCATGATAGAATTGCACATTGCATTGCATTTTTAGCAAGAAAATACAAAAAGAAATTGCATCTCCAATTTCTATTGTATCTAAATATCAAAAAAATAGCTAAAAAATTAGGAATGTTTCAAAAACAATACTACCAAGACTAATTCACCACACTAGGCAACCTAGTCCTTTGACAACGTTTTCTATCAAATTCCAAGAAATTTTTCAATAATTTTTTGTATTCTAGATCCCTATTTTTACCTTTTAATGTTTGGTTCCAGAATCTTAGTTACAAGAACTTTTATCATTTTTTCTTGCATTGCCTTAGCCTAAACCCCATCCTTAGGGAACCATGTCTGAGCATTTACTGCTCCTTTGTTGATACAATTGTGAGATGAATTTCTAGGACCATGACATCTAACAACAACACTGTTGTTGTAGATCTTGGCATCCCTCTAACTTCAACTCCCAGTATTGGTGATGGTACACTAGGCTTAGAGACCATCCTTAGTAATTCCTTACACCTAGGAGACACAATCAATGATAAAAATGAACTCCCACATGATAAGGTCTTCCATATTCATGTTGATCTAGCTTATTATCAACATGAAATAATCCTTGAACATATATCTGGTACTGCCATACCTGCCATAGAGCACCTTCATGATCTCCTTTAATGTGATGATGGCCTACATTTCATGAAGAAGATAGAGGAAATCTATGAAAAGCATGTACCTAAGGCATCTCCTTCACCCACTTCTATGTTTGGCCCCCGCAACCATTGCTTCTATTCCCACTTACACACCTAGTGTGACAACCACTATGCATTAGGTTAGTAATGTGGTACCTCCCCTCAACATCCCTACTAGCATCTCTAGTTCTCTTATGGTGTCCCACCCTTCCACCTCTTCCATTTTCCCTACCCTTACTATCCCTACCACTTCCCCTCCCACCACCTTCACCCCTTCACCTCTCTCCCTTCCACCTCATATCACCTACATCAACCCTCTTATTACACAAATTTTTCACACTGTACTCTCCATGCAAGAATAAATATCCACCATCAACCAAAGCCAATATGGCCCCCCTACTCATTACATTGGTAATAATTTAGTATCCCTTTAAATCCTATGCACTCCCTTCCAACAAGGAATAAAGATCCCTAGATTGGAGAAGTATGGAGGGAAGGGTGACCCTTATAACCATGTCAATGCCTATACTGTTGAGAAATTATGTCTCAACTTCTAGCTTGAAGTCCTCATTTTCATGCCTTGGTGATTTTTGTGTTGTTTGCAAAGTTTTGGTGGAGGCAGAACCAGGATGGAACTTGGCATTGTTCTGTTTGCCTAAGTTCTGGGTCTCTGGCGGAGGTGGAATTAGGATGGAACTTGGCATTGTTTTTTTTTCCTAAGTTTCGGGTTTTTGTTGTCGTTCTGACTTCGCTTCCTACCATCTGTTTCTTCTCACTTCGTTTCACAGGTTCTAGCGGAGGCAAAACCAGTTTTGGAAGTTGGCAATGTCCGTTCGCCAGATTCTTGTTTCTGTTTTTGTTCCAACTTTGATCCCGACTCCTACTTTTTTGATCTTGTTCCTATGGATGTTTGGATTCTCCTCGGGGTGTTTTCCTCCACCTTGTCCTGGTTCTAGATTGTTGTTTCTTGCAGTTGGCGAAGGCGAAACTGGAACCGGATTGGTTCCTGATCTTGGACTTTTGGTAAAGTCCTATTTTTGACTCCTGTGCTGACTCCAGCTCCGGTAGTGTTAGAAATGACTTGAAGTCTTGGTCGCGCCCGATGTCTGTTTCACCATTTTGGTTGCTCTGTCAGCTACGATTGCTGATGGGTACTGCACGTGTGGCACCTAGTTGAATAGTGATTGGACAAATACCAAGATAGTTATTGTGGCAGTTGCATTTGTCAACGAAGGGTGGCAAGCTCAACCGTTTTGAGTAATGACATCGAATGCAAAGTCGGCTCATTGTAGGAAATCTGTCAGATCCGACCAGTTGCGTGATTTGAGGATGGAATTCATTTCTCTTCTGAGTCAGTTGCATATGGATGAATATGTGTTATTTTCTCATAAGTCTGACAAGTCAAGAGTTGAGTCGTAAGTTGCAGAGCAAGTTTGAAGTTGCGAGCTAAAGAATAGAAGGACGTGAGTTCTTGAGGAGGGTTTTGAATTGCATGTTGTAAAAACATTATAACAGTGAATCTGAAACTCTCTGGGTGATTGTGAGTTGAACAAAGAAGTATGGATATTGTATGTAATCGATTCATTACTGTAATACAATAGATTTTGACTTTGTGTGGTGGGTTTTTTACCTGAAAGGGTTTTCCCACGTAAATACTGTGTCATCTTTGTTTGCTTATCTTTCTGGTTTCTCATTGCCATGGTTGTATGCATCTCTATAAGTTTTAGAAACTATTAGTTTTTCATTTTTGCTTCTCTCCCCTATTGTAAAGGTGTTAAGGGGAATGTATTCTACACTGTTGGGTCAGTAGATCTGCATTTTTTTCCCTTCAAAGTGGTATCAGAGCTTGGCCAGTTCATGTTATCCTTATTAGGGAAAATTAGATTTTTGCACTAATATTGTTTCAGTGGGAGTCTTGCATTATTAAACTTGTTTCTGTTGTGAGATGGTGAGTACATCTGGTAGGATAGATATTGAGAAATTTAATGGCAGCAACTTTGAGTTATGGAAACTCAAGATAGAAGACTTGCTTGTGGATAGAGACCTCTGGATTGCAGTGTCTGGAACTAAGCCACAAACTATGACCCAAGAAGCTTGGGATCTTGCTGATAGAAAAACAAGAGGATTGATAAGACTGAGTCTAGCTGATTTTGTGCTCCTGAATGTTCATGAGGAAACGTCTGCAACTTCTTTGTGGAAGAAACTTGGTGATATTTATCAAGGAAAGTCCCTGGTAAATAAGTTGTTCCTGAGAAAGAAGTTGTACTCCTTGAAGATGGACAAAGGTGCATCTATTGTAGACCATTTGAACTCATTTAATATGAGCATTACTCGGCTGGCATCTATAGGTGTAAAGATTAAGGAGGAGGATTGTTGCATGCTCTTGTTGTGTTCATTACCTGATAGTTGGGATCATCTTGTGATGGCTCTTGGAAGCACAACCACTGCTTTCAAGACTGATGATGTGGGTGCTTCACTTTTATCTGAAGAAATGTGAAGGAAATCTTCTAATATGGCCAAAGATGCTCTTTCTATTCGAGGTAGAACAAAGGAGAAAGGCAAGAAGAAAGACAACAAGTTAAAATCCAAGTCTAAAGGGAGATCAAAGTCTCCTGGTAAAATGTTCAAGGTAAAGTGCTGGAACTATGGGCAACCTGGTCATATCAGGAAGGACTGTAAAGATAAGAAGAAGAAGAAGAAGAATGCTTCTAACAACGAATCTTCTCAAAGTGATGCAAATACCTTCATTGCAGCAACCTTGACAACTTAGGCATTAGATGATGTTTGGTTAGTTGATTCAGGTGCCTCTTTTCACATGTCATCCAATAGGGATTGGTTCTCAAAGTATGAGAAGTATGATGGTGGAAAGGTATACTTGGCAAATGATTCAATGCTAGAGATTGTTGGTAAAGGAAGGGTCAGAATTCAGTTTCCTGATGGGAGAGTCAAAGGAATTGGTGGTGTTCTTCACATCCCAGGTTTGGCTCAAAATCTTCTTTCTGTTAGTAAGTTAAATGATGCTGGTGTAGAAGTTTCTTTTTCTAGTAATGGATGTAAAATGGCTAGAGGTACAATGGTGTTAGCTAAGGGTGTTCGTACTGGCACTCTATACAAGCTAGATGCACAACCTATTCTTTGTAACAGTGCCTCTGTAAAGTCATGTAATTCTGCACCTATAGAGAAAGATGAAGACTCTTCACTATCTGGAAATGCTTTGGAGGTAAAACTCCCAGTAGAGAAGACTATGTTATGGCATCATAGACTTGGTCACATAGGTGAGAAACGTTTAAAAACCTTGAAGAACAAAAACCTTGTAGAAGGGCTTAATGATTGTAACCTTGAGTTTGATTTCTATGAACATTGTATCTATGGAAAGCAACACTATGTTTCTTTCTCCTCCAGTCCTCACAAATCTTCTGGTATATTGGATTATGTTCATTCTGATGTTTTTGGTCTAGTTAATGTTCCTTCGTTATCAAAGTCTAGATATTATGTTTCTTTTATTGATGACTATTCGAGAAGGGAATTTGTATACTTTCTTAAAAGTAAATCAGAAGTGTTCAGTCGGTTTAAAGAGTTCAAATCTTTGGTAGAAAATCAGACTAGAAGGAAAATAAAGTGTTTAAGGACAGACAATGGAGGTGAGTTTTGTTTTGCAGATTTTGAAAGCTACTGCATTGATCATGGAATTAAAAGGCATAAGACAACCCCCTACACTCCATAGCAAAATGGAGTTGCTGAGAGGTTGAACAGGACGTTGATGGAAAAGGCAAGGAGTATGCTAAGTGGTGCTAGTCTAGAGTAGAAGTTCTGGGCTAAGGTTGTTGCTACAGCATGTTATTTGATTAATAGATCTCCTTGTTCAGCGCTTGTTGATAAGACACCTTTGGAAGCATGGTTAGGTAAGAAACCCTCATTAAGGCATGTTTGGGTATTTGGCTGTGAGGCATATGTTCATGTGCCAAATGAAAAGGTATCAAAGTTGGATAACAAGGCTGTGAAATGTATTCTCATTGGCTATGGAGTTGGTGTGAAAGGATACAAGCTTTGGAACCCTGTTACTGAGAAGGTTTTGTATAGCAGAAGCATGATATTTCGTGAGCTGAAACCTCTAGTAAGTGATCAACAACTTGAGACAAATCAAAGTGACAAGAAGAAGGATGCAGTTGAGATTCCCCAAACTCTAGAAAGGGAAGAGTTGCATGGTGTACCTGAGATTGAGGAGAGCTCAAGCAGCTCTAGAAGTTCTGATGATGAACAACCTCAGCCTCTAAGGAGATCTACATGAGAAAGAAGGCAAGCAGAAAGGTATGGTTTCTCTATGTTCGATTCAAATTATGCTTGTGCCTTAATTACCAGCACTGATGAGCCTAGGACTGTGAAAGAAGCAATCAGCATGGCTAATTCAAAGTCTTGGCTGGAAGCCATGAATGAGGAGATGGATTACTTGAAAAAGAATGATGCCTGGAAGTTGGTACCACTGCCTAAAGGGAAAAATCCTGTTGGCTGCAAGTGGATATTCAAAAGGAAGATAGGCCTTGATGGCAGTGTGAAGAAGTATAAGGCATGACTGGTTGCAAAGGGTTTTTCCCAAGTTGAGGGAATTGATTATGGAGAGATCTTTTCCCCTGTAGCAAAGCTAACATCCATCAGATTTTTGTTGTCATTGGCAGCTGTGTATGACTATGAAATTGAGCAGATGGATGTGAAGACAACATTTCTCCATGGTGAGCTGGAAGAAGAAATCTACATGTCCTAGCCTGAGCATTTTGTTGAAAGAGGTAAACAAAATCTGGTTTGCAAGTTAAATAAATCTCTCTATGGTCTAAAGAAATCTCTTAGAATGTGGTACCAAAAATTTGTGACATTTGTGTTGTCAATTGGGTTTTTTAGATCAAAATCTGATCATTGCATTTATTATAAATGTGAGAATGATCATGTGCTTGTTATTACTCTGTATGTGGATGACATGTTATTCATTGGTAATAGCAAGGCAATGATTTCTGATCTTAAAACTCAGTTGTCTGCTAAGTTCAACATGAAAGATCTTGGAGCGGCAAGGTACATTCTTGGGATGGAGATAACTAGGGATAGAACAAGTAGAAAGCTTTGGCTCAGTCAAAGTAAGTATGTGAAAACCATTCTAGAGAGGTTCAACATGACTGATTGCAAGTAGCTAGTTGTTCCAATCATGCAAGGAATGAAACTATCTACTGAAGACTGTCCAAAGTCTACTACTGAGATGGAGGACATGACCAATGTGCCTTATACAAGTGTTGTAGGCAGTTTAATGTATGCTATGGTCTGCATAAGACTAGAAATTTCCCAAGCAGTGGGAGTTCTAAGCCGGTTCATGGTGAATCCAGGGATATCACATTGGGATGCTATAAAGAGAGTGTTAAGGTATCTGAAGGGTACTTCAAATTATGCTTTGTACTACCATGGCAATATGGTTGCATCATAAAGGGCTCTTTGCATTCAGGGATATGTTGACTCTGATTGGGCAGGGGACATTGATAATAGAAGATCCACCAGTGGATACACTTTCATGCTTAATGGTGGAGCAATTAGTTGGATGAGCAAGCAACAAGCTGTAGTTGCTTTATCCACGATAGAGGTGGAGTACATGGCCGCAACTCATGCTTGCAAGGAGGTAGTGTGGCTAAGGTGTTTGTGTTCAGACATTGGATTTAATGCTGAGTAGATTTCAATCTGCTATGACAGTCAAAGTGCCATTTGTTTGGCAAAGAATCCAACCTTTAATGCTAGGACCAAGCACATAGATGTGCAATATCATTTCATAAGGGATATGGTTGAAGATGGCAAGGTCAGTATGGATAAGGTTGACACCTTGAAGAATGTTGCAGATGCCTTAACAAAGCTGGTTAGAATAGACAAGTTTAAATGGTGCACAGAATCCATGGGCCTTGGGGCCTATGATAGACAATAAGGTTTGATGTTTTGAGGAAGGTGGAAGTGTTCACCAAGTGGGAGATTGTTGAGAAATTATGTCTCAACTTTCAGCTTGAAGTCCTCATTTTCATGCCTTGGTGATTTTTGTGTTGTTTGCAAAGTTCTAGCGAAGGCGGAGCTAGGATGGAATTGGCATTGTTCTATTTGCCTAAGTTTCGGGTCTCTAGCGGAGGTGAAATCGGGATGGAACTTGGCATTGTTTTGTTTGCCTAAGTTCTGGGTTTCTGTTCTCATTCCAACTCTGCTTCCTACCATCTATTTCTCCTCGCTTCGTTTCACAAGTTCTGGTGGAGGCAGAACCAGTTTTGGAAGTTGGCAATGTCCGTTTGCCAAATTCCTGTTTCTATTTCTATTCTAACTTCGATCCCGACTCCTGATTTTTCGATGTTGTTCCTCTAGATGTTTGGATTCTCCTTGGGGTGTTTTCCTCTGCCTTGTCTTGGTTTTGGAATGTTGTTTCTTGTAGTTGGCGGAGGTGGAACCGGAACCGGATTGGTTCTTGATCTTGGACTTTTGGTAAAGTCCTATTTTTGACTCCTAATCTGACTCTGGCTCTGACAGTGTTACAAATGACTTGAAGTCTTGGTCACGCCCGATGTCTATTTGACCATTTTGGTTGCTCTGTCAGCTACGATTTTTGATGGGTCTTGGATGTGTGGCACCTGGTTGAATAGTAATTGGACGGATACCAAGATAGTTATTGTGGCAGTTGCATTTGTCAATGAAGGGTGGCAAGCTCAACTATTTTGAGTAATGGCTTTGAATACAAAGTTGGCTCGTTGCAAGAAATTTGTCAGATCCGACCAGTTGCATGATTTGAGGATGGACTTAATTGCTCTTTTGAGTCAGTTACATATGGATGAGGTATGTGTTATTTTCTCATAAGTTTGACAAGTCAAGAGTTGAGTCGTAAGTTGCAGAGCAAGTTTGAAGTTGTGAGCTGAAGAATAGAAGGACGTGAGTTCTTGAGGAGGGTTTTGAACTGTATGTTGTAAAAACATTGTAACAATGAATCTAAAACTCTCTGGGTGATTGTGAGCTGAACAAAGAAGTCTGGATATTGTATGTAATCGATTCATTACTATAATACAATAGATTTGACTTTGTGTGGTGGGTTTTTTACCTGAAAGGGTTTTCCCACATAAATACTGTGTCATCTTTGTTTGCTTATCTTTTTGGTTTCTCATTTCCATGGTTGTATGCATCTCTATAAGTTTTAGAAACTGTTAGTTTTTCATTTTTGCTTGTCTCCCCTATTGTAAAGGTGTTAAGGGAATGTATTTCACACTGTTGGGTCAGTAGATCTGCATTTTTTTCCCTTCATATACCACCCTATGTAGTGAATTTTCTCTAGATGACAAGTTTCTTGCTAAGCTATTCCCAAGGACTCTCAAAGATTTTACCTTGGATGGGCTCTCTTCCCTACTTAATAATTCCATTAGTTTTTTCAATGAGTTAGTGGATACTTTCATTAATCACTTCCAAGTTTATATGTCCCCAAAGAAAAATTTAGCGAACCTCATGCGATGCAAACAAGATAATAGAGAGAAGATAAATGATTTCATCTCTCATTATCAAGCTCTTTATTCCTTGATTAATGTTAAGATAGCATATACCCATCTACAAAATATTTTCACCAAAACCCTTGTGACACCCCTCCAAGATAAAATTACTCTCATGAAATTCCCTTATTTTATATTCCCGTGTCAAGCACTTTGTGACTACCATAACTATACTAGCAGTTGTGACTCACAGTCCACTCCTAGTTGAGTTGAGAAGTCTAAATCTTCTTCCCAATCCAACCCCCAACCGTTTCGTAAACCAAACAAAGGGTTTCTCCAATTTAACCCTTAATCCCAAAACCCTCCACCTGTTAATAACCAAGTGGCCCTTGTTAGGTCTATAGTGCCCTTTAATTATGGAGACCCTAAGCGTACCTTCACACCCTTTCCCAAAACCCTTCATAACACCATGACCCAACTAATTCAACAACAAATGATCTCCTTACCTCTCGTGCATACACTTGATCCCAATAAACCATTTCGTCCTTCTTATAATTCCACTACTTATTGTTACTTTCATCATCAAAATGGATATGACACTAAACAATGCAAGCGTTTAAAGCACCTGGTGCAAGACCTAATTGATTCAAGCCATCTATCTGTTGTTGGCATTAATGATAAAAGAAATAAATATGTGGCACCCCCTAACCAAAACTTGCAAATATTCACCAACCCCATGCCCAAACATAATGTGTTTTTTTTCAAACCAAGAGAAACTTCACCAGTTGATGTCATGAATGTGGATTCATAAGATTTACATTATATTTATCCTACCCCAGTAACCCATGTCACACCTATTAATGAAATGGTAGGTGAAATAGACGTTATCCATCATAAGGGCCCAACAAAAGGACCTCTTGAGATCACCTTTTCTGCACAAGATATACTACAAAATCTTCCTAATGGCCCTCTCTACATAGCTAGTTGAATTTAAGATAATCCCACTAATGGGATACTCATAGATCCTGTATGTGGTGATAATGTACTAATCAAAGAATTTTGAGTATTACATAATATTGATCAATATTTCTATAATCGACCTACTACTTGGGTCAAAAAACATAATGGTTTTGCATACTCAACAATTGGATTGATTTCCCTCTCGTTACAAGTAGGTCTGAAAATATTAGACATTACCTTTTCCATTATCCCTCAAGTAGACCAATTTTGTTTATGCCTTGGCCACCCATGGCTTCATTCTATGAAAGTGGTCTCGTCTGTCATCCACAAGTGCATTAAGTTTCCTATTAACAATGACATATTCATTGTCCACCATAATGGTTTTAATCTGTTATCCTCTAAGGATAATTTTTCCCTGGATGTCTTTTGGCCTGAGCCTATGGATCACATCACCCTTAGATGGGACTTCTTCATTTCCTATCAAAATTTCAAAGCCAAGAACATCTCTGAACTCTCTATGCAACATACCTCATTCTACCTTATACTCACCCATCCTTGATGAAGCCATGTTGCCACCCAACTCTGATAAGCCTAGTCAACCCACTCTACAAACCTCCTCCACATCATCCAAGAGGCCTAGGGATCATTATAGTAATTTTTTCCTCCCTCCCTACACTAAATAAGTATATAAAGCCAAGGATAAAATGGATGATTCACCCATAGTTCCTCCTATCCCTCCTCTTTGAGATGATCCACAACCTACAGTGGATTTTCCTACCCCTTCACCCATACACCTTGATAGAAAATAAAAAATTAATAAAGAGGATAGACAACACAGGAATCATCTTCATGCTCTCACTCCCCAATCTCGTGAGGAAGAAAAAAATGTAGATCCCAATCCACCTGTGCCCGAGGCGATGCCTACTAATCCTCCTCCTCCACCCCCACAACCTAATTCTATACCTCCCACACCACCCATTTTATAGGCCACCACTCATATTTTCATATGACCCACCATTTTCATTAACTTAGATGATGATGATGATGATGAGAATACTCGCATCAATCAAGAGGTACACCAAACCTTGAATTCACTATTCTCCTCTTCCATGAGCATTCACGAATATTCTCCTAGGACAAGTGTTGATATTGATGCTAGTTTAAAAAATTTATTTGTTCCTCTGACTAGTTATCCTCCTAAGTTTTATACTGAGCAAGATTGGGAGTCAGATGACTTGCTCGTAGATTAATGCACATGTGCCTTACTAGTCCTTCCTTTTCTTTTTCTATTTTTCATTTGTGTATCATGTATTCCTAGTATTGTATGATGTTCTCTTACTCTTTGTGACATTTTTCTATATGTGTCTCCCCTCTTCTATGTGTCATGCATGCCTTTTCACTTTTCACTTTTCCTTTTTCTTCCATTTGATTTTCATTTGGGGATGATGCAAGGCATTGAGATTGCAATGTCTCCTTCATGTTGACCCAAATTATGCTCTTTTCCTTTCTTTTTCTTTTACATTTTGTTTTGGGATGATGCAAGGGATTGAGACCACAATGTCTCCTTCATGTTGACCCAATGACACTCTTTTCCTTTATTTTTATTTTTCCTTTCATTTGAGGATGATGCAAGGCATTAAGACTACAATGCATCCTTCATTTTGACTCAAAATACAAGGATCTTTTTCATTTGTCTTTTTTCTTTCACTTTTTCTTTTTATTATCCTTTAGGGGATGATGCAAAGTGTCAAAACATCCTATGTCTCTTCCATGTTGACCCAAATCGACTCTTTCTTTTCATTTTATTTTTATCTCTCTGTGTCTTCTTCTAGTTCTATGTATTTGGGGGAATGGTGATAGTTTCATTCTCTCTAAACAAACATTGAAGCAACAAACATATTGATCCCAAATCCATATATCACTTATGTGTTTGATGTTTTTTTTTTTGGGGGCAACCCCCTTTTGCTTTGGTTTCTTCCTTTTTCGCATGACACAACCTTTCTTGAATACCTCTCACTTGACGTTGGGCTTTTCATCTAAGGCTCTCATGTCCTTTTTTCATTTTTCTTTTCTCTACTTTAAATAAATTTCTTACAATATGGCATGTAGAAATTCCTTTAAATTGGGGGCATACATTGGCATTATTTTATTTTTCTTTCATTTACATTTTATTTTTCTTTGTCTATGCTTCCTAGTGCAGCCTTGTCACTTCACATAATGTGTTTCTCACTTTGTGGATGACATTCGGTGTAATGTCCTTGACAGATGTGATTTATCTTAGCATATTAAATTCCTCTTAGTGTCTTGATGCAACACACTGCATCCCCTAAGTTTTGAATCTTCTATCCTTTGATAGGTCCTCTTAGAGACATTAGATGAAATTTTCCCTAAGTCAAAGACATCATATGAACTAAACAAGACTCCTTAGAACACCTTTTTTTTTGCATTTGCATTTTGTACCTTTTCCTGCATACATGGACACCTTCAATAACATAACTTGAATGCCTATGGTACCATCTTGCACTTGTTCATGGGTTATAAGAATCCCAGGATTTTCTTGACTCATGAACCACACCCCTATCTTTTGTGGTGCCTTATCAAAGTTATCAGGAGGTATAACTTTAGTATGATTGAGCAGGAAGCCCAACTAGCGGCACGACTTTCCCCATAGCCACCTTTTTGTGTGTGAGTGCATACCAACCATGTGTATGTATATCACCACCTTTTTGCATTCTCACCTAGCAGATAACTGAAAGTCTCATCAGCCCAAAGTGAGTACATCCTTTTCTTTAGAAAAATAATCTAGATTTGATCCACAACTAGTTGGACAAATGATCAAAGCTTGATCTAAATTTTTTCCACCATCTCACATCACTCCTTGTGTGATAAATTATACTTATATTTAGTTTCCCATGGGATCTTGATCCTAGGGGCTTGATCATCCCTCTTGATTATGAGTCATCTCATCTTACTAGCATGAGTACATTAGATCTCACTCGATATGCATGATTTAGCTACTTTAGTGTGAGTTTGAAGTAAGTTCATACTCTCACTCAAGTTGGGGCTAAATGTGTCACCAAAAAGTGTAGACCATGGCACTTTCTAACTCATTTTGGCTTTTCTCATTGGATTTTGGCCTTGTTTTACCTTGATTCAATCTTGTAAGCTTGCAATTCAACAATAATCTAGCAATGTTTTACTAAGGTGTTGTGAAGTGTTGTAACACATTTCCTCACTTTTCTAATACCCTTTCAACATAATTGACCTAAAAAACACCTTGTTACACATTTCTAAGCCTTATGAAAAAGTGTTGTAAAGTCTTGTAATGCATTTTCACACTTATCTAGGCTTATCACCCCTAAATTAACCCTTTATCTATGCTAATTTGTCCCCTTTATGTACTTTTAGTCCCAAATTAAGTTTTTTTCAAGAGACAAAGCTGATTAACTTCATTAAACATTAATTAATTACTAACCACCACTTGAAATTTCCCAAGTGGACTAGGTCACCACTTTGGGCGACCTAGTCCCTTTAGTCATAAATTTCAAACTTTAAGAAAATTCTAATGGGAATCATTCCTCCTAAACCCTAGTGTCGGCCTATCATGTTGCATTTCAGGAAAATTAGGGTTTTCATCCTCATTTTGACCTCTACTAAGATTATTTTTCACCTTCACTTAATCTTCACAAGTACCCTAGCACTCCTATCTTCCAAAGAAAGCAATCAAGTACAAGGGTTTTAAAAGAAACCTCCATTGGAGCTGCTCTTGCATGTTGAAAACCATAAACAACAAAGGTTGGGTAAGCATTTCCATTAAGTTTATCATTCAATCTTACTTTCCTTTGGCTTTATCTCATTTTGGTTTAGTTACCATCAAAGGGGTTTGTCCTTTTTCCTCTTTTAGGGTTTGATGCTTTGATGTGACTTGAGTGGAATCTTTTTACTTTCTCCAACACTTTGTACTTCACCAAATCTGAGTATAAAACCTACAAACACAGATTATTGAAGAAAAGGGAAACATCAACCAGGACCCATAGAATCAGGACTTTATTTCTCATAAAGCACCAATAGGAATAGGTCACCACTATTGATGACCTTTTCCTTGTGTTAAGCCTAAGAAAAGGTTTTTTTCATTTTTGGGTACACTTTTCCCCAAAACCTGTTCCGATAGAATTTCTTGACAGGAGGACTAGGTCACCCAACTTGGTGGAAGTTTCCTACCATTTTCAGGTATTTTCTAGAGGATTCTAGGACCATTCATCTACAACATCACATTTCTAGGTGGACACCCTCTATCCTTCTCTGTTAATTTCTAGATTACTTACATTTAGGTCATTTTAGAGTAGTTTGCACTAGTTCAGTTCCAATTTGTTTACAATACATACATTTAGATTAGTATCATTTTACTTTCAGTTTTTAGCCACACAACACACACACACACATCACAACATTCATCAATAAGCCCTCCCTTTGAATGCAACCATTGAAAATCTTGTAACCACCTACAGGAAAGAGTGCCATTCCTACACACCAAAAGCTCCTAGGCTGAAAAACCCTAAGGGCCTAGTAGAGGGAATCCTTTTGAAAAACCAAGAGTTACATTTTTGGAGGTTCGAGAGGCTTATAAATAAAGCGGACCTAATCTATTGTTGTAATGTTTTTTACACATTCACATGAGAATTAGGGCCTTTCTAAGCCAAATAGACTCAATATTTCCTTAATTTAGTGTTGTAAAGTGTATTTATTTACACTTTCACATTGTATTTTAGGCCCTATTATATCTATAACCTTGATATCATCATTAATAGGCCCCTATGACCCCATATTTTGTATCCCAAGGCTTATTTTGGTCAAAAACTTGATAAAATCAACATAAAAACCTAATTTATACATTCCTCGACACTTTAGCCCTTGAAATAGCTTTTGTGGGACCCATTCGCCTAGGATGGAAAATGAGTCCCATTTGGGCTATTTTTGAGGTTTGAGAAGGAAAAAGTGGGTTTTAATTCAAAATTCTTCAATGTCAGCCTTGGGGATCAAATTAAAAATCATGTGAGTGGCTTTCCTATATAAAAAAGCTTCCAAATCATTATTTCATCCTAAGAAATCTAGGAAACATCATGCATCCATGAGATCAAGGCAAGCATTCAAGAATTAAGCATTCTAAGGTCATCAAGATAGCTTTCCAGATCATTCAAGGGAAATATTCTTCATCAATTATCATAGCAATTCAAGATCCATCATCATGTCAAGAATATCAAGCATCAAGGATGTTAGTGAGCTAGTGTTGTGATGTAGCATTAAAGATCCAAGACCAAGAATTGTTATATTCCTATTGTCAAAGATCAAGATCTACCTCATTCATGGCCATTTCATGTTGAGTTTCACATTTACAAGACATCATTCAAGGTATTATTGCTCATGATTCATTTCCTTTGGTTCATGTTTCATGCCTTCATTTCATTATTTCATTATTTGGTTTGATTACCTAAACGAGGTTTGAAAAAGGCAAACTCCCATTCCCTAACAATCCACACTTTTATTTTGTTTATTTGTGTGATTTTAGATCTAGGTATCCTTGAAATATCATTGAAGAATAGGTTTAAAACCTATTGGAGTCATATCTCTACTTGCAAGGTCAAAATATTAAGAAAAGGTCACTTATAGCCCTGAAAAATAAGGGTTTTGGATCCAGACAATTGGAGGAATAGAAAAAGAAGAATAAGAGGTGAAGATCATATCTTTTAATTTTTCGAAAAGCCAAACTAGAATCATTTTTGGTCAATTTTGAGATTTTTGCAGTTTCGAATGCCCTTTTTTGAGAAACCTGTTCTTGTGGAGAATCCTTGATCTAGGACTAATTCACCCATACTGGCGAATGAGTCCCATTGGGCCAAAATTTTAGAATCAAAAACATCTCAATTCTCCATTTGAGTCTCTACAAGTTTCCAAGTGCACACTTTTAGTTTTGCATCTTTCTATTTTGTTTCATTTGCATTTCTAGGTCAATTTTCATATCACATTATTTTTTCCAACATTTTATTTTCCAAGTCCAAACTTTGTGGTGAATCCTTCATTTCTTATCATTCAATCCCTTAGAAAATTCACTTTGTCATATTTCAATCTCCTTTGCATTGAAATCTCAAGGATTTTTCTTGAGTGAAGAGTGTGGAAATTGACCTCTCTCCTCTTAGGTCCAAAACCCTAAGTGCGAAAGAGAGCAAACAATTTTCTACTATTCAGTTCTATTTCTCTCTTCTTTGTTGTTATGTATTGTTTTTAGTTTGTATGGGTTCAAGGACCTTTCCTAATTATTTTAATAAAAAACAAATGGTTCATGGTTCTAGAGGGATTTCAAGATAGTTTACATATTATGTATGTCCATCAGTCTTCCATATATAACTCATTTCTCACCTATAATTTTATCATATTATATCCTTCAATTTAGGTGGTATTATTAAAGTGATTTTATTCTTACATCAGATAAATTATACTCCCATAAATTATTATTATGTTCTTATCATTTACGCAATTAATATTTTGACTATGCTTACATGTTTCACCAAGGATATTTAATTTGATACTATTCTCAACATTATGGACATCTCATCCCCTTGTATAGATGTGCTTTCATGATCATATACTTTTATTTTAGCACTTAATTATCACACTATTTTTTTTTATCAGGTAAAAATGATTTTTAAAATGGCCCCAACATTTTTACAAAGAAACAAAAAGAGTGAGACAAACAACACTTAAAGGATGTGACTACATAAGAATATCAAAGTACCAAAACAATAAAAAAACAAAAATCCCAATATAGGGAAGGCACCAACATCCAAACAACCAAATAAAACACTAAACCAAAATAGGTTTTGAAGGGGCCAGCAAACCTTACATAAAAACTATACCACAAATACTGAACTATAATATTGATAATTTCATGACTAAAATCCAAGCATATGGGCACAATTCCTCATCCTACAAACCATGATCCAAAAATACAAAACACCATCTATATGGTAGTAATCCAAAGTAACATTAGGATCAATATTATCAATAACCACACATATAGTAGCACCTAAGAGAGGAACAACCTCATCGACCACAATGTCTTCGGTAGAATCAATAAGAGATATAGGAACCAAATTCTTAATATTCTTATACAATACAACTTGAAAAATAACCACAACAACAAGAGTGATAGGAATAGGTTCTATTAGAGCTAAAAATTTCCCCTCAAAATACACAACATTTCATTTACATAGAAATATCTACTACTCTAGGTTCTGCATTATGCTCAACATGAAATGCAATAATTTACATGACAAGATCCATCAAATCAGCACTATGTTGAAAAGATGGTTACCCTTGCACCGAAAGATCGACCTATTAATGCCTGATACAACCACTGGATTTATACAACATCCAATATCCACAAGAGGCGCTTAAACCATGTCACAAAGCCCAAGTTTCATGTTGGCCCATGCCTAGGAGACCAAGGGAAATACCTTGCAACAATCCCCCCAACGCAAGTGATGGGTTCAAACCTATGACCTCAGCTCTGATACCAATTGTTGCAAAGACATTTTCCATTGCACCAGAAGATCGACCTGTTAATGGCTGATACAACCACTAGATTTATACAAGATCCTAGATCCACAGGAGGTGGTTAAACCATGTCATGAAGCCCCAGCATCACGTTGGCCCATACCGACGAGACCAAGGGTGACACCTTGCAACACACTATAAACTTTGTATATATTGTTTCATCCATTTAGACATCCACTAAGAATATGATTTATGCCTTTATAGTAGTAATTCAACAATAAAATAAAGTCTAAGTGGGTTGGTGGTTCATAACTCATGAAATAAAGAATACACCTCCATACTGCTAGGAGGTCAATAAGCATACATAGTCAAACAGTATGCACCACTATAATACTAAGAGGTCAATGAATACATATGGAGAAGAGGTATGCACCACCACAATGCCAAGGGGTTAAGCGATGTACAGAATAGATCTGTATATACTACCACCCTGCAATAAGAAGATTCAGATGGAATGATAATGTGATAAGCACTAAACAAGGGTAGTGAATATTGTGGTAATGCATAAGAAGGATATTATAACCGCAGTATAGTGGTATGTATATCATTGTCCCACTATTATGAAGATAGAAGACATATAAATGAAAAGGCACCTCCATACCACAACAAATATAACAACTGACAATTGTAGTATGGTAATAATGTGTTGTGGCATCATTACACAGTGTAGTAATAAATGCATGAGATCACATCAGTCACCTTGAGGCACAAATCCAATAGTGCATAATCAAATTCAAGGTATGAGATTCTTAGGAGAGTATTTGGCAGAAGGGTGGTATTAATGTTGACATGACTAAGAGTAAGCTCTATTAAAAACAAGAATGTTTCCCAATTATTACACCCATTTGAAAATACATTGGATTTGGGGTGCTAAGCATACTTGTGGAGGAGCTCTGCAAGCATCAAACACTTGAGTAAGTACATGAATAACACTCTAAGAAAGCTCAATTGGTGTGAATATTTTCAAAAGCTTTGTAATTTCAAAAGTATTAAGCACAAAGGGTAGAATCATGCCACCTAAGAGAAAATAGTGGGAAATCAAAAAGGGAAAATTTGAAATTAAGGATGATGAACCCAAAATGAAGAAAAGGCCTCTACACCATTTCATTTTAGATATACTCCTAGGTTCCACCAAGGAAGGTAATAATAAATTCATCATAGATATTGGACAAGGTTATAGGGATTCCATCATTCCTAAATCAGGGTGGGACCTATTATGGTATTTTTATAGAAAAATAAATGGGAGAGTTCTTGTGTCAAAACCTTGGGTCTTAGAATTGGCCAAATTTATTGTCCCAAATATAGTTGTCGATGTGGATTTTATCAAATTATTAGCTAAACACTACCACCCTACTACCAAAACTATAAGGTTCCCAAATGTTTTGGTGCTAGTTGAGGTAACCAAGACAACTATCATTGAGTGCTTTGATTTAAACAAACAAGCCTTGACCAAGATAGACATGAAAAAGAGTGAGGATGAATACACTAGGTTAAGAAGAAATCACAAAAGTGATGAGATTCCTCTGTATACGAAGAAAGGTATTGGCCACAAAACAATCCCCATTTCCCCTTCCACTACTGAGCCCATCATTGTAATAAACTTCCAATACTATTTTTCGAATACCTATCTTGATCTGTGCCAAATATTGGGGATGGATGATCAAAAAAAGATTCCAATAAGCCTAATGATGATGGCCATGAGGATTCAAAATTTGGAGACTAACACATAATATTAATTTTCTTCATACATGGAGAAGGAATTAAATGAAGAATTTTTACAATTCATTGAAGACATAACACCCATCACATTTAGACACTATTCTTTGTTGTGTCATTTGATATTGTATCAAAATCAAGACAAATGAACCTGGCCAAGATTGATGGACAAGGGAATCCTACACCTATTAATAGGTGGTGCTACATTTGGGATAGTTGGTGTAAAAAATTGAGTTTTGTTATATTTTGTGCACAAAATCCTAGGAGTCCTTGGTTACTCAATATCAATATTACCCACTAAAATACAAATAATGAGACCTCTAGCCCTAAAACCAAAGCAAAGTCATAAACACAATTTTGGTGATTGGTTCTTCCTCCTTGTTGTGCCTTTTGCACACATGCCCCATTTGGAATGGGGACCCTCTTTTCCCTCTTCATTTTTTGGTCCTTTTCATTTTGCTTCATTTTGTATCCCCTTTTCTTGTGTGCCCCAAAAGTCAGGGGTGGCACGTTTCCCAATGTCATATTTTGAGTCTCGGGCTTTCCAAGTTTTCCTTGTCAAAATTCTGGCATCTGTGGCAGTTTTCGGGTTTCCCCTTTCGGATTTCCTCTACCGGGTTTCCCCTTCCGAGTTTCCCCTGTCGGATTTCCTTTGCCGGGGTTCCTCTTTCGGGTTTCGCCTCAGGCTTTGCTGTTTCAAAACGGCTGTCCCGGGACAGCTTTCAGGGCCCTAGACCCCAGACCTCCCACTGCCTCTACATTTTTTGGAGCTCACCAACCAAACCTGCAACTGTACGAAGGAGTTAATGTCGCATTAATGGTTGTCTTTTGCTATAAAATTGAATTTTATGGCCGTCATTATCAAAGGTTTGAGTGATAGAGAAATATTGGAGAGCTCCCAGCGAATCCGGTTTTCCTGCTGTCGGATTTCGAAGTGTTTTCCTGACGATGTTTGCACATCCGGCAGTTTGTTCTTCGAATTCTCGAGGTAGGTTTTCTGTCCACGTACCCTCATTTTTGTTTTGCATTTTTTCAAATTTTCTTTGGGGTAAAATGCAAAATGAGGCCCAAACTAGATAAATTTTCCCCCTCCACACATAGCCCATGTTTTGGAAATCTGGAAATCCATAGTTAGATCACCTAAAAATCGATCTAGAACCTTCCTATGTCACAACTATTCTTCGGAATGGCGCTAGGGTCTTCCGAGCCCGGGTCTTCCCGCGGCCATCCATACGTCCATCTTTGTTCGAATTTTTGATCTTGCTCTATTCTTCTTCGGATTTCCACCTCCGGAATTCCCTTCTTGGGATTTCGTTGTGTTTCTGCCATTTCAAACAGCCCTGTCCAGGTGTCTTCCTGACCCTCGAACCTCGGACCCTCGAATTCCATTGATTTCAAACTTCCCAATTCTCTTCAAATCCGTCCTCGGAATTCGGTTTCCAGAATTCTGTCCGCGGGATTTCATCCCTATTTCACCGTTTCAAATGGATTCCACCTTGCGTCTTCCCAGACTTCATTTCCCGATCACAAAATCTTCCTTCTACTGGTCGAAACCCTCGACATTTTCTTCCCCCCGGACTTTCACCTCCGGAATTCCCTTCTTGCGATTCCGTTGTGATTTCGCCGTTCCAAACGGCCTGGTCCGAGCATCTTCCCAGATCCTGGACCCCAGTCTACTGTCCGTCGGAACCCAAAGCCTTTGGTCTTTTTCTCCAATCTTCTTCTGCATTCTGGATGCCGGAATTCCTTTCCTCCTGCGTCTTCCAGACCTCCAAGTCCTAGTGTCTCGTTCGTCATTTGTTTGTCCCGAGCCCTTTGATTGCTTCCAGAAACTTCCTCCTAGGTTCCCTTCCCCAGGTTTCCTCTTGCATTTCATCGTTCCACACGGCCGACCCATAGTTGCTTCCCGATGATGGCAATCCGAGAGCCAGATTCCGTCGCCCAGAATTCCATCCCCTCTGTGCTGTTTCAAACAACTTCCCTACACAAGATGCTCAAACCTCCAAATGGGACATCAAATGACCTCCAAACCCAAAATGGATTTTGACCCATTTGCTAGAATTTGGTTTTCTTCCATTTCCAACCTCAAACCTTCAAATTCAACTTTAGGAAGTGCATATGGGAATTCCATTCTCATTTTTCCCTTTCAAGCGGCATTCTACCAAGGGATTTCTGGCCCAGGAACTTTGGATTGTTTGCATTACCCTCTAATGATGAAATATCTTGCTTCCATGATTGTTAAGTATGAATTGTGATTGTCGGGCTAATCTTGACATGTAGGTATTTTTCGCTGGCCATTTTGTCAAGTTCATCGTTACTAATTCTCATTTGTTATGTAGGATTTATGGAATCTAATCCAGAGACTTCTGGTGCTTCCAGAAAAGGAAAAGGAATAGCTAAGCCACCAAGGGGCAAGGAGGATAAAGACCTAATGAAGTACAAGTTCCAAGGGGTCCCTATTCAATCCAGGATCACTACCCTTTGGAGGGATGTCTCAGATACCAACATCGGGCAAGTTGATGTTGATGAATTCATGTAGACGGTCAGAATAAACCCAAAAACTACAAATGCCAAATTAATAAAGAGCAGTGGACTTGCTAAGGCTACAGGTTTCCCGCCGGCACTAGTGGCACCGGAGCTAGTGATGGCATGTGTGGAGGCATACCAATCTGATACCATAACAATCATGGACCTTCTGGTATATTCAATTCCCAAGGTTCACATACATCTGCGTTGAAGGTTTCTCGAATAAACCAAACAAGCTGCCCCGGTACCCAAATGATCGGATCGTTCTCTTGGAGTTGACTCGATAGCTACGACACATCGACAGTGTCTTGAGTGAAAAGCATATAGCAAGCCCCATCCACCCCATGAACCTTGGGCAAGGGATGTATAAGATCCACACTTCCCAGTGCATAGGATATTCTGAAAGGGAGTTGGCAGAATATAATTTTGAACAATATATAGCAGGGCCACCGATGGATCCCTATGGACACGTCAGAAAGGCATTGGTGCATGGATATTCCCACCTCCACAACATCGAGGACTTTTAGGCCAACTATAGAGATGATCTTGAGGTACGGTTACAATATTATATGCGCATGACCATCATCCATGTACAAAGGGTGAACTTATGCCCATTACCTGATCAACTGGAGGAGGATGAGGAAGCTATTCTAGATCCAGTTTAGTATGTAGTTTCCAACCTACCGCTGCCCACTAGCAACTAGGATGCACCAGAGCTCAATGATATTAGTGTGCTCACCAAGGCCATTGAAGTTCGAACAAGAGCATGGATCGACGAGAAGGTGGCCCGATTGAAACAACAAGGGCTCATCCTCACATACACCGAGCTCGCAAGTGAACATGTAAGTGAGCCAAGTGGCTCCAAGGGTGGGCAAGCCACTGCTACAACTGGGGAGACATCTAAAGCCCCACCACCTCAGAAGACCAAGAAAAGAAAGGAGGCTAGCCAACAACTTCCCAAACCAAAGGTCTATGCCCATAAGTCTTCCGAGCCAAAGCCCTCTAAAAAGAAAAGAAAAACAATAGGAAGGACAGAGACAATGGTGATGCCCAAGGGTTCACCCCTCGAGATTGCGAGCAAAGGATCTAGCTCATTTGGATCTCCACCCATTGTAATCACTCCCACCACCCCGCTTGCCTCAATTCTAGCTTCTACTTCCTCCCCACCTGTGGTGGATATCTCTGTCCACCTTGCTCCTACCCCTCCAGCATTGTGGGTCATTCCCATAGATTCATTGTCCACCACCACCTCGCCAATGATCTCTTCCCTTCCTTATGCATCTGCTGCCACAACGCCAACCCCAAACCTTCTGAAATCTTTTGTAAGGTATATGCAGAATGTGCCTTCTGAGCTTTCGGGGATCTCACTAGTCCAATAGTCTAGGCAACAATATCTCAGGCTATGGCCTCCACTCCAATAGCATCCCCCTCTACTGAATCACCAAAAATGGAGGCCACCATGTAGATATCAGACGAGCATGAACAATAGCAGCTAGAGGCTAAGAAAGCACTGGAATATGAAGAGTTTGAATATCACGAACATCCCTTGTTCGAGCATCAAAAGATTGATAAGGTGGCCTATGAGTCTTCAAGTGAGGGTAGTGAAGATAGTGAGGACCTTGATAATGAATTGATCTGAGAGTCAGAAAACCCTGAGCTCAATGTCGAGTGGGGCAATCAACTCAAGGAAATTAAGGACAAGGTTTTCAAGGACCAGCTTGCACAAGAAGAGGAGACTGCTGTTGCAAAGACATAAGGTAATAGATCTCCAATCGAGGAACATGGCCAGACTCCAAAGCATGGTGAGGAAACTTTCCTCAAAGAGAGAAAATAGGCAGAGAGCCCCGAGGAGTGTCAAGATACTTTAAATAAGGAGGAGGATGCTGAGAAGAAGGATTCACCCAAGTAGCAGCTACAAACCATATCTCCCGCTAGGGATGAAACATTCGAGCAAGTTTCTAATGAAGGAAAAGAAGATGTAGGAATGAATAAGAAGGCTCTTGTTGTTAGAAATGTCGAGCTCGAAAAGGAGGACAGTGGGATTCGAAGTGAAGCACCAGGGAAGGAACCTCAAATGCCTGATTGGATGCAAAGGCAACTCAAGCAAAAGACTCCCACATCAAAGGATCCCAATGCAAGGATGGAAGCCATCATGGCTAGAGCATGAATGAGCACAAGAAAAGAGAAGAAGTTTAGGGTCAGATCGAAGATAACCATGGATGCCTTGGGATCAAGGGTAGTACAATTAGCAATGCCGATGGTCGGGGAACAAGGCATAACTTACAACATCTCCACCATCGATCTGGGAGTGGCCACAAGGGAGCAGAAGGTCGAGCATCTCCAGGAGTCAGTTGCCATAGTAGTGCACCTTATCTAGCAAGATAAGATCTCCAAGGAGGAATTAAAGGAGCAGGTGGCCAACCTAACAACTTATATTCAGTAGTGGTCATCTCCAGATGATCAGCCTACAATATCATTGGCCCCACCTCAGTTGTTGTCCAGAGCTCAAATTGACAAACTAGAAAAGAGGCAGAGCTCGGACAAAACAACAAAAAATTGATTCCAGTAGGTTTTGGACATACGGAACACAGGTATCAATGTGGTTGTTTGGGCAGTAAATAGGTTCCTAGAGGTTCACAAAACTCTTGAGGAGACAAGGCAGGTCTATGAGAATTTCCCTAGGAAGTACGATGCAGCCTACCCTAAGATTGAGGCCATTGTCATGTTGCCGAGTGATATTTGGGAGAAGGACCTTGCCTTCAAGGATAGTGACCACTGGCTAGTGGATACTTGGAAATGAAATTATAACCATCGAAAGAGAAGACTAGAGTTGATTTTGGAATAGATAGCTCCAGACATCGAATGGGCAAAGGAGTCCAGGGAGGAGTGTACTTAGTACCTCAAACTGATGACGGGGTATGAGGTGCCTACAATTGAGATTAATTCTGAGAACATCAAGCCCCACTTCTTGAAGGTTATGGAAGATGGGATGTCCACTGAAATCACCACTGAGTTCATGTGTTTTGCGGCCTGAGCCTTCATGCAATCGAAAGCTTGTAAAGAAAATGGTGCTAAGTATGAGGCAAACTGGGAGAAGCTTGGCAACAATTCCCAGGAATGGAGTTACCAAATCTTGAAGGCTGACATCCTGGAAGTGGAGAAGTTGCAGTCTCTGATCTTGAGTTTCATGGAGTATGCCACATTGAAGAAGTGAGAGGGCAACGTAGTCATCGATGAACAGTTCCTTGAAGAATAGCTATAGAAGAGGGCAACTCACTAAAAGATGAATTTGCTACAGTGTTGTCACTAGATGACGAAATAGGGAAGAGACAAGAAAGTATTTATTAATGTAATATATTATGGGGTAGGTGAAACCCTAATGTAAAATGAATCTTGGCCACATAATAGAATCGAATCTTGGCCACTCATTTTATTTTTTGAAAACTATAAATAGGGCTCTGCTCCTCTCATTTTAAGAGAGTTGAGTTTTTGTAAAGGCATGCTGCAGAAATTATAAATAGCAAATACAGTCATTTTTGGTGTATTTTCTAGGTTTCTCAATATGTTTCATGATTCCTCTCCTTTTTAGTTATATCTTTGCTTTAAGTTACTTTGCTATTCTAGCATCTTCAGA
This sequence comes from Sequoiadendron giganteum, assembly GCA_007115665.2. NCBI lineage: Eukaryota > Viridiplantae > Streptophyta > Pinopsida > Cupressales > Cupressaceae > Sequoiadendron > Sequoiadendron giganteum. The sequence goes on from CM021105.1 coordinate 444,232,419, forward strand.
TTAGACTTGGTAAATTTAGTATGTTATTTCTAGTTTTGGAGATAGTTGTTGTGTGTATGCTTTCCTTGTCCATACTTTTGGTCATTTGCTGAAGGTAGATGACTGTGCAAAGTTAGTCTGGATTTTGATTCCATTGTTGCTCATTAAAGTTTATCTTTATTCATGTTTCCATAATGAATGAATGATGAACATTTGCAGTCCCTAGAAAATAGCACAAATTTCATGATATTGTGAGAATTCTGATTAAATGAAATCTAGTTTAAAGAAACTGTCCACAACAGGAACCTTCATGATCACTGTTCATCGGTAGTTGCAGGTCCAGGAAACATCTTTCTTCCTCGCCCTTTCATTTTTCCCTTTTTTTTAGAAACAACTTGTGCCAAGGTTCATCGCACATTGTAAATCCAAATCCAATGAAATAATGGAGTCTAAGATTGCTGCCTAAGCCTACAACAAAGCATATCAATTCCAGACCTCTAGAACTTCATTTATCAACTCAATTCCCCTACAGCTTCAACCAAATAAGTCCGCCTTGTGATTCCAACAAATCACCTAAACAACTGAAATATTCCAAGCACTGTCAAGACCTGACATCCGAGAGACCTTGGGATAGTGTTCTCCAATTTGATTGTGGAAGATTGTCTTTCAATAGAGGTAATGCACCTATGCGTTACGTTTGTTGTAAAGTGCATAGAAACACCATCAACAAAACTGGCACTAGAAGGAGGGTGTTGAAAGGGTAAAGTTGGATCGAGTCGAGTCATTCTCTCTTAAGGAATTCCACCGAATATTGAGATCTACGCCAAACAAGGGGGAGTTGCAGTAATTATAGCCCCCCATTTGAGCTAAAAGATCTAAACGAAGGGGATCATCCATCACCAATTTTGTGGAGCAGCTCACTGCCCCTTTACCCCTACCCTCTTCATCCTCATTAACAGTTTCATCTTCCACTCATCCCACCACCAAGACCTTCCAAGTTGCCACTTCATCTAGGTTAAACACTTCCTCCCAGCTGAACGCAGTCCCCAGCCTAGTTTCTGCCTCCCCATCCATTGCTATCCCATCCCAGTTACAGAACAACCTAGCATGGCCACCTCCACCACCTTTCCCAATGGTGTGGCTGGGTAACAACCTGTCTCCCCTTGCTTTCAACCTCTATCATGATATGCCCAAGAATCTTGAGAATTTTTGCACAAAGTTCAACTCTCAGGATCCGTAGAGGACAGATGAGGAACATGTCAGGATTTTTGAAATTGCTTTGAAGACTATGCAGGTCATGTACGAGGATGTAGCTTGCAGGCTCTTTCCTTATTCGTTGGGGGAAGAGGCCTTCTACTGGTACATCAATTTGCCAGCTGGAACCATCAGCACATGGGATCTCTTAAAGAATGTGTTTCTACAGAAATTCAAGACCCTAGTCAGCCTCGTAGATTCATACAGACATTTCATGGCAGTTCAAAGGGAAATCAATGAACCAATCAGCACGTTCAACAATCACTTCCACAGAGCATACACTCGGCTGTAGGCTCCATATGTTTTTAATGATGCTGTTGTCCTACCCATTTACTATGCCACACTAGACAACCTCACTTTAGCATTGGTGAAGAGGATGAGGCCGCCTCTAGCTAGGTTAGTCGACGCATATGTTGAAGCCATCATTGCTAGAATAGATTTGGGATAAAATATATCCGATCCCTTATCTTCTCTTGGAAAAATCGTGCATTTGGCACAGATACAGGGACTCATGCAAGTATTATAGCATCAAACGCCCTTGTTGAATCTGATACCTCAACTGCCTATTGTTCCACATCTAACACAACTAATGAATTAGGCATGCCCAATGCCTCAATACTTGTTACCCCAGCAACAACAGTCACATCCACAAGGATCGCAGATGCCAGTATACCTTCAAGCAGCAAAGTTTCCACCCATTCATCAGAATCAGTCGGCAGCACAGCCTGTGTTCCTTGAGAATACTGTGCTGCAACCAAGTAGTACCGAAAGGAATAAGATTGATGAGCTGACATAGATGGTCAAGAAAATTTTGACCGAGATGACACACTTAAGAAATCAAAACAACCAATTGCAAACGTCGCAAAAGAGCATCTAGGCTAACTTTAATAGGGAAAATCGAGACAATCGGGATGCTGGCACATCGTTGGGACATAATTATGACAAGAATCAGAAATCGGGCCAGAACTTTGATAGGAGGCCCTTCCAAAGGCAAAATCGGACATGGAATACACGCCCCAACAATGGCGGCATTCCCACACCTCTTGATCAGCCCAACAACAACAATAGTGAAAACCCGGCAAGCGAAGTTTATCTGGCAGACACTGCTCTATCCGGTTGGTGCTGCATACACAAGACAAGCCTCCATTCTGAGTTGGATTGTCCAGAGTTTCAAACTGTGACTAAGATATTTCAAGTAGAAGCTCAGAATGCAGTTGACAATTCGAGATGCCGAGACATTGTCCCATCTGATTCGTACGATGCCTCAGTGCTAGTGCTAAATCAGGCCCCTTTTCCAAAGGCAGAATGCAACGCCCCTTGAGCTGGAGAACACTACTTCAAATCATCATGATACAACAAGAGAGGTAAGTCCTAAAAGTCCTCTGGCTCAACTTTTCAATTCAGTAGATAATGGTCCCGAAGATGACAAGGAGGAATGTAGGGAGGATGAAGTCCAAATGTTTCACCAACGGACTGCCCCTTATAACCTTAGGAATAGACAAGTAGGAGGCCATGTTGGAGGTCCTTTCATGACCTCTACCTTGCCAAATAATTTCAGCACTCCTCCTGATCTGAGTGCGAACAATAATCTAGGTTTTCCGCTCACACCCACACGATACCTTAACCGAAATAAACAGCAAGGTGCTAGCCAAGGTCAAAACGCTAGCCCCTCCCAGAACGTTTCTAATGACCAAGAAATTGAGTAGATGGGGGAGTATATTGTTGAAGAATTTAAAAGGGCAAAGCTAACCATGTCCGCATTCAAACTTTTGAAAGTGCCTGCAGTCAGGAATGCCTTTTTTCAAATGATAAATGGGACCCTATCACTAGGGACAAGTCAAGAAGAGATCCCAGCAAATAAGGTTTCTTTTAGTGATCAATCAAATGAGCCGGTTGTCAAGCAGATTTTCAACAGTAAGGCAGACCTGCCATTAGGTCAGCAGGAAAACAAGCAGTCCGAAAGGGCAGCTAATCTGGCACCAACACAAAATAAAGGCAATGAGAAAGAAAACGCTCAAGTCGCTCAGGTGGATGTTTCTGGAGGGTTGTTTCAAGGGAAATTTGAAACCCCTCGCTTTCTGACCACCGCTCGTGTGTTCAAAAAGAACCTCCATAATTTCTTGTTGGATTTAGGGGCCTCAGCCAATGTCATGCCTCTGTGTGTGTGCAACTCCTTCCTATCGAAACGTGACGCAACTTGATAAAACCGAAATCAACATAGTTGGGGAGATCAACTGGATACAAATGCAACTTGTTGCTGATCCCCAGATCCAATAGACTATTGACATACAAGTGGCTGATATTTTGGATACCTATGGTATAATCCTAGGTAGGGATTTCATGAGGGCACTGAATGGATATGCCGCCACAAATTACTCTCATATATGGCTTCCGTGGAAGGGAATGCCTAATCAGATCCGGATTGGCAGGGAACCTCGGATGAAATTCATGATTACTGAGTACAACAATACAAATGAGGTGTTGTATGCCAAAACAAGTCTGGGAAACTATTCCCTGATAGCATACCTGAACAAGCAAGAAGACTTTGAAGGCGAAGGAATGAGCAAGGTTCTTCTCGTATTATGTAGCCCACCTGCTAATTTGAACAACACTCCTCCGAGCACTGAAATCTTCATCGAGCCTAATAACAAAGAGTTGGGGGAAGGCGAAAGTTGGGGGCTGGTCGATGGTTTCCAGGATTTTAAGGGAAAGTGTGTACGTGACTAGCTCAGCCTAGGAAATTGGGTGAACCTTCAGGAGCTCTTGCTCCCTAACTAGTGTTGGGTACACAACACTGCTCATTCTGAATTTGACTATTGTTTATGTCAAACAAAAATTGAACATGCCTAGAGACGAGCTACTTCACAGGTAGACGTAGGCTTTGCATCCGATAGACGAACAGGTTCTACCCCTGTAGTTCCTGAGGTGGTCACTGAAATGCTGCCCCCGCCAAAGGTTAAAGCAGTTTCTATTAGCCTCGCATCTAAGGATTCCCTGGGGTTCTAGATGTTGCACTTTAACGGTTCTAAATCCAAGCATGGGGCTGGAGAGGGTTTCGAGCTAATTAGTCCCAAAGGTAAATCATACTGTTCGACTCATAGACTATAATTCTATTGCACTAACAATGTAGTGGAATACAAGGCTTTGGTGTTGGGCCTCTTTATGGAATTAAGAAAGGATGTCAAGATGCTCCAAGTGTACGAAGATTCAGAGCTAGTCATAAAGCAAGTCAGGAATCTCTATTCCTGTTATGACCGAAGACTCACTAACTATCGGCACCGCGTATGGGACCTACTTGAAGGACTGGACGCTTTCAACATTCAACTGATCGCACATGCCCAGAACCATACCACCAATGCCCTAGTGCAAGTAGTAAGTACACTACAGCCATTATTCCTATCTAGCCTCAAGCGATTCACGGTGGAACTCACTTCTATCCTGTCGGTGTCAGATAACGTGGCTAATTTCCAAGTGTTCAACGATGAAAAACACATCTTGGATTTCATCACTAGTTCAGATGTGTTCACTGCTCAGATAATTGATGAAGTCGAACCCTAAGAAGCGGACTTAGATATAGAGGGGATCATTAAATTGAAGACCGACACCATCCCTAGGTGCATGGTCAAATTGGAATAGATCTTTGACCCTGATCAGATCAGGTACCAAGATCAATGGGCCAAAGAAGATACTATTAGTGGTTAGTGTGACACCCACAACCTGGGAATAGCTGGAAATACCAAGAACATGTTCATAGGTAGGGTATGTGTTCCCAAATATAGAAAGGGGATCATCGAAGTGCTACAAAAGTACCATGATTTCATAGCCTGGAGCTATGATGATCTCAAGACATATGACACATCAATCATCATGCACACTATCCCTCTCAGGCCGGATGTGAAACCGTTCCACCAACAACAACGCCCTATCAATGCTCTATTAGAGCCAATTATTTACAAGGAAGTATAGAAGTTGTTGTTGGCCAGGATCATCTTTCCGGTTAGACACTCTACTTGGGTAGCCAATTTCATCCCCGTTAGAAAGAAAAATGGAGAAATCAGGTTGTGCGTGGACTTTCGCAATCTGAATCGAACATCAGAGAAGGACAACTATCCTATACCTTCGCTGGATGAGGTGCTACAGGTGGTGAATGGGTCCCGAATGATGTCCTTTCTGGATGGATATTTGGGATACAACCAAGTCATGGTGCAATATGAAGATTGACACAAGATGGCATTCACCACCAAGTGGGGAACGTTCACATATAGAAGGATGCCCTTCGGGCTAATCAACATTGGTGCCACTTTTCAATGTGCCATGGACATTGCTTTCAAGGATCTTATTGGTAAGTGCATCATCAGCTACATGGATGATTTAATGGTGTTTATGCAAGGTCTTTGAGCGGTGTCGCACATTTGGGGTATCTCTGAACCCAAGGAAGTGTATCTTTAAGGTCACGGAAGGGAAACTCCTTGGGCATGTTCTATCTGAGTGGGGAATTTCTATTGACCTTGAGCGTATCCAATCCATCATGAAAATCTAGCTGCCAAGCAGCAGCCACTCAATGCCATGCTAAAACAAGACGCCAAGGTCGAGTGGACCCCTGAAGCAAAACAGGCCTTCGGGGAAATTAAGAAGGCCATTGTTGATGCCCTTGTGCTGGTCAACCCAAACTACCTAAAGCCCTTCTTTATTTACTCCTTCACTTCAGATCATTCCTGTGCCAGCATCTTGATGCAAAAGGACGACGAGGGAAGTGAGCACCCAATTTCCTTCATGAGTGCCCCCTTGAAGAACACTGAACTACACCATCATAATGTCGAAAAATAGGCTTACACCCTTGTTAAAGGAGTCAAGAAGTTCCGGCACTATATCTTACGCAACAAAGTCTTTGCCATAGTTCCTAACCCCACCATAAAAACATTTCTTATGCAAAATGAGTTGGGGGAATGAAAGGAAAAGTAGATCATGGTGCTATAGGAATACGACATGCAGATTTAGCCGATGAAGCTAGCAAGGGGACAGGCACTCACCCAAACAATGGTGGAGGTAGTTATTGATACTGTACTTGAAATCATGGTGCAATAGTACCAGCTAGAGGACGTCTCCCCAGAAGAATGGTATGATGACGTAGTGTACTACCTGTTGAACCACAAGTGCCCGCCCCATTTGCAAGGAGTCTGGAGATAAGCTCTAAGCAGCTATATGTTGCAAGGCTCTATATTCTACAAGAAAAATCATGAAGGTATCTATCTGTGATGCTTGGGAAAGGAGGAAGTTGATCGCATCCTTAGGGAATTCCATGAAAAATTTGGAATTGGCCATGGCTCAAGCCTATCGACTACGCATCAAGTACTGAGAGTCGGGTAATACTGGCCCATCATTTTTAAGGATTCTCACAGCCATGTTCGTACCTACCATGTGTGCCAGACTACTGCTGCCAAGGAAAGGAATGTTGTTGTCCCAATACAACCTATTCTGGAGGTAAGGCCTTTCACGCAATGGGGTCTCGACTTCATTGGTCCGGTGAGTCCTCCATCATCTATGGGACATAGGTACATTGTAATCGCATCTGATTATTGCACTAGATGGAAAGAAGCAATAAGTTGTAGGCAATGTACAACTGAAGTCGTAATCAATTTCTTAGAAAGTTTTATCTTAAATCATTTTGATTTTTCGTATGCCCTAGTATGTGATAATGACCCTGCGTTTGCTTCATTGAAATTCACAAGTTGGGCCTTCGATTATGGTGTCGCCCTCAAATTTTCCTATAAATACTACCCTCAAGGCAATGGCCTTGCTGATTCCACCAATGAAAACTTGATCACGGTGATTAAGAAGCTGGTAGATAAGAATCCTAAGGATTAGCATACCCAACTTTGTTTCACGTTATGGGAAAATCTCACCCGCCACAAGGCTGCCCTTGGAGATTCCCCGTACCATCTGGTATATGGCCTAGAATGCATCTTCCCCATACATTTGAAAATCTTGACCCTCTAGTTCATCAACAACTTTTATGAAGGAGGAGACCGCAGAGAAGCTCGCCTCACCGAGTTGCTACACCTTGAAGAAATACGAGACCATGCAATAGAAAATTTCGCCAAACACCAGGGCGTAGTCAAAAGATGGTTTAATCATCGAGCCAAAATTAAGGCCTTCCACATTTCTGATCTAGTCCTCTAGTGGGACAAGGCCCATGAAAAGAAAGGGGGACACAATAAATTCAACAAGCTTTGGCTTCGCCCCTTTCAGATTGCTGAAATCCTTGGAGATAATGCTTTTCATCTAAAGACTCTTACTGGTGAAGACATCCCATTGCCGGTCAACGGGCAACACCTCAAGCACTACTTCCAGGCCTAAGCTCTCATGAGCTATCAGTGTAAATACTTGTACGTAGGTTAAGATAGATTTTGTGTTTTATCCTTTGGTTTTGTTTGCCTTTCTGGCCACTTTGTCGTGATTTTGGGAAGTGGCTCCCTGTTCTACTATGGTGGTCGTGTCCAGTCCAATCAATAGTTTTCCTTGTTGTCCACTTTCATGTTGTTCTCTAGATAAGCTGTCATTCCCTACTGCTACCCTCTGAAAGCTCCTAAGTATCAGTTTTCAACTTTCGAACTTTGCGCTAACCTGGGATGGCTATCTACCTGAATGCATGCTCTTATCATGTAACACAGAAAAAAAATTTAAGCAAGTATCTCCAAAGAATGGTATGGTGATCACTGGGAAGCATAAATAAGTGAAAAATCTAAAGTCTATTCCTGTGACCACTGTGATTCTCAAGCCCATTGTGAACTTTGTTGTTTGCACGGTTGATAAAAATTAAAAAAAAAGAAAGTGCTAAAAGGGAAATATCTAGCACAAGCAATAAATAAATTGCAAGAACAACCATATGGGTGTGTGAATATCTCTACGGAGGCTGTGGATGCCTGGATGGTAGTAGAGCTATGTTTGTGAGATCGTAGAGATAACTCCGTTGGGGCTGTGGACGCCTGACTGGCAGCAGAGCAATGTCCAAGTTACTTTTGGGATTTGAAGAACTATGTAGCTTGTCTCCTCCGACTAGTGGTTATTCGTACTCTCTGAGGAAAGGAAATAAATTCACCATGTACACATTTCCATGATAAACCTGTAGTCCGATTCAATACTGCCTTTCTTAAACTGTCCTCAGTTCAGCTTTGAAAATTGTCTTAGGTCTATGTAATCAAAGATCTAGGTTCAAAATGAATATTTATCTCTGGAACGCCGAGAGCATTCTCCCAGTGGAGTCACCATTTGTTGTGCCTTTTGCACATGCCCCATTCGGAATGGGGACCCACTTTTCCCTCTTCGCTTTTTGGTCCTTTTCATTTCACTTCATTTTGCGTCCCCTTTTTTTGTGTGCCCCAAAAGTTGGGGGTGGCATATTTCCCAATGTCGTATTTTGAGTTTCGGGCTTTCCAGATTTTCCTTGTCAAAATTTTGGCATCTGTGGTAGTTTTCAGATTTCCCCTTCAGGGTTTCCCCTTTCGGATTTCCTCTTTCGGGTTTCCCCTGTCAGATTTCCTCTGTCGGGGTTCCTCTTCTGGGTTTTGCTGTTTTAGAATAGCTATCCTAGGATGGCTTTCTGGGCCTCGGACCCCGGACATCCTGCCACCTCTGCATTTGTTAGAGCTCACCAACCAAACCTGCAACTATACGAAGGAGTTAATGCTGCATTAATGGTTGTCTCTTGCTATAAAATTGAATTTTTCGGCCATCATTATCAAAGGTTCGAGTGATAGAGAAAGATTGGAGAGCTCCCGACGAATTTGGTTTTCCTCTTGTTGGATTTTGAAGTGTTTTCCTGATGACATCCATGCATCTGCCGGTTTGTTCTTCTGATTCTCGAGGTAGGTTTTCCATCCATGCACCCTCATTTTTTTTTCACATTTTTTTGAATTTTCTTCGAGGTAAAATGAAAAATGAGGCCCAAACTAGATAAATTTTCCCCCTCCACACATAGCCCATGTTTTGGAAATCCGGAAATCCCCCATTAGATCACCTAAAAATCGATCTGGAACCTTCCTGTGTCGCGACTGTTCTTCGGAATGGCGTTGGAATCTTCTGGGCCCGGGTCTTCCTGCGGCCATCCATACCTCCATCTTTCTTCAAATTTTCGATCTTGCTCTATTCTTCTTCGGATTTCCACCTCCAAAATTCCCTTCCTGGGATTCTGTTGTGTCTCCGCCATTTCAAACGGCCTCGTTCGAGCATCTTCCCGACCCTCGGACCCCAGACCGTCGAAGTCCGTCCATTTTGAACTTCCCGATTCTCTTCAAATCCATCCTTGGAATTCGGTTTCCAGAATTTCATCCTCGGGATTCTGTCCCTATTTCATCATTTCAAATGGCTTCCACCTTGCGTCTTCCTGAACTTCGTTTCCCGACTGCAAAATCTTCCTTCTCTCGGTCGAAACCCTTGACATTTTCTTACCCCCAGACTTTTGCCTCTGGAATTCCCTTCTCGGGATTCTATTGTGAGTTTGCCATTCCAAATGGCCTCGTCTGAGCATCTTCCTACATCCCGAACCCCGGTCTACTGTCCACCGATACCCGAAGCCTTGGTCTTTTTCTCTAATCTTCTTCTGGATTCTGGACGCTGGAATTCCTTTCCTCCTGTGCCATTCTAAATGGCGAGCACGGAGCGTCTTCCCGACCTCTGGGTCCCGGTGTCTCATTCGTCGTCCATTTGTCTCGAGCCCTTTGATTGCTTCCAGAAACTTCCTCCCGGGTTGCCTTCCCTGGGTTTCCTCTTGCATTTCACTATTCCACATGGCTGACCCATAGCTACTTCCCAGTGACGGCAATCTGAGACCCGGATTCCATCCCCTTTGCACCATTTCAAATGGCTTCCCTGTAGATGATGCCCGAACCTCCAAATGAGACATCAAATGACCTCCAAATCCAAAATGGATTTCGACCCACTTGCTAGAATTTGGTTTTCTTCCATTTCCAACCTCAAACCTTCAAATCCAACTTCAGAAAGTGAATATGGGAATTCCATTCTCATTTTGCCCTTTCAAGCGGCATTCTGCCAAGGGATTTCCGGCCCAGGAACTCCGAATTGTTTGCACTGCCCTCTAATGATGAAATATCTTGCTTCCATGATTGTTAAGTATGAATTATGATTGCCGGGCTAATCTTGACATGCAAGTATTTTCCGCTGGCCATTTTTTCAAGTTCATCATTACTAATTCTCATATGTTATATAGGATTTATGGAATCCAGTCGAGAGACTTTCGGTGCTTCCAGAAAAGGAAAAGAAACAACTAAGCCACCAAGGGGAAAGGAGGATAAATACTTAATGAAGTACAAGTTCCAAGGGGTCCCTATTCAATCTAGGATCACTACCCTTTGGAGGGATGTCTCAGATACCAATATCGGGCAAGTCGATGTTGATGAATTCACATAGAGGGTTAGAATGAACCCAAAAACTACAAATGCCAAATTAATAAAGAGCAGTGAACTTGCTAAGGCTGTAGGTTTCCCATTGGCCCTAGTGGCACTAGAGCTGGTGATGGCATGTGTGGAGGCATACCAATATGATACTAGAACAATCGTGGACCTTCTGGTATATTCAATTCCCAAGGTTCACATACATCCACGTTGAAGGCTTCTCAGATAAACCAAACAAGCTGCCCCGGTACCCAAATGACCGGATCTTTCTCTTGGAGCTGAATCAGTAGCTACAAGACATCCACAGTGTCTTGAGTGAAAAGAATCTGGTAGACCCCATCCACCCCATGAACCTTAGGCAGGGGATGTATAAGGTCCACACTTCCTAGTGCGCGAGATATTCAAAAAGGGAGTTGGCAAAATATAATTTTGAGCAATATACAGCAAGGCCATGGATGGATCTCTATGGCCATGTCAGAAAGGTGTTGGGGCATGGATATGCCCACCTCCACAACATCAAGGACTTTTGGGCCAATTGTAGAGATGATCTTGAGATACAGTTGTGATATTATGTGTGCATGACCATCATCCATGTACGAAGGGTGAACTTATGCCCGGTACCTAATTAGCTAGAGGAGGATGAGGAAGCTATTGTGGATCCGGTTTAGTATGCAGTTTCCAACCTACCATTTCCCACTATCAACTGGGATGCATCGGAGCTCAATGATATTAGTGTGCTCACCAGGGCTGTTGAAGTCCGAACAAGAGCATGGATTGATGAGAAGGTGGCCCAATTGAAACAACAAGGGCTCGTCCTCACATACATCGAGCTTGCAAGTGAACATGTAAGTGAGCCAAGTGGCTCCGAGGGTGGGGAAGCCACTGCTGCAATTGGGGAGAGATCTAAAGCCCCACCACCTCAGAAGACCAAGAAAAGAAAGGAGGCTAGCCAATAGCTGCCCAAACCAAAGGTCTACGCCCATAAGTCTTCCGAGCTAGAGCCCTCTAAAAAGAAAAGAAAAACAATAGGAAGCACGGAGACAATGGTGATGCCCAAGGGTTTTCCCCTCGGGATCACGAGCAAAGGATCTAGCTCATTTGGATCTCCACCCATTGTAATCACTCCTACCACCCTGCTTGCCTCAATTCCAGCTTCTGCTTCCTCCCCGCCTGCGGTGGATATCTCCATCCACCTTGCTCCTACCCCTCCAGCATTATGGGTCATTCCCATAGATTCATCGTTCACCACCATCTCACCAATGACCTCTTCCTCCATGTCCCCTTCCCTTCCTTCCGCATCCGCTACCACAACACCAACCCCAAACCTTCCAGAATATTTTGTAAGGTATATTAAGAATGTGCCTTCTGAGCTTTTGGGGATGCTCACCAATCCAATAGTCTAGGCAGCAATAGCTCAGGCTATGGCCTCCACCCCAATGACATCCCCCTCTACTAAATCACCAAAAATGGAGGCCACCATGCAGATATCGGACGAGTGTGAACAACATCAGCTAGAGGCTGAGAAGGCGCCAGAATATGAAGAGTTTGAATATCATGAACATCCCTTGTTCGAGCGTTAGAAGATTGATAAGGTGGCCTATGAGTCTTCAAGTGAGGGTAGTGAAGACAGTGAGGACCTTGATACTGAATTGATCCGAGAGTCGAATGACCCCAAGCTCAATGCCGAGTGGGGCAAACAACTCAAGGAAATTTGGGACAAGGAGGCTAAGGATTGGCTTGCACAAGAAGAGGAGATTGCTGCTCCAGAGACAGAAGGTAACATATCTCCAATCGAGGAACATGGCCAGACTCTAGAGCATGGTGAGGAAACTTTCCTCCAAGAGCGTAAACAGGCAAAGAGCCCTGAGGACCATCAGGATACTTTAAACAAAGAGGAGGATGCTGAGAAGAAGGATTCACCCAAGCAGTAGCTACAAACCAAATCCCCCACTAGGCATGAAACATTCGAGCAATTTTTTGATGAAGGAAAAGAAGATGCAAGAATGAATAAGAAGGCTCTTGTTGTTAGAAATGTCGAGCTCGAAAAGGAGGATAGTGGGATTCAAAGTGAAGCACCAGGGAAGGAACCTCAAACACCTGATTGGCTACAAAGGCAGCTCAAGCAAAAGACTCCCACATCAAAGGATCCCAAGGCAAGGCTAGAAGCCATCATGGCCAGAGCATGAATGAGCACAAGAAAAGAGAAGAAGTCAAGGGTCAGATCAAAGATAACCATGGATACCTCAAGATCAAGGGCTGTACAATTAGCAAAGTCGATGGTCAAGGAACAAGGCATAACTTACAACATCTCCACCATCGATCTGGGAGTGGCCACAAGGGAGCAGAAGGTTGAGCATCTCTAGGAGTTGGTCGCCACAATAGTGCACCTTATCCAGCAGGATAAGATCTCCAAGGAGGAATTAAAGGAGCAGGTGGCCGACCTAACAAATTATATTCAGTTGTGGTCATCTTTGGATGATTATCCTACAACATCATCGGCCCCACCTCAGTTGTTGTCCAGAGCTCAAATTGACAAACTAGAAAAGAGGCGAAACTTGGACAAAAATATGAAAAATTGGTTCTGACAGGTTTTGGACATAGGGAACACAGGTATCAATGTGGCGTTTGGGAAAAAAATAGGTTCCTAGAGGTTCAGAAAACTCTCGAGGACATAAGGAAGATCTATGAGATGTTCCCTAGGAAGTACGATGCAGCCTACCTAAAGATTGAGGCCATTCTCGCATTGCCGAGTGATATCTGGGAGAAGGACCTTGCCTTCAAGGATGACAACCACTGGCTGGTGGATACCTAGAAATGAGATTATAACCACCGAAAGAGAAGACTAGAGCTAATTTTGGAATGGATAGCTCTAGACATCGAATGGGCAAGGGAGTCTAGGGAGGAGTGTACTCGGTACCTCAAACTGATGACGGGGTATGAGGTGCCTGCAGTCGAGATTAATCCCGAGAACATCAAGCCTCACTTCTTGAAGGTTATGGAAGATGGGATGTCCACCAAAATCACTACTGAGTTCATGTGTTTTGCGGCCCGAGCCTTCGTGTAATTAGAGGCTTGTAATGAAAATGGTGCTAAGTATGAGGTAGACTGGGAGAAGCTTTCCAGGAATTCCTAGGAATGGAGTTACCAAATCTTGAAGGCTGACATCCTAGAAGTGGAGAAGTTTCAGTCTCTGATCTTGAGTTTCATGGAGTATGCCACATTGAAGAAACGAGAGGGCAACCCAATCATCAATGAACAATTCCTTCAAGAATAGCTATAGCAGAGGGAAAATCACTAAATGACGAATTTGCTATAGTGCTATCACTAGATGACGAAATAGGGAAGAGACAAGAAAGTATTTATTAATGTAATATATTGTGGGGTAGGTGAAACCCTAATGTAAAATGAATCTTGGCCACATAATAGAATCGAATCTTGGCTGGTCATTTTGTTTTTTGAAAACTATAAATAGGGCTCTCCTCCTCTCATTTTAAGAGAGTTGACTTGCTGTAAAGGCATGCTGTAGAAATTATAAATAGCAGATATAGTCATTTTTGGTGTATTTTCTAGGTTTCTCAATATGTTTCATGATTCCTCTCCCTTTTAGTTATATCTTTGCTTTAAGTTACTTTGTTGTTCTACCATCTTCAGATTATACTTGGTAAATTTAGTATGTTATTTCTAGTTTTGGAGATAGTTTATGTGTGTATGCTTTCCTTGTCCATACTTTTGGTCATTTGCTGAAGGTAGATGACTGTGCAAAGTTAGTCTAGACTTTGATTCCATTTCTGCTCATTAAATTTTATCTTTATTCATGTTTCCATAATGAATGAATGATGAACATCTTCAGTCCCTAGAAGATAGCACAAATTTCATGATATTGTGAGAATTTTGATTAAATGAAATCTAGTTTAAGGAAACTGTCCATAGCAGGAACCTCCATGATCACTATTCATCGATAGTTGTAGGTCCAGGAAACATCTGTTTTCCTTGCCCTTTCTTTTTTCCTTTTTTTAGAAACAACTTGTGTCAAGGTTAATTGCACTTTGTAAAGCCAAATCCAACGAAATAATGGAGTCTAAGACTGCTTCCTAAGCCTGCAGCAAAGCTTATCAATTCCAGACCTTTAGAACTTCATTTTTTGACTCAATTCCCCTACAACCATGTAAGGTTGCCTTGTGATTCCAGCAAATCACCTAAACAACTGAAATATTCCAAGCATTGTCAAGACCTGACATCCGAGAGACCTTGGGATAGTGTTCTACAATTTGATTGTGGAAGATTGTCTTTCAAGAGAGGTAATGCACCTACGTATTACCTGTGTTGTAAAGTGCATAAAAACACCATCAACACTCGCTAAGTTCACACTGATAAGGGTTTATGGGTTCCCTATTGCTCCAAATATATTACCTAAGTTTGTGCCGCTTAGACTAGAATCTCTAGAGTTTATGTGGCAGATGATGTGGATGGAAAAAGATGTGATGCATAAAAAGAGAAGGGCACATTTTTTCCAAACCTAACCAAGTGTGAATATTGGTCAGTCAGTTCAAATTATTTGGAGTTGATGTATTACATAAAAAAAAAAATTGCATTGGATTTGAAAAAGGGAAGATATTTTGATCCAGAAAATCATATGAATCACATAACTCATAATCTTCTCACCAAGTCAATAGTTGAAAACCAAGTGGATTATAAGGAACATGTGATAAGAAATTGCCTTAATTTTTAGGAAGTATTTTATACAAAGAAAAAATGGGAACTTATGAGGAGACTTGAGGAAGAGAGGAAGTGGAAATACAAAAATTTCCTAGGATTTTTTGTTGAAGAGAGTGACCTTATCAAGAGGATAGTTCTAATAATTGATAATTTTGATTACTTATATGACCCAAGGGAATCACTTCTTCAAGAGCACGGTGGTACAATTATTGTAGAGAATATCCTAGACATAATTTCAAAATCCCCTATGGAGCAATTTCCTCCTAAAAGAAAAAAGATATAGGGCACTAGACCATTGGTCCCTTATGAAGAAATTGAATGGGTTGGAGATATTGAAGAGGTAGCCAATGTTCTATAATAATTAAAAGGTTATGTTGAAGTCTACTAGCTAGTCCATGAGACTAGTTCCCATAAACTTGAAGAAAGGATGGATGATAAAGAAAAGGTAGATACAAAATTACGTGAAGATGAAAGGGAGAGTGAAACTAGGCAATTCATAGAAGATTGCGAGTTTATTAAAACTCCAAAATTTAGGGACTTTTGGACAAAAATCAAGGTAAAATAATTTGAGGAGAGAATGGAGATAAATAAGATGGGAAAGGAAAAATTCCAAAGTGAGCAGGTAGTGGCATAGACCTTCAAGGAATTAAAAACTGATAATATTAACATTAGCCCTCAAATGGCTAGAGAAATGATTTAACATGCTTATTTTTCTTGGTTTGGAACTAAAGAAAATGTTTTTCCTTGACCAAGTTTGGGCACAAGAATATCCCATGCTATTTTTAGAGTTTGACTCTAATGATGGAGTGAGTAACATAGGATACAATCCCAAGATAGAAACCCTAGCCATATGTATCAAGTAAAATAATACATAGAAGAAAAAATTATTGGATGTGATATAATGAAAGGGGAAACCATGGTCGAAACATTGCAAGACACAACCCATTTAGAATATTCCACCATGACTATACACTCAACTATGTTTACTTGTGAAACTATTAAAGGATTGGAGGATAGGCTGAGAGAGTTTGAGAAAGAGAAAAAAATCATGATTGATGAGGTGAATAAGTTGTTCATGGAGAATGTAAAACAAGAGGAGTAGTTAAGAGGAGAACAAACTTCATAGGGTAAGGAAATTTTATTGTTTGGGAATTTGAGTTCTCTAGTGGATGATGAACAAAACATTTATGATGAAAAAATGAGAGATTTCAAAAAGGAAGTGGAAGAAATGAAGAAGACCAACAAAAAATCTCAAGAAGAAGTTATAGAAAATTTTCTTGAACATAGGGTGAAGTTGATTGTGGATAAATTGGAGAATGCATATGAATTTTACAAATAAATTCAACAAGATATTGATCAAATGAAAGCACATACACTTGTGGTGGATCCCCTATATATTACACTTTTTTAAAGTTCAACAGGATTCTACAATGGAGTATTGATACTCCAGCATCCTTGAAACCAACTGAGTAGATAGTTAAAATGATCAAAGATGAATTTTATTTTATACAAGGAGAGGAAACAAGGATTAAAACATGAATGGACTCTTTCCATACTCTAAAGTCGTGGTATATACCATAAATATTGAAATAAGATGGCCAACTTAGAGACATTGAAGAATAAAAGAGGGAGTTTTTTCAAATTGTTCATAAGTGTGTAACGGGCCACATATAGAAGGATGGTGACATGGATCTTCACAGGATGAATTTTATTCTAGATGGATTGATGGTTTTTGATGCTGGGTATCTAAAAAAATTATTAAATAGAATACACTATTAGATAGAAGGTAGAGGGCTCATATTGTAAATGTACCAATGATCTAGGAATACAAATGTCTGTCAGATTTCACCATTTATCAATGGGAGTAAAAGTATATGGCTTCATAGGAGTAGGCCACTAGGAATGAGAGCTTTAAGATTTCTATCAAGTAGATGAAGGATTTTCCAGATTAGTGATCATAGGACTTCTACAATAATTAGCGGATTCACAACATCAAATGTCTTGAGTTTTTTTTAGTTCTTTAATTATGTTGATGAATCAAGTAGTTAATGAAGAGGTGTAGTTTTGAAACATTGCCTTATTTTTTAAAGGTCCTATAGCTTTTTTGTTCCCATATAAAAGTGGGAACAAAGGCCTCAATTATAATCATCATCACTAGTAGTAGTATATCATTAGTATAGGCATAAACATCCATCCATTTTCATATCTCAGAAGTTTTGTTATTAATGTAAAACTTTTGAAGCAATATAATGGAGAAGAAAGTTATTATTTGGTGATCTATTATTAGTGTTCATTTATTGTGTTAGTTTTCATTCTTATATTTTTTTGTGTTATCTCCAAAGTGGTTATCTTAAGTTATTCCAGTTTATATAATCTTTCAAGACACATTTGTTGTTGTTGTGTGGCTATTTTGATTGGGTTATAATTTGAGTGAATTAAACATCCTTTGAAATAAATTTTTTTAATTAGTTCCTATCAAGGATTAAAATTCTCCTAAACTGGTTGTTCTGATTGGTTTCTCTTAGGCTAATAATTAAAAATCCTTTCATAATATCACAATAATTTGGGAGAATAACACTGGGATTTATAAAGAAGAGTATAGTAACCGATAATCTTGCATGTTCATACAAGGTGAAGACATGTCAAGCACCCAACAAGTTAGAGTTAAGTTGAAGAATAGGTTTAACCTTCACACATATATATCTCCATAAACATCATCTACCCTCTGACTCCATTCACCCAATAGATTAAGCACTGGTCAAATTAGATCAATTTAATACAAACTTTACTCATTCATTTGATTCTCAAGAACATCCATAGTAGGAAATAGTCATTAGCATTGCATATACTTAACACATGTGTTCCATTGTGATTAGGTTGCTTAGATTAGAGATAATATTCAAACCTTAAAATCTTCTTTGTTACTTAGGTATACTCACCTAGGTTTAGCAGAACCTAAAGAGTAGGGGGTGATCAATCACATTGATCCTATTCATTAGCCAAAAATGTATTAAGAGACTGGCACCCTCTTATGGTCTAAAAACCTACATTTTTGAGACCTAATAGATTGGCAAATCTACTAGGGAAAACCTAATTAACTTTGAATCTAGATGTTTTTTTTCAGAGTCACAAGAATCCACTATTCAATCACTTGATTGAACAAAAATACTTTGTTGGGATTAGACAAAACTCATCTAGCTCTTAAAAATTTCCTACTTATGAAGAAGTAGGTGGAAACTATGTTAAAATTTTATGAGTGATATGTTGAACATCATATTAGAGATATCAGATCATAGACATTTGAGATATAATATATCAAACACAATGGATGGTAGAAGGTCACTACAAAAAGGGACTCCAAAGAAGAACAATAATAGGTGTAACATAGAAAATTGTATACTCTTGAACAAAGAGACAATTTCACATTTAATTTGGACTTATTTGGGCATTCTTGCACCAATCATACCCTTAAAACAACATTTATAGGCCCCTAAGACTCATTATTTTGGACCTTGAGACTTATTGAACTCGAAAATCATATAAGTCCCAACAAATAACATTGAAATCACTCAAATTTCATAAAACCCACCTCAAAAACCCCTGGTGGGACTAAATCTCCCAAGGTAGTGACTTAGTTTCTTTTGGGGAAATTTGCAATTTTGAGCAATAAAATCTCCAACTTAATCAAAAAAATTGATGGATGCCAGCCTCTTAGGTCTAAATAATCAATAATTAGGTATTGATTCCTATAAATACATATTTTTAGGTCATTTTTACTAGAAAATTCAAGAGTCAAGTGTTGAACATATTCCACAACAAGATTCTTTAGTCTATCTACATCAAAGTTGAAGCTTAGGGTAGCAAGCTAGGGTTTTTGCAGATCTTCAAGCTCACTTTTTGTTCAAGATCTCACATTGCAAAGGTTGAGCACATACAACTAGCCATCAAATCAACCCTAAATACTTATTTTCAAAGTGGTTCCATATTCCATCTTCTCTCTATCTTCAACCTAAGGAAGGTTTGCATGCTATTAAGATTAATTTCTAATGTGATTTAGGGTCTCTTGGAATTGTAGACACATAAAAATGACCAAGACCTGAAAGCACTATTTTACCACCTTTCATCATAACATGATTATAACATTTTAACTTATGTTTCTAACCCACATTCAACTATTAATTAAATAATTCATAATTATTTAATTAATTCATAATCTCTCATTCTTCATGATTATTAAATAAATAAATCTTATTTATTTAATTAATCCTTATCATTAATGTCCTCCTGATTATTAAATGAATATATTTAAAATATATTTATTTAATGTGTCACTAATTCCTAAATCCTCTTAATTAAATAGATTTGATAATTTATTTAATTAATTAACTACTTCTTCTAAATTAAATAATTATTTTTAATTATTTAATTGAGACATCTGACACTTCTATATTTTTAAATAAAACAAATCATTTAAAAATATCTCACATACTTAACTGATTCTTCATTTAGTAATTAATTTCAAAAATCAATTACTTCTTACCTCACAAAATCCATGTTTTGAATTAATTTAATTCAAAATGGAATTATTCTTCTACAAATCAAGTAATTTCTAAAACTACTAATTTTCTAAAATCCCTTCATCTTGTCTTCTAATTTTTACTAATTTCATCTCAACTATCACATTCATTCTTGATTAATTCATTTAATTAAATCTTATTCACACATGTGGGCATTTTTTCCTAACCCTAATTGAGAGTTGCCTTATTGAATCTTGACCTTTGATTCTAGGGAATTCCTCAATCTCTCATCTCGTCCATCTATTCAAGATTGCATTTTCTATAAAATGACAATCTTGATCTTATTTTTGGCCATCTCTTGTTATTTTAGCAATCACATTTATCTTCATATCATCTTAGGCTTTTATCATTACTTGCACATTAGGATTAACTTTCTAGTTGCACATTAGTTTATTTTACAAATCCTTCAAAGGCATTGCTAGGGCTAGACACATATAATTTTCTCACAAATCTGAGGGCATTATTATCACAGCAAGCTTGAGGAGGTGCAATGGAAGTAATCCATGGAGTATTAAATGGGTGAGACCTTTCCAATTTTCTTCCATTTCAAGTATTTTTCTCTTTTGCATTCTATTGTGTGATTTTATTAACATGCATGTATTACTAATCATTTGATTCTATTTTATAGGAAAAATAATGTCATTACAAGAATGATTCTTGCATTATTATAGTTTCATTTATGCATCTTATTATTACATGTTAGAATAGGGTTACATCTTACTTCAAACTTCCTAGTCTTAGATACACTTAGGGCTAGGGTATTATGAAAATTTCTTATCTCTTTCAAGGTTTAAATACCAACTAGGGGTTTGACCAAGGAAAACTGCCCATTAGAGACAAAACTATATTCTATTTTGTAGGTGATTTCATAAGTTTGGATCCAAATTTTAGTCAAGAGAAAATTGTAGACTATAGGCTCTCATTTCCACTCTCAGATTTCCAAAAAAACCAAAGTGGACTAAGTCATCAATAGTGGTGACATAGTCACATTGCATATGTTTTCCAAATATTTTTGGAGATCTGAATACCCAATTGGCTGAAATGGGCTTCAAAGTAGTTTCCTAGATCTGGGACTAAGTCTCTCAGCTTGGCGTAAGTGTCCCAGTTGGTTAGAAAATAAGATTTTCTATAATTTCTAAGGCATCTACAATATTCATTTCAACTCCTATTTTTTTTTAGGTGCACTCTTATTTTTGTCCCTTTTGTCTTGTCTTGTATTGACTTTAATCTATCTTTTTGTATATCACCGTGTTTTCAAGCAATCTACATTTCATTAGCTCTCCATCAATAGTTCATTTCTATTTTTAGTTTATTGCATTTATGACATTACACTTGGACACATTTCCATCCCATCTACATTAATATTGAATGAACCTCCTAGGTTTTAGGTAGAAAGACCTCTCTCCTTTTAGGTGTAAAAGCCTAGAAATGCAAGGGAAAAGCTCTCCCCTAAAATCTATGGTTCAGTAGGTGGACTAACAAACATGGATCTCCTTCAAAAACTGACACAAATAAAAATGAAGTAGTATCTAATTAAGTAGATTTCAGCTACAGTGATAAAGGCAACACATTGGAGCATCCTTTCACAATCCATAATATCCTTTTCACACTAACAAGGGATGCCATTCAATGCCACTCACTGACAACATTCACAATTTTATACTAGATCCACAGATGGAAAAGTGAATTTCTTGCTTGAGCAGATGAAGAACAAAAATAGAGGCAACGGGAATATGATTATGAGATGTGTTGTTGGTAAAAATATCACAAAAACATAAAATATAATATCTCTACCTTATTTCTCCTGAAAAAGAGACAACATATAGTAATGTAACTTCCAAGGTCCTAGTAGTTGGTTCTCAACTATGTTGATATTACTCAATGGCCAATGTAACTACAATATTCAAGGGGCCTTTTCTGGTGTGAAGGGGAAAAATTGTGCTAATCTAAAGTGAAAAATAAACTAGAATCCAAAAGAAGCACAAAACACCTAACACCTCAAATGATTATCCTAGTTGGATTCAAAACAAATCAAGATAAAGATAAAAAAAAATGATTATACCTTGTCTCGAATCAATCCTTTGGTTATCCCTTGATATCACTTTGATGTGTGCTCCTTGGATTATATTCTTGCAAAAATGGTGGTTCACAGATTAATGGATGCAGATCAATGCAATAATGAACTCTAGGATGCAAAGGCAAATGCTAATAGGTTTCAAGAAATGGCTTGAGATCATAAGTTGGATAAGGATGCAATGACTAACTCAATTAATGAGAATAGGGGGTTATTTATAAGAGAAGTTGAATTCTCTAGAGGATCCAACAGTCACGATTGAGCCACCATGGCCAAGATGGAGGGTTGTGGTGATTTGAGGACTCACAAGCCCTAATATTTGGACATGTGGCAGGTGAGGTTTCTAAAGGACAAGGTGAGATGGCAAGGGCACAAATGACATTGAAGAGACCATGTGGTTTCAAGGTACTTGCAAGTATCTTAGGATGGGAGATAATTTCTTTAAAAAGTCATTCCTTGGCCACATATGGGGGTGAAAGTGACAAGTGATGAATTTTATAAAGTTATCCCTCATCAACATGGGGAATGGGGAACACTTTAGAGAAATAAAAGTGTATTTTTAATTCAGTTTTTGGGAGAGACCAAAGGATAAAATAACATTCCTCTAGAAGAGGTCTTTTTTCTCTGGGTACAATGTGACATATGAGATGTCATGGGGAATACAAATACATGGGGGAATAAGTGTGAACTTTTAGTTTACATGGGGAAGATGTCAACCCAAAAAATGTAAGTACCAAGAAGGTTGACTTAAAAATATGTCAAATGGGGTAAGTGATTAGGATTAGGATTGTGCAAAAGGGTGATTAGATTAATTAATGATGATTAGAAACAAGTGGAAAGTTATGGAGGATGTGAAATTAATCCTAATTAAGGACATGAACACCTTAATGAAGGATTAATTAAATTAATCTAGTTTAGTGAAAAGGTTATGGAAGATGTGACAAGGAGAGGGGTATGTGCAGGATCATGATGGGCCAAAAAAGTGGCGATATCTAAGCGATATGGTGGCCCATGTGGTTGACGACTTTTTTTTAACCCAAAATTGATCAAACGAAAAGGGTTTTTAAAGGAAATTTTCAGCTTTCCACCAATATAAATTATGCTTTACTTTGAATTTAATAAATAACTATTATTCATTTTCTATTTGAATTATGACTAAAGTCCTGATTGATAGGCTGATTGAAAAAAATCTATAGCTTTCAAACGGTATCACATTTTTTGAATCCAAAGCATGTTTCACATTCTATGCTTCACATACTATAGGATTAAAATAATAATAATTGAATTTCATGAATTTTTGACCAAGTTAAGGGGGTCAAACATACAAGTTTTAATATTTTTTAAAACTTGTAATAAAATATTCATAATTAATTATTTACTTGGAAAAAAATTACAAAAAAATATGCATCACATCGGGACATGAGTCCCCTACATATATCTAAAATATTATAAAAAAATATTATCATTTTACTGTGGTTAGGGTGGTCAGACAGACACCTTATTCTTATTTTTTCCCTGAAATTTAAGTACTACTGCATTAAAATTTCAAATTTTCACCAAATAGATTTAAAAATAAATAAATAAACCTAGTAGTTTAGAAACTACATTCAATTTTCTAAAGATTGTATTCATACATATTTTTGAAATAATACAAATAACTTATTCAATTTTTTACGTCAAGTTGCCTAACTCTGATTTTCTAAAATTTATTCCCACTTAAGGTCCTATTTTTTCCATGATGATCTTGCACATACCCAGAGAGAAAGAATGAGTAAAAACTGAAAAGGATAATTGACTAGATTAAATAAATTGATTGCATTTATTTAATTTAGAGATGAAGTGGGCTTATGTATAAAGTATTTAATTGATTAAATTAAATACCTTAGGAATGCTAGGGAAAAGGGAACATTAATCAAATAAATAATTTAATTATCATTGATGAAGGGAATGAAGGAAAGGGATAAATTTGACCTTATGTAAAGGGTCAAATTTAGGTGTTTACATTTTCCCCTCCTCGAAATATTGCTTATAATAACAATGTTTCGAAGAAGATGCCTCAACTTGAGATAGGTTGTCCAAATGGAGGGGAGTGATAGAAGATGCCCTAATGACGATCAAGAATGTGGTGCGGTGAGTACGGTAGGGTATTCTCCCTCAAGAGGGTGGTAGGGGAAGAAAAAGGGCCCTGAGTGACATCTTGATATGAAGAAACAAAAGGTACAGTTGGATAAATATTGAAAAAGAGAGCAAGTTGATCTTTTGAATGGATTTAATTAGACATACAAGGTACAAATGGCAATCGACGAAATTTTTAGGATTAATGTTGGAAAAAATTTAAATAAAGGGAAAAAAAATTCCTAAATTTAAAAAGGGGGGGGAAATGTACAAATTTTTTTAAAAAAAATTACTAGTCCCCAATTGGACAACTGTCAATTGGAGAAAAAAAAGAGAGGAGAGGAGGAAGAGGAGAGAGAGAGAGAGAGACAATGTCAGACGACAATGATGATGAGATTGTTCACCGTGCAGATGAGGTGCGGAGTTTTTGGGCCGAGTATGCCATCCTACGCCAAGTTAGACTCAAAACCCCCTTTGTGAGGTTAATTGTTTTAGATGTATTTTGAAGTTTAATGCATGTTTGAAAACATGGGTTTTGGTTGCGAGGTAGAATAGGAAAATGGGTAGGAGAAATTTTTTTAGTGCATCAGGTGGGTGGGGAGAAACATCCAATAAGGACAAGGGGAAAAGGCAATGCTAGTTGTGAGAGAAAACAAAAAAAATATGATTTTCCCCTATAGGGGTGGCCATGCCCAAAACTTGGGCATCCCTTGCTACGTATGGGCGGCCAAGCCCCACACCATGGTGGTTGTGCTCTGTGAGAGGCGACCACGCCTAGCGAGGGGTGGCCCTACCCCACACAGGGGTGACCCCACCCCGCATAGGGGCAACTCCACCCCACATAGTGGCAGTCGTGCCCCCAAGGGTCAGTCATGCTCTTAAGGGGCAGCCTCGCCTGTTGGCAGCGGTGACACCCCAGAATGGGGTCCCCCACCCATCGGGCAGTGGCGCCCCAGATAGGGGTGACCCTGCCCATAGGTTGATGATGCCACAAAGAGAAGTTAGTGGTGCCCCAAATAGGGGAGGCCTCGCCCAATGGGCAGTGATGCCCAACCAAGGGGCGGCCCCGCCCAAGGGGCAGTTGCACCCAATAGAGAAGAAGCGATTGTGCCCGAAGGTGGCAGTGGTGCCTAACCAAGGGGCGGTTGTACCCAGGAGAAAAGGGGTAGCCACGCCCTAGAAAGAGGGGTGACCATGCCTTAGAAAAGGGGGCGTTCATGTCAAAAAAGGATGACTGATCCACAAAGGTGAGAAAAAAAGGATTAAGGCAAGAGATAGAGAAAGGGCGGGGGAAAAGGTGGAAAGGAGAGGTGGGTAAGAAAGTTAGTGAGGGTGAAAGGGGACCCAGGGCCAGAAAATAATAAAATGATGAGGTATATTACAGATTGTGTGGTGTGACTATAGAGATTCAAGATGTTGCAGATGTGGGAGAGGAGATCGGATGTGCTCACAACGATGCAGCAGGCAATGATCAGAGTAGATCATCAGTGGTTGGTAGAGGCAGGATTGCTACATTTCTTGGGATATCCATTTATCAGAGTGCATTGAGCAATGTTGATAGCTTTGATTGAGTGGTGGGACTGAGCAACATGGACCTTTCATCTTTTGACATGAGAGATGACTATGACACTAGAGGATCTTTGGTAGATTTTGAGATTGTCGATAGAAGATTTGTTGGTGAGTGAGCTAAGGTCAGAGGGAGGGGAGTTGGTCAATATGATGTGGGTCCTATTCAGGAGAGAGGAATTTCTAGTAGAGAAGAATGGTTTGGAAGTGGATCAGTGCCTAGGGCTAGGAGTACCACCACTAACATTGCACCTATGTGGGTTGATCAATGACATACTCATACCAGATAGGAGTGGGAGGTGGTGCAACCTGGTTTATATGGAGGTTATTTGACATATCATCGAGGGGAGAGATGGATAGTTCGCATGGGGTCCATGTGTCCTAGCACAATTATATAGAGATATATTTGTTGTGTGCTATCGGACTGTAGTCAGTGTGTATCATGTGACATTGTTGCAGGTGTGGGTGTGGGAGCACATCAGTGTGGAAAGACTGGTTGTGGTGAGGGAGGGCCAAATTGAGGAGGAAGTATTGGTAGCTTGGTCGTATGATGCAAAAAATGGATGGATGTTTTAGTATCAAGTTGTAGGAGACTTAGATAGGTGGAGGAGATTTTTTGATGAGCTGGAGGAGGAGGGTATATTGTGGAGGTTGTATGTTTTCTATAATTTCAAGGGATGGAGAGAGGATGAGGCTAGGCATAGGAGATACTTCATGACACGTTGTTATATAGTGGGGAGAGATCCTTCGACAGTAGAGGCACATAGGACGGATCAGATGACAAGACAGTATGGGTTGGAGAAGGATATTCCAAGTGCCCTAGATATTTTTAGACAACTGATGTAGGAGCGACCATGGGGTGAGGAGATTTCAATAGAGTTTGCATGGGAGCACTAGATGACACTGGAGCGAGAGCTGGTAGTTTACCCAATGAGAGCTAAGGGACCAGTAGATGTTAGGATCACCATGAGATATGCAATGTGGTTTGCATGACATCATTCTAGATGGATTACACTAGAGGTTCTAATCATAGAGGTAGTAGGGTTTGGATCGGGAGAGGAGGCTAGGCCGACAGGAGGAGAGACAGTCTAACAAGCCAATGAGACTGAGGGGTAGCAAAGGAGAGGGGCAGAGGTAGCCCGAAGAGGATATGATTAGAGTGGCTTAGATGCGATTAGACCCAAAGGATGGTGAAGGAGAGTACTGAGAGTGGATAGAGTAGGTAGGCAATAGGAGGTTTTAGAGGTGATAGTATTACAGAGGAAGTAGAGGGTGCCAAAGGTGATAGGGTTAGGTAGGCAGTGAGAGGTTCCAATGGTGGTAGGGTTAGTTAGGTAGCAGGAGGTGCCAGAGGTGGCATGGTTAGACAAGTAGCAGGAGGTGCCAGTGGTGGCAGGGTAGCGAGAGGATCAGACAAGAGGTCTGGAGAGATCAGGTAGGAGGAGGAGGATATGGAGGGGTCGAGTCCAACCTGAAGAGGAGAGACATGAGGTAGAGGTGATGGATATAGAGGTACATGAAATTCCTCCCTTAGTGATGAGTCCACTGATAGCATAGGATCCGATCACATGGGTGAGAGGAGTGGAGGCAAGAGAGAAAACCACTGAGCAGAGATTGAGGGAGTTAGAGGTGGCCAAGAATAGGTTGGAGGCAAAGGTTATCAGAATCAAGGTGGATAGGAGGAGGCTATAGGTAGAGGTAGTCAGATTAGAGGGCATAGGATATAGGGAGTATGGCTTAATCATGGACCATCTAACTGCTCAAGTATAGAATGCAGAGAGGGAGAGGGATGAGTCATGAGTAGAGGCAAGTAGGCTACAGGTTAAGGTCACTCAGTTGGAGGGAGATGTAGTGAGGGAGAGGGAGGCTGAAGAGTTAGTGAGATGGGAGAGAGACAAACTAGAGGTGATAGTGGCGCTATTGCAGGTAGGGGGTCAACATGTGTCTGGAGGAGAGATAGGTAAGATATTAGAGGCATTGGCAAAGGCAGAGAGAGATATGAGGGATCTAAGGAGATAGGTAGAGGGATTTTTAAGAGAGCAAAGGGAGTTGAGGCAAGAGTGGGATGAGCTCTAGGATTGAGTTAAGGTGGCTAAGGAGATAGTGGAGGATATGGAATTGGTGCAAGAAAGGGAGGAGAGCTTGAGGGCTCAAGTAAAAGGGATGGAGGTAGAGATGGAGGTCGTTTGTACTCAGATGCGGGTGTTGCAGTATGAGAGGGATGAGGCAATAACACATAGACATGCCATGGAGAGGGATGCAATAGAGTTGGAGGGTCAGTTAGATAAGCTACAACGAGACAAAGACAGATCAGTGGAGGGTATGACATTGTTGTAGGATCAGACAAGAAAGCCTAGGGTGAGGTAGACATGATAGGGGAGGAGAGGAGATAGATGTAGGAGGAGATAGAGCTATTGTGAGGTGATAAATATAGGTTGCTAGGCAATATGTCATGGGTGCAGGGATAGGTAGATTAGTTGTGGATGACACAAGATCTATGGGAGTAGGAGAGGAGAGTCCTTTGTGGACATCACGATAGGTATATATCAGAGTGGGATATTGCAATATTATAGGAGGTATAGAGGGATGAGCTCATACGAGAGTTGAGATACTATATGGGGATGTATTATATGGGAGTTTCAGATCCAACTCATCATGTACCACCCTTCATTTATGCAGTGCCTCAGATGTCAACACCATCATGGATGATAGGTACATACACACAAGGCTACAATAGTTATAGGGAGACGCCTCCATACAGAGGTTTAGTGCCAGACTCACCACAAAGATCTGATGCAACAAGCATAGGGTTTAGAATACCAAAGGCACAAGATCCTGATGTTTGACAAGTAGAGGGTGGGTATAGTATGAAGATCAAAGTAGATGCATAGCCTTGCACTCATACTTTATTTCTGGTGACAGTTATGATGGATATTGTATATTTTTGGATTTTAGATATATGACGACCCTTATTGACATTATGTAATGTTGTTATGATAGATGACTTTATTTATTCATTATGATGTAGTGATGGATATGCGTTTACAAATTTATTTTTATGCTTATATGGATGTATGATGATAATTTATGATGAGTGTGTTGATGCCTAATGTTGGTGATGCAGGATGTGATGGATGTAGGAGAATTATTTATATGTTATGATATGCATAATTTCTAACACCTATGATGTAGTATGTGATGGATGTAAGAGCATTATTCATATGTTATGATATGCATAATGTCTAAAACCTATGATGTAGGATGTGATGGATGCAAGAACATTATTTATATGTTATGATATGCATAATTATGTTAATGATGGATGTATGAGCTAGAGTGCATATACTAGTAAATGAATGTTAAGAAGTGTAGAATAATTAATGAAAACTATTCTACACAACTTAAAATGAGTATGAAATTTAATGTAAATAAGGGCCTGCAGTAAATGATGTGATGGGTGGGTAAATTGCACCTATCAAGAAACATAGGAGCCCTGACAAGAAAAAGGTGGGAGATGGAGGAAATCATCATTTGCGCAATCTAAAATCCAAAGGAAAAGAAGGGATAAGGAAACACAAATGAAATGGATGAGAATAATGAAATGTATTGTGAATGCAAGTTACCATCTTTAGAGCATTGATTTTTGCTATAGCATAAGACACTAGATACCATGGTATGTAGAACCAAGGTAGATTAGTGTTTAATGTAAAAAAGAAAACAAGAAGGCTATCCCAATACCCCAAAGTCGCAATGACTTCGATCAAGCTAGGTATTAGGATAACCACAAGCACAAAATGATGCCCTAGTGTAACACAAGACCTTAGGAATCTTGGTGGGTACTATGTGGGACAACTAGGAAAACAACAACATACAAAGATATCAAGAGATGCCCCTAGGTTAACTAGTCAAAACACACCATAATATGATAGATCATGGAGGCCTTGACAAGTGATGATAGGGAGGTCAAATGATAAACAAAAACGAAAATAATTAAAATATCACAATGAAATTTTCCAACATCCTTTTCCATAGGATCAAGATGATGGATGAGGTTGACACGGTATGTTAGGATGGATACATCCTGTTGAGACCAAAGATGGATGCTAAACTAAAATATTGATTAATGATGTAGGATATTTGAGAACTGATTAAATCTTGTGACACAGATGGATTCCATAGGGCGAATTGTTTTTCCTTACTATTTTTAGATTTTTCAGATTTTACTTTTTTTATTATTTTCTTTTCTAACAATTTTTTAATTGTTTTTTGTTTTTTAGAGATTTGACCAGGAAGGATACCCTAACTGACCTAAGTATAGAATTTCTTCAGATGCATGATGTTCATAGGTTCTTCCAAGGGCTCTTCTTTAGGAGTAGATATCCTGTAGGCACCAAAACCATATTTTGTGGTGATGACATAAGGGCACAACCAATTAGCTTCAAACTTACCCTTTTTCTCTTGATCTTGTTGATTTCACTGATTCTCTTTAAGGAAAAATCATCAACATTGAATTGGTGAGGGAAAAAATTCTTATTGTAGCTCCTTCTAAGTTGGTGCTAATATTCTTGTAGATGGTTATAAGCCTTGACCCATTTTTCATCTAGCAATTCAATTGTGTCAGTCGTGCCACTCGGGTGTCTTCGTTAGTGATGAGATTATTGAGTGATATTCGGAGTGAAGGGATTTCGGCTTCAATTGGAAAGATGGATTTAGCACCATAGTCAAGGGAGTATGGAGTAGTTCTATTGGGGGTGCATATGGACATATGGTAGGCCCAAAGAGTAGGATGCATATAGAGGTGCCAATTCCGGCCAGTGCTATTGACCATCTTCTTAAAGATTTTGATCAGTTTTTTTTTTTTCACCTCTGCTTGTTCATTACCTTGGGGGTAAAAGGGGGTGGAATAATGATTTTGGGTATGATATGTTTCATAGAGGGACTTCATGCACCTATTCTTGAATGGCTTTCCATTATCAGTGATGATGGTGGAGGGGATACCATACCTGCAGAGGATATGGTAGAGGATGAACTTAGAGATCTGAACACTAGTGATCTAAGTGAGTGGTATGGATTCTACCCACTTGGTGAGGTATTCAATGGCTATGATGATAAAAGTGTGACCATCAGAGGATGGAGGGTAGATATTGCCAACCCAGATGAAACCCCATTGTGAAAAAGACCAAGGTGTCATGATAGGTTGTAACACTTGTGTCGGGGCGTGAATCAAATATGTATGTTGTTGACATGGAAGATGCCTTTTGAAAAATTCACAAGAATCATGTTCCATTTTAGTCCACTAATACCCTGCTCTTATAATTCATTTGGCTAAGGTCATACCATTAGAATGGGCCCCACAAATACCGCTACTTACTTTTGTTAATGTCGTGTGGGCTTTGATTTCATCTAAACAATGAAGGAGAGTTCCATCATACCCACATCAATAAAGTGTATCACCGATGATGGTGTAGTGGTTAGTGTGTTGGATAAATGATTTATGTTGGTTTCTTGTGAGATCAGACGAGAGGGTGTTGACATGAATATAGGTGTAAATTTTGTTGGGTATACGGATTCAGTCTATCGTCAAGATAGGCATCTAAGACAGTAGTGCCTTAGTGATTTCAATTCAAAATCACAACAAAGACACAACCAACTATGCTAAAAAGTGGAAACAAGCACAGTTGATCCACCATTGATCCTTTGAGAGAAGTGAATGCAACAAGAAATAGATTCAACATAACCAGATACCATGAAAGACAAAAAGAAGATGCAAAGATATACATGGGGGAAACCCTTTCAGGTAAAAACCCCACACTCCAAAATTTCGAGCCATTGTATTATTCAACAACAAGACCAGTTACAATAAAATATCAGGCTCAAAGCCAATATAGGAGTTACATCTTGTTCTATTAGAGAAGTAACAGGTACCCGCAAGATTCCTCTCATCTCCTTAGATGACTATCACAGCCAACCTCATGGCCAGCCTAGTCATTTGGCCTCCAATGATTCCCATGCCCAGATCCAAGAGAGAGAGTGTTCACAATTACATTGCCTAAGCAAACTGCTCGAACACCCTCTCCATCTCTCTACAAATCTCTTCACACCTTCGGCGCTCCAACCTACAATTCCAACATCTGCAATCTCACATCATGCATCATGCATTATGCTTGCAGCCCCATGCACACACATTCACATGCCTGCACATCTTGCTCACAGTCTCATGGTCACGCATTCAGCTCGCACATCTCGCACTTGCTCTGCAACCCACGATTCTTGCAGACTTGTCAAACTTACCTTAGAAAGAATAAATACATCTCTCACCAATATTTAACTAACTCAAAAAGAGCAAAGAAGACCATCTGCAAATCACGCATCTGGTCGGATCTGACAGATCTCCCTACAACGAGCCACCCAGGCATTCAATGCCATTCCAAAAATGGGTTTAGCTCCACCAACCTTTGTTGACTAAACATGCAACACAAGAAGTTAGGTAACCATCCAATCACTATTCAACCAGGTGCCACGTGTCCAAACAGACATTGAGCGCGTCCAAGGCTTCAAGCCAAACCTAACACTACCGGAGCTTGAGTCGGAACAGGAGTCGAAACAGGACTCCACCGGAAAAGCACACTGCCGGAGTCGGAGTCAAAACATGACTCCACCAAAATTACAAGTTCAAGAACCAATTTGGTTCCACATCCACCGGTGGCAAAGAGGAACACATCAGAAATAGGACTGACTAGGTAAAGTCAACCCGGGGTCAAACCAAGATGGGAGAACAAAAGATCGGAGTCGAAGTCGGGGACGAAATAGGAACAGAAACAAGACTTTAACAAAAGTCCAAGATCAGGAACCAAACCGGTTTCGGTTCCACCTCCGCCAACTGCAAGAAACAACAATCCAAAACATGGACAAAGTGGAGGAAAACTCCCCGAGGAGAACCCAAACATCCAGAGGAACTAGATCACAAAAGAAAGAGTCGGACCCGTAGTCGGAACAGAATAGGAACATGGCAAACAGACATTGCCAACTTCCAAAACTAGTTCTGCCTCCGCTAGAACCAAGTGAAGAGCAATAGACTACTGGAGTCGGAGCTATAGCCGGATCTAGAGCCAAACCCAAAACATGACAAAAGGAACAATGCCAAGTTCCAATCCGGTTCTGCCTCCGCCAGAACAAAACTCGAAGATCCAAGAAAGCAGGGAGTGGAGTGGGAGATGGAATAGGAACAAGACCCAGAACAAGGCAAACAGAACAATTCCAAGTTCCATCCTGGTTCCACCTCCACCAGAACAAAAGACTTTGCCAAGGAAACAAGAGAATTTGCCTAAGTCTTCAAAGGGGGTCACCATAAAGTTGAGGCATAATTCCCAACAAATTTCATGGTACCGAGGGGATTCAGGGCCTACAATATCACACACCATGTCATTATCAGGGATATCAAATGCTTGGATTAGGAGTTGTTGAACTAGAAACTAACAATCGATGCAATCTTTTGGCATGTCAAGGAGAGACCCAGTGGTAGCCATAACATTCGTTGCCTTATTTTGGAGTATTGGGATCTGCTCAAATTGGATGAAGGAAAAATATTTTTTGAAGTCATCCACCATGCATTTGTAAGGAAAAAAATTGTCATCCTTTGTTAGAAACTCATCATTGACTTGTTTGATAACTAACCAAGATTCACCAAAAGCTTCCAGATGAGTGATGTGGCATTGAACAACAATTCTAAGGCTCGTGATAAGAGCTTTGTATTCAATGATTTTGTTGGTGTAGGGAAAAACAAATATGAATGATTTGGGTATGTAATCACCTTGGGGGGTGATAAGAAAGACTCCTACCCCTGATCCATTATTAGTGTGTGATCCATCAAAGTATAGTGTCCATGTGGTAGCTTCTGATACTGCAAAGACTCATTCATCAGGAAATTTGGCTTCCATCAGATAGACGTCTACTAATGGAGAAATTTCCAACTAATCTAATATTACTTGTCCTTCTGTTTAATTTTTTGTCCACATATTCTATATAAAACTCACTTAGAAGCATGATCCATTTAGCCATTCAACCAATTAGGGTTGTTTTAGATAACAGGTGCTTGAGGGGGTCAACCTTTGATATCAACTTTATTGGATGGCTAAGCATATAATGATATAATTTTTGTGTACTGAAGACCACAACGAGGCATGCTTTCTCCATTGGTGAATAATTAAGTTCATAACCAACCAATGTTCAACTAATTTAATAGATTGCTCACTCTTTTTAGGATTCATCATGTTGTGCCAATAATTCCCCTAGTGCAACAAAAGTGGTAGAGATGTATAGCAGGAAGGGTTTTATTGGGATAGGTGACATAAAGATCGGTGGGTAGGCCAAGTATTATTTGAGGTACCAAAACCCATTTGAAACTATTGATTCCATTTGAATGTGGTTTCTTTCTTCAGAAGGTGGGTGAATGATTGACATTTATCTACAAGCTAGGCTATAAACTGACAAATGGATTGTAGATTTCCTTGAAGGCACCTTAATTGTTTTAGGTTTTGAGGTGGAGGCATATCCATGATAAATTTTACTTTACCAAGGTCAACCTCAATACCCCTTCGATAGACTATGAAGCCCAAAAATTTCCCTGACATGAAACCAAACACACACTTTTTCAGATTCATTCTTAGCTTGTACTACTCCAAGCACTCGAATATCTTTTTCAGGATGGCAAGGTGCTCTTCTCTAGTTTTGGATTTTCCTAGCAATTCATTGACATAATCTTCCTTGATAATGTGTATGAGGTCATGGAATGTGTAACAAAAGGTACCCCAAGGGGTTGTAAAAGAATTCTTGTGTTGCTCTTAAGGTGCAATGCAAATATGATTGTAGCCAAAGAAACCATCCATAAGGGACAACATCTGACGCCCTATAGTGATGTCAACCAACATGTCGATATTGGGCAATAGAAAGTCATATTTTGGAAAAGCTTTGTTGAGATCCCAAAAATTTGTGCAAATCCTAATCTCACCATTAGGTTAAGTGACATGCACTATGTTGGAAATCCAGTCGGAATAGTTAATGGGTCGAATGAATCCAACTTCTAGAAATTTCTCCAATTCTTTTTTGACTAATAAGGCTACCTCAGGATGCATCTTGCATAGTTTTTGTTTGAAAGGTTTGGCATCTGGATGGACATCCAAATGATGTACAACAAGATCAGGATCCAGGCCAAGCATATTTGAATAGGCCCGTGCAAAATTGATAACCCCTTCTCTGAGAATTTGGACAATGGTGAAATACTCTTGTTCTGAAAAAGATTTGGCTACATAAGTGATCCTTGGATTTTATTTGGTCCCCAAATTTACCTCATGCATCTCTTCAATGAGAATAAAAGACTACTCAGGTATTTGTGTTCCCACAAGGGGAAG
This sequence comes from Sequoiadendron giganteum, assembly GCA_007115665.2. Classification (NCBI taxonomy): domain Eukaryota; kingdom Viridiplantae; phylum Streptophyta; class Pinopsida; order Cupressales; family Cupressaceae; genus Sequoiadendron; species Sequoiadendron giganteum. The sequence continues at coordinate 444,267,517 of CM021105.1, forward strand.
ATGAATGTCCCCATCTTCCAGTGTCGTATTGAGGTTTTCACTGTCAGATACACCCCTTGTTTTTACTTTTTCCTCTAAGGGGAATGTGTCGATGGGTGCACTACCTTGTAGGTCATTATCTATAAATTCATGATGTTTGAGGGATAAGGTTATGGTGCAAACAAACACACATTCAAACATGGGAAGGAGATCAACGTGATTCAAATCATTGTACGTGTGTATGCTGGAATCTTCTTTTGGTATGTCTTTGAGGGAATCATTGTCAACACTAACATTGTGAGAAGTACTAGAGGATGTTGTAGGACCCTTCCATTTAGTATCATAACCTAGGCCCAAATCTCTTGGTCAGATGTTAATTGCTTCAATGGGTTGGTGTTTTCCTTCTTCCAAACCAAGGCCTCTGCCTTGGTAATTACACTTTTCAATGAACTTGGAGGCACATGGATAAACTTCTTAGAAGTATTCTATAAGGGGAGATGGTGGCTCAAGATCTTCTCGATAAATCCATTGGTTGATATCAACTTCCATTTGATCCTGAAGGGAACCCAAATCATTGAATGTTGTTGGACCCATGTTCTTGGAGGTGAGTGTAAGTGTCTTTTCTTCTACTTTTGGAACTAGAAAATTTGGTTACCCATATGAACGTGGTGAGGGTGGCATGGTTGCCACATTTAGTGCAGTATGCATTTCGTATTCACCACATCCCTTGCCAATGATCTGAACCTTGGTGATGGTGGAACCAAGTGTGGATGATGGTGTGTATGAGGGGGGATGATAAGGTATTTAATGTATTGGTGGATAGATGAGAATCAAATGTTTGGGATGCCCCCATTTCGACTCTTGGGTAGTAATGTGAGTGTAGAAAGGAAGCTTCTAAGGCATGACAATATTCAAAAGGTTGGAGATCAGCTTGTATGGTAATTTCCATTCCTTGAAATGGGAACTTTAAACATTGATGGTAGGTGGATGGGATAGCTTGCATAGAATAAATCCATGGACGACCAAGAAGGATGTTGTATGGAAGGTCAAGGTCTAGAACATGACACATAGTGTACTATACAATGGGACCCAATTGAATAGGTTGGAAAATAATTACTTCAAAATCTCACTCTGCATTATCATATGCCTTCATGGTGATAACTTGACTGCTTAAGTCATCCTGGGTGTATCCAACCTATTGTATGAATTTTAATGTGGAAATATTTAGGGCCGAACCATTATCTACTATTACCCTTTTTACTTTTTGATAGTTTACACCAACCTCGAGATGGAGGGGGCGGTTGTGGCTTGAGTCAAGGCACGACATGTCTTTTTGGCTAAAGGCTAACTGCTAGGTTGATGAGATATTTCCCACCAATGCTTGGAATTGGGTGGGGTCAATATCATCGGGGACTTGTGTGCTTTGAAAATCCCTATTCAAGATTCCTTGATACACGAGAGATGACTTAAGAAGATCTAGGATGGATATTTGGGCTGCAGTCTTGCCTAGGTGGTCGAGGATGTTATATTGTGAACTGGCAGATGGAAGTTGCATAGATGCAGGAGCTACTGGGACTGTGATGCAGGTTAGCCAAGTGGTAATAGCACATTACAGATCTTATCATTTTACATGTATCATGGATACACATGGATCCACTAGTTCTACATATGATACCACACCTTGGTCATTGTATGGCCCAATTTTATATCTGACGTTATTGGTGTTATTATTTTGATTGTTATTTATGTTAGGTCTAGGATTAGAGTTGGAAGTACTAGGACCTTGATTGTGGTTAGGAAAATAATTTTGATATATCTAGATTTGAGCATTGGATGAAGATTATGTGTTAGCATCTACATGGATTTCACCTCAATCGATGAGGCATTGAATGTAAGTTTTTAGGCCTTGACATTTATCTAAGGTATGTCCCTTAATCTTGTGAAATTCACAATATTCGTTGTCTTTAAGCCAAGAAGGTTTGGGATTAGATGTATCAAGAGGTTTGGTGACAAGATACATGATGGGATAATTAGCTTGAATAATCTTATTACACACCACACTAAGGGGTTCTCCTAATAGAGTGAACTGTCACTTATTCCCCCCTTGGTTATTTTGGTTGGATTGTTGTCGTGGTACCCCTTGGAGGATGAATATAGCATTCTAGACTGATGGTTGTTTTTGATGAGGGTATTTTTGTGTGGTGGAGGCCACTTGAACATGTTTGGTGTTAGTGACACCATCATTGACAATATTTTTATTTCTATTCCAATAATGTGGTTTATCCCCAAAAGACTTCTCTTTATCGGATTTTTTTTTACTTGCCCTTTTACAATAAGGGCTTGTTCCAAGATGGGACCCTTATCCAGAAGTTCCGCAAAGGTGGTAATACAATGGATTTGGAATTTTTGATAAATATTGTGACCATGTCTTTTTTCGATGGTGGAAATTTCATCTTGTTGGCCAAGGCACACCATCTTTGCAAGTAGCTTGCAAAGGTCTCCCCCTCGCATTGTTTTTCTTTTAGGAGATCAAGTGTGTCAATATCCTTCTCTAGATTAAAAGACAAGTGGGAGAAAAATTGTTCAGATGATTGTGCAAAGGTTTTGATAGATCCTTTTTCAAGGCCCATAAACCAGTTAAGGGAAACTCCTTGTAGACTTTTAGGGAAAAGTCAGATAAGATAATTATTGTTATGCATGACCTCTTGGAAATGGGCATAAAATTCTTGAAGGTGGGCTCTAGGGTCCCTAGTTCCCTTGTATTTATCAAATTTTGGTATCTCAAAATGCTTGGGAAAAGGAACCAAGGAGATAGAGGGGTCAAAAGGATAAGGACATATGTCCTCAAACTTGAATGTCTATTTACCCATTCTAGCTTGTAGATCCTTTAGTGCTACTTTTACTTCTTCCAAGTCCTTATTAATATGAGTTGTGGGAGTTAGAGAGGATTGGTTATATGGATAGTATTGTGGATATGATGAGGATGGTCCGGCTGCAATCATATCATACATTTGTTGATTATAAGTGGAGGATGACAGATTATGATGAGTGGGAGTTACTTCTTGGTAAGGTGGTTGTTGTTGATAATAAAGAGTGGGGGATGGGCCCTGATGTTGTGTAGAATTGTGATAATATAGGGAGGTAGGACCCCATTGTTTATGTGATGAGGGTCGTTGGTAATAGGAAATATAAGGTGCACCCGAATGATAAGTTGGTTGTTGCTAAAAGTAGGGCGGATAGGATTGGTATTATTGCGTAATGGTGGGTCGTTGCGTGGCATATGGGGATGGATTTGATGGTTTTTGGTGGGAATGATTCTAGGGCTATGAAGGATTGGTGTAAGGTGGAGCTTGGGTTCCTGTTTGGTTTTGGACACTCTATTGAGGATTCAAGTTGAGGTGGGATGGAGCAGTATATGTGTTGGATGGATGATAGAGCTATTTTGTGAATGGGTTATTTTCCATTTGTGTAGGGATATGTATGTGTTTTTGTGGAGGTCGATGTTGTGGTTGTTGCTGGTTAGATGGGTGGGATGAAATATGTTGTTTTTGTGGGATTGTGATGGAAATGGCATGTGGTGATTGTTGTGATTATAGATTAGTTTACACCACTTGGTGTGGTGGTTTAGGGGGAATGGTAGTATATCATTGGGGGATCAAAATGTTTTATTGTGGGATAGGGATAGTATTTTGTGGAGTTTTTTGTGGAGGTCAAGATGAAGCAACAATAGTAGACGTATGTTGTAGAGGTGTTGGCAATGTGGTGGATTGGTCTGAATTAACTAGAGGCTGTTGGAATGCAGGAGGAAAAAAATTGATAAGAATAGGTGTGCTCCCAGTATTGGGATACAACAATGGAAGTGGTGGAGCAGATGGGATGTATGATGGAATTCCATAGGCATAGGGGTCATTAGGATCAGGTGGTGGGATAGTAGATGTCATGGTTAGAAGACTAGGATAATATTGGACTTGATGGATGATGACATTTCCAAATTTAGGATGATACCAATTTTTAGTGGGTGCACCTTCAGGAACGTAGGAACTTCCTAGAACATTTTTTGAGGTTTGCAGATCAAAAAATGTGGGAAGGTCATACTATGATGTATCAAAATCAAAAAATGGTTTGACCCCCTTCATGAGTAAGGTGGAAAGTATTTTATCTCCACTTTCATTTAGGAGATGATCTGTCATCTGGACATTGGCAAGGTATTTTGGATGTCGATATTCAATTGGGATGAGGCACCTTTTTGGGGATCTTATGGATTAGTTAGAATGTTATGGGGAAATTGTGGAGTATTTGAAATGTGATTAGGATCATGTGGGACATTTGGTTGGGTACCTTGGGCTTGTTGATTAGCCATTTTCCTTTTTTCTTGTGTGCAGGTCTAAATGGGCATGAACGTGCAAAAAAATTAAGTGGTTTAAGATGCAACTAAGTTTCCAAATGATGATCTAAGTGAGGATTTGGATTTATTGGTTTGGATTGAAGAAAGATTGTTGGCTTGGATTGAATGTTGGATTGGTTGATAAGATATATGATGGATCAACTCATGCCGTATCAATTAATAAAATGATTGGATAAGGATTTGATTAGATTTGATTGGTAATATGATTGAAGATCAAATGGTTTGGATGATTTGAAAGGGTTTCTAAACTAGTTTTAGAGATCACCTTAGGTGATGCAAAGTGTTAGTTGATCGAATTAAGGATGAACTGATGATAATGACACTGAATCCACCTTGAGATGAAAGGTGATTGATAGGGCTGAGGATAATGACCGACTTAGGATGGATAGCGATCCTAAGTGGATATTCAAAGATGGCAATCAGGTTCAAGCACCTAGGTCAATTTGGATGATGACTCCAAACAAAGTTCAAAGGGTAAAGTAATGATTATGGATGCAACCTATATGATTTGGAGAATGATGCAGATGTAAAAGTTTGTGATATGGAAGAACATGATGCACAAACATCGAGATAGTTAATGGGCCTTTTTGATATCAGGGGAGGTTGGATTTTTAAATCAGACTAGGAGATGGGTGAATTTTTAGGTCAAGGCCACCCAAAATATTTTGGTCAAGGTTTCCCCTCTAGGTCAAGGCAAACCAAATAAGTCAACATTGTCCAAACAAGTTTTGATTTCAACATAGAGGAAAAAATGGATAAATGGACTTTTAGAGCAAGAAATTGGATTAGCAGAATGGGCAAAAGACCACTCAGAGCAGTTAGACGGGTGTAAGAGGTTGTGGAAGGACACTTAGAATGGAAAAATATTATTTTTAGAATGGGCCAGAACAAGTGCATGACTAGTCAGAAAGGAGGAATGATGAATGAAATAGTTAAATAGATGATCAAAATGGGTAGACCAAAGGTTGGTTTATAGTAAAAGGGTACCCTAGATGAGAGAACAACACTTAGAACAAAGAAACAGGTTCCCAAGATAGGATAAAATCCAACAAAAAAAGGTTAAAAATAGTTGTTTGGAGGTTAGGGCTGCCCCTTTAGGCCAAGGCTGCCCCTTGAGGTTAGGGCGGCCCAAATAGAGGTTAGCGCCACCCAAACAGAAAAGACTTGACCGAATTTTGACTTGAATAGGCCAAATAGCTGGGTAACAATTCTTAGGAGGGGAAAATGGATACTCGTAATGAACCAAAAAATGATCAAGATGGATAGTTTGGTGCTCTCAATAATGGAACAGTGCTCAGAATGGGGAAAAAAGTTGCCAAAATGGGTGAACAACTTCCCAAACTAGTAAGAAATGGTTTTTTTGAAGGTCAGGGTCACCCCTCTAGGTCAAGGCCTCCAAATTAGAGATTAGGGAAACCCCTCTAGATCATGAACACCCAAAAAAATGTCAGGGCCACCTAAAAATAGGTCAGCCCCACCCAAACAAGAAAAACTTGGCTAATTTTTTAATTGAACGAGCCAAACAACTACGAAAAAGGGGTTAGGGTTGTGCCTATAGGTCAAGGTTGCCCCTAGAGGACAAGGAAACCTCTGTAGACTAGTTTGAACCTAAGTAAAAAATAGTGATGGTAAATAATAAAAACAACAAGTAAAATGACCAAAAAACTGAGTGACAAGTATTGGTTTCTCACAAGAAGACACTTCAAGCAACACAAGCCTAACTTTAGTGTTAAGGTATGGCCAACATGATATTATATCTAGTCTTAACAAGTTTTTTAGTGGTGTCCTTGATATAGGCATGATACATGGGGCACAACCATGAACACCAGCTCATCTACAAGCATGAGTTAGGAGCAACCAGTGAGAGACTAGGAGCTCAAACTAACCCTTCACATCTATCTAGGTATCACCCTAGTTTCGACGCTTCACTAGAAACGATGTGACTAGATTGAGGTACAACTTTTGCCTCCCCCTTTATATACCCCACCAGTAACATGTGGTTGGAATCGTCCCTTGGGGTGATGAAATCCCTAAGTAGGTCCCACTAATAAAATGAAAAAGGGATACAAAAATGGACTAAGTGAGCTATGATTTATCTTCACCTAGGATCTCCAAATGACACAAGGGGATTGGATACATTAATAGCCCACTTCAAACATGACAAGAAGATTCATTCACCCTTTAATTAGTCATATATTTCCATTTTAAGAGAAATGGAAAGACAAGACTAATTGGACACCATTTTCCACCTACAAAACATGTGTCAGTAGTTTATTTTCTATATTTGACAAGAAAAATTTCTAAACATACAAGACATAATCGTCAAAAAATGATAAGAAACAATAGCAAAAAGGTTTGTTCCTAGGTCAGGATCACCCAAACATGAATCTTGCAGAAAATAGAGTTAGGAAATGATAAGAAACAACAATAGAAAACTCTACTGCTAGGTCAGGGTTGTCCCTCTAGATTAGGGCTACCCAAAAAGAGAACCTACAAAGAAAAATAGTCAGGATAAAGTAGAAAACAATAATATAAAAATTTGATGTTAGGTTAGGGCCGGCCAAACATAGAACCTACAAGGAAAAATAGTCTGAAAATTTGGAAAACAATAACAAAAAAATATGCTCCTAGGTCAAGGCCACCCCTTGAGGTTAGGGCCACCCAAACAAAGAACCTACAAGGAAAAACAATAAAAGAAACTAGAAAACAACAACAGAAAAATTTGTTGCTAGGTCAGGGCCGCCCCTCCAGGTCAAGGCCACCCAAATAGAGAACTTGCAAGGAAAAATGGTCAGGATAATTGGAAAACAATAGCAAAAAAAATTACTACTAGGTCAGGACCACCCAAACAAAGAACCCGCAAAGAAAAACAGCTAGAAAAACTAGAAAACAACAATAGAAAAATTTGTTGCTAGGTCAGGGCTGCCCAAACAGTGGACAAGGCTACCCCTTTGTGTCGAAATCTATAAAAATATATTTTTTTTAAAATTGTTAGTACAAAAAGGCTCATGATGTGAGTCCCACCGGGCGTGCCATAAATTTGAAGGGGAAAAACTTGCTAATCTACAGTGCAAAATAAACTATAATGCAAAAGAAGCACAAAACACCTAACACCTAAAATGATTAGCCTAGTTGGACTCAAAACAAAGCAAGCTAAAGATAAACAAAATGATTATACCTTGTCTCGAATCAATCCTTTGGTTGACCCTTGATATCATGTTGATGTGTGCTCCTTGCATGATATGCTTGCAATAATGGTGGTTGAAGGGTTAATTGAGGTAGATGAATGCAATAATGGACTCTAGGATGCAAGTGCAAATGCTAAGAGGTTGCAAGAAATGGCTTGAGATCATAAGTTGGCTAAGGATGCAATGACTAACTCAATTAATGAGAAGAGGGGGTTATTTATAGGAGAAGTTGAATTCTCTAGATGATTTAACAGTCAATATTGAGCCACCATGGTCAAGATGGAGGGTTGTAGTGAGTTGAGGAATCACAAGCCCTCATATTTGCACATGTGGCAGGTGAGATTTTTCAAGGACAAGGCGAGATGGCAAGGGTAAAAATGACATGGAAGTGACCATGTGGTCCCAAGGTAATTGCGATTTCCTTGGATGAGAGAAAATTTATTTAAAAAGTTATTCCTTGGCCCCATATGGGGCTGAAAGTGATAAATGATGACTTTTAGAAAGTCATCCCTTGTCAACATGGGGGATGTGGAAGCCCTTGGAGAAAAAAAAGTGTATTTTTAATTCACTTTTTGGGAGAGACTAAAAGATAAAAAAGGATTCCTCTAAAAGAGCTCTTTGTTCTTTGGGTACGATGTGAGATATGCGATGTCATGGGGGGAATAAGTGTGATTTTTTAATTCACATGGGGAAGAGGTCAACCCAAAAAATGTAAGTACCAAGAAGGTTGACTTAAGGACATGTCAAATGGGATAAGTGATTAGGATTAGGATTATGAAAATAGACAAATAGATTAGATTAATGATGATTAGAAGCAAGTGGCAAGTTATGGAGGATGTGACATTAATCCTAATTAAGGACATGCACACCTTAATGGAGGATTAATTAAATTAATCCAATTTAGTGAAAAGGTTATGGAGGATGTGACAAGGAGAGAGAAAGAATGAATAAAAAATGAAAAAGATAATTGACTAGATTAAATAAATTGAGTGCATTTATTTAATTTAGAAATGAAGTGGGCTTATGTATAAAGTATTTAATTGATTAAATTAAATACCTTAGGAATGTAAGTGAAAAGAGAGCATTAATTAAATAAATAATTTAATTATCATTGATGAAGGGAATGAAGGAAAGGGATAAATTTGACCTTATGTAAAGGGTCAAATTTAGGTGGCTATAGCTATTAATAAATAACACAAACTGTATCAGATTCATCAATCTATATTTAATGGGGGGCTTTAAATAAACAAAAAAAAGGATCAATCAAGGCATAGAACAGTAAAATATGAATAAAAATCATTAGTATCTAGACATGCATTCCCACAACAAGTGTTTATTTTAATAGAACAAAAAACACAACATGATTTAATGTGATGACCTTGAAATATGCTCATAATTTGAATCTTATAATGTATTTTTAATAATCTTACTCCTTTACTGATGCTTGTTTAAACTCTTTGATTAAAGATTTTTTATCTAAAAGTGGGTAGTATCCTGTGGCAACACATTCCTATATTTCTGCAACTTAAAATCTCTATGTGCCTATATTTATTGCCCTATTTCACCTCCCAAATGACTGATATAATGCATGTGGTTTCAGGATAAAGAAATGGATTTAATTTGTGATTAATGAATGTGTATCGTGTTATTGTGTACATGATTTCTTTCTTTTCTATCACCATGTGTGTTGCAGGTTGTTGAAAGAAACATGAACGAGTCAAAGCACATCAGATCTTGGTCTTGCAGTAAAGTCCATTTCCAGCATGACATCGAGGAAGTTGTTCCAGCAAAGACTCTCTGACTGGGTCATTGGGAGGAAATTCAAATGATCATTAAGCTAGGAAGAGTGGAATTCTAGATTCTCTCTGAATCGGTTGAACAAATATTCTTTCATTTATGAGAAGTTTGTTCTTTGGTATCAAGAGGCATTTATGTCCACATCTTTCTCTTTTAGAGTTAGGTAGTTAGTTGCTTTTCTATAAATAAGTGTTCCTCCTACATGAATAAACAAGAGGAGATTATATTAGACTGTACTAGATAGTAGAAACATAATAGAGTGTGTTAAGATTAGTGTTATAATGAGAAACAGAGTTTTGTGTTATTTTTTTTACAAGCTGAATAATCATGTATATGATTCCAAGTTTATGAATAGAAGCTGATGAAGTTTTGAGTTCAATTCTTGGATTAATTGGTTGATGCTTGCTAAGGGGGCCCACTTAGTGAGTATCTATAGTTAGTTGTTTATTTTCTATTGATTATAAGTTAGAATTTCATTCTCAAAGGTTTCAACGCAAACTTAGTCTTATATTGTTCCTGTAGCATAAAGAATCCATCCCTGTGTTTGTATCTGCAGCATAAGACCAATTCATACTTTGTTCCTTGGTAATAGTTGTCATGATTTTTGGTTTGATTAAGTTATGCTAAAGTTTATAAGACTTTACATTACATTCTTGCATCATAAGTAGAATTCCTTCCAAAGCATTTATTTCTAGTAATTTGTAGCAAAAAATGGTTCTTAGTGCACATACAGTGCCGCTCCATTTCAAGTATGCATTCCCTAGTTTGACAATGTAAATGAATGACCATAAGAAGATGTTAGTCACCTGCTGGAATGTCCAATTCCCAGGTTAGGATTTTCCATGACTTATATCCTTTTGTGGGTGACAACCATTTTTGGTATCTTGTCGGGGATGGTGTCAAGCTAAGAACCTGTCGTAGTAATTATTAGCAGTAGTTTAGTCTGATTATTCAAGCATTTTCAAATTGATTCAATTTTCGGTTAAGTCTGTTACATGCATAGAAGAAGAGACGCTCTAGGAAGATTCCTCCCTAACCTTCCATTCATTGATAATGATTTTGAACCATCTTATAATCTATTTGAGGAAGGAGGAGACCAAGATATCAATCCATTCACTATTGTTGAAGACCTGCTTGTTGAATTTCCCTTTTCCCTAGCTAACGAAGAACCTCAAGAAAATCCATTTGCTTTGATACTCTATCAAGAAAATATGGCACAAAATCCACCTAATCAACCTCCTGCTTTTGAATTCCCTATCATCACCCAACAAGATAATGATAACCCTAAAAATATTCCTTCTTCATTACTTCCTAGGTTCTATGGACTAGTTATAGAGGACCTAGACACTTTCTTGTTTGAGTTTGACATCCTCTGTCGTAGCTATAATTAAACTTCAGATGCTCACAAGCTAAATTTTTTTCCTACTACTTTGAAGGAGGGAGCTCTTAGATGGTTTATGAGTTTGGGAAGGGATGTTGTCGATAGTTGGGCAGTCATGCAAACAAAATTTCTTGAGAAATATAAGGAATATTGTAAGAGTGGTAGTAAGGGTAATGATATATTTTGAATTCATAAAAAGGAGGAAGAAAGCTTGGAAGACCCTATCTCAAGGTTCTTGTTTTCCCTAAAAATGAATTCAGACCATACTCTCAATGAAGAATCTCAAAAACTACTTTTTTTGAGGGCAATCAATGACACCTATATAGATGTTATGGATCTTATGGGAGGATGAGATATAATCCAAGTGCCTTGGGATGATATTAAGAACATATGTCACAAATACTCTCGAGGAAATGTCCAGAAGGGTAGAGGTCATCAAGCCACAATGGGAAATTCTTCTACTAATGGAGTTTCACAGATGGAGATCTCAAATTTTCTATCTAATTTCAAGCAGGATATCATAAACAACATGGATACATAGTTGGATACTATGCAAGGTCAGAAGAAACATGAGGAAGCTGAAGCAATCTTGGTTGAGTTCTATCCACATTGTAGATAGAAGAAACGTGTTTGTAGATGTAAGATGGTGGCTAACATGGAGGCTAAGCAATTACCTATTGATTTTAAGGAAGTAGAGGGTGATGATGACTAAGTATTCTATGTTGCACAAAGGCGCCCATGGGCTCAAAGACAAGGTATGCCTCAAGACCCTTTGAATTTTGGTAATTCTTATTCTAATTACAATAACCAATGGAAACCTACATATGGCCCATCACCACCTTGGAATACTTATCAACCAAACTAGCCTAACCATCAAAGTCCTCAATGGAAAATTCCTTAAGGAGGTTGGTAGCAGCCACAAGGAAAATGGGCTCCACCCCAAGGTAACTGGCAGCAGAATCCTCAATGGAGAGGTTCTCAGCAATGGCAGAACCAATCCCATGGATTCTTGCAACTTCAGCAACCACAACCTTCAGCCCTCATGTCACCTCCTTCACCTCCTACAACACCTACCACAAATACTGGCCCTTCAAAACAAACACCTATGCTTGCTCAACCATTGCTAAATCCTAATAATAAGTAGCAACAACAACAAAAGCCTATGTATTTTGCATAAGCCAATCAGTATCCAGTCTATTCTGTTAATATTAATGATATCCATCTCAAGTTTAGAACCACTCTACCTGCTCTACATCCGCTAGTAATTACTAAGATTCTAGACTCTACCTCTAAACAACCTACTGGTCCTGCAAAACATATACCTATATCAGATACTGTCTCCAAGGAACCTGTCTTGCAACATCAAGCCAAACCACCTTGTCCTCAGAGATTGCAAGTTACTACACCCAAGTCTATGGAAGAGCCTACCTTTGAAATTTTGGATCAATAAAAAAATTTACATATTCAAATTCCCCTCTTTCAAGCCATTAAAGATGTACCAATTTATGGAAAAGCCATTAAGGAGGCCTATTTGAAGAAACCTAGAAGAAAGATAAAGGATCCCCAAACTATCCATGTTCTAGGAAATTTGGTAGATATTATGTTAGGGAAGGTAGTCATGCCAAAATATGTTGACCCTAGGTATCTTGTGGTACAAATAAATATTAATGGCCAGATAGTAAAGAATTTTTTGATTGACCTTGGTGCAACCATCAATGTAATGACCAAGAATACTATGGAGTATTTGAATATCCTAACCATTAGGTCTATAACCACCATCCTACAACTTGCTAACAATTCCACAGTAACACTTGATGGCATGGTAGAAGATATCATCGTCAACCTTGAGTTTTGGGAATACCCAACATATTTCACCATATTGTCCACTAAGGCAACTTTAGGAGGATATCCTATCATCCTAGGTAGACCATGGTTAGCCACAATTAATGATTTTATAGGATGTCATTCAGGAGACATGATAATTTCTAATGGTCATTCAACAAATAAATTGGCTTTATATCCATCTGCCCAACCTCAGCCAGACTTCTCTCAACCAATTTTGCTTGATTTAGGAGAGGAAACTGAAGAAGTCAATTCATTGGCTCAGCTAATGATACTGCAAACTAATCTATTTTCCCAACTTCAAAGTGAGGATGACCTGCTCTTACAAATTTTGAACTCCAACTCTAATATGAGTAGCCCATATGTTCCAAATAGTTGTCCTCAGCAATGCTTCTTGCAACAACTGAATCTTGAGAGCCCACCACTTAAAATTCCTGTAGTTTATCAACATTTGCTTCCATAAGAAATACATACACCACCTTTATCAGTAGCCTCGATGAATGATCTTACCAAGCAAATAGAACTATCTCCAGGCCACTATTTGAATATCAATAATAACCTGCCTCAATCTCAACAAACTACCCTAGTCACAATGTTAGAAGATCAACACAAAGCTTTTGCATGGGACTATGGGGTTATCAAAGGAATAGATCCTCAACTCTGTACTCATAGGATCTACATTAAGGAAGACTATTCTCCTGTTAGGCAACCTCAAAGAAGGATAAACCCAACACTCAAGGAAATAGTTAAAAATGAGCTCCAAAAATTGTTTGATGTTCGTTTTAGCTACCCCATTTCAGAAAGTCAATGGGTATCTCCATTAGTGATCATTCCTAAAAAAGGTGGAAAATGGAGAGTTTGTGTAGACTACAGGGAGCTGAACACAACAACTAAAAATGATCACTTTCCACTGCCATTTGTTGACCAAGTGCTAGACTCATCATCTCGTAAAAATTATTTCTCCTTTTTGGATGGATATAGTGGTTATAATCAAATTAAAATTTCCCTTGGGGATCAAGACAAACCAACTTTCACCTGTCCATGGGGAAATTTTGCCTACTTTGTCTTACCTTTTGGCCTGTGTAATGCACCTGCAACATTTCAAAGGGTAGTGATTAGTATTTTTGCTGACATTTCTCATGATTCTATGGAGATCTACATGGATGACTTCACCACTTACGAAGTTACTTATGAAGAAGCATTAGAAGATTTGGAGAAAGTGTTGAAAAGATGTATGGAGCACAATTTTTCTTTGAATAGTGAGAAGTGTTTTATGATGATGCAAGAAGGAATTGTTTTAGGCCATCATATCTCTCAAGCTGGAATTCAAGTTGATACTACAAAAATAGAAGTCATTCTAACTTTCCAAACACCTCTGAAACAAAAGGATGTTAGAAGCTTCTTAGGACATGCTAGATATTATAGGAGATTTATCAAAGATTTCAGAAAAATAGTCAGTCCATTATATGCCTTATTGACTAAGGATTGTGAATTTAACTCGACTAAGGCCTATGACAAATATTTTATGTAGCTTAAGAACTTACTTACTTAGGCACCTGCTCTTCAAGGACCAACATTAGGGGAAATTTACATAAAAAATGCACCTCCTAAGGAACTCTAAAAAAACAAAAATTATCCTATATAGTACAAATTATTTTAATATAAAAAATATAAATTACTTAACTACATGAGTTAAGTGGGGACACATGTTTCTATTATAATTCCTTCAAAAACTGAAGTCCATGATTTTTTTAAAGTGGTAACATATATTTCTATTATAATTTATTAAAAAACTCAAGTTCACTTTCTTCATTATTTATTTTTTATTTAAAAACTCTTAAACTCAAGTTTGGTAACTTATATTTCTATTATAATTTATTAAAAAAGTCAAGTTCACTTTCTTTTTTTGATTATTTGTTTTTTTAAATTATTTGTTTGTATTGAAAAAGTGGCAAAGTCAAAGCAACTTTAGATATTTTATGTTTTACTTAGTATTTTATTTTATATATATACGATTTTATAGATTTAGATTTATTAAAGAATTTTTTTTATTTTTAAAATATAAAAACTTCTATAATAGAGCTTAATAGAACTTAAGAATATAAATCTAAAAAATAAAAAGAATATTTTATATTTAGAAAGATGAATGAGATAGAATAAAAATATTTTTTTAAAAATACTAAAAATTAGCTTTTCTTCTTAAAGAATATATATTTTAAAAAAATATATAAAAAATTAGCTTTTTATTTTAAGAATATCAATAGTTTTTTTCTTAAAAAATGAAATTTTTCTTTTGAAAATAAAATAAAAATTATAATGGAATTTAATAGAACTTAAGAATATAAATATAAAAAATAAAAAGAATATTAAAAATTTAATAATATGAATGAGATAGAATAAAAATATTTTTTTTTAAATATAAAAATTATCTTTCCTTTTTTTAAGAATATCATTAGCTTTTTTCTTAAAGAATAATTTTTTTTTTTTAAAATATAAAAATTTATATAATAGAACTTAATAGACTTTTTTTAATAGAACTTAATAGATTTTAAGAATATAAATCTAAAAAATAAAAATAATATTGTATATTTAGAAAGATGAATGAGATAGAATAAGATATGTAGAGTTAAATTAACCATCATGAGTTAATTCACAAGATTTTAGAAAGTTTTATTTTATAAAATAAATAATTTTATATTTATTTTGGATGATGTCACTGTATAGGTTAATGTCATCTTTTAGTTGATTTTTGATAACTTAAAAAGCTAATGATGTCATCCTTAGGAGGCCCATTTTTTATGTAAATTTCTCCTAATGAGTGGATTCTGCCCTTTCATATACACACAGATGCTTCTGATTATGCCATAGGGGTAGTTTTAGAACAAAAAGAGAATTTGATAGAGCATGACATATATTTCATTAGCAAAAACCTTCAAGGCCCTGAATTAAATTATACTGTAACAAAGAAAGAATTGCTAACAGTTGTGTATTCTCTGAACAAGTTTTGACATTATGTCACTGGTTACAAAATATTTGTTCATATAGATCATGCAGCAATAAGGTGCCTCATGAATAAACCTTCCATATCTGGCAGATTAGCAAGATGGCTCTTATTGTTGCAAGAATTTGATATCAAAGTTATTGATAAGCCAAGTCAGGCTAATGTGGTGGTTGATTTCTTTTCAAGACTTGAAACAACTACACCTGCCACCTCTGAGGTAATTGATGATAGATTTCTTGATGAACATCTATTTTCTATTGCTGCTCAAACTCCATGGTATGCAAATATTGCAAATTATTTAGCAGCCAACAAGATCACAACTCACTTCTCACCAAAGGATAGAAAGCTGTTGAATGAGAAAAGTTTTAACTTTTCATGGATTGCAAACTATTTATTTTACATAGGACCTAACCAAGTAATGTGAAGGTGTGTTCGAGAAGATGAGACCTATGACATTTTTCATGCTTGTCATGGTGAGCCATGTGGTGGACACTTTGCATCCAAGAGAACATCAATGAAAGTGCTTAATACAGGGTAATATTGGCCCACACTACACAAGGATGTTGTAGCATACACCAGAAAATGTGACAGATGTCAACGTATGGGGAGACCAACAAGGTCTGATGAAATGCCCCTATATCCTCAAGTGGTAATCAATCCCTTTGAAAAATGGGGCATGGATTTTTTGGACCTATTGATCCTCCATCCAATGGGAAATCCTACATTTTGGTTTGCATTGATTATGTAACCCAATGGGTGGAAGTGAAAGCAATGACACATGCCCATGACAATAAAGTTGTTGAGTTACTATATGAGAAGTTTTTAACTCAGTTTGGAGTCCCAAGGGAACTTTTTACTAATCAAGGAGCCTAGTTTACATCAAACTTAATCATTGCATTGATGAATTATTACAAGATCAGGCACATAAAGTCTAGCCCCTATCACCCTCAAGCCAATGGTTAGGCAGAGGTTACCAATAGATAATTAGAGACAATCCTTACTAGAATAGTACAGTTACACAAGAAGGATTGGAGCAGTTTGGGCCTATAGGACAACATGGAAAACAACTACAAGGTTTACCCCTTTTGAGTTAGTTTATGGAAAAACTACCATGTTGCCAATAGAGTTTGAGCATAAGACCTTAAGAACTGCTCTTCAGCTTAACATTGATCTTTCAGAAGCCCAAAAGGAGCACCTTCTATAGTTGAATGCATTGGATGAGATAAGGAAAGCTTCCTTGTAGCATACTGAAGCTATCCAGAAAAAAAGAAAGAAATGGCATGGCCACCATATCAGAACTAAGTAATTCTCTGTCGATGATTGGGTACTACTCTATGACTCTAGGTAGAATGAAAATAAAGGTAAACTCACAACAAGATGGCTTGGTCCTTATGAAATAGAAAATGTGTTTGATAATGGTTAAGTTCAGTTGGCTACAATAGATCTTGTCCTATTCAAGCTACTGGTTAATGGACACCGTCTTAGGTTGTATCATAAGCCAACATCCAAAGAAGAATTTATGAAGCAATTTGTTTCAGATGCAACCACTGATCTTCTTGCAACAAAAGGATTCGGCCTTTTTCTTGCAGCATCTCTTTAAAATGTTATGTTGAATGCCCATAATAAAGATTTCCTTTCTAAGGAAGCCACTTTCTCCATTTTTCATCCATCACCATCATTCATTCCATCTTCTTCCATGTCACCCATCCATGCCATCCATCTTTCCATACCACCTTCATTTATGGTTTCCATTCCAGCAGTCATTTCAAGTTATGTTGTACTCTTTCCCGACATCTACAAGCACTTATTATAAGGTATGGGATATCTTTTATTGTCACATCATTTGTTTATTTCATTTATTCATTAATTGATATGCATCTATCAGTCATTATTGTCTATTTTTTGCCTATGCTTTCCCACATGTGTGGAAACATGCCAAATTTTAAGTAGGGGGCGGGAATAATCCATTTCAAAACTTTTCTTGTGTCATTGCCCCGTCTGTCAAGGCAATTTTATTTTCTTGTACTTACCAAGTATGACTGCATGCTTTTACCCTGACCAAAAAGTTAACTACTTAATTTGAGTAGTTTCTAAATAATCATTGCATGCAATTATCCTTTGTATCATCCTTGGTAAGTAAAGAAAGATAACAATCAAAAAGAAAGAAGCAGGGCGAAGAAAAAATATTTTTCAAATTTTTAGAAGAAGTTTGAGTTTCAAGAATTTCAGCTAGGATAATTTGTGAAAATGGGTGGCCAGCTAGTGAGACATGAGCTAGTAGCTCATGAAGCCTTGATGCAAGATCCTCAAGTTGTTCAGACATTCAGCAATTGTGGATGGCTGAATTATTTTTTGGGGATAGATTCCTTTAATGAGGAAACTACAAGTGAGTATTTGAGAACTCTTCAGAAGGAGAATCTACAGTGTGGGGTTTGACAGTAGACGTTACAGAAGAATAGATTGCTGAAGTAACTTGGCTTCTAGCAGTAGGAGAGAACTTTCCTTCAAGAAGGGATGCTATCTCTCCTAGGGTAGAATTCACAATACCAACTGATGGACCCTAAGAGGTTTCCAAACAAGGATGCAAATGGGTATCACTGCCTTATCCATACTCAGAATATGTCTCCTTCATAATCAAGTATTTGACTTGTGAGGGACGTTTTTCCTATTTGTATGCTTATCATTTCAAACTATTAAGTCATATGAGGCATGATTTAGTTGTCAATGTCCCAAAAAATTTGTTAAACCTTTTGGAACGTAGTGCCCATGAAACCTAGAAGGGTAAGGAAAACTCTATCACCCATCATGCCCTTATTAAACTCTGGATTGAGCATTCCCTGAGGGATGTATCACCCCTTTCTTGGAAAGCATTTGTTAATTAGAAGGGTCTGCAACCTCTAGAACCTCCTAGGGTACTCCCTGCATAGCACAAGAAAAAGAAAAGGAGAGTAGAATCTATGAGTAGGGAAGTAGAGCAAGAATCATCTACTCCTACAACACCTAGTCCTGCAAACTCCACACTAGAGCCATCTACTCGGGTAAATACCAGGTTTGTTGTTAGAAAAGAAAAAGGGAAAACAAAGGTAGGAGAGTCATCTAGAGCTGAGAAAACCCCAGAATCAAGCCCTCATGCTCAAAAGTGAAAACATTCTACTCCTCTTTCTCCTGCAGCAATGCCTGTTTCCACCACAGTTTCACCATCACCTTCTCCTACTGAGTCTAAATCCTCTAGGAAAGTTAGAAAGAGGAAAGCTGCAAAAGAGCCTTTTGCAACTATTGCATTGCTAAAATGGATTCCATCAAGAAAATAGCGTAAAATTGCCTCAACCTCCATTCAACCTAAAATTATAATCATTTCTGAGGAATTTGAAGAGGTCAGTTATGATGATTCTCAGAGTGTATCTGAGAATGTTCCACAAAGTTCAACTGTAATTCCTAAGGAACTAAAAAATGAGATAGTGGAAGTTGAGGAAGCACAACATGATAGTAGTAATAAAAGAAGGATGCCAAGTCTTGATGACTTGGCAGAAGAAGTTGAGAAAATTTTAGAAGAAACACAATCTCCTCTTGGGAAGAAATAGGAGTTCACCCGATGGCAAGAGGAAGAACAAGTTGAACAAATTGAAGTGTCCAATGAAACACCATTACCCTCTAAGACTTGTCGGGCATTAGCTGTCTATAAAAGAACATTGTTGATTGAATATTTAGAATATCTTAGGATTAAATGGAGGCCTATTACACTTCATACTTTGAGTTTCTGCCATTTATCTAGAACTGAATTTCAACAAAATCTTTGGAAAGAAGAAAAGAAGCAATTGAAAAAGGAAATTGAAAGACAAAAGCAAGAAATGAAAGAAATGAAAGAGAAAGTGGAAGAAATGACGAAAGTAATTGGTAAAATTATGGAATGTAGACCACCACCTAGGGTATATGCTATGTGCCTTAAGAAGCAATTTTTGTGGTTCCAGTTGATGTGAATTTCTAGAAATTTGGACCCTGACATTCACACAACTAAGGAGCTTTATGATGCATATCAAATGGCACCAAATTGGCTGAGAAATTCTTTATGTGAATTTTATCCGCATGGTTTGCTAATTCCCTTTGAAACAAAATGGGATTCTCTTCTCTACATTGGTGACATATATCTGAGGTCACTCATGTCTTGGGTGGCCAATGAAACTAACTATGGGAAGCAATTAGAGGCTTATGAAGAGGCTAAAAGGAAAGAACCTATTCCCTTGTGATCTAAAAGCTCAGATCCCCAATCAATTCTGAGAAATTGGCTTACTGTTGCATATGGATTCTATGATCCTATAGCAAGAATAAAAATATTTGATATCAAGAAGCAGGTATATGATGAGTTCAAAGACCAAACATATCTATTCTGGAAGCTTTCATCTTCCATAATTAAAACAAGATGGGAAAAACTGATTGTTGGTCTGAGGAAATCTGAGCCTCATAACCCTCTAAATTTTAGAGCAGCCATCAGAAGGACAAAGAAATATATGTAGCTGGGTCTCTAGGAAAGGTTTGAATTATGGTTACTATTAACATTTCAACCTCCAGTTTTGATATGGCCATTGTACCCTTATTTGGCTACAAATGTTAATGAGGATGCAAAAACCCGTAGGTATGAGAGATGGCAAAATTTTAGAGGTTTCTACTACAAATTTGGAACTTCAATGTAGGGGCATGCTACTCCTACTAATTTCAGAGAAACAACTAGAAAGCTTAATGCTAGAGGACCATCATTAGGATAGGTAGGGGGAAAATGATGAGCTGAAAATATGCTCATAATTTGAATATTATAATGTATTTTTAATACTCTTACTCCTTTATAGATGGTTGTTTAAAATATTTGATTAAAAACTTTTTATCTAAAAGTGGGTAGTATCCTATGGCAACACATTCCTATATTCCTGTAGCTTAACATCTCTGTGTGCCTATATTTTTTTCCTTGTTTGACCTCCCAAATGGCTGATATAATGCATGTGGTTTCTGGATAATGAAATAGATTTAATGTGTGATTAATGAATGTGTATCATGTTATTGTGTACGTTCTTTATTTATTTTCTGTTACCATGTGTATCGCAAGTTGTTGAAAGAAACATGAACGAGTCAAAGCACAACAGATCTCAGCCTTGCAATAAAGCCCATTTCCAGCATGACATCAAGGGAGTTGTTCCAGCAAAGACTCTCTAACTGGGTCGTTGGGAGGAAATCTAACAATTATCCTTTGTATCATCGTTGGTAAGTAAAGAAAGGTAACAATCAAAAAGAAAGAAGCAGGGCGAAGAAAAAATATTTTTCAAATTTTTAGAAGAAGTTTGAGTTTCAAGAATTTCAGCTAGGATAATTTGTGAAAATGGGTGGCCAGCTAGTGAGACATGAGCCAGTAGCTCATGAAGCCTTGATGCAAGATCCTCAAGTTGTTCAGACATTCAGCAATTGTGGATGGCTGAATTATTTTCTGGGGATAGATTCCTTTAATGAGGAAACTGCAAGTGAGTATTTGAGAACTCTTCAGAAGGAGAATCTACAGTGTGGGGTTTGACAGTAGACGTTACAGAAGAACAGATTGCTGAAGTAACTTGGCTTCTAGCAGTAGGAGAGAACTTTCCTTCAAGAAGGGATGCTATCTCTCCTAGGGTAGAATTCACAATACCAACTGATGGACCCTAAGAGGTTTCCAAACAAGGATGCAAATGGGTATCACTGCCTTATCCATACTCAGAATATGTCTCCTTCATAATCAAGTATTTGACTTGTGAGGGACGTTTTTCCTATTTGTATGCTTATCATTTCAAACTATTAAGTCATATGAGGCATGATTTAGTTGTCAATGTCCCAAAAAATTTGTTAAACCTTTTGGAACGTAGTGCCCATGAAACCTAGAAGGGTAAGGAAAACTCTATCACCCATCATGCCCTTATTAAACTCTGGATTGAGCATTCCCTGAGGGATGTATCACCCCTTTCTTGGAAAGCATTTGTTAATTAGAAGGGTCTGCAACCTCTAGAACCTCCTAGGGTACTCCCTGCATAGCACAAGAAAAAGAAAAGGAGAGTAGAATCTATGAGTAGGGAAGTAGAGCAAGAATCATCTACTCCTACAACACCTAGTCCTGCAAACTCCACACTAGAGCCATCTACTCGGGTAAAAACCAGGTTTGTTGTTAGAAAAGAAAAAGGGAAAACAAAGGTAGGAGAGTCATCTAGAGCTGAGCAAACCCTAGAATCAAGCCCTCATGCTCAAAAGTGAAAACATTCTACTCCTCTTTCTCCTGTAGCAATGCCTATTTCCACCACAGTTTCACCATCACCTTCTCCTACTGAGTCTAAATCCTCTAGGAAAGTTAGAAAGAGGAAAGCTGCAAAAGAGCCTTTTGCAACTATTGCATTGCTAAAATGGATTCCATCAAGAAAATAGCGTAAAATTGCCTCAACCTCCATTCAACCTGAAATTATAATCATTTCTGAGGAATTTGAAGAGGTCAGTTATGATGATTCTCAGAGTGTATCTGAGAATGTTCCACAAAGTTCAACTGTAATTCCTAAGGAACTAAAAAATGAGATAGTGGAAGTTGAGGAAGCACAACATGATAGTAGTAATAAAAGAAGGATGCCAAGTCTTGATGACTTGGCAGAAGAAGTTGAGAAAATTTTAGAAGAAACGCAATCTCCTCTTGGGAGAAATAGGAGTTCACCCGATGGCAAGAGGAAGAACAAGTTGAACAAATTGAAGTGTCCAATGAAACACCATTACCCTCTAAGACTTGTCGGGCATTAGCTGTCTATAAAAGAACATTGTTGATTGAATATTTAGAATATCTTAGGATTAAATGGAGGCCTATTACACTTCATACTTTGAGTTTCTGCCATTTATCTAGAACTGAATTTCAACAAAATCTTTGGAAAGAAGAAAAGAAGCAATTGAAAAAGGAAATTGAAAGACAAAAGCAAGAAATGAAAGAAATGAAAGAGAAAGTGGAAGAAATGACGAAAGTAATTGGTAAAATTATGGAATGTAGACCACCACCTAGGGTATATGCTATGTGCCTTAAGAAGCAATTTTTGTGGTTCCAGTTGATGTGAATTTCTAGAAATTTGGACCCTGACATTCACACAACTAAGGAGCTTTATGATGCATATCAAATGGCACCAAATTGGCTGAGAAATTCTTTATGTGAATTTTATCCGCATGTTTGCTAATTCCCTTTGAAACAAAATGGGATTCTCTTCTCTACATTGGTGACATATATCTGAGGTCACTCATGTCTTGGGTGGCCAATGAAACTAACTATGGGAAGCAATTAGAGGCTTATGAAGAGGCTAAAAGGAAAGAGCCTATTCCCTTGTGACCTAAAAGCTCAGATCCCCAATCAATTCTGAGAAATTGGCTTACTGTTGCATATGGATTCTATGATCCTATAGCAAGAATAAAAATATTTGATATCAGGAAGCAGGTATATGATGAGTTCAAAGACCAAACATATCTATTCTGGAAGCTTTCATCTTCCATAATTAAAACAAGATGGGAAAAACTGATTGTTGGTCTGAGGAAATCTGAGCCTCATAACCCTCTAAATTTTAGAGCAGCCATCAGAAGGACAAAGAAATATATGTAGCTGGGTCTCTAGGAAAGGTTTGAATTATGGTTACTATTAACATTTCAACCTCCAGTTTTGATATGGCCATTGTACCCTTATTTGGCTACAAATGTTAATGAGGATGCAAAAACCCGTAGGTATGAGAGATGGCAAAATTTTAGAGGTTTCTACTACAAATTTGGAACTTCAATGTAGGGCCATGCTACTCCTACTAATTTCAGAGAAACAACTAGAAAGCTTAATGCTAGAGGACCATCATTAGGATAGGTAGGGGGAAAATGATGAGCTCAAAATATGCTCATAATTTGAATATTATAATGTATTTTTAATACTCTTACTCCTTTATTGATGGTTGTTTAAAATATTTGATTAAAGACTTTTTATCTAAAAGTGGGTAGTATCCTATGGCAACACATTCCTATATTCCTGTAGCTTAACATCTCTGTGTGCCTATATTTTTTTCCTTGTTTGACCTCCCAAATGACTGATATAATGCATGTGGTTTCTGGATAATGAAATAGATTTAATGTGTGATTAATGAATGTGTATCATGTTATTGTGTACGTTCTTTATTTATTTTCTGTTAGCATGTGTGTCGCAAGTTGTTGAAAGAAACATGAACGAGTCAAAGCACAGCAGATCTCGGCCTTGCAATAAAGCCCATTTCCAGCACGACATCAAGGGAGTTGTTCCAGCAAAGACTCTCTGACTGGGTCGTTGGGAGGAAATCTAAATGATCATTAATCTAGGAAGAGTGGAATGCTAGATTATCTCTGAATCGATTGAACATATATGCTTTCATTTATGAGAATTATATTCCTTATTATCAGGAGGCATTTATGTCCACGTCTTTCTCTATTAGAGTTAGGTAGTTAGTTGCTTTTCTATAAATAAGTGTTCCTCCTGCATGAGTGAACAAGAGGAGATTAGATTAGACTAGTCTAGAGAGAAGAAACATAACAAAGTGTGTTAAGATTAGTGTTATAATGAGAAATAGAGTTTTGTGTTAGTTTTCTTACAAGCAAACTGATCATGTATATGATTCCAAGTTTATGAATAAAAGCTGATGAAGTTTTGAGTTCAATTCTTGTATAAATTGGTTGATGCTTGCTAAGGGGGCCCACTTAGTGAGTATTTGTAGTTAGTTGTCTATTTTCTATTGATTATAAGTTATAATTTAATTCTCAAAGGTTTTGGCACAAACTCAGTCTTATATTGTTCTTGTAGCATAAGGAATCCATCCCTATGTTTGTTCTTGCAGCATAAGACTGGTTCGTTTTGTTCCTTAGTAATAGTTGTCATGATTTCTTCTTTGATTAAGTTATGCTTAAGTTAAAAATACTTTACATTACCTTCCATCATCATAAGTAGAATTCCTTCCAAAGCATTTATTTCTAGTAATTTGTGGCTAAAACTGGTTCTTAGTACACATACAGTGCCGCTCCATTTCAAGTATGCATTCCCTGGTTTGACAATGTAAATGAATGACCATAAGAAGATGTTAGTCACCTACTAGGATGTCCAATTCCTAGGTTAGGATTTTCCATGAATTTAATATCCTTTTGTGGGTGACAACCTTAATCCATAGAATAACCTACACCATTACATGCATTCATAGTGTGCAATTCAATTACCATAACCATTCACTAAAATTCTTTAAGTTTCAAAATAGATCACCCCCACTCATTGCTAAAACATAGATTAACAGACATGTAGTAATTTCATTCATAGATAATTTAATGAAATAATATTGAAATTTGGTTTCCCCTATTGATTTGCATCAAAAAGAAAACATTTAGGCACAACAAACTCACTTGCTTACAGATTGATTATTATTCATTAACCTTATCAAAGAGATTCACTTCCAACAAATAACATGAAAACAACATGAGATTATAAACAGGTATCTAGTTTCAATTTAAAACTTTTAAAGTATCTTTGCTACAATTATGAAAATATTTGACTATATTTCCTATATGTTATCATATCAAGTGGCTAAACCTTCTTCAATCAGTCAACCTTTACAAAATAGAGCCTAAAATTATATA
This sequence comes from Sequoiadendron giganteum, assembly GCA_007115665.2. Taxonomy (NCBI): domain Eukaryota; kingdom Viridiplantae; phylum Streptophyta; class Pinopsida; order Cupressales; family Cupressaceae; genus Sequoiadendron; species Sequoiadendron giganteum. Next base: position 444,292,767 of record CM021105.1, read on the forward strand.
TAGGCATGCTATGCATGAGTTTCACCCAATTACAAACTCAAATATAAATTAAGGAATTAGAACTAAAGAAGAAACTGGAATAGTTTCTGTTCAAAAAGGTGATTGCCTTGCTGGCCAAAATCAGACACCCAAGGAAGAAGATAAAACTAGCTGATAGGAACCTCCAGTTTAGCATATGCCAAAATCTTGTAAAGTAGGAGAGAAAAGGGAAATTTTTATATCAAAGAGAGAAAAATATGTTGCCACCTTACTCCAGCACTTGATGATGAATGAGATATTCATCATAATTGCAGAAAACTTGTTGAAGGATGTCCACATGAGGTCCATCTACCCAACTATCTTCAAATTTGATTCTCTTCAACTTTGCTAAGGCAAATTCCTACATATCTTTCAATTTTCTTAATTCCCTCCTAGCAGCTTTCACCTCCTCTTTCATTTCCATAAGTCTATCGAGCAACAATTCTTCTCCATCATCTTCTTTTTGCATTACCTCCTAAAATCTATCATTCCATTTCTCTCTTAACTTGTCCAAAGTCATGCCTTCCTTGACCAAAATGGCTATTACAGCTTCTAATTCATCAAGCTACTCATTCAAGTCCTTACTAGCATCTTGAACTTCACTTCTATTCTTATAAATGAAGTCAGACCTAAATGGGATTATGCTTGAAGTCTTTTCCAGGAAATCTGCAATATCTTCTTCAAGAATTGATTCCTCCAAGAGAGTTGACTTTGGCACCTTGTTGATGTCCATCTTCTGAACATATTCTCTATATTCCTCTTCATATTTCCCTAGGTCCTCATCATGATGATTCATTTAATCTATCAAGTCAAGTGCCTTCTTATAGATTTCAAAACCATTTATTAGCACCTCTCCAACCTCTTGATTGAGTCTCTCAATCCATTGGTCAAACATCCCCATTTTATTTCTAATTTGTGCCAAGTCATCAACTTCTTTCTTACTGGGTAAGACTCGAGTTTCTAGTGAAACAACTTGTTGAGTCACTGGAGTAGAGACATCCTTCAAAAATTTATGTAGCTAATTCAATTGAGCTTTAAGCTCATCCTTCTTTTTCTTGTCTTTAATCATTCTAGACTTGGTGGAGGAAGCTACAACATCAATGAGATTCATTTATGAGTTCCTTGTAGGTCTCTCCAAGTTAACTATACCCAATTGGTAATCAGATCACTACATATCTTCTTTATCCTTTTCCACCATTGGAATTTCACATTCAACAATGATCTCTCCTACATTTATGAGACTCATGGAATGAAGAACCCTAGCCTTATTTTTGGGCCTTTCCTTCTCTATTTCCTTCATCATTTCTTCCCAATTGAGAGTTTGAGGTGAACCTATCTACTTCTTCTGAAGAACTAGCTTCAACCATGTAGGAGCACTAGGAGTGTTGGTCATTTGTGTTGAGGAAGAGGCAATAGTGGTAGAAGATAGTGATTGCAATAAAGTGGATCTAGGTTGAAAATCAACTTCTTCCACATTTGGTTGTTCCTTTTGTGCATTTTCTTGTGCAATTATTTCAGCTTCTTCCTTATCCTTTTGTTCCTTTAGCCTCTTATCTTCTAATTATTTTTTAAAATTTTATTCTTCTAACCTCCTCTCCTCAAGCATCTGATCTCTTTGTTTTTCAAAGTTCCCGAGCTTTTCCTTTACTTCTTTCTCCTTTTTTCATTCTTAGCCAGCTCTTCTGCCTCCTTTTTCTTCTTAGGCATTCTTATTCATCCCTTTTCTTATAATATTCTTCAATAATCTTGAATTTGGCCTCAAGGGCTTATTTTTCTCTCCTTCATCTGGCCTTTTCCTCTTCAAGATCATGGATCTTTTGCATCATTTCAAATTTCTCATTCTCCTCCTTCCTTTTGAGTTCCTACTCCCTTTGTTTTTGCTGCTTAACTGATTCATCAACTTTGATTTTAGCCTCTAATTATTCTTTCTTGAGGATTGCATCAACTTGGGACTTTGCATCTATCACCTTCTATTTGGCTAATGCATCAACTTGTGCCTTTCCATATGATTCTCTCTTAGCTTCTTCAAACAATTTCCATTGGTCTTCCTCTATCAAAAAATGTTCGATTTTTTCATCCTTAGTTTCATCAAGAGGTTCCTCCGCATGTTTTCCTTTATCAGAAAGAGTATTCTAAGAACCTATCTCTATATCATGAATTTCTACCTCAGGATCCTTTCCTTTTAAGGATTCAGCTTCCTTGTGAAGGATTCCCCTAGGCATCTCTTCAATTGGCTGCTCTATAAGAAGGGGTTGATTAGATGTCTTGGCTGCCACAAATGTTGAGACCCTAGGCCCTGTTGTTGTTTCCTCTTCATGTGCTTCAAGATGATGCTAAGCAAGAATTTCAAGTTCAATTTCTTCTATATTGGGAGGAAATAATAACAGCGAATCCCTAGGAGGCATTCTTCTTTTTATGTTCTTATACCCTTGAGTGGTTCCTACACCTTTCCTCTTCTTGGAATTCTGAGCCTCAAGTTCCTTGGTTCTTAGCACAATCCATTGGATGCTTCTATCCAATACCGACCTTGCTATCTATTTGATATCTATGAACTCTTTTGCACTCCAATCCACAAGATCCAAGTATTTGGTGCCTATATTTTGTGCATCATATTGGGGACCCAAAGTAATCCCATCATCTGAAAATGTTTTGGGAATGTCCAAATTTACCCCATACTCCACTATGAGTGGGATAGGCAACATTTCATAGTTTATTTTCCTTAGGTCATAATCATCTTGAAGATCCCTCCAAAAGTCCTCCAATAGATTGAAGTGTTTGTCAAAAATGGAAGCAAGCAAAGCATTCATCTTCTTTTTAGGATCATAATGCTTCCTAGTAGTGTACAAGCCCAATTTAAAGTACATCAACTCATTGCAAACTACCTTGGATCATACAAGGTGTGGACAACTATATTCACCCAACTTCTTGGGGAATTATTGACAACCAATCTTATATTTTATACCAAATTTGGAGTTAACCCCCAAGGCTTGATAAATTAACTCCATCAAGACAATCTTATTGTTGCAAGACCTAGGAAGTAGGTGAGGGTGACCATTGAACCTATCCAACCTGAAATAAGTGAACTTGGGGTATTGGATAAACCAATGTCCCCATTCTGTAATAAATGCCATGGCTTCCTGGCTCAATCTGTACCCTACATCTCCTGTGAGATGGTTAATAATGACATAAAAATGCATCATTACCCTTCTATAATTTAGTTTTGAAGTATGTAAAATGAGTTGATCATAATGATTCCACACTTTATTATGTTCTTGGGCTTCTCCCAATATCCTTACTGCATTTAAACCAAGAAAGATGCCTCTTCTTACTATTGCATAAATCACATAAGAGGTCATGAATAAACTTTTGGTTTTTCTCATTCTAATAATTTGGGTATGTATGCATTCAGACACAATAATAGGCCAATCAAATTGTTTCCTGCCATCTAGGATAGTCTGAATGAATGGAAACATCCATTCCTTGAATTGAAAGGCATCTCTTTCCCCAAATACTCTAGATAAAATCATTATTATGTCTCCAACATCCTTGTAGAAGTATGCCTTTTTAGGCTGATCCATAAGCTTAACTAGAGACTTTTTCTTAGATTTCATCCATCTCTTGTTCAAATGAGCTCTATTACCCTCCTTATTGTTACTATATATTTTTAAGGCCTTCACCTCATTGATTTGCCTAGGATTCTATGGAGTGGGCACATTGAACATGAACTAGATCATTTGTGGATTTAGATCAATAATGACATTCCCTTGTGAGTCCACACATTATCTGGTAGTAGGATTGTAGGCTTTGACTGCTATCATTATTAATTCAAGACACTGGATTGATAGAGAAAATACAACAACATGCACCTATCCAGAGTCAACAATTCTTTGAGTCCTCCCTATTACCTCCTCAGAAAATATTTCCAAAAATAACTCCTCGCAATGGAATGGGCCCAAGTTGGTATCAATTATATCTACCAAATCAAAATCCACCTTAGAAGAAGTTATGGTAGGATCATGATGCTTGTATTTTAAATTATAAGGGAGTTGTACTGCCTTGATATTTTTAAGCTTAGATACCTAATTTAAAGTCTCTACTAGATGGCTCCTTTGAGAAGCCTCACCTGATGCTCCTGAAATCTCTTAATCCTGCAAAAGAACCTAATTTGGATCCATTGAAAGTATAGAAACCATTTTAGAGAGCTCACCTTTCCATGTCACTCTTTGCTTCATGTATTTTCTTAATAGTTAGTAAGGTTAATCACCCACTGGAAGTGGGACTAAGATGAAGAGAGTCCCTAGAAGGCTTCAAAGCACAGTCAACACCAGAGACGAAATGGAGACTGAGGTCAAAACAAATTGTAGAGCGGGACCGAGAACAAATTTAAAATGGTCATCAGGACTAGGATTAGAATGGAAATCAGACTCGATACAAGAGAAAATTCCAAAACCATCGGTTCTACTTCTGCTAGAGTAAAATTTATTTTGATAATCCAAAGGTCATTGGAAGCAGGTTCAGGGATGAATCTGACATATACTGCAAATAAGGTTTATGAATATAACCATTCCTAGATTCAACTTCGACTAAGATCAAATGTGACATTATCATTTACAAGGTTCAAAGTTCAACCAATGACATTATGATTTAAATGAGGTCATCTGATAAGCCCAAAAGGCTTAAAATAACAGTGCTAACCTATCCCTCATATGACTAAGGGGAAAACAGTGACTAGGGCATAATTTTAAATTAACACGGACATGCAACAACCCTAGTTTATTGAAATTGTTGACTTAAGGAATTAGGGTATCCAAAAACCCTACTCGAAATTAATGAGTTGACACAAGAAAATAATGGAAAGGTCAAATAAAATATAAAAGATCATTAAAAAAGCATAGAATCCCTTTTGAAAACAACACCCTAAACACTTAGGGCGCAATGGTACGGGCATGAGAAATCGTGAAAATGATTGCGCAAAGAAGATAAAACAAAATCAACAAAGACAAACATAAAAGAAATCACAAGGAACAAGAAACCAAGAGAAAAAGGTAAAAACAAGGCAACAAACAAAGATTAGAGAGAAAAACCCAAGATCACACGAAGAACAACAAACAAAAAAAAACCAAACAAAAGCAACCAACATAAAAAAAATGAGAAAAAGACCCTACCTCAAAATGCTACTACACAGAATGACCCTCGATCCAAAATTTCACAAAAAATGCTCAATCTCTGATCAAATTGTGCTTCCTCTGCTCTATCTTGGCTCTAGTTTGTTTTCACTATTTTTACAATAATAATAACCAATGAAGTAAACTTAATTAAGGTTAAAACTTGATTTCATACATGTGAGGAGCCTACAATTAATGCCATTAATGCGGCAAGTTGGGTGTGGAATCACAATGGGAACATGTAAAAAACCATTATGTGACTGAAGTAAAGTGGTGAACAAAACAAGGTAGCAGGAGCGGAATCGGGATCAAGATCAATCAGGGAAATTTTGTAAAGTTGAAAGTTTGATTCAGATTCCAATTTCGGTTCCAACAAAGACAAAACAACAAAAGGAATAATAAAAGGAAAAAAAAACTAACACAAAACTAAGACCGAAAGCATCGACCTCGAAACAAAATGGACAAAAGAAAACGTCGAGGGCAGAGATGGGAAGGAAAAAAAACTTGGAACTTTATAGAGTTTTGAATTCAATATTCGTTCCCGATCTGGCCTCGTGAAAAGAAAACACTGCGGACCAAAAAAGGAAACACGCAAAGAAACAAATGGGAGCGGGATTAGAAAAAACTAGGAAGTGAAACTTGGATGAGTCCAAGTCAAATTTCGGTTCCGCTTCCGCTTCTACTAGAGCAAAAAAGAACAAACACAAAGTCTTGGAGAAAAGAACCATTCCAAAAACTCTATGGAAAGCCCCATGAACAAGAAACACAATGGGGGACCAATTTTGACCAAGGAAAATGATGGGGTGGTTATGCAAGGCATAACAAATGGTGACTCAACTGGGAAAATGGTTTAGCCATTTTCAAGATACCTAAGAATTTAGTCACCAAGAACCTTTGGTTGATGAAACATGCTAACTTGAAATAAGATCAGATATGCAAGATAAGGTTGAGATAAATCTCAGATGTATGTTATCATGAACTACTTTGAGTCTAAGTGTGTGCATATATGGTGCATCCTTCTTTATAAAAACTTTCCCTACCTTTGAACAACCACACCTAGAATCCAAGCTACATAGGTTGAGTCCTTCAACTGTCATGCAATGAAATTATGGGCATTGCTCCACTACCAGTTAGTCATACATAACCACAATGGAGATAACTCTAGTTCTCTTAAATTATTCCTCTAATGTGAGATAGGAATCAATTGCCCTGATAGAGATACTTGAATCACCCATTTGATATTGAGTTTTACCTTTTCTTTCAATAATTCTCTTTTCTCTTTTTTTTTCTTTAACATTTTACCTGTGGAAATTCTTTATGGACTACTCAATACTCAGATGTAATTGATCTCAAATGTGTGTTGAGAACTACAATGAACTTCATGATAGTTTTGGAATCGAATTTTTCACCTGAATCAGAGATACAACCACCCAAAGATAAGTAGGCCTTTTAATCAAGCAGATGTTTTATCTATTTTGTGACAAACTTTAACCATAGTTCATGAGATATTTACAATTTATCTTATCCTTAATAAATTTTCAAACCCATGTTAGAATGGTCACAACACATGAGTTTAGAATGAAATCCTTCAAAATATTCTCCTTGAAAATACCTAAATCAATTTCTCTCCTAGTTCCTACAACATACTTTGAATAACAACCCCTTATCTTGGAATGGATAGAAATGAAGATCCCCAACAAAAAACACAAAACAAAAATGAAAGAAAGAAAAGAAAGAAAAAGAAACAAAGGAAGAGACCAAACACCAAAAAAAAAATACAACTAATTGCATATGGTACATATAGTAGAGTCATTAAGAAAAATCAGACCCTTATGAGCCGAAGTAATGTTTAAGAAACTAACCATTAACTAGAAATGGAACAATTTATACTATCAAGGCACTCAATCAGAAAGAATTCTCACCTAGTATCTCATCTATTTGATATGAACCCAACTAGAGTCTATCAAACTTCTGGCGGTCTCCCTTTTTCTCTTTAGCCTTGTCCCATAGTAGCACAAGATCTGATATCCTAAAATCCTTTACCTTGGCCCTCTTTTCAAACCAATGTTTGGTGACAACTTGGTGTTTGGAGAACTTCTGCAAAGAAGCATCTCTATATTCTTCCATGTTTAAAAAATTGGTTAGTCTAACCTCAATCCAATCATCCTTCATGTAGAATTCCTGCATAAATTTGAGAACATGTATATACAAATGAATTGCGAAGACTAGGTCTTGGTCGTAGACTAACTTAAAAGGTGAATTCCATAGGGAGACATTTATTCGATTTCGATCTTCCCAGAAGGAAAATCTCAGTTGGGTGTGCTAGTCCCTAGGATTGTTTTCTATAAATTTTCTAATTACCTCCAAGAGATTCTTGTTGGTAGACTCAACTTCTTTGTTTCATTGAGGGTAGCAATTAGAAGAATATTTCAGAATAATTTTATGTTCATAAGCCCATTGAATGAATTCAGATGAAGAGAAAGCAAGGCCATTATCACATACTAGGGCGAATGGTAATCCAAACTTGGTGGTGATGTTTTTAGTCATAAAGTTGATAACCATGTCTGTGGTGCTATTTTTGCAGGGTTGAGCCTTGGTCCAACGTGTGCAGTAGTCAGTTGCAGTTGGGATGAAATTATGACCTATAGAGGAGTTTAGATTAATAACACCTACAAAGTCTAGTGCCCATTGAGCAAATGGTCTTACCTCATACACTGGTTGCCAATGCATTGTTGGATTTCTTTCCCTAGGTGTAGAGGTCTGGCATACATGACATGTTTGGACATGTTGGTGTGCATCCTAAAAAACGTAAGGCTAGAAATAGCCTAATATAAGAATTTGATGGGCCAATGAATTTGCAGATCCATGTCTTGTACCATTTCTTCCATGAAACTCAACAATAGCATGCATGGCCTCTTGCAAATCCAAATAGTGTAGGTACATTCCTTGAAAATTCCTTCGGTATAAGGATCCCATTTTTAGCATATAATAAGAACTCTTCATCCTCAATGCTCTCCTCTAAGTTTTATTCATCCCCTCTAGGCATCTATTGTTGAGGAGGAAGAAGATCAAATTTGTGTACTAGGGATCCTTGGTGAATGATTGCACTATTTACTGCTAGCAAGTGATACTCTTATCAACCTCTTCCATAGCCTTTGATAGGCCTTCTCCTCAGATGAGCTTCATTGGATGAACTTATAAATCAAACTCTTGTAAAATAGCCATTCATTCACCTCTTCTCTTCCCTAACTTGCTCTACATAAGGAGGGACTTCACAACTGGATCAGGAACCATGGTGATAAACTGACTCCGAAGAATGTAATGCCTCAATTTTTTTACTACTCGAACCAATGCAAAGGCTTGCTTCTCAAGGGGCGAGTACTTGAATTCTACATTTTTAAATTGGGAGCTCATAAAGGTGATAGGGATTTCTTCTACCCCACCTCTCTATTGTGTTAGAACAACTACACATGAATGATCAGATGTGAAAGAATAGATGTAGAAGGGCTCTAGATAATCTAGGCTAGTCAAAACTAGTGCCTTTGATATTGATTGTTTAATCTATAAGAAAGAAGATTTAACCTCATTGATCCATTCAATTTTTGCATCTTTTTTCATCATTTCATTGAGAGGTTTGACAATTTCTACAAACCCTATTATGAATTTCCTCAAAAAATTAATCCTTCCAAAGAAGGATCTCATCTCTTTTTTACTTCCTGGCATTGTTAGCTTTAAGATGGCCTCTACTCTATCTAGGTTTATGGATATCCCTTCTTCTGATATTATATAGCCTAAGAGTTTCCCTTTAGATACCGCAAAAACACACTTTTTTGGATTAAGGAAGACACCATAGCTTATACACATTTTGAGGAATTTTTCCAAATTTGTAGCATGGTCCTCTCTATTCTTAGAGAAGATGGTTAAGTCATCTACATAAATAATGTTACACTTACCTATTAATTCCTTGAATTAAAAGTCCATTGCATGTTGAAAGGTAGCTCTAGAATTAATAAGGTCGAACAACATCCTCTGATAGGAAAATGTGCCCCACTTGGTAATGAAGGAATTTTTCATTTTGTCCTCATGACTGACAAGCACCTGATTATACCTAGAATATCCATCCAAAAATGACATCATCTGGAACCCATTGACTATTTTTAACACCTCATTGAGAGAAGGAAGTGGATAGTTATCCTTCTTAGAGGCCTTATTTAGGTTCCTGAAATCTACGTATAACCTGATTTCACCACTTTTCTTGCACACAAGAACCAAGTTTTCCACCCATATAGAATGTCGTACTTGAAAGATTATTATTTCAGATAATAAATTTTGCACCTTCTTCTAGATTAAGGGATCGATCAAAGAATTCACCGAGCGTTTTTTTTGACAAAAGGGTTTGGCTTCTGGCTTCAGGGGTATGGTATGTGTGATTACCTAAGTGTCAAAGGTCTTTAAATATTCATACCCCGAAGCAATGGCTGCAATATTTTCTTCCAAAACTTTAACTATCTTCTCCTCAATTTCTTCAAGACAAGTCTTACCTATGAGAATATTCCTTTTGAGACCTAAGTGAGTCAAATTAATAGATTCATACTTCCCTCCATCACTTCCCATGGGAACCCTTTGATGAGCTCATGGGTCATAGTCAAATATTCTCTCTAAAGCCACCATCCCCTTTGGAATAATATTTATTTTCAACTCCAGTATCCATTTCGTGTCACAATTATCAAGATCCCAATCTCCTTGATCTCTTTTAGACTCATCAATTATCTTTCCTTTAAAGAAATTTGAACTTGCCAAGAGGGCAAGTATATGTTCATCATCATTGAATACCTAAAATTTTTGGACATTATCCAGGATAGCTGGGACTGAGACTAGTTCAACTAAAAAGCTTTTTAACTTGGAGTCTTGCATAGGCTCCAAGGTGCTAGTAGTAATGACAAGGGCATCTACAATCTAATTGCTTTCTCTAGGAATAAGAGTGATTCCAAAGGCATCAAAGTTCTCAATCAGATTCCAAATTCTGTTTATGTATGCAACCAATATTTTGTTGTGGCAAGTATATTGGTTGCATACCTATTTTACAATAACTTCAGAATCCCCCATAACCATGAGAGTGGTGACCTTCTTTTCATGGGAAAAGATAAGTCCATGAGCAAGCACTTCATATTCAGCTACATTGTTTGTGCACCCAAACTGAAATCTATAAGATGCAAATTAAGTCTTCCCTTTCAGGTTGGTTAGTTCAATCCATGCTCCAGTTCCTACTTTGGATTTAGAGCCATCAAATTTAAGACTCCATAATTGATCTTTAGTTGGGGGTACTTACTTTTTCAGGATGATAGGGGATGACTTACTTGAGATGTGTGGTGGCTTAGACTGTTACTTTCCATCAAGAGTTAAAGGTGAATGGGGGAAGGATTCATTAGAAGTTTTACCTATATTCAAAACCTATTCAGGAATTACTTCCTAAAAATTTCCTTGGATTAGATCAGAATCAAATTCATTTTTCATCAATGCCTTAGGCATTGGAAGGGTATTCCGGGTGGGTGTTACAGAGAAAAACTAAGATACCTCAATCTCTTCTTGGAATTTTGAGCATAGAGCCCGAGTTTGCTCAAATTGAGAAGGATCCTCCTCTCGAGAGAGACTAGTTCTAGTGAGGATAGTAGCATCCTTGGATTCAAATGGAGATTTATTGGTGGGTTCTTGAGGTTGGTCTTGACAAAGCAATTGAGGCTATCTGATATGGTTTAAGATATCTACATAGGGTTGACATGTCAACTCAGAATGATTCTGATAATGTATCCTAAATTAATTAGGAAGCAAAAAACTACACAAATCATCCTCTTCTCCCAATACCAACCTATCTTGTCGCAATTTTTTTATTAGAACTTGTTTGTTGATGAATATTATTGGGTCATTCTATTCTAGAGGCAGTATGTCATCAAGATTGAGTATTGAGAAGATCATAATCTCCTCCTTCTTATAAACTCCTATCTCAATCTCAAAGTACGCTACTTCATTGGGGGAGTCATATTCAGTAATCATGTGTTTGAGTCTAGTCTCACTCTCAATTCTGATTTGTGTTGCTATCCCTTTCCACAGTAGCCACATGTGAGAGAAATCCAAAGAAAAATATCCCCCAATTCTCTTCATTAGCTCTTGACTCAGGAGCATACCATATGTTAATGGGATATTGACCACTTGGATATCTATGTAATTTTGGATCCTTGGATCCGATCTAACCTGTACATGCATATTCCTCAATTTTCCTACCACATTAACCTCAATTTTGTCCAACTGAATCACCTTCTTATTAGTCTGGGAAGGACTTAATCCTAGCTTCTTGCAAATGGAAAAGGACATAACATTACCCAATGCTATGGAATCTAGCAGATAGTTGTGCAGATTATTTCCAAAGATTCTTAAACTCAAAAGGAAAGATGGGGTACTGGTCTTACCTTTATATATGGTTGCATTCATCTCATTTAATGGAGTCTTTTTACCTTTTCCTTTTGAACGATCCAGCTCCTCCAAGGCCTTCAACACAACTTGCCATTGTTTTCGAGACCACTTCATAATGTCAAAGAATGATAACGAAGTCCTTTATTTCTAAAGCTCTACAATGAAATCAAACTTTGAATCATTCATCACTTGATACCTAGGAAAATTAGTTGGGTTACCCTTGTTATGAGAGTCAGATGGCCCTTTTGGGGGTGGTGGGTTGTTATTTGTATTTTGATTAGGTGTGACCATGTTGTTGTGAGGTGTAGATGTAGTAAATGGGCCCTTATTCTGATTTCTCAACAAATGACCACCTTTGGATTGGAAGGCTTGGACATCATATACATCCTCTTCTAGTTCATTTTCTCCCTACATGGGAAACTAATATTTCTCCTCAATGGTCTCATAGGTCATAGTGTTGCTTACTAACCCACCATCTTGATTGGAATGTCCTTGTGGAGGGTGGGAGTCAGCTTGTACAATCTTCACCATTCTTTTCATCTCTGGGAAATTGACTTCAGAATGTGTTGCAATATCGTGTAGTCTACACCAATTAGTCATGAAATTGAGATTTGCAACATTTACAATGTGTGGTTTATCTTCAGCAGACTCATAATTATGGGGAACTCCCTCATTTTTGGGTCTAGTGTTCCACTGCCTATTTTTGTTTGACCTCTGATTGTATCCTCTATTCCGATTCTGGTAGTTTTGGTTAGAGGAAATTTGGTTCTAGAAGTTCCTATTGGTGTTCTGATTCAAATTCTGATTAGGATAACTGCCCTGATTGTTATGCCCTCCCTGATTCTGGTAATTCTAGTTTTGGTTCTGAGGAGGGTTATGTCTAAGTTGCTCCATATCATTGGACATTTGTGATAGAGTCTTTTTGAGAGTTTCCACCTCATTAGTTAGTTGAATAGTCTGTTCATTTTGCATAGTCTTCCCTATAGATGGAGAATAAATAGGAGGTGGCCCTCCCCCTTGCTGCTAGTATTTTTGAGATTTTTGGGAAGAATCCTAAATGCCATTAGCGAAAAAAGGCATGGTAGGTGAGGTTTGTAACTCAGAAATGGGTCCATATTGGGATTATGACATCCCTAGGACCATATTGAACAAAGGAGGATTAGGCATTTGGTAGCTCATAGGGGGTAGAACTCCTCCTAAACTTCTTGATTACAAGCTTATCTAATGTTGCAGTTTGATGGCCAGATGATAGAGCTTTGAAAATAAATCTATGTTTGTGGCAGCATAAATCCTCTACAAGAATAAGCCAATCAAGGGATCTACAACCCTTAAGTATGCCAAAATGGCAATATTTTCAGCAACTAAGGATCTTGTAGCCTTCGGAACATTCTCTAGAATCTCGTATTGAGTAATGGAAATGGTTCATGAGGTTCCTTTCTTACGGTGGAAAATTGATGATATAAAATGGTAGGGTCTACATAAACCCTGAATTGGTTAATAAACAAATTTACTAAGTTTGTCCAACCTAGAATAGACCCCTAAGGAAAATTTAAATACCAGTTGTATGCCATATCTCCTAAATAGTAGGGGAATAGCCTACATATGAAATCCTAGTGAGCAACCTAAGCACGAGTACATGCATCCTTAAATTCTTGCATGTGTTCCTTGACACTCTTTGATTCTCCATGCATATACTTGCGACAAAATCTTTCTAGATTCTTGGGAAGATCATGTATACCACTAGTAATAGTCCCCAATGCAAAGGGGTTATTTACAAAGTAAGCCATAGGTGGTGGTGGTGATACTAGTCGAACCGGTGGTAGAGTGGGTGGATTAAGTTGTTGGGGTGGAAAAGATGGATTTGGCAGAAATCCATGTGGAGTAAGTGGTGGTGACAATGGTGTGATGAATACTCCACAATTTGTGGCCTATATCTAATCAAGGTTTGGAATTCTACTAATAGATTAAAATTTGTAGAAGATCTGAGATCTCTTTCATACCTTTATGGTGAGAATGACCCAATCCTAGCCAACTTGTTCCTTCAGGCCCTCCTTCTAGCACTAGATCTATTGATTGTCAAAATAGAACAACATAAAATAGAATATCTCTACCCTATTTCTCTTGAAAAAGGGAGACAACATATAGTAATCTAACTTCCAAGGTCCTAGTAGTTGGTTCTCAACTATGCTAATGTTACTCAATGGCCAATGTAACTGTAATATTCAAGAGGCCTTTTCTGGTAATAAAGAGCATAAATTGTATCAGATTCATCAATCTATGTTTAATGGGGGGGTTTAAATAAACAAAAAAAGGATCAATCAAGGCATAGAACAGTAAAATATGAATAAAAAACCTTAGTATCTAGACATGCATTCCCATAATGAGTGTTTCTTCTAACAAACCAATAACCACAACATGATGTAATCTGTAGAATAACCTACTCCATTACATGCATTCATAGTTCACAATTCAATTACCATAACCATTCACTAAAATTCTTGAAGATTCAAAATAGATCACCCACTCATTGCTAAAACATAAATCAACAAATATTTAGTAATTCCATTCATAGAAAATTTAATGAAATAATATTAAAATCTGGTTTCCCTATTGATTTGCATCAAATAGAAAACATTTAGCCACATAAAACTCATTGGCGTACAAATTGATTATTATTCATTAACCTTATCAAAGAGATTTACTTCCAACAAATAACCTGAAAACAACATGAGACTATAAATAGGTATTTGTTTTCAATTTAAAACTTTTAAAGTATCTTGCTACAATTATGAAAATATCTAAGACTATATTTCCCATCTATTATTATATCAGGTTGCTAAACCTTTTCTTCAATCAACCATCCTTTACAAAATATATCCTAAAAGTATATATAGGCATGCTATGCATAATTTTCTCCCAATTATAAACTCAGATCCATAAATCAAGGAATTAGAACTAAAGAAGAAACTGGAATATTTTTAGTTCCAAAAGGTGATTTCCTTGTTGGCCATTATCTGACATCCAAGGAAGAAGATAGAACTGGCTGATAGGAACCTCTAGTTCAACATATGTCAAAATCTTGTAAAGTAGGAGAGAAAAGGTGAAGTTTCATATCAAAGAGAGAAAACTTTGTTTCCATCTTACTCCTATGCTTGATGCTCAATGAGATATTCATCATTATTGGAGAACACTTGTTGAAGGACGTCCATATCAAGTCCATCTACCCACCTATCTTCAAATTTGATTCTCTTCAACAGTGTTAATTTAAATTCTTGCATATCTTTCAATTTTCTTAATTCCCTCCTAGAAGCTTTCACCTCCTCTTTGATTTCCATAAATCTATCCACCAATAGGTCTTCTCCATCATCTTATTTTTTCATTACCTCCTAAAATATATCATTCCATTTCTCTCTTAATTTGTCCAAAGGCATGCCTTCCTTAACCAGAATGTCCACGTTGACCAAAATGACTATTACAACTTCTAATTCATCAAGCTGCTCATTCAAGTCCTTACTAGCATCTTGAACTTCGCTTCTATTCTTATAAATGAAGTTAGACCTAAACTAGATTATTCTTCAAGTCTTTTCCAAGAAATATCCATTATCTTCTTGAAGAATTGCTTGCTCTAGGAGAGTTGACTTTGGTGGCTTTCTGATGTCCTTCATCTTCTAAACATATTCTTTGTATTCCTCTTCATGTTTCCCTAGGTCCCCAGAATGATGATTCATTTCCTCTATCAAGTCAAGTGCATTATTATGGATTTCAAAACCATCTATTAGAACCTCTCCAACCCCCTAATTGAGTCTCTCAATCCATCGATCAAACATCTCCATTTTATTTCTCATTTGTACCAAGTCATTAGCTTGATTCTTACTAAGTAGGAATGGATTTTTTGGAGCAACAACTTGTTGAGTCATTGGAGTAGATACATCCTTCAATAATTTATCTAGCTGATCCAATTAAGCTTTAAGCTCATCCTTATTTTTCTTGTCTTTAATCATTCTAGACTTGGTGGAGGAAGCTACAACATCAATGAGATTCATCTGCTAGTTCCTTGCAGGTCTCCCCAAGTTAACTGTGACCATTTCGTAATCAACTAGCTACATATCTTCTTTATCCTTTTCCACCATTGGAATTGCACATTCAACAATAATCTCTCTTGCATCTACGAGCCTCGTGGAATGAAGAAACCTAGCCTTCTTTTTGGGCCTTTCCTTCTTCATTTCCTTCATCATTTCTTCCTAGTTGAGAGGCTAAGGTGGAGATATCTACTTCTTGTAAAGATCCAACTTCAACCATGTAGGAGCACTAGGACTGGTGGCCATTTGTGTAGAGGAAGCGGTAGTAGTGGTAGGAGATAATGGTTGCAATAAAGTGGATCTAGGTTGAGAATCAACTGCTTGCACATTCTAATGTTCCTTTTGTGCATTTTATTTTTTATTTCTTTCAGCTTCTTCCTTATCCTTTTGTTCCTTTAGCCTCTTATCTTATAATTATTTCTTTAAACATTCTTCTTCTAACCTCCTCTCCTCAAGCATCCAATCTCTTTTTTTTTCCAAGTTCCTGAGTTTGTCCTCTACTTCTTTATGCTTTTGTTCATTCTTGGCCAACTCTTCAGCCCCTTTTTCTCTTCTTAGGCATTCTTCTTCTTCCCTTTTCTTATAATATTCTTCAATAATCTTGAATTTAGCCTCAAGGGCTTCTTTTTCTCTCCTCTGTCTAGCTTTTTCCTCTTCAAAATCATGGATCTTCTACAACATTGCCAATTTCTCATTTTCCTCCTTCTTTTTGAGTTCTTTCTCCCTTTGTTGTTGTTTCTTAACCAATTCATCATCTTTGATTTTAGTCTCTAATTTTTTTTGCTTGATCAATGCATCAGCTTGGGCCTTTGCATCCATCTCCTTCAGTTTGGCTAATGCATCATCTTGTTCCTTTTCAAACAAATTCTAGTTTATGCATCCTCTATCAAAAAATGTCTAGATTTTGCATCCCTAGTTTCATCAAGAGGTTACTCTACATGTGTTTCTTTATCAGAAAGTATGTTCTCAAAATGTATCTCTATATCATGAATTTCAACCTTAGGATCCTTTGCTTTTAAGGATTCATCTTCCTTGTGAAGGATTCCCCTTGGCATATCTTCAATTGGCTTCTCTATAAGAAGGGGTTGAGTAGATGGCTCACCTTCCATAGATGTTGAGGCCCCAAGACCTGTTGTGGTTTCCCCTTCATGTGCTTCAAGATAATCTTGAGCAGGAATTTCAAGTTCAATTTCTTCTATATCGAGAGGGAAGAATTCCAACATTCCCTAGGATACATTCTTATTTATTTCCTCTTGTACCATTAAGTGGTACCTACATCTTTCCTCTTCTTGGAATTGTGAGCCTCAAATTCCCTAGTTCTCAGCACAACCCATTGGATGCTTCTATCCAATACCAACCTTGCTATCTGTTTGATATCTATGGACTCTTCTGCACTCTAATCTACAAGATCCAAGTCTTTGGTGCCTATATTTTGTGCATCATATTTGGGATCCAAAGTCACCCAATCATCTGACAATGTTTCAAGAATGTCCACCTTCACCCCATACTCCACTATGAGTGGGATAGGAAACCTTTCATAGTTTCTTTTCCTTAGGTCATAATCATCTTGAAGATCCCTCCAAAAGTCCTCCAATAGAATGAAGTTTTTGTAAAAAATAGAAGAAAGCAAATAATTCATCTTCTTTTCAGGATCATAATGCTTCCTAATAGTTTACAAGCCCATTTGAAAGTGCATCAACTCATTGCAAAATACCTTGGCTCCTACAAGGTGTGGAAAACTATATTCACCCAACTTCATGGGGAATTTGTGACAATTGGTCTTATGTTTTATACCAAATTTGGAGTTAACCCCCAATGCTTGATAAATGAACTCCATCGAGACAATCTTGTTGTTGCAACACCTAGGAAGTATGTGAGTCTGGCCATCAAACCCAACCAACCTAAAATAAGTGAACTTGGGGTATTGGATAAACCAATTTCCCCATTCCGTAATAAATGAAATGGCTTCCTGACTCAATCTATACCCTATATCTCTCGTGAGCTGATTAATAATGACATATAAAAATACATCATTAACCCTTTTGTAATATAGTTTAGAAGTATGTAAAGTGAGGTTATCATAATGATTCCACACTTTATTTTGTCCTTGGTCTTCTCCCAATATCCCTATTGCATTTAAACTAGGAAAGATGCCTCTTCTTATTGCTGCATAAATCACATAAGAGGTCATGAAGAAACTTTTGGTTTCTCTCACTCTAATCATTTCATTATGTATACATTCAAACACAAGCATAGGCCAATCAAATTTTTGTCCGCCATCTAGGATAGTAATGGAAGCATCCATTCCTTGAATTGAATGGCATCTATTTTCCCAAACACTTTAGATAACATCATTATTATGTCCCCAACATACTTGTAGAATTCTGCCCTTTTAGGCTGACCCAAAAGCTTAACAGAGACTTTTTCTTAGCTCTCATCCATCTCTTGTTCAAATGCTCAACTCTATTAGCCTCCTTAGCCTCCTTATTGTTACTATATATTCTTAAGGCCTCCGCCTTATTGAGTTGCCTAGGATTTTGTGGAGTGGGCACACTAAACATGAACTTGATCATTTCTGGAGTTAGATCAATAATAAAATTCTCCTACGAGTCCACATATTTCCTAGTAGTAGGATTGTAGGCTATGGTTGTTGTCACTATTAATTCAAGACACTCGACTAATAGAGTTAATACAACAAAATGCACCAATCTAGAGAAAAATTCTTTGATTCCTCCCTATTACCTCCTCAACAAATATTTCTAGAAACAACTCCTCATAATGGAATGGGCCCAAGTTGGTATCATTTATATTCACCAAATCAGAATCCACCTTAGAAGCAGTGATGACAGGATCTTGATGCTTGTATTTTAAAGTATAAGGGAGTTGTTCTGCCTTGATCTTTTTAGTCTTAGATCCCTACTTGAAAGTCTCCATCAGTTGGCTCCTTTGAGAAGCCTAACCCAATGCTCCCGACTTCTCTTAATCCTAAAAAAAAACCCAATATTAGATCCATAGAAAGTATATAAACAATGTTAGAGGGCTCACCTTTCCATGTCACTTTGTGCTTCATGTATTTTATTCACACAAGTAGTAAGATTAATCACCCATGGGAAGCGGAACTAAGTAGAAGAGTGTCCCTAGAAGACTTCAAAGCACTATTGGGACCAAAACCGAAATGGAGACCGGGGTAAGAACAAACTATAGAGCAGGATCGAGAATGGAGTCAAAATGGTCATTGGGACTAGGATCAAAACGGAAATCGGACTCGATACAAGAGAAAACTCCAAAACCATATCCCGTTCTGGTTCCACTTCCGGTTCCACTTCTTCTAGAGTAAAAGGTATTTTGATAATCCAAAGTTCATCGGAAGCGAGGTCGGGGACGAATCTAACATGTATTGCAAATAAGGTTTAGGAATATAACCATTGCTGGATCTGACTCCAAACTAAGATCAAATGTGACATTATCATTTAGAAGGTTCAAAGTTCATCCAATGACATTATGATTTAAATGAGGTCATCCGATAAGACTAGAAGGCTTAAAATAATAGTGCTAACCTATCCCTCATACAACCGATGGGAAACTAGTGACTAGGGAATAATTTTAAATTAACATGGACACACAACAACCCTAGTTTATTGAAATTGTCGACTTAAGGAATTAGGGCATCCAAAAATCCTACTTGAAATTAACAAGGTGACACAAGAAAAGAATGGAAAGGTCAAATAATATATCAAAGATCATTAAAGAAAACCTAGAATCCCTTTTGAAAATGACACCCTAAAAACCTAGGGCACAATGGTATGAGTGTGAGAAATCATGAAAACGACTGCAAAAAGAAGATAAAAAAAAATGACAAAGAAAAACATAAACAAAATCATAAGAAACAAGAAACCAAGAGCAAAAGCTAAAAACATGGAAACAAACAAAGATCCGAGAGTAAAAACACAAGATCACACGAAGAACAAGAAACAAAAACAAACCAAATGGAAGCAACCAACAAAAACAAAAAGAGAAAAAGACCCTACCTCAAAACGCTACCACATAGGTTGGCCCTCGATCCAAATTTGTGCACAAAATGCTTAATCTTTGATCAAATTGTGCTTCCTCTACTCTATCTCGACTCTGGTTTATTATCACTATTTTTACAATAATAATAAACACTAGAGAATTAACCTTAATTAAGGTTAAAATTTTGATTCATACATGTGAGGAGCTTGCAATTAAGACCATTAATGTGATAGGTCAAATGCGGGAATAGGTACAAAACCATGGTGCCACTAAAGTAAAGTGGCGAACAAAACAAGGCAGCGAGAGCAAAATCAGGATTGAGATCAATCAAGGAACTTTTGTAAACTTCCAAGTTTGATTCTGATTCCCGATCCGATTCCGATAAAGAAAAAAGAACAAAGGGAACAAACAAAGAGAAAAATAATGGCACAAAACTAAGACCAGAATCACCAACCTCAAAAAAAAATGAAGAAAATAAAATAGCAGAGGTGGAGATATGAATGGAACAAAACTTGCAGCTTTATAGAGTTTCAAATTCAATATCCATTTTGAATCCAATCCCGCGAAAATAAAATACCATAGACCGAAAAAGGAAACACACAAAGAAACAAATGGGAGTTGGATCAAAACAAACTAGGAAGTGAAACTCGAATGAGTTCCAATTCAAAGTTCAATTTTGATTTTTCTTTCGGCAAAGAAAAAAAGAACAAACACAAAGTATTGGAGAAAAGAACCATTCCAATTTTTTTTTGGAAAGACCCACAAACAAGAAACAAAAAGGGGGACCCATTTTGACCAAGGAAAAAGATGGGGTGGTTATGCAAGGCATAACAATATGTCTCTAAAACAAGGAGAGGAGACCTATTATGAATCTATGGATCACTTAACCCATCCTAAGAACTATGAAAAAATGACCACTCAAGAACTAGAACAACATGTGGAAAGGAAGAGGTAGGATCTTAGGAGAATATAATAGTTGATAAAATAAATTGAAGAAATAGATCAACCAATGTATCCATTGAATATACATTCATCAAAACCACCAAGATAGATGCCTCCCCATAAGTAAGGGGGAAACATCAATCCACATGGGTCTTCTCCAAACATAGGTGCTCCAAGTACTTCAAAAGCACCTCATAAACAACTGGGAAGTCAAAAAAAAAAGTGCAACATAATGTTCCATCACAAAATTCACATCCACAAAATACTAGCAACCTTTCATAATCTTACCCACCTCCAAGATAATAATATGTCCCACACTATAATCACCTTATGCCCCAATAGAATGTACATTCTCACTAGAAAATTTAATAGAATGTATACCAACCTCAATATGGATTCCAATACTGCCCCAATCCTCCACCTCAGAATCCTTATCCACAAAAATTTTCAAGCATAAGTAGACAATTTGACTTGACTGGATATCAATTATACCCATACCCCATCGAAAACAATTGGAGGAATATTGTTACTAAATTTATAGGAATTAATGCAATTACAATAGAGGAACATATCAAAAAATTCAACGCTTTTGTTCAGGACCTAGGCATGGATCAGGAATATGTCGTTATGAGATTGTAACTGATGTCTTTTAGTGAGGAGGAAAGGGACTAGTTCGATAGCCTACCAAATTCTTTAATTACCTCTGTGCTCCTAATTTTGCATTACATGAGTTGATAGGCATCAAAAGCATCATAATTAATCTATTTTTGAATTCAACCAAAGTACTCTAAGCTTAATAAAAGAATACCAAATGGATCCAATTTAGCTAACTCGACAACTTTAAGCATCTATTTAAAATCCTTTGATCCTAAAAAAGGATATGAGCTCAGAAACAGATGTTCTAGTGGCTTGAATGAGGAACAAAATATTATTATAACCATTGAAAAAAATAGGAAAGTTGTTGGCATGATTGGAAAAAGAGATCCCCTTAGGATCCCACAAAATCCTAGCAATCACCAAAATAGACAAGAAGAGTAGTACAGGAATGAACGACCAAGATTGCATGACATGCCATATAACACCACTTCAAAGGATGGATGGCCAGTGGGAAAGTTGAATTGGAAAGTAACTTTGGATCCTTTAAAGAAACATGAAGCACATGTAGTGGAGACAACACCATGGTGTCTACCATGTCATAAAACTCATGACCTAGAGTATTGTGTGGTGGCCCAAGCCTGCCAGGAAGATGAATGTACATAATAATAGGATAGGGATGGCCACATAGTAAATATGTTGAGGTGGAGGTCCTATTAAACCAATGATGGATACGCATCCTCTAAAGATGGATGTGAATACAATGTCAGCAACAAGAAAAATAATTATAATATGGAGCAAGAAGTGTTCTTTGACTTAGAAGAAAATATAGGAGAAGTAGCCTATGCATACAATACAACACCACAGTTTCAATCAAGAACACCAATAGAAGAAGAAAATAATGCCATCACAACAAAAAATTTGGTTGAAGACAAAATAAAATACAACCTAAGAAGTAGACCTACAAATGTAGATCAGTGAACACCTAGAAGCATGTTTATAAAATAAAAAAAATAACAATGGGACTGTCTCATCTGACCAAAATAAGGGTGAAGCAAAGAAGCCTCAAAATATTGTTCAAAAGGAAGCTATGAACAATAACTCAAGAAAACACCAAACAAAGTTCAAAGTGAAGCAAAAAGGGCTACTAAAATAGATAAGATAGAACAAGGGATAACTACCCCTTCATTTGATATCACTCAAACACTAACACAAATAAAGGTAACATTTCCCTTGATGCAGATGATGAAATTTGATGAATACAGAGACATAACCCTCAAGTTTATTTCCAAAACATCTCATAAGTAGAAGCATCATAACAAGGAGATCAATGTCATTGAGTAGGAACCTACAAAGGCACCAGAGCTATATTTGGGAGATAGCCTTACAAAAGACCCCTCCTAGGTGGATCCATATTACACCACATTGGTGATCAATAACAAGATGGTAAAAAATTTCATGATTGACTCAGGAGAAGCAATAAATATTATGCCTTTGGATGGCATGAAGGAATTAGGGTTATGGGTGAACACCACCTATGGGAAGTGTTATTCCATGGATAATAGATCAGTCTGAGTAGTTGGAGTGGTATGGGATGTACAATTAAAATTGGCATCATACCCTAAGGAAACATATAGAACAAACATCACTATAGTGGATACTCTCCCTTACTCTGGAATACTACTATCTAGACAATAGACTATAGTAGTAGGTGGAAATGCCCAACTAGATTTATCCTATGCCACTATACCTGTGAATGGAAAGGAAGTCAAAGTGTACAAAGAACCTAGATTAGAGCATGCCATTGAGATATTTGACCCTAATCAAATGAACTTATTTTGTGATGTAGAACTTGGAAGTTTCAAAATTAAGCATTCAAACATTGATTTGGTAAACATAGATCCAATTACCGAAGATATTTCTCAAAATGAATATGGCATATGGAGGATGTATTTTGATGGAGCTTGAGCAAAGAGGGGAATGGAGCTGGAATTTATTTTATTTCACCCAATAAAACAACATTTAAGTACTCATTCTTGCTAACATTTGAATGAACAAATAACATAGCAAAATATGAAGCATTATTACTGGGGTTAAACATTCCTACAAAGCATAAGATCAAAATTTTAATAGTTTATGGAGATTCAGAGTTGGTTGTTTCACAAGTGAGGGAAAATTATTTGACAAAAAACTAGAGATTGAAGTAATACAAAAATGCAGTGTGGAGATTATATAACTCTTTGATTCTTTCTCCATTGAGTGGGTGGATAGATCAAAATACTTAATGGATGATTTTTTGGAGAATGTGTCCTTGAAACATGATGACATTACCGTGACAAGAATCTCACAAGTGGAAATCAGGACTAGACTTACAATCCCTAACAACATTTATAATAGGTAGGTTTTCAACCATGACATAGATATGATCAAATTCTTGCACTGCATTGACTAGTATGAAGCCCAACAGATTCATTTCACTACATTTGTTGAAAAACTAGATGGTAAGAAAATAGTGTTTGGCCAAGAAGTAGTGTAGCTCAAACAAATAAGATTCCTAAAGGTTTAGTAGCATTGGAAAGGGTGTTCGATGGGAGCGACTGAGCAATCATGAAGCAAACACGTGTAATAAGGGAGGATATTGAAGAGATTAATTTTGGGACTGAACGAGCTCCAAAAAATGTGTACATTGGGAAGAGGATAAGTCCTACAATTAGAAAGATACTAATTTAGCTATTGAGAAAATATAAGCATGTTTTTGCATGGTCTTATGATGACCTTATGGAATATAGAGAAGATATATTTCAACATTAAATTCCACTAAAGCCAGATGCAAAATCCTTCAGACATAAAAAAAAGGCCAATCAACCCTACTCTATAACCCAAGATGCATGAGGAACTTATAGAATTTAGAGAAGGAGGTATCATCAAACCTATCAAGCACTCTACTTGGGTTTCCAACTTGGTTCCTATCAGAAAGAAGAATGGGGACATAAGGTTGTGTGTAGACTTTCAAAATTTGAATATCGCCTCTCTTAAATATAGCTATCCCCTTCCAAACATGGAAGCTATGCTACAAAAGGTAACATAATGTGAGCTCTTATCCATGATGGATGTTTTTTAGGGTATAACCAAGTGAAGGTGAAAAAATCAGAATGGTATAAGATTTCCTTTACTACACCTTGGGGCACATATGTCTATGTGAGGATTCCATTCGGCCTCACAAATGCTAGGGCCACATTTTAGAGAGCTATGGACCTTGCATTTTTTGATCTGATTAATACAATAATGGTGGTGTATCAAGATGAACTTACAACATATTCTAAGAAAGTTGAAGACCATATTGAACATCTAGAAAATAGCTTCCTCAAAGAATTGGATTATTGTGTTTCCTTGAACCCTAAAAAGTGCCATTTTATTGTGACTAAAGGAAAATTACTGGGTCACATAGTTTCCAAGGATCGAGTAAGAATTGATCCAAAAAGAGTAGAGGCTATAGATAAGATTACTATCCTAAAGACAGTAAAATCCATCCAATATTTCTTTGGACAAATTAACTCTATAAGAAGCTAAATATATCTAATTTTACTGAGATTTTCAAGCCCATTTCAAAAATGTTGAAAATGGGAGCTAAGATTGATTGGACTGTAGAAGCAATTGATGCATTCATATCTATAAAAAAAGAGATCAAGGAGGCCCCAGTATCAAAATTGTCTGGCTTCAACAAACCATTTTATATTTTCTCATTTGCATCTTACCACATAGTTGCAACAATGATGTAGAAAAATGATGAGGGGTATAAGCAACCAATATCATTCTTTAGAAAATCCCTTCAAGGAGCAGAACTAAAGTATGTATTATAGAGAAACAAGTGTATGCACTTGTCAAAGTTGTAAAATCCTTCAAATCTTATTTGGTAGGTGCTAAGGTAACTACACATGTTCCTAATTCTATAGTCAAGGATGTATTTATGAAAAATGAAGTTATAGGGAGAAGGTGTAGATGGATTAATAGAATTCAAAAGTTTTATATTGAAGTCCAAATCACCAAATTGGTAAGAGAAAAAGGGTTGGCCAAAATCATGGATGAATAAAATTGTGAAGCAACATAGATCTGTAGCATATGAGAAGAATAAGGCACGATTGCTAGTATATACAATACTCCATGGTACACCAATGTGATTTATTATCTCAAACCTCAAAAGTGTCCTAAGGGATTGAGTGACAATCAAAGATAACTTTAAAGTTAAATGCATTAAAGTATGTCTTTATGGATGGAGACTTATATTGGAAAAATAGAGATGGCATATTACTATCGTGCTTAGATGAATCATAGGTGAAGCATGTACTGAAAGAAATGCATGAAGGTGGTTGTGGAGGGAATTTTTCAGAAAAACTACTACCCACAAGATTCTAAGGGTTGGATATTATTGACCTAAAGTCTTAAATCATGCCTTTTATTACATAAAAACGTGTGAAGCTTGTAAAAAACAATTGGGAAGATGAAATATTAGGGATCACTACCACTAAGACCCATGCAGTTTAAGGCTCCCTTCCATCAATGGGTAATTGATTTCATAGGTGAAATTGTAAATAAATAGTGGAGGCCATAGATGGATTTTGGTAGCTACTAGGTACTTCACAAACTGGATAGAGGCCATGCCTACAAAGTAGGCCACCAACAAGGTTGTAACAATTTTTTTTGATGGATAACATTATCACAAGACTTGGAGTTCCTTCAAGGATAATAATAGATAATGGCACTTGCTTTAGATCTAATGAGTTCAAAAGGTTCTATGAGACCTATGGTATAACAATGCCATATTCTTCCCCATACCATCCACAAGCAATTAGGTAGGCCGATTCCAACAATAAAAGCATCTTAAAGATAATTAAGAGAATATTAGAAACCAATAAAAGGGCATGGAACTCTAAACTAAGATTGGTCTAGTCTAGGTAGATATAATCAAAATAAAGAAATCAATTGGAAAATCACCCTTTGAATTGGTCTATGGAACAGAAGCAAGAATGCCTATGCATAACCTTTTACTAGTATATAGGTTCATAGTAAAGGAAGATTTGGATATTCTTGAACCCATGGAGGAAAGGATGGAAAAAATGTTAGATTTGGATGAAGTAAGAAACTTGCCTCAAGAGCATAACACAAAAATGTAGTCACAGATGAAATACTTGTTTGATAAAAGGGCTAAAAATAGAAATTTTGAGGTGAATGACATGGTTCTATTATGGAATTTTAGATGCCAAGAAAAAGGGAAGCATGGTAAATTTGAAGGATTGTGGATAGGAAATTTATTTATTACTTGTAAAGGGGGTGAAAATTATTATTATCTTCAAATTATATCAAGAGAAGATCAGGAATTTCTATTGCATTGGCAATTCCTAAAACACTTGTTTTCTTAAAAATATTATTTTGCATGCACAATAGTTTAGGTTTCCCTTTCCACTTTCCATCCCATTCAAATCACATCTGCTCATGGTCTACATCCTAGATATCACTTCTAGATTCTTGCAATGACTCACACTAGTTCATCCACAATCGAAGCCACTATTAGAGCTAAAAATTTCCCCTCAAAATCCAACACATTTCATTTACATTAGAAGATCTATTGCCTCTAGGTTCTACATTATGTTCAACATAAAATGAAACAATTTGTGTGACAAAATTCATCAAATCGGCATCATACTATTTGTATATATCCATTCATCCTTTCAGGAATCCACTAAGAAGATGATATATGAATTTACCATAGTACCACAACAATAAAATAAAGCCTAAGGAGGTTGGCGGTTCATAACCCATGAAATAAAGCATACACCACCATACTACCCAAAGGTCAATAAGCATACATGGTCAAGCGATACATACCACCATACCATTGAGAGGTCAATGAATACATGCAGTGAAGTGGTATGCACCACCATACCACCAAGGGGTTTGTCGATGTGCGTGGTAGAGCGGTATAAACTGCCACCCCACAATAAGATGATTCAAATGGAGCGATAATGTGGTAATCACTAAACAAGGGTAGTGAGCACCATGGTAATACATAAGAAGGAAATTATAGCCATGTTATATTTGTATGTATACCCTTGTCCCACGATCATGAAGATAGAAGACGTATAAATGAAAAGGCACTGCCATACCATAAAAAGTGTAACAAGTGACAGTAGTAGTATGGTAAAGAACTTCCATGGCATTGTTACAGGTTGTGGTAATAAATGCATGAGATCACATCAGTCACCTTGACACATGAATCCAACAGTGCATAATCAAATTCAAGGTATGAGCTTCTTATGAAAAATATTTGGTGGAAGGGTGGTATTAATGCTGACATGACTTAATGTAAGCTCCACTAAAAACAAGAACACTGCCTAATTATTACACTCATTGGCAAATACATTGGCATTGGGGAGCTGAGAGTACTTGAGGAGGAGCTCTGCAAGTGTGAGACACCCAGGTAAGTACATGAATAACTCTTTGAGGAATCTCAATTGGTGTGAATATTTTCAAAATCTTTGTCATTTCGAATTTTTTTAACAAAAAAGGTAGAATCATGCCACCTAAGAGAAAACAATCAGAAACACAAAAGGGTAAAATTGAGATTAAGGATGCTGAACCCAAAACAAAGAAAAGGCCTCTACACCAGTCCATTTTAGGTGTACTCCCAGGTTTCACCAAGGAAGGTAACAATAAATTCCTCATATATATTGCACAAGTTTGTAGGGATGCCATCATTCCTAAATTGGGGTGGGACCTATTATGGTATTTTTATAGCAAAACAAATGGGAAAGTTCCTGTGTCAAACCCCTAGGTGTTAGACTTGGCCAAATTAATTATCCTCAATATATTTGTTGATGTGGAATTTATTAGATTGTTATCTAAACACTACCACCCTATTGCAAAAAAATGTAAGGTTCCAAAATAGTTTGGCACTAGTTGAGGTAACCAAGATAGCTATCATTGAGTGCTTTGATTTAAAAAAATAGGCCTTGACCAAGATAAACTTGCAATAGAGTGAGGAAGAATACACCAAGTTAAGAAGAACTTACAAAAGTGATGAGATTCCTCTATATATGATGAAAGGTATTGGTAACAAAACAATCCTCCACTACTAAGCCAATCACTATAGTAGACTTCCAATACTATTTTGTGAATACCTATCTTGCTCTATGCCAAATATTAGGGATGGATGCTCAAGAAAAGATGCCAATAATCCTAATGATGATGGCCATGAGGATCCAAAATCTAGAGACTAACATAGAATACAAATTTTCTTCATACTTGGAGAAGACATTAAATGAAGAACTTTTACAAGTCATTGAAGAAAGAGAACTCATTACATTTAGACACTATTCTCTATTGTGTCATTTGATATTGTATCAAAATCAAGACAAATGGACCAAAAGAATGGACCTAGTGAGAATTGATGGAAAAGGGCATCCTTCACCTATGGTACAGGTGGTGCTACATTTGGGATAGTTAGTGTAAAAATTTGAGTTTTCTTATATTTTATGAAGATTTTGTGCACAGAATCCTAGGAGTCCTTGGTTACTCAATACTAATATTACCCACTAAAATACTACAACTACTAAGACCTCTAGCCCTCAAACTAGAGCAGAGTCATACACAATTTTGGTAATTGGTTCTTCCTCCCTTGGTCACAATGATAAGAGTCTATGGGTTCCTTGTTGCTCCACATATATTACATAAGTTTGTGCCCCTTAGACTAGAATTTATAGAGTTTATGTGGCAAATGATGTGGATGAAAAAATATGTGATGCATAAAAAGATGAAGGGCACATTTTTTTCCAAACCTAACCAAGTGTGAAGATTGGTCAGTAGGCTCAAATAATTCGGAGGAGTTGTAGAATTACATAAAAACAAAATATGCATTAGATTCAGGCAAGGGAAGAGCTTTTGATCCAAAATATCATATGCATCACATAAGGTATAATCTTCTCACCAAGTCAACAATTGAACGCCAAGTGGATTATTAGGAAGATGTGATAAGAAACTACCTTACTTTTTAGGAATTTTTTTATATAATGAAAAAATGGGAACTTATGAGGAGACTTGAGGAAGAGAGGAAGCAAAAATGCAAAGATTTCCTAGGCTTTTTTGTTGAAGAAAGTGACCCTATCAAGAGGATAGATCTGATAATTGATAATTCTAAGGACTTATATGACAAAATGGAATCACTTCTTCAAGAGCATGGTGGTATAGTTATTGTTGAGAATATCCCAGACATAATTTAATCCTCTATGGAGAAATTGCCTCCTAAAAGACAAAATAGACAAGGCACTCAACTATTAGTCCCTTATGAAGAAAGTGAAGGGGTTGGAGATACTAAAGAGGTAGCCAATGTGCTCCAATCATTAAAAGGTGATGTTGAGTTCGACTAGCTAGTCCATAAGACTAGTGCCCATAAACTTGAAGAAAGGATGGATGATTAAGAAAAGGTAGATACAAATTTACAAATTGATAATATTGACATTAGCCCTCAAAAGAATAGAGAAATGATTTTAAAAAAATTAACATGCTCATTTTACCTAGTTTGGAACTAAAGAAAATGTTTTCCTTGACCAAGTTTGGGCCCAAGAAGACCCCATGCTAATTGTAGAGTTTGACTTTGATGAAGGAGTGAGTGGAAAAGGATACAATCCCAAGATAGAAATCCTAACCATATGTATCAAGAAAAAGTAAACACATAAGCCAAAATTATTGGATGTGATACAGGGAATGAAAGGGGAAGCCATGGTTAGAATATTGCAAGACACAACCCCTTTAGAAGCTACCACCATGAATATGCATTCATCTATGTTTAATCATGCAACTATTAAAGGATTGGAGGATAGGCTCAGAGAGTTTGAGAAAGAGAAAAAATTCCTGAATGATGAAGTGAATAAGTTATTCATGGAGACTGTAATATTGGGGGAGAAATTAAGAGGAGCAAAAAATTCACAAGGTAAAGAAATTGTGTTGTTTGGGAATTCGACTGTTCTAGTGGATGGTGAAAAAAACATTTCCACTGAAGAAATGAGATCTTTCGAAAATAAATTGGGAGAAATGAAGAAAACCAACAAAAAATCTCAGGAAGAAGTTATAGAGAATATTCTTGAACATAGGGTGAAGTTGATTCTGTATAAATTGGAGAATGTATATTACTATTAAATATAACTTCAACAAGATATTGATCAAATTAAAACACATATGCTTGTATTGGATCCCCTATTTAAAAAGTGGTAGCCTATACATCACACTTTTTTTAAGTTATGCGGGGTTCTACAAAGGAGTATTGATGCTCTAGCAGCCTTGAAATTGACTAAGAATATAATCAAAATGATCATAGACTAATTTTAGTTTATACAAGGAGAGGACACAAGGATTAAAAGGGATGTGCAAGATCATGATGGGCCAAAAAAAGGCAATATGTAAGTGATATGATGGCCCATGTGACTGACGAATTTTTTTTACCCAAAATTGATGAAACAAAAAAGGTTTTTTAAATAAGATTATCAGCTTTCCACTAATATAAATTATGCTTTACTTTGAATTTAATAAATAATTATTATTCTTTTTCTATTTGAATTACAACAAAAGTCCTGATTGATAGGCTAATTGAAAACCATCTATAGCTTTCAAACAGTATCACATTTTTTAAATCTAAAACATGCATCACATTCTATGCTTCACATATTATAGGATTAAAAAAAAATTGAATTTCATGAAGTTTTGACTAGGTTAAGGTAGTCAAACATGCACGTTTTTATATTTTTTAAAAGTTGTAATAAAAAATCATAATTAATTATTTACTTGGAAATAAATTACAAAAAATATGCATCACATCGAGACATGGTCCTCTAATTATATCTAAAATATTATAAAAATATATAATCATTTTATTGTGGTTAGGGTGGTCAGACAGGCACCTACTTCTTATTTTTTCCCTGAAATTTAAGTACCACTACATTGAAATCTCAAATTTTCACCAAATAGATTTAAAAAAAAAAAAAAAAACCTAGTAGTTTAGAAACTACTTTCAATTTTCTACAGATTCTATTCTTACATATTTTTGAAATAATATAGATAACTTATTCAAATTTTACATCAAGTTGCCTAACTCTAATTTTCTAAATTTTCATCTCCACTTAAGGGCCTGTTTTTTCCATGATGATCCTACACACACCCAAAAAATGAATGGACTCTTTCCATACTCTAAATCAGTGGTATATACTAGAAATAGTGAAAGAAGATGGCCAACTTAGAGACCTTGAAGAATGGAAGAGGGAGTTTGGTCAAATAGTTCATAAGTGTGTAATCCACATACAAAAGGATGGTGACATGAATCTGTTAGTGTAAATATTTATTTACTACACTAGCATAAGTTAACTTAGGTTATTTTAACCTTAGGATGCATTTAATCTTTTTAGGGTTTCCTTGTTGTCACATGTTGTTAGATCAAGACACATGGCCACATCTTACTGCATCTTGTACCTCACCCTTTCCTATATAAGGAGGGTTATTATATCATTTGTATTATCCTTTTTACCTCATCATTTGAGAGGTCTTAATATCAAGCAAGCTCATTCTTGCATATCCTCTTATGGAAGATTTATCATTGTTTTTGCAGGTGTTCTTGGTTATCAATCTTATTCAAGATTTCTAACATGGTATTAGAGCCCTTCCTGCAAGACTCTTCCCAAATCTGAGGATTGACCTATGGCTGTAAGATCTTCTTTGAGGTTGTCTCCATATTAAGGTTTTCTTGGAAGGTCACTTTCGGTGCATGTTAGAGGAAATCTAAGCTCATATCCAAGTCCAAGGCTGTCAAGAAAGTCAAATCTGGCTTTTGTTTCACCGAAACAGAGATCGTGATACACAATTGCGAAATCGGGGTTTCAAGTTCAAATCTGACAACCGACTTGCATATTTTGCATTTTTAATCAACATTGCAGGTTCCAGCATGCCTTTTCATGTTTTAAGTAGCTGATTCAACCTTTGCATGTCATTTCTTGGTTGTCGGGGTCATTTTTTGTTGCTAAAGGCGTCTATTTTACACTAGATCTACATCTTTTGTACATCTGCAAGAAAAAATGTCATCTGGGTTTTGTTCACCACATAAAAAAACCATCTGGGTACCTTTTAGTTTTTGCATGCAATTTGTATATTTTGCAGAAACGAACTCAGAAAGCTTCGGCCGTACCCCTCTCCGTTGGCAGTTGTAGATTTGAAGGCATTTTTCCAATGCTTTGTTCTTGCTCATAAGTACTCTGTTTCTCATGAATTTTTTTTTGAATTTGGCTATTTTTTTGTGTTCTATGCACTAGTGTAGACAATTTTTGGTTTTGATGCAGAAAGTTTTCAGAAATTGCAGATTCTCAGTCGTGACATTGCATGGTTCTTGTTTTGGGAACTTCAAATAAGCATAACTTTCTCATATGACCTCGTATCGAGGTGATTCTTTTTTTGAAAGTGCATGCTTTTTCGAGTAGATTGCAGTGGTACTATTAGTATTACTTGTCTAAGTTCCAATACTGTAGTTTCAGTTTACACCCTATTTGTGAGGGTTTTGTAATGCATTGAAATCAAGACCACTTAGTATTTCTTGCTGGTGGAAGTTGTAAACGCACTAATATAAAGTTCCAAATCATATTTTCTTGGGGGGGTTCTTTTATTGAGTAAAAAGGGTGGGTTCAATGTGTTGACTCTTGTTAGCACATATTCTCTTTTTATAAACATGATTTTATGCATCATAGTTCATTATGGGGTTCTCATTTCATCCTAATTTGATCATGTTGAAATGGGGGAACTACACACAATGGAGAAATGGTATCATCACACATCTCCGATGTCTTCATTTGTTGCCAAATTTGTATAATCTTGTTCCCCCTCCTGGTACTGACAGTAAGAAATTTGCTTGGAATTGCAAAATGGATCATGTCTTAGGAGTCATTGCAATGCATATTGATGTTTTCATCTTGAAAAGTGTTGATCATTGTGATTGCCCTCTTACTCTTTGGACTAAAATTTGGGAGATACATGGAGATCATGACATTCAGCCATTCCCAGATGATCCTATTTCAGATTATCTTGTGCCTCTTCATCTTTCCGACAGGATACCCTATGATGCAGATACTATGCGGGAGTTTGAATATTTGGAATACTTTGAATCTCCAAATGAGGATGAGGATGAAGAGGGTTCTTCTGATGCTCTTGCTTCTCCATCAGAGATAGTTGATGTACCTTCACCTTTAGTGACTTCATTACAATCAGTATCACGTTGTCTTCCTGATTGGGATTCCTATCTATCAAACATTCCATCCTTGTTTGTGGAGTCTCACATTTCAGATTTGGAGGACATATTTGAGGGGATATCTCTCCTATTTGATGACAGTCATTGCACTCCTGTTGCCAAATCATCACAGTCTTTGGATTTTGTTTAGCATCTATTTCTGCATCATCCTGATTTGTCACCTTCTACATTCATTGGGTATGTACCTAAGTGGGTTGTGGCATCTTCATCTTCATTAGGCAAGGAGACACATGAGCAATTTCAAAGACATCATCAGCATTCATATACATCCATCCTTCCTTCAATTCCTATCCGGAATGGGAAGCATCTCTGCACTTGCACCTGGTTTTGTTTCTTCTGAAAGGGAGACAAGTTGTTTGTCGAAATTGGATCATGTTTTGTCTACATACACTTACCTTTTTTTTGCAGGTGATCACATATTTTGGGGGGGCTATATTGTCTCTCTATTTCCCTCCTATGGGGGGCCCATTGATTGTATTGTATCCATGTGGTGATTGTTGTCCTTGGGGGGATGATGTTGAGTCCTCCAATCATCACCTTTTTGCTTTCATCTCCTTTTTTCGGAGAGGGGTTTTCTTCCCACTGGGTTTTCCCCTTTTCTCCATTTAGTGGGAGATTAGTTGCACTTTCATCCTATGTACATGGGTACCTAATATGGCCATCAGTCGGGACCCATCATCATCATGCATAATCATTGCATTTTCTTTTCCTCCCTAAGTTGCACTTCTGCGGGGGTGTTAGTGTAAATATTTATTTACTACACTAGCATAAGTTAACTTAGGTTATTTTAACCTTAGGATGCATTTAATCTTTTTAGGGTTTCCTTGTTGTCACATATTGTTAGATCAAGACACATGGCAACATCTTACTGCATCTTGTACCTCTCCCTTTCCTATATAAGGAGGGTTATTATATCATTTGTATTATCCTTTTTACCTCATCATTTGAGAGGTCTTAATATCAAGCAAGCTCATTCTTGCATATCCTCTTGTGGAAGATTTATCATTGTTTTTGTAGGTGTTCCTGGTTATTAATCTTAAGGTTAGGAGATACCCAACATTGAAAGTAATTATTTGGTGATCTATTATCAATTTTCAACTGTTGTGTTATTTTTCATTCTTATATATTGTTGTGTTGTCTCCAAAGTGGTTCTCTTAACTTCTTAAGCTATTCAAATTTATATAATTTGTCAAGACACATTTGTTGTTGTTGTGTAGTTATTTCAATTGGGTTTTAGTTGGAGTGAATTAAACATCCTTTCAAATAATTTGTTTTAATTGGTTCCTGCCAAGGATTAAATTATTTTGAAGTGGTTGTTCTAATTGGTTTCCCCCAGGCTAAGAATAAAAAATCTTTTCATAAGATCACAATAATTTGGAAGAATAACATTGGGATTTATAAAGAAGAGTATAGTAACTGATAATCTTGCACGTTTGTACAAGGTGCAAAAATCTCAAGCACCCAACAAGTTAGAGTTAAGTTGAAGAATAGGTTTACTCTTCACACATATATGTCTCCATAAACATCATCTACCCTCCAACTCCATTCACCCAATAGATTAGACACTGGTCAAATTAGAGCAATTTCATACAAACTTTACTCATTCATTTTGATTCTCAAGAAAATCCATAGTAGGACATAGTCATTAGCCTTGCATCTACTTCACACCTATGTGCCATTGTGAGTAGGTTTCTTAGATTAGAAATCATATTCAAACCTTCAAATCTACTTTGTTACTCAGGTATACTTGCCTAGGTTTAGTAGAGCCTAAAGAGCATGGGGTGATCAATCACATTTGCCCTGTTGATTAGCCAAAAACGTATTAAGAGACTGGCACCCCCTTATGGTCTAAAAACCTAGGTTTTTGAGATCTAACAGGTTCAAGTATGTTATTCATGAGATTAATACATGATATTCGAGGTTTATATTCAATCATATCTAAGATACATGACTTCTCATATCACTTTCATTATTTTCTTTATATTCGACCAAATGAAGGAGACATAATATCGCAAACATTATTTGATAATTATTATTATAGTGAATCTATCTTATGATTATATAAGGTTGCAATTCAAATCTATATTCTTGTCCATGTTCCTTCATCTTCAAATTTATCAATTCTTGTGATTGCTTCTCTACAACCATAATTATAATTTCTTATGTAAGCTCCTTCATAACCAAATGTATCCATTCTTGTGCATGGTTCTCTACAACCATATTTATAATTTCTTATGTAGGCTTGTTCATAGTCATATTTATCAATTGTTTTTGTGGGATCCTTCATAACCATATCACTATTTTGTAACATTCTTTATGACCATATCTCTGTTTTACTTAAATTTGTTTACTCCATTGACATTCTTACATAGTCATTAATAATGTTATAAATTTTTGACATATGCTAGCTATAAAAAAATTTCCTTGTAGATTTGTAGATGGAGTGTTCAATTAAAAGTGGTACTTGAGGATTCTTTATCCATAACTATGTTTTTTTTATGAAAAGAATGTCGGTTAAATCCATAATGTTTACTTGTTTACTTTGACATGCATGATTATTAAGTAAATGTTGATTCTTAAACATGTGTAAATAGTTATTTTGGTATTGACCATGATCTGTAAGAATATTGACTATTATTAATGTTAACTAATATTACATAATTCATATAGGGTTGTTTTATATCCCTACAACAATATCCAGGTGACAACGATTGCATTATATGAATAATTCATTAATGATCAAATTAAATAACAATTATAAATATACTTCAATTTACATATTTAATTGGTGCAAGATTCTGATTCTGTTGGCTAAGTCATCCTGTTACAGACAAGAAGTTACAGTCTCCCCCTGTCCCTGTAATACCAAAAGACGTGTCGCTCTGGACTTGATTCCTGCAATCTTAACAAAATTAAATACTCAATTAATTTAGGTCTTGTAAGGCAGTTATAGAATTATTTGAAAAACAGCTAAAAACTGATACAACAGTCCACACTTATGTCAGCTGGAAACACATGTCCTAAACATTAGCAAACAGATACAGTCCACAACAGGCAACTATAGATTTGAGATGTAATTATTGTCAACGCGGAATACGATGGTTTCTTAGCTTTGTTAGTAAGAAAGGGGATAACAGGTACCTGCTACACAGTACATGGCATGGCTTATAAATTTGGAGCCGGTGTCCCCACCGAAGAGATAAAAGACAGACAATCCGATCTCTGCAATCGCACTCTCTCGATAAGCTATCTTGTCATTAAATATTTCCATCAACATATTGGTTGGTAAGAATATGTCGGCTTCTTGTCCTCGTGCTTTTTGGTAATGGTAACACATGTGGCCCGATTTGCTCCTTTTATTTATTAATCATCCGTCCACTATCGCACAAATCGCTCATCATCGTGAAATATGGTCCCTTCACCACTTTGTTCACGTTTGCTTGAAAGTAGTTGCCTGCAACAACATACCAGAAAATTGATGGCATTCGAGGGCGCAAGCTAAAACTTTTAAGAATAGGTAGAAGTTGGAAGTAAACAAACCAGTCAGATAGTTGAAGTGGCACGGCACAATGCCCTTTGCCGTGAGCGATGTGGCTCTTTGACC
This sequence comes from Sequoiadendron giganteum, assembly GCA_007115665.2. NCBI lineage: Eukaryota > Viridiplantae > Streptophyta > Pinopsida > Cupressales > Cupressaceae > Sequoiadendron > Sequoiadendron giganteum. The sequence continues at coordinate 444,329,979 of CM021105.1, forward strand.
GGAATGAAGGTGCCGTGGTCCCTGCATTGTGAGGAAAGAACGTCTAAATTTTCTGTACAATGTATTTGGCAAATTCATCCTCAGCAATTCACAGTTAAAGAAAATTCACCCTCACTAATTTATAATGGCTGAAAATTAAGTGCATTAATAATTTTAATAAAATCAAAGTTTGCATATATCAAAATGAAATAAAAATTAAAAAATCAGTTTATTTTTTTTAACTCCTCATAAATAGAATATATATATATACACACATATATTCTATTCATCAATAAGGATGTATATTTATATCAATAAAACAACAATTATAATAAAGAAACTTATTAATATATAAATAAATATGCAAAATACATAAAAAATAGATTTTATATTTCAATAATTATTTTTTTAAATGATGAATAAACATTATGACAAAACTTAAAATATTTAACATATAAAAAAAATATTGAACAAAATTACAATCACTATCCCCTCTTTTAAAAAATAAATAAATAATACTCCCCCTAAAACACAATTTAAACACAAGATTTACTCATATTAATCACCATTCTATCAAATCCCCATCTTTTTGAATGAATGGATGCACATAAAGCTTTTTAATGGAGTGAAGGGGGAGATCTATAGTCATGTGGGTAAGGAGTTGAGGATTAATCACTTGAATTCTTCTGATCTTAAACATAATGGTGATGTGAGTCGCAGCCATAATTTGGAGGTCCATTTACATTTGGTGGATGGTTTTTAGAGCTCTGTTGTCTTATTTTGTTCTAATGCAAAAAGGATTATTTTCATCTTAATAAGACCCGTGATTTCTTAGAGATGAACTATATGAAGATGGTCTTGAATTACGTTGGAAAAATGAAACAAAGGGTGGCAGTGATAGCAAAAGCAAAGTCCTTTTTAAAGAGTTTATTTTATATAACATATTTCGATCAAATATGTTAATTTTTTAGTGAAATATAATTAAATTTTGATAAATTTTATCTAATCTTATTTCTTTAAAAAGAATGAATAACTATGTTTAAGTATTAGAAAGCATATCCCACTTCAAGCATGCATAACCTAATTTAAAATTAACAAAAACAATTGAAACCATACATTAACACTTGGGAGGGAGTGGACACTTGGTAGATGCATAACCTCCTTTGTCTCATCACCATGCAATCTTCTATCAAAGGCTCCAAATTTTTTTCGTTATATTCATTTTGTTAATTATGAATAGATTGATGCAACACTTCTATGGAGACTAGTCTAAGGCATTGAGGACGTAGTAGGGGTTGAAAGTACTAATGCTTAATGCCAACACAACATGTAGCAACTCCACCTCCCAATTTTGTTTGACAGTTATTATATTAGTTGTCCAAATTTATAATGTTTCCTTAACAATGTAAATACTTTGGATTTACAAATTTTGACATCTGTATCTTTTGTCAGGCCATTTGTAAATAGTTTTTTCCCTAAAGCTCCACGTAGTAGTAGGTAAATAGGGGACTTATTTTTATAGAAGAACATTCCATTTTGGAGTAGGACGTTGTTATTTTCTCTACAGGTTCTATGTGTAGAAGCTCCTGTAGGATACAAAAAGGGTAGATGCAACAAACTTCAAGTTTGCTTTGTTATGAATGTACTGGTCAAATAAATTATAAACACTATATATGGTCTAATCTCTATTTAAATTAATGTTTGACTTTAGTGGAAGTTTACTGTGAAATTGTGTTATGCAAACTATGAGAATAGAGAAATGTTTATTTTTAAATTTTTCTAACAAATAGATAATTTTTCATTGTTATAGCAATGTGTTGCCCTATTTTATTTGTTGTTTTGTATAAATTTCATTCTTCTTCATGAAGTGTTTGTGTTGAAATCTTTTATATCTAGAAGTGGATTTTCCTCCTAAATCCAACAATGGTATCAAAGCATTAGGAAATTATAATTCTATATGTGCTTTGAGAGTAGTCAAAAGTTAGGTGGGTTTATTCTCAGCAGAGAAGTGAATTTTTTTTTAAAAATGCAATTTTTAAGAATGGAAGCTAATGGTTCAAGTCTAACTCAGCCTTAAATCCTTATGTTTAAAGGAGAAAATTATGATTTTTAGAGTATAAAAGTGAAAACCTTATTCATATCCCAAGATTTGTGGGAGTTCGTAGAACAAGAGTTTACAGAGCCTACAGATGCTCAAGATTTTGTAGCCTTAACATAGGCACAAAGAGATCAATTGAAGGAAATCAGGAAGAAAGACTCAAAAATCCTATTTATTATTAAATAGGTCGTACATGAGTCAATTTTTCCTATAATTTTTGCAGCTACTAAATCCAAAAAAGCCTAGAATTTGTTGAAAAATGTTTATCAACAAACAAATAAAGTGAAAAAAATTAAACTTCAGATGCCCAAAAGAGACTTTGAAAACTTGTTTATGAAAGAGTCAGAAACTTTGCAAGATTTTTTTACTCGAGTTATGGGTCTGGTCAATCAGATTAGATCCTATGGAGAAATTCTTGTAGATCAAAATATTGTGGAAAAATCTTAAGATATCTACCTCCCAGATTTGATCCTGTAGTGGTTGTTATTAAAGAGTCAAAAGATTTAGCTCTCCTCTCTATAAATGAGCTTATGGGGTCTCTTCAAACCCATGAACAAAGATTAAATAGGTTTGTTGAAAAATAAATTTAACATGCCTTCCAAACCAATATAAGTATGTCAAAGAAAAAGGAAAAAAAGGATTAGAAGAGACATCTCATAGGAATGTAGGGAAGTTTAAAGGAAGAGGAATAACCAATTATTTCAATAAAGGAACAAGTGTTGGGCAAAGTAGAAATTATTTTGGAGGAAGAAATTCTAGTGATGGTCAAAAAGGAAATTCAAGTAATGATAAATCACATGTACAGTTTCACTATTGCAAAACATTTGGCCATAATTCAAAAGAGATTGCTAGAAAAAGAACAAACAACATGCACATTTTTCTAAAGAAAAAGAAGTACATTCAGATAATAGCTTGTTCCTTGCTTGCAATACCATAAATGAAGGCTCAAAAAAAGTATGGCTTTTGGATAGTGGTTGTAGTACCCACATGACAGGAAATAAAAATATGTTTGTAACTATGGATGAGTCCTTTAAAACACAAGTGAGACTTGGTGATGATAAAGAAGTAGAAGTTGCATGTAAAGGAACTATTGATGTCAAAGAAAAACAGGGTCGAGAAAGGTATATCAGTGATGTTGTGTATGTTCCTAGGCTAGCACATGGGTCAGTGCAAGAAGTTGGGTCCACGAAGAGGGGAAGTTTCGGCCCAAAAACGTTTTCTCACATGAAACACATACGTGTTTTTAAAAATGCATACGCATTATGGATCAGATACCCGATCCTAAATCCATAACGCATATGCGTTATAATTCGGGGACATGAACCTAAAAAACGTACGTGTTATGAAATGCATATGCGTTGTGAATGCATACGCATTTCTAAAAACTATTTAATTTTTTAATAAGCGACTGTGAAAATCATTTTCACAGTTGAGTTTTGTGGGCCAGAAGGAGAAGCAAATCACATACGCATTTTAGCGGGCCAAATTTTTCCAAATTTCCACTATCACTTCCTCCCGTCGACACACCTGACCTTAGTGACCTCCAGGTTGGTTGAATTCTACAATATTTTTGCATTATAATTGCTATTTAACTATTTTTGTTTTATAATTGCTATTTAGTTATTTTTGTTTAGTTTGTTTTAATTTAATATTTAATAGTTTTTAAACTACATTTAATTAACCGAAAACATCAATGAAACAAACAACATAAAATTCTAAATCAGAAACAACAACAAAAAAACCTAAAATTTGACACATTTAATTTTGAAATTTGAAAACCCTAAACCATAGGTTCTAAAAAACTAATTTACCCAGACCATTAATCCTTGGACCTAAACCCTAGAAAACGTAAAGTAAAACCCTATTTGTAGGTTAAAATTAGGATAAAGCTAGGGTACAATTAGGGTTTGGCTTAAAATTTAATATATATTATAGTTAGATTTCAAAATTACAATTAGGGTTATGGTTAGGTTTACTTGTTTAATATTAAAGAATTCAATTACCTGCTTCTAGGGTTCAATTAAAGTTGGAGTTCAATTAGGGTTAAAATTCATTCTAGGGTTAAGGTTCTAAGATAAATATTTGGGTAAGGGTTGAGGTTAGGGTTTGTATTCAACTAGGTTTAGAGTTAGGGTTATATTTTTATTAGGGTTAGGGTTAGGATTATGAAATTATGAATTAAAATTTAAGATCAAGGTTAGGGTTGGAGTTAGAATTAGCCCATTCAATTGGTGTAGGGTTCTAGGGTTGGGGTCAAAATTAAATTAAGAGTCTAGGGTTAAATGGTTGTAATTTTGGTGAGAGTTAAACATTCAATCAATATTTAATTAGGTTTATGATTAAAAGGTTTATATGCATTTAGGGTTAGTGTTCAACTAACGTTATGATACCCAATTTAATTACAATTAGGGTTAGAGTTGAAAATAGAATAAATTAGGGCTCAAGTTATAATTAAGGTCTATGGTTCAAGTTAGAAATTAGTGTGATATTAATTCTAATATAAGGCAACATATCCCTAGATGAAATCATATTTAAAAAAAATCCTCATCTATATCCATTAAATTTTTTATCTTAAACTTGAAAAATAAATCTATTAGCAATGTCTTCTTGAACTGAATTCTCCAATTTTGCATCTCTAACAATTATTTTTCTAATCTATTATTTAACATTTTCTTGTTCAACTTGTTCTTCTATGTGTTCTTGATTTTTTCCTTAAACATATTCAAATTGTTTATATGAACATATTTAATATGTTCAACTTGTTCTTAAACTAGAACACAACTTAAGAGGATGCAACGAATTCATTTACAAATACATATGCACACATGCATACAATTTAAATCAATATATATTAAAAAATCCTTAAAAAAATATATCATGTGCATATATATTGGGCCCATTACACCCTAAATCATAGAGAATTTCCCTCAATTTTTTTATGATGTTTGTAAAGGTTGTTCTATTCTAGGGTTTTGTTGTCATTAAAATCCATACTCTAGTAGTTTTTAAGTTTTGAAGCTATGTATTTGAGCCAATATCCCCGTACTTAGGTACCTAAGGTTTTTGATGGTTTCATAAGGATTTAAAAATCATGAATACTAGTGGAACTTTTTAAAACACAGGATTTTAGTCTTATTTCTTCAATTTATGTTTCTCACAATCTTAGTTTTCAAAGAGTTTATTTACAAACTTATATAACAATGGGGTCTTTAGGTGTGATCAACAAAGTTTATTTTTAGTAGTGATAATTGTGAGGTATCACAAGACAATGCATTTCCCTCTATTTGTTATAACAACCATAGACTTTTAGTCATAACATATTGAATTTTCATTTCCTTCACTCTTGATTCAACATAATCTAGGTTGATTGTTACCATTTTTTCAAAGGGGGTCCTAGAACATCAACAAATAGATTTTCCTTCATTATTATGACTCAAAATTAAAAAAAAATCAAGAAATTAAAATGTATAAATCTAAATTCTATAATTGGTGAAGGATTGGGTTGCAAGTTCTTGGATTTGACCCTATCGAATTGGTAGTTTGAATTCCTTATTTCTTGCATAATTATTAATTTTAATCACTATAATTTTAATTTATTTGCATCCTTTAGTTTCATACGATACTATTGTTTAAAAATTTATTATTAAAATAATATAATTCTCATACCTTTTATGTCTCTCATATGAACGATATTTTATGTTCTATGCTAACTCCTATTATCATTTCCCCTTTTCAAATACCATGATTCCTATGTTTCTATTATTATATGTTTAAATGTATCCTTATAACCAATTTTTTAAATTTCTAGATCTTAATGGTTATTGTTATTCTAATATACATATATAGTTCAAAATCCCCAAATCTTGAAATAGATGTCTACAACCTTATATGTATACATCATGAGCCATATAATTGTATCTATCAACCGTAAACCATAAAACCTAGATAACTTTGGTGCTATATGTAAAATCCAAACCATACATAATCACATATCATTAATCAAGAAAACCCTAGACACTAAACCCTACATTCTAAAATATGAACACAAACCCTTACCCAAAACTCAAATTGTAAACCACAAACTTGAAATTTTCAAAACTTGTACACACTTAAATTATAAACTTTAATGTGTACATGCTATGAATTTTTAATGAACATTATGGATTTTTTAATGTTATAAATTGAATGGTCTTCAAATGAATTGTATTTTGAATTTGTGCATGTTCAATGTGATTTTTAAATAGTTCTTTCAAATTGTGTGCATTATTTAATTAGTTTGTTGATATATATATTTTAATTGTTTAACATGTCCAGTTGCCATTTGGTTGTACATTTACATGGATCCACTATTTAGCATAGAGGATTTTATGCCTAAACCACAAATTCCTATAGATCCCATAGATCCAAACCCACCACCACAAGAAAACCCCATGCCTCCAAACCCTCCACCTCCTAACCCCCACCTCTTAACCCCCCACCCCCTATAGTAGACCAGGATCAGTTGAGAGAGAGCATTGGGGAAAATCTTATGGTCATTCAAGAAAATATAGATCTGATAAAAAATGAGCCTAGAATTCCCCCCCATCTCTCACAGTTTGCATCTATCATGCAAACTATTGTCAATTTTGTTTGATCTATTGATGCAAACCTAGATAGGTTCCATCAATAGAGAGACGAGAGGAGACAATTATATGCAGATGGATTGTCTTATAAATAAATTAATGACCTTAAAATTACCAAACAAGCCATGTGCTAGTATTTTTTTAACCCCCAAACTAGCCAACCAATTCCACCCACCAAAAAATGAATTTCAATTTTATGGTGTAGGCACCCCCAGATAGCTGCACATTTTTGGGATAGATGGTGTATGGTGTTTGATACTCCACCACATGGCAATTCTGAGGCACCCCTATACTTTTTGAGAAAGTTATGTGCAGAGTTTGAGTTGGGTTTGAAATCCAACTATTTTGATATGAGGTCATTTTAGGGAGTTGGGTGTGGCATGCCCCAACATAGATTAGGAGAATGTGTTGATCCTCAGTGACATGCTCCAATTTATCCTATTGTTCCTCCTCCTTCTCTTGGTATTCCTGCTGCATTTCAGCAGTAGCCATGCTATCTACATTAGGAGCATTGAGTTCACTTTTAGGACATCTCACTCATCAGATTTCACACACGGCGACTAAAGTGGTCAATAGAGAGAATGGAAGCTCAAGCAATAGGAATACTCAGGCATCCACTTCAGGTGACCCACACGCATATAAGACAGATTTATTTATGGATTTAATATATTTTGAGCATCATCTTACATAGGTATGTTCATCTTTTGAACTTAATTTTTTTTTTGGAATGTGTAAAATTCATGTTTAAATAATAAAATCAAATTATATATATAATAGAATATTAATTCAATAAGTGTTTGGTGTAGACACACGATCAGACAATGCTTGAAACTCAAAATGATCATGTCTATATGTTGAGTGTTGTAGATATGGGCTCACCTTTTGGTCAAGACTTTAAACCAATATATATTAAATTTAGTTTGTGTGGATATATATCTAATTTATTTTGAATTTTTACACATGATGTGTGATTGATATATATTATATCTAGATGCAGGGAGGTTAGATGAGCATTCCTAGTGCTAACCAACCACAAGTTGTGGTGAGCGCTCCTAAGTCATCATTAGCTCAGGTGCATTCTTTCAAAAAAATTGTTAAGTTTGAATTAAATACCCATCATAGATCTAATTTAAATTTTACATTTACATACACATGCATGAATGATCTATACAAATATTTGTACATCTATATGCAGGGATTTCATGAGATAACCATTGCAGGTGCACCTGAGACATCGTCAACATTTATGCATGGGAAATATCAAGTGCGTGATCTTGAGGTCATATCATTCGAGGTTGTAAACTTTACTAAATATCCTAAACAATTTTTATATTTACATACACCTGCATGAATGATCTATACAAATTTTTGTACATCTATATGCAGGGATTTCATGAGACACCCATTGTAGGTGCACCTGAGACATTGTTAGCATTTATGCCTTGGCAATCTCAGGTGCGTGATCTTGAGGTCACATCATTCAAGGTCGTAAAATTTACTAAATATCCTAAACAATTTTTATGGATCTTTTAAATATATATATATATATATTCGAGGTTTTAACATATTGATTACTTTATATGAATATGTAGGATATAGTAGATCAGGCATTTGGATCTTCTTAAGTGATAGTTATGCTACCTGTTGAACAAAATGTTCTAGTATATTCACATGATCATATGGTAATTTATGCATCTACTAAAAATCATTTTTATTGTATTTACTAGATATTTAATTAAATTTTTATTTTTTATCCAAAATTTTATATTTTGAGGTTTAAATATGTTTAATTATATCAAAATCTATAAATAAATTTAAATCTAATTTCAAGTTTCTTGTACTCTTTTACAACATGATGTAGGTACATCTAATCAACCTAGAACAAAGAGGAGACTTGATTTGACTGATCAGCCTGATCGTTAAATGGTTTTAAATTTTAAATAGACCAGACATCTCTAGTTTTATTTAAACTTTTATGTGTTGGACTTGACATATACATATATTTTTTATTTATATCAGATGACTTTAATGCGATGATTATATATATGCAGTGAATTATGATCATGTTATGTTCTTTTAATGATTATATGCACTCATACATATGTAGATCTAGATATTTTATCTAATTTTCAAGTAATACACGCACTATATAAATTCTTATCTCTACAATCAAATTTCATAAATATATAATTTATCACATGGTTAAAGGTGACAAATTAAAATATTCCTTAAATAGTTTAGATTATATTCATAATAAATTTAGAGAACGTAATTTTAACTATTTTCCAATTCTAGAAAATATTTGAACAATTATATGAAATGTATAATCTATAAAATTGGAACAAGATTTTTAAAAAGTTACTACTAAGTTAATTTAAAATCATACAACTATACAACATGATGAAACATATATGTGTGCACATGTATATCCAATTATTTAGCTTTTCAACTTTTACGCGAAGACCAAAAATTGATATTTACATAGTCTCTTGATAAAATAATTTTTTAGTGACAATCGCATGGTAGATCGACTTGATGAGAACCTACAAAAATAATTAATTTAAGTAAGTAGTTCTATAAATTTTTTGAGTCATTTAAGTAAATATATAGTAAAATTTACAAAATTGGATCTTATAAATTCCATACAAATTCAAATGATGTTTGCCATAGGATGGATGAAGGGGATGCATGTCATGAACCCTAGGATATGGCTTAATGGGTCCTAAGAGTATGGCTTAAGGGGAATTACGTGAGTGACTTAAGGGATGAAATATTGTGGATTAAGGGTACATGTAAGAGGATATGACTTAAGGGTCCTTTAAATGGATGTCTTAAGGGGATGCAAGAGGGTGGATTAAGGGGAGTTGATAGAATGTCTTAAAGGGTGTAAGATGGATTAAGGGGATGCATGTCATGAACCCTAGGGTATGGCTTAAGGTGAATTGTGCGCGTGAATTAAGGGATGCAAGATTGTGGATTGAGGGTACATGTAAGAGGATATGACTTAAGGGTCCTGTAAAGGGATGTCTTAAGGGAATGCAAGAGGGTGGATTAAGGGGACTTGATAGAATGTCTTAAAGGGTGTAAGAAGGTAGATTAAGGGGATGAATGTCATCAACCCTAGGGTATGGCTTATGGGTCCTAAGAGGATGGCTTAAGGGTAATTATGCGAGTGACTTAAGGGATGCAAGATTCTGGATTAAGGGTACATGTAAGAGGATATGACATAAGGGTCCTTTAAAGGGATGTCTTAAGCGGATGCAAGAGGGTGGATTAAGGGGAGTTGATAGAATGTCTTAAAGGGTGTAAGAGGGTGGATTAAGGGGATGCATGTCATGAACCCTAGGCTATGGCTTAATGGGTCCTAAGAGGATGGCTTAATGAGAATTATAAGAGTGACTTAAGGGATGCAAGATTTTGGATTAAGGGTACATGTTATTCTAAATTTGTTATTCTAAGCATCTCATGAACCCTAGAAATCCTAAACCCTAAAACAAATGACCTAAATCCTAGGAGATAAACCCTAAATCATTAATCCATATAAATTTGTTATTCTAAGCATCTCATGAACCCTAGAAACCTTAAACCCTAAACCATGTGACCTAAATCCTAGGAGATGAACCCTAAACCATTAATCCATATAAATTTGTTATTCTAAGAATCTCATGAACCCTAGAAACCTTAAACCCTAAACCATGTGACCTAAATCCTAGGAGATGAAACCTAAACCATTAATCCATATAAATTTGTTATTATAAGCATCTCATGAACCATAGAAACCCTAAACCCTAAACCATGTGACCTAAATCCTAGGAGATGAACCCTAAACCATTAATCCATATAAATTTGTTAATCTAAGCATCTCATGATCCCTAGAAACACTAAACCCTAAACCATGTGACCTAAATCCTAGGAGATGAACCCTAAACCATTAATCCATATAAATTTGTTATTCTAAGCATCTCATGAACCCTAGAAACCTTAAACCCTAAACCATGTGACCTAAATCCTAGGAGATGAACCCTAAACCATTAATCCATATAAATTTGTTATTCTAAGCATCTCATGAACCCTATAAACCCTAAACCCTAAACCATGTGACCTAAATCCTAGGAGATGAACCCTAAATCGTTAATCCATATAAATTTATTATTCTAAGCATCTCATGAACCCTAGAAACCCTAAAACCTAAACCATGTGACCTAAATCCTAGGAGATGAACCCTAAACCATTAATCCATATAAATTTGTTATTCTAAGCATCTCATGAACCCTAGAAACCTTAAACCCTAAACCATGTGACCTAAATCCTAGGAGATTAACCCTAAACCATTAATCCATATAAATTTGTTATTCTAAGAATCTCATGAACCCTAGAAACCCTAAACCCTAAACCATGTGACCTAAATCCTAGGAGATGAATCCTAAAACATTAATCCATATAAATTTGTTATTCTAAGCATCTCATGAACCCTAGAAACTCTAAACCCTAAACCCTAAACCATGTGACCTAAATCCTAGGAGATGAACCCTAAACCATTAATCCATATAATTTTGTTATTCTAAGCATCTCATGAACCCTAGAAACCCTTAACCCTAGACCATGTGACCTAAGGGGATGGCTTAAGGGGTGTTGAGAGATTGACTTAAGGGGATGCAAGAGGATGGATTAAGGATATATATAAAAGGATATGGATTAAGGGGTCCTAATAGAATGAATTAAGGGGAATTAATAGAGAGACTTAAAGAGGATGCAATAGGATGGATTAAGGGGTTTTAAGAGAATGGCTTAAGGGGATATGAAATAAATTATAATTTTTTTATAAAATGACAATGAATTAAATTTAGTTTTATATTTATACTCTCAGCTAAATGTATCTACAACTATATATAGTTACCTGTCTCTAGATTCGAATTCCATTGTAATAAGAGTTACTTGAAACAAGAAATGATATAAAACTTTAATAAGGAAATGAATTTAAAGACAAATATATATATCAATTAAATATACAAATACAACTAGATATACTTACCAATATTTATTTACTCTGTTGTACCATCTTCATCCTCTCTTTTTTGTAATGCATCTATGATTGTCTCATGATCATCCATTGAAAGTGTCCATAAAAATTTATTAGCAGGCCTCCTATGATATCTAACTAGTTTTATATTGGTTACCAAAATCAAATGTGAATAATGTATAATCTTCTTGTGTCTTTCATAATCTTCAAATGTAGGCATGCCATTCTTTCTTATCAAATATTTTTGAATCCAGGTGCCAACAAAAATGACTAAGCCAGTTGGATACTCAAAGTTATCATAATCCACTCTAGGATGTACCAAATTATATTTTCTCTCAATACATCTAGCCAACCAGTAATTTGTCTCCTCTTCATTCCCCTTGGGTGCAACAACAACATACACATGTCCTACAAAAATAGATATAAAATTCAATAAATAGCACAGATTATATTTAATTCATGTATATAAACATGCATACATATAAAATAAATAATGTACCTTCTTGTACAAGATCAAAAACATGATCGTAATCATTTGATGCGAACACTTGATTATCTTTAATTATTGTTCCATGTTGAACATGTGTCGATGTAGATGTTAAGGATTGTTGTTGCCATTGTTCAATCCATTCCATATTTTCACAAGCCTCCCAATCACCCGCAATAAAAAATTGAAAAAATCATGCCAACTCCCTTGTCCATATTGTCCATGTGTTTGCATTTGAACTCTTAAATGAATGCCATTTTTCAGATCCATTAATTGTTTCACAATCTTGTCGAGAACAAATATCATTTTCTTCAACTAACCAAAAGAAGTGGTAAATTATTGAGCTCTCACTTACTCTTGTAGATAATTCGGTATTGCACCAATCTACAATTGTTCGTGCATCTCTAAATTTTGCAACATCCTCAAATTTTAGTTGCTCTCTAGCAAGAGCCCTTTCCACACATGCAGTTGCTCCATCGTGTTCTCCCTTACCATGACCGGCTTCAAAAAAACTCCATATGTGCTGAATATTATTTTCCTTATGAACTCTACATAACCAATAAAACATCCTAGCATTTTTGAATTGACCTGTGCAATTATCTGACCATATGAGATGTTCTAGCAATTGAATTCCACTTTCTTTTAATTTTTTGTAAAATATATCAAAACAATATTGAACAAACTCGGATGAATGTAATCGATTATCACTTACATAAAAATGGTACTCTCTCAAAAAAATTATATTATCTTCTCTACTATCATCTGCATGTATATAAACAATATGAACAAAAATAGCTACTTGCACTAAATTATCATAATGTGATTGAATTTCTTCTTGTGGAGCAAGAGTATAATTTTTTGCAAAATCAACAACTGACAATATAGTTCCAATTAGTAATGTGTTTTTACATAAATGAAATTGATTATCAAGCCAATGAGCATACTGAGAGTGTTAAACATATTTAGGTACAATCTTATTTTTAAATTCTTTAATAAATGCATGCATAGTAATTTTTTTCCATAATTAGCTCACAACATTTTCCAGTTTTTTCATCTTTTAAAGAATACTCAACATTTTAAAATTTGTTTACATCTACTAATTGTTGTCCAAATTCATTTAAACTACTTTCATGCATACATTCTCCTAATAATGAAAAGTTAGCACATCTATCACATTCTCCAGAAATACATGATTTTAAATAAAAATAAGTTTCTGTTAGAGGGTTCGCAAAACAAACCTGATATAAAATATTTGATTCTTTCAGGTGGCAGATTAATACCCCAAATGTCCTACATAATTTGGTTAACATGCAAATTTCATTGTATATATCAAAAATTATCATAATAATAATGAAATTGTACATGTGTCTTACAACAACAAGAGATTCATTGATTATTATTCTAACATACCAAGGTTTACACTTTTCGAATGATCTTTGACTTATTTTAATATTCAATGGTAGATTGAAGCATCTAATATTTTTTTATATAATTCAATTTGAGTCATATCTAAGAGATACTTTGGATGAGGTACACAAATTTTGGAACCCACCCTTAATTTTAAGACATCTCTAATGTTAGGTGATACTCTTGTATTATCATTCCAAAATTTATCGATTAAAGATTAAATTTCATTAGTTAATTTCATGTCTGATCTTGGGAGTCTATCACTAAAACTCCAACATTGATTAATTGGATCCTTTTCAATATTTTCTCTTCTTTTAGTAGCTCTAATCAAAGTTTTAGGATTTACTTTTATACATTTACTAATCTTACTTAACATTCTTTTATTTGAAGTTGCTTTATCAACTAAAGCAGTTGTTATTACATGACGCACTAGATTTTTATCTTTAGATTGACTTTTCTTACCTATAAAATCAATACCATTAGAAACACTAGAAATGACTTGTTCTACTGAATCATCTTTTTTTTTTGGTTTTACAAAAATACCTAATTTTTTCATCACTTTTCTCATTTTCCACATTCTCATCAATTGCACCATGAGTTGACATTGGAATCCTAATTTATTTCTATAATTTGTTTTTTTATATATTTTATTTCCATAAGTTCTAATTTGTCTCCAAGAAACTTTACCACGAAGGTTATCTAACACATCTTTTTCAATTGTAAAAACAACATTTTCACCTTCATCCATACAAGGGGTTTCATTTTCATTCACACAAGGGGTTCCATTTTTATTTTCAAATTTAAAAAGGATTTCATTCTCATTTTCATCAATATGAGGGATTTGATTAACATTTGCATTCTCATAAGATATATTTTCATCATTTTTTGTTTTTTGTATTCTTTCAACCCTAGAATTATTGATATCATCAATGGTGTATCTAGCTTCATCTAAGCAAGAAAAATCAATATTATCAAGACTTGGGTTTGAAAAAATACCTGGAGAGATTGTTTGAATAGGTGCATTTTCCATATCATTGGGAGGTGGATTTGAAGACATACCCAAAGTTGTTTGCATAGGTACTATTTCCATATCATTCAAAGTTGGAGTTGAAGACATAGTTGAGTTTGTCTCCATAATTGCATTTTCTTCTATATTCACCATCTCCACATTTGCATCATCTACATTCATTTCATCATTCATGACTTTCTCTTCAACATTCATTGAACTAGATGCTTCCAAATGTTTCATTTGACGAATTCTTTCTCTTCTATCCTTTTATCTTTTTGCCTCCATATCTTTATTTGCTTGAATTTCTTCCAGTGTCATTGACTTTCTACACTTTTTTCTTTGTCTTTGCTTTGATCCCATGGTTACCAAACCCTTTTTGATGAAAAAATAAATGATTTACTTGTAACCAATTTAAAAAATTTCATTTCTTTCAAATATTCAAATAAAACTTTGTACTATGAAGATCCTTTCTTCTTTGAACTTTGAAGTACACAAAAATATCATGAATACATCCAAAAACTCTCTTTTTTGAATCTTCTTGTAAATTATTCTTGTACTTGATTCCACTTTAGAAAATTCAACCTCCACTTGAATTTTCAACCAATTTTTAATAGAATATGCCCTGCATAAGACAAATTTGCAATAAAAAATGCAGAAAATGGAGCTTTTGGGCCGTACTGCAGAAAAAGAATGTTGCAGAAAAACGTGTTGTACCAGAAAATATCAAATCAGTGAAAAACAACTATATCATAAATGTGAATGCATTATGAAACGCATACGCATTCTTAAATTAGAATGCATACGTGTTTTATAACGCGTATGCATTATCTTTACCCAACGAGTAAAAAAATAACGCCTACGCATCATGAAACACGTATGCGTTTCATTTCAATAACACTTGTGTTTAAGTAATGCATACATGTTATTTAAAAATTTGTTTCCCAACCTACCTACAACCTTTTTTTTAGGCTCGGGAAAGGCTTGGCAATCTGAGCCTTAGCCTTTGACCTCCAACTAAAAAACTAAGGCAGATTGGAGAAAAATGTTCAACTTTGACAATATGGCTGATGAATTTTTTTTCTGAATCAATCTATAAAATTAAAACCCATTACAAAACACGATGTCTAGTTTTTAAATATATAATTTTAATTAATATTGGATTATATTTTCTATTTTTTTATTAATTTCAAAGCAAACTAGTCCTTAAACTTGAAATATCAGACTTTTTTTGGTTTTTAATAACTTTTTTTTTGGTTAAGTTTTTTGTAAAAAAAATTATATGACATCAATCTTCAGAAAATTCTTTACACAACAAAAAAAAAGTTTCAAAAAATATTTAGTTTAGGTCAAATTATGTTATCCGTACACGTTGATTTTTAAAAACAACAATTAAGGCCAATAAAAATTTAATAAAAAAAAATATTCAATACAAAATTACAAAAAAAAATCATCATCAATCTTAATTTTGTTAGCTCTCTTTCCCCAAAATGAATTAGAAAAATAATTTTATTTGAGTCAAAAAGTGTTGTCCATACACGTGCGTGGTATGGTAAAAAAACAAGGACTTTTAAAAAGTGGTTTTTATAGATCCTTATCAAAATTTAATTTCTATAATCTGGGTATTTGAATAATTTACATATTTATAAACTAGATTCAAATTTCTAAATTTCATATTAGTGATTTTTTTTAAAATTCATTGTGTAAGTGCCTCAAATTTTCAGTCCAAGTGTGAAAAATTCTGAAAAATAGCAAAAACACTTCCACTTTTTGAGCTTTTTGTGGACCCAACTTCTTGCATTAACCCACACAACTTTTTGAAAAGGGTTATTAAACAACATTTTACAACAATGAATGTGTCATTTGTGTCAAAAGTAATAATAATCAAATAGTGGCAAAAGTTGGTATGTTGCATAATAGAATATTTTGTTTGACACTTGCATTTAGTGAAACTCCAATCCTTAGAATCAATTACAAGGACCAATATTGGTTATGGAACACTAGATATGGGCATTTAAATTTTAAAGGACTTAAATTACTCTCTCAAAAGAATATGGTGAAAGGCCTACCATTCATCTCTCATGATGATGAAGTATTTGAGGGTGGTATTATTGGAAAACGACATCGAGATTCCTTCCCAACATGAGGAGCTTGGGAAGAAAAAGTGTGTCTTGAAATGGTACATACTGACATTTGTGGTCCAATATAGACATTGTCTCTTAGTAAGAATAAACAATTTTTAATCTTTTAGGATGATTTTAGTAGAAGGACTTGGGTTTATTTCATTAAATAAAAATCAGAATCTCTTAACAAGTTTTAGCAGTTCAAGCTTAGTGTGGAAAAATAAATTGGTTGTCCTATAAAAGTGCTACATTCAGATAGAGGGGGAGAATTCACCTCTAATGAGTTTCAAGATTTATGCAAAACTAATGGAATTCAAAGGCAATTGACTGCAAGTTATAATCCTCAACAAAATGGAGTTGTTGAATGTAAAAACTGTACCATTGGGGAAATGGCTAGAAGCATGTTGAAAGTGAAGGTTCTGTCAAATAATTTTTGGGCTGAAGTTGTAGCTACATCAATTTATTTGTTGAATAGGTGTCCAAATAAAAGTGTAAAAAATATGAAACCTTATGAGGCATGGTGTGGGAGAAAACCTAGGGTTGCACACTTAAGAGTGTTTGGATGTATTGCTTACGCTCACATACTTGAAAAAAAGAGTCAAATGTTTGATGAAAAGAGTGAGAAATGCATCTTAATTGGGTATTTTGAGGAAACAAAGGGTTATCATTTGTATAATCCAATAAGTTAAAAATTGATTGTTTGTAGAGATGTTATCTTTGTTGAAAGTGAAGCTTGGCAATGGACTAAAAAAGTTGAATAAGGAAAATAAAAAGATCATTGATTTATAACTTGATGTCCCATCTTCTCATGGTTTAAGAAGCAGCTGAATTCCGACAACACCATCCTCTCTGAGCACTCCACCTTCTTCACCTAGTCCAAGCTCTAGTCCTCCAAGAAAGGTAAAAATTCTTAAAGAAATTTATGAAGGAACTACTAGTCTTCATGCAAATATAAATTTTGATTTATTATCTCATATTCAAGTTGAACCAAGACAATTTGAGGAGGCAATAAAACATGAAGTGTGGATTAAATCCATGAATGAAGAAATTGCTTCAATTGAAAAAAATGAAACATGGGAAATTGCTTCAATTGAAAAATCAAGAAGATCAAGTTTGAACAAGAACATGAGATTTGGAAAAATCAATAATTTTAGCAATAACTTGATTTATAGAAGAATATTACCATTTTGAATTAAAAATAATTAAAAATATGGATTTAATGTGATAGTAAATAATTGATTTTGAGATTATTTACTAAAAGAAGTGGCAGTTAACCATGTGAGACTATTTTAAATAAATTTTTTTATTTAAAATGAGAGAAATGTTAAATAAGGTAATTAAATAATTAAAAATAATTATTTAATTTAGAGAAGATGGTTGATTAAATAAATTAATAAATTAATTTAATTATAAGAAGACTTGAGAATTAGTGAGATATTAAATAAATAAATAAAATTTATTTATTTAATTACGAGAAGACATTAGATAATTAGCGACACATTACATAAATAAATAAAATATATTTATTTAATAATCATGAAATATAAAAAGACATGAATTAATTAAATAATTATGAATTATTTAATTAATAGTCAAAGGTGGGCCAAGGACATAATTAAAATGTCATAATTATGTGAGGGAGAAGAAGATGAAAAATAGAGTTTGTAGGCCTAGGCCATTTTTATGTGTCTGCACATTGCAATTGTGGATAGAATTATATTCTTGCACTTTTTATTTCCAACATTTAGATTAGATTACATTAGACATAGATCAAAAAACAAAACCAAAAGCAAGACCCAACACCTAAGCCAGTTGGAGAAAGTATAGTTATTTGATTATGTCAAATCTGTCTTTCAAAGTTAACCTAACCTTCAATCCTTTTAGTATCAATGAATTTGACATGTTAGATGAATCCCTTGAAGATTCCATCTTGAAAATTTCATCCACTAAGGCTTGTTATGAAAAACCAAAAACAAGAGAAGTTAATGTGATTCAACCTCAACGCATCCTTTACCCACCTTCACACAAACCACAACCTAAAAAAAATCCTAAATTTACTCTTTACCCACCTAAGAACAATGTTTTGCAACAATCAAGTAATAATACCATTTCTCATACATACAACACTCAAAACAACTTGCAACCAAGGCAACCAAATCCAACAACCTTACCTTTGCCTAATCCCATTTTACCCTTGCTCCTCATTTAACTTTGCATAGTAGGAAGGAGTATGATCTTATTGAAAAACTTAAAAAATCCTCTTGTAAAGATATCCCTATGGGACTTAATTCAAAATTTACCTAAGTATCACACTATGCTTCAAATAGCCTTACAAAAATTAGTGGTTACCCCTAGTACAAATTCAAATGATGTAGAAGCTCTAATACAAGGAATGATTACAATCAATGTAGACATAACCTTTCATCAACATGAGCTACCTCCTTTGGAATTGAGAAAGAAAAATGATGCCTTCATGATAATCACCAAATTCAATAGAATAGGAATAAAAAGGAGCCTTGTTGATAATGGCTCAGCCCTCAATGTGTGCAGTGTGAAAATTTTAGATAGGTTGCATGTAGATAAATACAAAATGGAACCTCACTCCTTGTCGATTCAATGATTTGATAATGTAAGAAAACAACTGCTTGGTGTGATTACTTTACCTATTACAATCGAAAAGGCCACCTTACAAACTCCTATTCATGTTATGCCTCATGATCTTTCATACAATATTATTTTGGGAAGACCATGGATTCATGAGATGTATATGGTTCCTTTGACTCTTCATCATATCATGAAATATATTTATAACAAGGTATACCAAGTTGAAATAGACCCTAAGCCTAAAAGTTGCTTACAAATTGAAAAAGTAATGACAAGTCCTCTAAGCACTTTGATTCCAACATTTAACATAGAACCTATAGAAGAAGACAAACAAGAAATGGAAACAGTGTCAAAGTTATTAGAAGATGATTGGGGTTCCTTGGATTTTTCACCCTTGTTTATGGGAGAATACCTAATCACAAGAAAAGAAGATGAAAAAAAGAAAAACCAATGGTCATGTCAACTCAGAACTCAGAAGAAAATTTACAAGAATCTACCTCATCCACTCTTGAAGAAGATACAACCTATACATACAAAAAAAATTGATGAAATAGATTATCAATAGCCACCAAACCTGAAAGAAATGGAAAAACTTTATGGGAGAGGTTATAAACTTATGAAACAATTGGGTTATAGTGGTAAAGGCTATGGGAAGAAAGAACAAGAAATTTGTGTTCCCATAGAACCCAACACACAAGAAACAAAAAATGGTTTGGGGTATTCCCTTCTAAGATTACACAAGCAACAAAGAGGTCCTCTTTAAACATCAACACCATCATGTGCAAATAAGAAATCAATCTCACCTTGAAACATCCTAAATTTCTTTATATGGATTCAAAACCATCATTGGAATACTTTGAGGATGATGAATCCTTGAACAAAATACTAGGATTTTATGACAAACCATCCACTGCTCCTCAAAATAAAAAGGTTACATGCACTGTGGTTAGCACCAAACAAAAATATTGTCGAAAAGGAAAGTAATGAGACAAACATGAGTAAAGAAGAATAGAACCCTAAATTTCCAAAGAAAAGTACACTTCCTCTAGGAGATACAATTGACATACCAATTCAAATCAATGATAAGGATAAAATCATTTAGATAGAAAAGTGCCTTGATGATAAAGAACAAGAAGATCACATAATGTTACTCCATGAATTTCCTAAAAAATTTTCTTGGAAATATTTGGATATGCCAAGAATTGATGCTAGAATAGTGACACACAATATAGTTCTTGCTGAAAATACTAAGTTGGTGCGACAAAAGATATGAAAGATAAATCCTAAGATAGCCTCACTAGTTAAGGGAGAGATTGAAAAACTCTTTGAGGCTGGTTTCATAAGACCTATAGATTATTCTCCTTGGATCTCAAACATTGTCGCAGTCACAAAATCTAACAATCATATTAGGATGTATACATATTTTCATGGTTTGAATAAAGCATGTCTAAAAGATGATTTTCCCCTGCCTAATATTGACGTGATAGTTGACTCGACTGTAGGACATACTTTTTTTTCATTCATGGATGTATTTTCTAGTTACAATCAAATCTTTATCAACCCTCAAGATCAATATAAAACAACATTTACAACAATTTGTGGAAAATTTTGTTGGATCATGATGCCTTTTGGATTAAAGAATGCAAGTGCAACATATCAATGAGATATGCCATTAATATTTCATGATTACATGCACAATATTTTGGAAGACAATTTTGATGATATTTTAGCCAATTATTTAACAAGAAAATACAATGTAAATTTCCTTTGGAAAATATTTGAGCAAATGTGAAAATACAACATGATGTTGAATCCAAAAAAGTGTCTTTTGTGTAGATAGTGGAAAACTTCTAGGTTTTATCATATCTCACAGAGGCATCAAGGTGGACACGAAGAAAATTTATTTTATAGTTAATATGCCACCTCCTAAAAACACATCTCAATTGTGCACATAACAAGGAAGAATTCAAGCTATCCATCATTTTGTAGCATCTTTAGTTGATCAAACATTAAAATTTACACATCTTCTCAAAATGCACTTTGTTTGGAATGAGGATTACAAATAGGATTTTGAGGGTTTGAAGGATTATCTTGCAACTCCACCTATTTTACAACCTACTATGCAAAATAAACCATTCATCCTTTACATAGCCGCATCATCCCATGCTCTCCCAACATTGTTGGCTCAACAAGATGAAAGTGGTAAAGAGAAAATTCTTGTTTATCACATGATTAGACAAACTTTAATTGATTATGAGGAAAAATACACAACAATAAAAAAGAAATGTTTGGCTCTTTTATTCGCTACAAGTAAATTGAGACATTACTTAATAAATGTGAAAATACATGTGATGAAACAATTTGACCCTCTAAAACATCTTTTCAATAAAATAGATTGATTAGGATGCTTGGCTAAATGGGTTATGTTATTAACAAAGTTTGACCTTAAGTTTTTTTCGCCAAAAGTAGTTAAAGGACAAGCCTTAACTGACCACTTGGTCAATACTCCTTCACCCCTAGCATTACCTAATGTTGAAACATTTCCTGATGAGAATGTGTGGACTATTCAAAAATATGATGAAGGAAATTTTCTTTCCTCCTTAGGGTGTAGTACCTAGAAGGACAATTTTCACTAACTTTAACCCACCAAGTGGAGGGTTATGTTGGATAAATCTAATGATTCCCACACATGTATATGATGAGTAGAAGAGATTGAGGCACATTGATTGCAAAGGTGGAAATGGATATGGGAAGAAAAGTAGTGATACTTTGAGAACTATGATGAGGAGATGAGTTTGGTCACTTGCATTGTAGAGAGGATTTCAACTTGGAGTCCTAATAGGGGTCCTAGGTTTTAGAATTGGGTAAAATCCCTAAATCCTAATTATGGGATTGGGGTGCATGAAAAAGGAGTTTCAAAGAGACTTAAAGTCTAGGGGCTTGGGAGGTACATGAAAGGATCAAATTATAAAGGATAAGAGACCAACATTGGTTTCATCTTGAAGAGTGGAGTCAACCTTGGGAGTGGGATTTTTTATTACACACTTAGAAAATATTATAGGTAGTGCAAAGAGTTAAGGGGTCTTGAATATTGTAGAATGCGTGGAGAAACATTCAAATCAATATTTGGTACATCTCAATGTTTGTAGATATTTCCATTGTAGGCACTCCATTGTCTGAAAAAGTGTGTGTAGGTTATAAGATCATGTTGCATGGGATGCATTCTAGGTCTAAGGAAAGGCTTGATCCCCATGGTCGAGTCAATTATTCTAGAATGTGGTGATGACCTAGTACAAATAATTATTATGGTGCATATAAGGATAAGTGAGAACAAATAATATGATTAATAATTATTATTATTTTTTCTAGTCCAAGAGGATACAAATTAGGTCGGTGTTGTAGAAGTTGAGAAGGATGTGAATTTTCAAAACTACATATGTGAAGGAGGAGAAATTTGTTGTAGTAGCACATATAGTAGGTTGTATATGATTATTTTCTCTACCAAAAATATAATTACTCAAAACAACTTAAAAAATAAAATATTATAGGAAAAAATTAGATGAGAAGATAAAATTTATGGCAAACTCGGAAAAATTTACACGAGATTCTATAGAAATTGAAATAATCAAATCTATTTTTTTCCAAACTAGGGAAAAAAACATATTAGAGAAAAGAAAAACTTTTAAGTGATCACCAAAACCTACTTTTACCCTAATAAAAGAACTTATGTGATCACCGAACAATCAAATCCTGGAAAATATTACACAAATTGCAAAGTTAAACTAATTAAAAAAAATAACAAAAAATATAAAAAGTATTAAAAAAAACCTAAACATGTATGTGCAATTTATGGACAACTATTACAATTTTGATAGATAGTTTCTCTTTTTTAACTAAAATGATTGTAGAACCATGCAAATAAAAACACCAAGATAATTAGCATTTGTAGGAGATCAAAACAGTGAACTCACAAAGCAAAAGAAAACAATTTACCTAGATATGTTTGTTGTATAGATTATAAGTAGCGAGAATGATATAGATATGGCTTATCTTTGTTGTGTGTATATGACTAGAGATGAGCATTGTAAATTAGCTAGCTGAAAAATCCCTAAAGACTTTGAAACAAATTTAATTAACAATTATAAAATTAGATTCTTTGATATTTTCCAACATTTCTTAGTTTGTGCATACTACATGTTAGATGTATTGTATATAATATGACATGTTTTTTTTCTCAAATACTTTAATGTGAAAGGAAAAATAAAGATATTATTAAAGTATAAATTTGAAGAGAAAAAAAAAATCACTAGTTAAAACATGTTTTCCTATTTCTTATTTTCACCCTCCATTATCTCAAAGTCCCTCTACATGCAGGTAAAAAAGTCTATAAATTGAGTGATACATTTTAAATGAAAGTCATAAATCTGCAATAGTTATTATACACATGTATAAAAACATAGAAATTGTTAGAAAAAAATTCAGCTCAACAAATTAGAGTACATCATTAAATCTAGACCTATAAACCTTTTACCTTTTCTTACCTTATGAAACTACAATCCTTTATTGGCATTCTACATTCATAAATGGGGGCGAATAATGAACCACAAATTTTTCTATTGAAATTGACCTTTGAATGCATTTAAGTCTTGAATCTTCACAATGTAAATTAACTGGAGTGAAAAATGGTCCCTAATTCAAAGAGAAAAAAATAATTTAATCACTCGTTTTAAAACCTACCCTCTATGTTATAATTCCATTGTAAAAATTAACAAATTATGTCTTTTTCTATCATATATGTATTGAATTGGTCTTTAAACTATAATTGAATATGAAAAAGGCTTTATGCTTCCAATGGAAATTTTTAATAACCAACTAATTTTTTAGAATTGTAGTCATTATATTCTATATTCCTTGTCATTTTAAAGAATTTGATTGAACCGAAGGAAATAGGGTTCAACCTTTTAGGAGATGGAACTAGGGAGGACCTATTTTACTCTTATTTCATTAGGAAACCAAGATCCCTCGCCCAAGTGACTCAATTGAGGGAAGGAGACAAGGGGGTGGTTTCCTTAGGTGTGATTAAAAAGGGAGGTTCACCACTAAGTGAGTGCTTATAAATAAGGAAATGAAAGTAATATGCAAATCTAACTATGTGACCTAGAAAATGAAACCTAGAATCAAAATGAGAAACTGAGGATAAAAATAGAAGTACTTGGAAGATTGGAGAGATCAAGACAAGGTCTACAACCCTGAAATTTGTTGTTTGAATCCCATTGGGACTAATATGTCAAACTGGGCAATTTAGTCTTCCTACTAGAATCTAGGTAGAATCTAGAATCTTCTTCTATAAAATTCAGATCTACAAAAAAATGTTCAAGATAGGTATATTGGGACTCATACACCCAAGTGGTGATTTAGTCCCAATATTAGGGTTTGATTGAATCTTCTATAGCCTCGAGTGATCTTCTGTAGCTTTTGTCTTGTCTAATCTTCAAGTCTAAAAGGTCTAAATTACAATCTATAGGTGATTTTCTGTGAAGATGACAACTTCTTGACAACTTTGACAACTTTATTCAATCTTGCAACTTTTTCTTTAAAGGATCTTCAAGGTCCAAATCACCTAGATCTGAAATCACACATGGAGAGGGAAAAATGTTGTTGTGTTAGGGAATACGAGTTTGCCTTGGTTGAACCTTGTTTGGGTAATCAAACCTTGAAATGAAATAAGAATAACATGGAGGAATGATGAATGGACAATATGAAATGTAGAAAGTCACCAAACCCTTGAGATAAAATTTTCAAACTTGAGTGCAATGGCTCTAATGGATGTGGATCTTGAGTCTTGATCTTGATATGAGATAATGTCTTTGAATTCTTGCTTGAATCATGAAAACCTACATCTTAAATGTTAGCTCAAAAAAACACATGATGCATGAAGACTTTGACATGATGCTTGAATCTTGAATGATGCTCCAAATGCTTGATAATTTTCTCTTGAATTTTCTTGTTATACTTTTGTAATGCTCTCTCAAGACTACTAGATGACTTGTAAACTTTCTATGTCTTGTTAGGTGAAATTATGTGAAATAACCTTGTATTTATACTTGTTTATGCCAAATTTCCTTAAATTACAACACTACAAGCTGACATCAAGTCTAGGATAATAAAATCCTACCAAGAATTTGATTTAAATTAGGTTATATTTTAAGCAAGACTCATACGCTACCTTGGGCGTATGAGTCCCAAAGTGTTAAACATGAGACACAAAATCCAAGAAATATCTTATTTAATGTGAAATTTAAATCAACACCTAAGACCTAGGTGGGAATCATATGCCCAAGGTGGCGTATGAGTTCTAGATCACTAGATTTGGAACACATAATCCAAAAACATAAATTATGATTTGTCATTTATTAATTTTTTGGATTCACCTCAAAAAAATCATTTAATAAGGCTTGTGGATGCAAAATAGGACCAAATAAGGCATAAAGAATCCTAGTTTTAGCAAGTGGGGCCCAAAAAGAGTGTTATGATGTAAAGGAATACATTCTTTTACACTATATTTGGCCCCCACTTTAGTGAGAGGATGAACTTCCTTTAAAATCATACTAAAGTAGACAAATTCACATCAAGAGGGGTCCAAGTGTACCAATAAAGATGGTATAGGATGACAAACATGAAGGAGGTATCCAAGACCACATTATCCAAGATCCTACATCAAACCAACATAGGCACAAAGGAAAACACATGTGAATGATGAATGAAGCAATAACAAGATACATGCATACAATACTAGAGATATAAAGAAGAAAGAAAAAGAAAAAGAGGGGTGGATCAAGCCTTGACCCTTTGTCCAACACGATGTGGATCAAAACCAAGATATTTATCTAGAAAAAAATTAGCAGTGGAACACGATGTCCGCTATGAAAATAAAATGTACACTCACAAGGGGTAGTGAAACCTTAGGCCATCCACTAGGTGAGCCCCCAAAGATACATACACACACAACCGGTATGCACTCACACAAACAAGAAAGTGGAATGGGAGAGTCATTCATAGGTCAGCTCTCATATGCTAACCATACCAAATCTATACCTCTTGATAGCTTTGATAAGGCATTACACAACATGAATGAAAATATTTGTGAGGCAAACAAAACTTCATATGCTAACACTTATGAATAAACATGATGGCTCCATAGGAAAGCAAAGTGTTTTATGCAAGGTGTCCATATAATAACTATTGTAAATGTAGAATAGTGTAAGGTATTATGTCACAAAAAAAAATGTAGCCTTGACACTTTTCACTCATTCGGACCTTTTCCCATGGATTTTGGCCTAATTTCACTTAGATCTAATGTTGTAATGTGGCCAACACATTCACATTAGGCCTGGAACACTTGCAAATAAAAAAAACCTAATGATGTCCTATAAAGGTGTTAGGAAGTGTTGTAACACATTTCCTCACTTTCCTAGGACTTTTCTACAATAATTCACCTAAATAACCCCTTTCCAAGCCTTAGTACAAAGTGTTGTAAAATGTTGTAACAAAATCTCACACTTTCCTAGGCTTTCCATCAGTAAATCAACCCTTATGAAAAAAAATCCCCTTAATGCACTTATACGTCCTACTTAAGTGTGTTTAAGGAGAAAACCTTATTAATCAACATTAATCACCTTTTAATTCTCAACAACCACTTGAAATTGTCCAAGTGGACTAGTTTGTTGTTCGAAAATATGTCAACTTTTTGGCTTGAAATCTCTTGAAGAATTGGTGGTTTTCCTATTCTTCAAGCCTTTACCATTGTACCACTAAGAGATTTCGGTGATGGTGTGATTATGTGATTTACCACCTTATTGCAGAGCCCTCCCTCACACTTGGTTGTGGCACGATGACAATAGGGGTGAACAAAAAACTACCATTGTACTACGAGATCCCTCTTCATGCTTGGTGGTGGCGTGGTGAAACCATGGTGGTTGGCGCAGACAGTTACGTCCCTACCTCAGAGTCTTTCGGTCTTGGAGAGGTACTGCTATGTTACCTCCTTACCACGATGGGCTTCATGTTGACTAGTGGTTACGTGGTTGGATAGGTTGTTGTTAGGTCCTACTACTTTAGAATATTGAATGTCAATTAGTTGACCGGGTAGTGTCCAAGGTAGTTTGCAGAAGAAGATGATTTGTATAACTCATTTTATATTTTATGTTTTTCCTGAAACTATTGAAATCAATTTTAATTGAAGACCATTCAACTGTTTAACTCAAAAAAAAAATATTCTACGAAGAAATGAAAATACTAAACTAAAAATCATAGGACAACTAATTTAGAAAGCAACAAAACTAAACTAGAAAGCATAGAAACAAGAAAACTAAACAATTCATATACTATAGAAGCAGAGAAATAAGTGAGTAGACAATGAAACATCTTTCAAATAGTAAAGGATTTTATCAACTATGAAAGATAACTCATAATAATTAAAAAAAATGGTGCTCCAGAACTTCAGACTCAACTCTTAACAAACTTAGTTACTCCCTACTGAATAGTTATCTATCTTTAACAAATAAAACAACATAACAGTAAAATACTTATCTATCTAAGCTAACATCCCTCGAGTGGCCAGCTCGAAGGTTAACACTTTGTCCTTAAATCACATAAGTTGTAGGTTCTCAAGTCTTTCCATTACAAAAAATCATCAACATTCATAGCTCAACAATTTACCAATAGACAAAAATCAGGTAACTTATTTTAATAATATTTTAGAAACTATGTGAACATCATAATGATACTTCTTTTGTCTTATTCATCACTTATGAAATTACATTCTTATAGATAACTTATAACTAAATCCTAAATTTAAGATGGTGTGGATAGCCATTGAAAAAGTCTTCAACAACTTAAAACTAAATTTTATTTCTTTAAAGCTCATAAACATATAGAAGGCTCGAGAAGAGCCATGAAGTTTTGATAACAAAATTTTAAAGAACAAAAACTAAATCCTCGGTTCATCATCTTGATATTCAGGAACAGATTTGTAGCATCTATCCTTTACCATACTTGAGGCACTTGTTGGTTCGAGTTTTGTATAGTTGCTAGATGGCCAATTATTCCCTACAAAAATACTCAAGTCAACCCATTAAACCTGCATTGGAAAATTTCCTCAATTGATCAAAAGAAAGAAAGAAAGCATAATTTTCCTCAAAATAAGCATTTTTTTCTCCTAAAGTTTAATAAATTGGCACAAGCTTAGGATTGAGCTAGTAAAAGTGAGCTTTCTAGATTTTATTTTGATGAGGTTATTTTTACCTCATCATTTCCTCCCCCACCTAATTAGTGGCAGGTCCTCTTGCTCCTTAGTTAAACCCCTGAGTCCTATTCCATTCCTCATATAGGGCACTGAGATCATGTGCCTCCCTTGTTGTTGCGTCAAAATCTTCAAGTTCATAAATGAACCCTCTGTAAAATATCACACTCTCCCTCCATTCCTTGAAAAGTCTATCATTCTGATCCATTAAAATATTGAAGGCCGAAGGTGGATTGAGTAGCAAAGGAGGTATGTACTTCATTTCCATCCATTTTTTTCTAAGAGTTTTTAGGATTTTGAGTAGGGCATCTGCTCTTCTAAATGACCACCTG
Organism: Sequoiadendron giganteum; assembly: GCA_007115665.2. NCBI lineage: Eukaryota > Viridiplantae > Streptophyta > Pinopsida > Cupressales > Cupressaceae > Sequoiadendron > Sequoiadendron giganteum. The sequence goes on from CM021105.1 coordinate 444,358,958, forward strand.
ATATTTAGAGGGGAAATGACCTCTCTTTTCATTAGGTAAGCTGGTAGTGGGGTGAAACTTTCTTCACAAGAATTCCATGCCTTTCCTATCAACTTATGCCCATGCTCCATGAAATTATCATAACACAGCCTGAGGCTATTGTCATATCTTTCTTTCATCTTGTCACTAACAAGGAGAGACAAAAATGTATATTTGAAACCACCAGGCCTAGAATTTGGGGACCTTATTTGAAGACCCACTATCCTTTCTACCTATGTAAAATATTTTGTACACTCCTGTCAATGAATTTGGTTCCTCATGGTGGAAAGTAGGGATCTTAATTCAACTCTCCAACAAACAAGTTTATAAAGAAATTTGTGTGATTTTCTATAAATCATGTAGAAATAATTCACAAATTAGATCTTCATCTTTAGGGGTTGACTCTACATATATTTTAACAAATTATTTATCATTGGGCTCGTAGGGTTGATCATTGTAGATCCTAAACAACTTCCATCTTAGCCACTGTTCATTTAAAAACATGGAGTATACTCTAGATGGTCTTCTACAATTTAATAAACTATCAACTAGTTGACATGCATCCTTCTTTCCTCTGTATGCCTTGTGAAATGACTCCTTAAGGAGTACTTGTTCCTTCTTTAGCCTATAATTTTCAATTTGTACATTCTTGAGGAAGTAACACCTTTCCATCCATTTCATTAGAAGAGGTGGAATGCGGATCTGGAACCAATCAGTTACAACTGGTTCAGTCTTAATTTCTTTAGACTCCATTTGAGGTTTTGCAGTGCATTCCTTCAAGTCCTTTTCTAGTTCTATGACCTTGCTGATGGAAGTGTTCAATTTTTCAGTTCTTGTTTTCTTGTCCTCTTCAAAGGTTGTGAACATGAGCACAAAGTTTTTCTTTATTCTTTCGATCTCTGTATTCTTGTTTGCAATGTCAACACTATAAGTTTTATGCTTTCACTCCATTCTTGTATTTTCTCTTTTAACTTATAGATTGTCATGTCCTTTTCTTGTAATTGTAGCTTCAAGCCCTGTATCTCTTGATCCCATTTATTTATTATAGTTGTATGCACAACCAATTATTCTTTCTACAACTCTATCAATTCATTACCTTTGTACAATTATTTCTATAGATCATCCATTTCTATTTTACACTTTTCTAATTCCATAGTGGCCTTACTTGTTTCAACTGTCTTGACAATTTTATTAACAATAGGGGACAAATTTTCTGGCACACCGTCATCCCCCTCAGGTTCTCTTTCCTAAATTGCATCAGTGAAGATATCCTTCACATGTGCAAACTGGGGAGGAATCCCTTTGCCTGAATCTTCTTTACCTAGAGGTACCTCCTCTTCACTTGCAAGCTCTGAAATCTCTATAGGCTTGGGTGGCCACTTAGGCTTTTCCTTCTTTGAACTTCCTTCCTTACCCTGCATTGGGGTTTCGGATAATTCAGAAGCTAAATGCTTAGTTCTTCTTAATGGAGGAATTTTTTTGAAGGTGATGGGTGTTATATTGTTCCCTTTTCTTTTTCTTCTTGGCTTACTCAAATCAGAATAAATAATCTCAACCTATTTTGGTAAATCAGGGGTTTTAAATTCATCACTCAAGAATTTTGACACATCCTCACCAGGGGTGGTGGAATTAGGAGCTTCCAGAGCTAGATATCCCTTAGGGGAACTTTCTCTGGATGGTGGAGTAGCTTGGTGAGATGGTTCCCTTGGTTATATTTTCCTTATGATTGAAGGCTTATCAATTTTCTTCAAAACATTTTCCCATTTTCCCTCATGTTTCTTGCGAAAATGGTATTTACAAATCAATTGAATTAAACCACAATGTTTCATTGGCCCAGTCCCTATTTTATATATTTTTATGGAAGTATTTAAGGAATCACACCAAAATCTAGGCATATTAACCCTAAAAGCAGGATTCTCCTTTCGGTGATGCACATGGTTCAACATGTGGAAAGCAGGTCCTACTACTACAGTTAGCTAACCTTCATAATTAAAATACTTTATAATCCATATGATGGTAGTATCCTAGGGTTCTAGTATGGAGGTCCTCTAGAACCCTTTATTTTGTCCCTTGGTACTTATTACTACCATTAGGTGTGGGTCTCCCTCTATAGCAAATAATTTAGATAATTTCTAGTATGTTATTTGAGAGGTTTCTTTTATTTTTATGCCTGCATTAGAGAACCCTGATAAGTGAGAAATGATTTTGGGGCTTACCTTTAATCGCTTCCCATGAAGTACCACCTCACCATTTGTGTAGTTTTCAACAAAAGAGCCTAGCAACTTTTGATTGTAGCCTTCAAATTTTATGATTAAATTCAACCACCTTGCTTCTTCGAACAACCTTGAAATATTACTCAATCCCAAAGAAAATTATGTTGAATCTGGCTCTACCTTTATTTTACCACTCCCCATTTCCTTATTTCCCACTCTACAAAAGATTTTAATTACGACATGAAGTTTTCTAGCAGCAGTTTTGAAAATATTGCCTCTGAAATCACTTATTTCTCTTGTTTGCAGCTTACTATGCAATGATTTACAATCTATATGGAGGAATGCAAAAGGATTTTCCTTATAAGAAGTTGATCATCGAATGGCACAAGTTGCTAAATTGGAAATGAAGTTCATGCCAATTAATTATTCTTTATTCAAAAATAACTACCTACTTAAAGCAAAAATTAATACTTGTGTTTTGTGATTGTTCGAAGATCTTGTACCTTAGAGATTTAACAAGATGATGTGAAGGCATTGGCTGAGGTGACGGCGGATTTATTATGATATGTGTGTAGAATTTTACAAGTGATAGAGCCATCAATGAGGACTATAGTACTTGGTGGCTTTAATTATGATAGAAACAAAATAAAAAGATAGGTGTACAAGATATACTCATGGAAGGATTTGCAAAATTTTTGAATTTTTGAAAAAGGTGGTGGAATACGAAAAAATAAGTTTTGAAGCATGCACTTTGACATCGCACTCAAAACTAGTGCATAAGTAATGGAGCATGCAAGAGGTTTGCATTTGCGATAGAGAAGGAAAATAAGTTTTGGAGCATCAGTGTGAGACGCAATCGGGACATAAATGAAATGAAGGTTTCAGAGCATCGTTGGAAGATGCAGCCGGAGAAACAAAAAAATGAGGGTTATGGAGCATCACTGAAAGATGTAGCCAAAGCAGCAACGAAATGAATGTTTCAAAGCATCGTTGAAAGATGCAGCTAGAGCAACAACATAATGAAATTTCTAAAGCATCGCTCAGTGTAGAAATGCCTCTTCAACTAATGATTTTTGTACAAGTTCTAAAGCATCGGGCATGAGGACCATCAAGTTCTGGAGCATCTGGCATAAGGATCATAACATTTCAGAGCATCTTTGGAGGGTGCTTCAAAAGTTATTTTCTACTTTGAAGATGTCCTACAAAATGGAATAAAAATTAGCCAAGTCCAAAAAAAGAAAAATTTACTGAAGGAGAATATCTTGGCATACATGTCCTTTTATTGCAGATTTTTGAATTTATAATATATATATAATTTATTTTTTTAAATTATTATTATTATTAATTTTTTTTATAATTTTTGGAAATAATAATATAAGGTAGATTCAACACATTAGACCTCGCCCTACATTTCCACCATCTTTGAAAAGTCTTCCCTATTGACCAACTTATGGTAGACATGTAAGAGATGAACATTAACTAAGAGGGTGCATGTGTCACCATAAATTGGTTTCAACCAAATAGTTTCATTCGAAAAGACTTCATCAATCTCATAAGGTCCCAACCAATGAGTCATGAGCTTTCCCCTATGATATTTCTATCTTGAATCGAATACCAGGGCCCAATCTCCATTATGAAACTCCCTCTCCTTAATATGTTTTTTTTCCACTCTTTCCGTTGATGTTGAATTAATTCAGTTTGATGGATGACATCTAAGAAAATCTCATCCAATTCACTTAGTTGCAAAACTCATTCAACTTGGGCTCATTTTAAATCCAAACCTAGTTTCATAGCTATTCGTAGAGTTTTTACTTTGAACTCAAAGGGAAGAAGAGGATTCTTCCCAAAAATGAGCTCATAGGGGCTGAATCTAGTTGTAGATTTCTAGGTTGTGTTGTATGCCCATATGGCTTCAAGGAGTTTCCTAGCTTAGTCTTTTCTTCTAGAAGAAACTGTTTTCGTCAAAAAAATTTCAAGCTCTCTATTAGTTACTTCTACCTAGCCATTCGCTTGAGGGTGGTAAGGGGATGACTTCCTATGGCTTAATTGAAAATGGTTGGAAAATGCCAAGAGAACTTTGGACATAAATTGGGGTCCCTGATTAGTTACAATAGTTTGGGGAGCTTCGAATCTAAGAAAGATTTTATTATAAAGGAAGTTCACGACTTGCTCTTCCCTAGCTATTTGTAAGGCTTGAACTTCAGAACATTTCATCAAGTAGTCAGTGTAAACCAATATGTACTCTTTCCCTTGAGAGGAAGGATCTATGGGTCCGATAAAATCTAAACCCCATTTCTCGAATATTTCAAGCACTACCTGTAGCAGCAACGAAATTTATAAAGAAGCAGTTGGTCTTCCTACTCTCTGACATTCATCATAGTGATGAACATAGTACTTAATTTCTTTATGCATTGAGGGCCAACAGTATCTGACGCTTAATAATTTATGGGAGGTTCTCTTCATAGATTAGTGCCCTCCTGAAGGATCATCATGATAGGCCCTTAGAATGTTGTAAGCTTCATCCGATCTCACACATCTTCTTAGGATCATATCAAGCCCACACCAAAATAGAATTCTATTAATCCAGATGAAGGGGGAACTTTCCCTGATAACTTTCTTTCTTTGCTTTGTTGTGAACCGTGGGGGTATCTCAGAGGCAGCCAACTAGTTAGCAATATCTACAAACCAGGATGACTTTTTAGAAATGGCAAAAATATTTTCATCTAGAAACTCATCCTATACAGGCATACTATCACCCTTTTCTTGTTTTATTAGTGATAGGAAATCTACTACTACATTATATTTCCCTGGATTATTAAGGATTGTAGAATTAAACTCTTGAAGGACTAATAACCACCTCATAATCCATCCATTCACTATAGGTTTGTTCATTAGGTATTTAACAACCGAATGGTCTCTATAAACTGTAACCTTATACCCTATAATGTAGTGGTATATTTTTTTTATGGTATGTGTTGACGCAATAGTTTGCATGTAGCAGCAGCCTTATGGGAAACTTAGCTATTAGGGGACATTATGTGCTAGCTAAGTAACCTCCAGGATTTTATCGAAGCCGGCTCTTCATTTAATGGGTGAAGTAAAATGTAAAGGAGATTGCAGGAATGTAAAATTTACTCTAGAGGCAATGCACCAAAGTCTTTAGACAACTTTACCAGAGCATAATGTAGAATACAAAGCCCTGAACCATTGAATTGTTGTTAATTATGTTATTTTCTCCACAAGCATTTATCATGCAAAAATACCCTCTAATTTGTATAATGTAATCAAGCATTACTTTGTCTTAAACATAGAAGAGTCAAAGAAAACATGGTCTATATTCATTTTAGCTATGAAAGGTTACATAAATTGAAGAATAGGCATTCATACAAAAATAAAGATAACAGCACAGGTCAATAATCCTAAAAAATGCTTGAAACATAAAGGCTGAATCTATTTGGCACAGTTCGTAGTCTTTGAATTGAAAGCAACTATTACAAAAGGCTCACTTCTCAGTGCTTGAGAGTTTTCAAAAACTTAATCAACAACCCTATAAAAGAAAACATGGCCCATATTTATTGGCCAGTCCACCACCTAGAGATGCATTAAGAGTAGAGAAAACTAGGGGTAGTGATTGACGCCCCAGATCATCTCGAGCCACCATAGTAAATATCAAATGTTTAGCAACATGCCAGCGAGGCCACAACATAAAGCAAAAAATCATCCAGCAGCGGGAGAGAACACGCAGCAGTAGGAAGTACAAAAGATCCGTCAGAATTTCCAAGGTAACCAGTGCAGAAACAGAAACGCCACGTTGCTCAGATGGAGCCCGACATGAAGTTGAAAAGGTGCCCAGTAGAAAGCCTCGAGAGAGAGCCACGTGGAGAGCTCTGAACAAAAGAAAGAATGAGGCGGGTCCAACTCAGAAAAGTAGCCAGTGTGAGCCACGTGGAACACAGATGGAAATTGCCGAAAAGCAAAGCGAAGGAAAAGTGAAAAGCTTCGCAAGGAAGCCATGTGGAGAGCTCCGAGGACAATGAGCATAGAAAAATAAGATGCAACCACAATGGTAAATATAAAATTGCAAAGGCTTCAGCAGTTTTTGTTGAATAGTTTGGCGACTCATAGGGGCTTTTCACTCGTGGAAAGGAGATCCCCAAAAACTTTGGTTCAGCATTAAAAATGCTCACAACCTCGAGAGGGCGGCCTGCACATTGGTCCATACTTCGTTCGACAATGTAGAGAGAGTTCGCAGATGCTCGTGAGCTAGCCTGAGGTCAATAATTGCTTTGAAGGGCAATCCACCTGATACTTTTGTTTCCAATTCCAATTGGAAGAAAAGTTGCACCAGTTGATGCACGATCCCCTCGATTTCTTCGACAGTCAGAGATTGATCAAAGGTCTGGAAAACAAAAAGGTCCTTCTTCTTCTCTTCAATCATTGCAACAATATTCTCCACACCCACTACCGCCTGGTCTATGATGAAAGGCAAGGGGAGGCCTCTCTGTGTCAAACAGGAAAACTTCACCCGCATGTCACTCATAACTTGGTTTAACCAAGCTCTGCAATCTGTAACTTGTTGAATGGCCTCATGCATGGAGATGAGGCAACTTGCACCCAAAGCCACTATCATTCGATCATTGATGTCCATGCCACTCAATGCTTCATCTGAAGTAATATACAACTTACCCAATAAAATTCTAGCCTCTGGAACCTTGTCAAAAGTTAATTCCTGAACCTACTGTATTGATTCACTCACTGTTCTGCAGAGGCTAGCTGCTTGCGCCATAAACTTTAAGGTGAGCTGAAGAGTAAGGCATAAATCCTTCACCTTGTCCTAGTATGATGTGTGCAACTCCTTGGAAATTTCCAATGAGCTCATCCAGGGCGCAAGGGGTTGTGCCCTTAAGGCAGCCAATTTTGCCTCTCTACTACTCAAACTCGCCTTTACCTCGGACAAGCTTTTGTCCAGCACCTCCAGCTAGTCCTTCAGAGTGACCACTTCCTTTTTCTTTTCTACCAAGGCCAATTCATCTCGCTTAGTCCTTTGAATTTCCAACTCTAGGTTGGCATTCACTTCAGTAATCTCGGCAGTGGTGCTCTACAGGAGCTCTTTCATTCCTGTAGTTAGCAAGTCAGACTTGGCACAAAGTTCTTTTCTCTTTCACTTGGCTCAGCTTGACCTTTTGCTCAAGAGTCGGAATGACCTCTTCGCTCAGATCCTGCAATTCTTTGATCTTAATTTCAAAGGTACTCCTCTATTTTTCCAGCCGACTTATTTCATTCTCCTGGGCTTTAAACTTGTTTACCCAGATGTTGACCTTACTTTTGAGCTCCGCAATTTGATCATCCTTCCTCTCCGCCTGTTGGCTGAGTTTGAGAAAATTAGTGGTTACTATTGTTTGGGTCTCCTCCATCAGCTCAAATTTATCTTGTGGATGAGCCTGCTACAATTCTAACCCAAAAACATTTACAGAATAATCACTGAGCTGCATTTCACCAACTGCCTTGATCACATTAGGGGTGATCTTTGCAAACATCAAATAATTATGACCTTCATTGAATACAATTTGCAAATAGGGCTCCGCTTGCCAGCCTGCGTCTTTCTGTCTTCTTTTGTTGATCTAGTTGGCACGAACGCTTTTATTTGTATCGACCTACGAGAAATATTCCTGGGCCGGAATACCTAGTCTGCCAGCAAAAGGATACTCCTGAGGGACAGCCAGTGGGAAAGATAGCATAGCCAATGCATAAGAGGTCTTGCTGGGTCACGTTATAATGGCTGGGGAGAATGGTAGGATGAATTGGCCACTCAAAGTGGATGGAAATAAGGTGCAAGGGAAAACTGGAGATGCACCAACCACAGGGTTGGGCCTTGGAGAGAAAAATTGTTGGCCCACGAGCCTAGAACTTATAGCAAATTGTGTTCCTGGCAAGACTTGGAAAGCAGAGGATGAAGGTGGGAAAATAAGAAGAGCGAGACTGGAATGCCCGGCAAATCCAGTGGTGGAGAGAACTGGTGTGGATGAAAAAGCAAGGGTAGACTGAGGTGAGACCAAAGACATAGATGAGAGAGAAGAGGGAAGAAAAGTTACCTGATGCTCATGTGGAGCCATAGATGCTTCGACTGCTCCCTTCTTCAACTGCTCTTCCTCCACACCAGCCTCTTAGGTTTGTTGTCACTTCTCCTCTGAAAAATCATCAAGGTCAAGAATGACCTATCTCTTACCACTGGTAGTCCTTGCTCACCTCTGTGTCGATTTAGAGGAAGCAGTTGGCTCCGATGTTTGTGCGTGCGGCTCTTCCTCTTGCACGGGCTGCTTACCAGTATTATTCTCATGCATTAGACTCTCGGCAATGGCAAGGGGATTCTGATTTACTTCTTCCTCAGATTCCACGGTATCCTCCTCTCTTCTATATTGCTGCATGAATGTTGATCGGTTCGGAGAATGTTCAACATCTGAATGTTCATTTTCTCAATTGTCATCAAATCTCTCATCGAGGGCTACCTCGTTATGCATCTTGCTAGCTGCCATAATTTCCTGCCAGTATATCTAAAAGGCTTGTATCTTATCAAGCACCCAACTGAGCTTACTCAATTGGGTGACCAGGGAGGAGCTGATATTCAGCTTAAGGTTGACCCTCCCCATGATGTGATAAAAATTCAGCCAGGGCGGTCGACTATCCACTGTAGGAAAATATTCAAGGCCTACATATCTACTTAAATTTCCCTCCTCGGCATTTCGTTGGAGGTCCCAAAATGGCCGAGGAGAATGTGAGATCCTGATGCCGATTCCTGATAAATTATTGTCAGGGTTGTAATTCCAAGAATCGTCTATTAATACCAACCTGAGGTGACCCAACTTCGAAAGTAGAATCACTGAGGTATCAATCTTTGGGGTGCTCTTTTTAATCAGTGACACAAAACCAAACATGATTGGCAGTAGAAAATAGGATGTTAAGTGTTTTCCTCCCTAGTAATCATCATCAAGGGTACATAGTTGCCTCATCGCCTCCAAGGCCAATACTCTGTCGGAAAGAAAGCGAGGAAGACAGAAAGGTTCTCAGGTGAAACCTAGCATGCGAAGCATGGTGAAATCCACGCCAAAGAACTAGTTACAGGGAAGAGTTCTCCAACCAGGACTTCTGTTGGGGCGATATGCGTTTGGACATATTTATGTCAGTCTTATCCAAAGCTCTTATAGCTGGAGCTATGAATGAATCCGGAAACACATAATAATCAAAGGTTTTTGACATGACAAGGGTCCATGTCAAAACCAGTTTCCTTAAACCGCCCTCATAAAAAATAGATAGGAGCATAGACGTGGAAAATTAATCCGCATTTTGGTGCAAAATTAAGTAAGCAAGGAAAGACGAATACCTGAACTTAGAGCCGACCCAAAATTCCTACAATTGCTACCAAATTCCATCACTGACAACTCTTGCAAACTCAAGAAGTGGAGACTCACGATTCCTTTTCAGTATAAAGCAGAAGGACATCTGAAACTGATAAACATTCTTGTCTGAGTCCAAACCGCACACCATCACCAATATAGAAGCGATAGAGGAAGACCCACCTTTCAGAGCCTTCAAACTGAAATGGAATTTGGGTGGTGCTGAACTACTCATTTGCAGATTGAGCTAAGAATGATAAAATTGTAGCCTCGACTAGAGTTCTTCCCACTTTTGCTGCATTCTTTCCACTTCAAAATTTTCAACCTCATTTCCCAAGGGAATTAGGATGCAAAGCATATCCTGAATAGCCTCAGGGCTAATGACTACACTGAAACCCTTGCCACTGATAACTCCTGTGTTCAGGTCGAAACATGTCGTGCATGCTGCCACAACCTCTGGGAAAGGGTGCACCAATGGAACCATGTACTATGCGAGCTCACAGAACCATAGTCATTTGTGAAATTGGTCTATCATATGTTTCTTTTTTTCGCATGCAACCTCCCTAAGGCTCTTAGGATTGCAAGATAACTCAAGATCAAAGATGTTATCCCAATCTTCCAAGACCGATGTCGAATCCCTATGAGGAACAGTGCTCAATAAATTTTGGTTCACCGGATGAGTGAAAGGTCAGCTAGGCTTCGCAGGTATGTCTGGAGTGGCATAAGACTCCCCGTCGTAAAGCTGCACACAGGTTACGTTCCTCATTTTTTCACTTAGACCTATTGGAGCTAGGATCTATGGAGGGTTCTCTGCAATTTCAGCCATTTATTATATTTGCAAGAGTTTTTTTTGCAAACCTTTGGCAAATGGCTTAGCTTTTGTGAAAACTTCTCTCTTCTTGCGAATGCCTTAATTGTTCAATCTTTGGTAAATTTTGCAATAAATATGTTTCTCTACATGCCATAACTTTCCTTTTTTATTTCTCAAAAAAAACGACCGAAAAAGGTACGTGCTAGCCATTTATGCCAAGTTGCTACTATGCATTACCAATTTATTCCTGTGAAAAGATCTCCAACCAGGCAAACTGCTCGAGCATTTAATTGGCAATCTTTCACGCATGACAAAAATGGATTTTTATCTTAAAAGATGAACCAATCCAACCTTACAAACCTCCTTGTAGGTTATTTGCATTAATTGATTTCAATGCTCGTACGGGGTACATCGCCCAACAGAGCTTTTCTCTATAATTTCATTTGATTCGGATGAGATGGTGATGCTTATATTGACACCTGGGCAATCTGTGAATTGATGTGGCAGCTCAACAGAGCAAGTTGGATGTTGCACCTGTGCTTTCCCATCACCTCGCACGCTGAAATGCTGAAAATTGAGGCAATGCGACACACTTGGGCTCAGCTGATAATCATGATTTCTTCGGCTAGTGAATCTTAGCTAGCCTATAAATAAGACCCTTTTTGCAGCGTTGCAAATCACAACATTCTCTAGCCTTTCTAGCTCAGTAAGCTCTTGCTACCTTAGTAATTTTCATTTTTAGCTAGAAAAGCAAACAACATGGAAACACCAGTGAGGCTTACTTGCAAAAGGACCTAGGCTACCTTTCTTGGCAAAATTAGATGTAGGCACCTAAAGCACATGACAGGTGTGAAAAAATTGTTGTATGTGAAGGCAATCAAGTGGGTCCTTGGGAAGGATTGTGTGGAGTATGAAGAGCAGTACTAGGTGAACACCAACATTTACTCCTAGTTTGTCATCTCGCTACTAGACATTAGCGTCTCCAAACGCAAGATTTTAAAGCTGACAAAGTGGGTCTTCCCTCGACGCTACCTTGGAGGCCTAGAGCAGATTGTGCGGGCCCAATTTGATCATGGGATTCCTTCGGTTCAAAACATTCACCTACAATAGCTGCATGGAGGCATCGTTCCAACCAAGCCTTTACTTTTCAGGTTCGAGTTGAAAACTCATGAGGAGCATAGTACCAAAATCCGCGTAGGCTGCTACTTCCTGATGCGTGTGCACTATATTGAGCCATTTCAAAATCTTCAGTGGTAGGAAGATTTTGAAAGAATGGTGTTCCCCGACCCTGCGCTGCCTGCTGCCATGACCGCTGGTGCTTCCCACTGATATCTCGAGAATGAAGATGATTTTACAAAAAATTCTTTTCTATGCTTATAGGCTCCGCGCTATAGCAGGCATATGTAAATGTTAATACAAGGCCTCCAGCCCGAATATATTATAAAATTTTCAACTCTGATGAATATAATATATGTTCTTTTAGAACACTTAGCCCATTTACAAATTTCTTTCAATTGTTTGCATCATTGTTGTGTTTTATTTCATTTCTTGCACTAAGAGGATCAAAACTTAAAGCAAGGAAGAGTAATTACATATATACAAATGTACAAAAATAACACATAGGTAGAATTAATAGAATCTTTTAAGATGTATTCCATTGACTGATATACTCAGGTCATTACCTTCCATATCTTCCAACTTGAAAGAGTTGAATTGTTTACACTGATAAATCTTGAATGGCTCTTCCCAAAGATTGTCAAATTTGTTGTGTTGTCTAGGCTTCACTTTACACTCATTGAATTTGACAACCAAATCTCCACATTGTAATCCTTGATTAGAAGCCCTTTTTTCAAACCATTTCCTTACCACCTATTGGCGACTATTCATTGCTTCCAGGGCTTGCTCTCTTTTCTCTTGCTTTGGGAATAATCTTTGTTTATTAACACAAGCTCTGGAGCTCCAAGCTTTGTCGCTGTTTCACTATTTTTCAGTGATATATTCGCACAGTTCTTTTCTCTTTACGGTCCTGATAGGTCTGACTTCAATATCATATTCTAGGATCTTGGTGATCCAATTAGCTCTCTTCTCAGAGATTTCTCCCCCCATGATATATTCTCACATACTAGGATGTAGTACACAAACAATCACCTTATTATATGATATCAAATGCCAGAACTTCTTAAGCCCCTTAACAATGGCAAAGGCCTATTTTTCTACAAAGTTATACTTTACTTTGTACTTTTTCAAGGTTTGCCAGTAGAAAGAAATAGGGGACTCCCTTGTATCTTCATCATCCTTCTCCATGAGCACTGTGGCAATACTATTTCCACCACCAAAAACATACATAATAAAATATTTCGACAGGTCCGGGTTAACCAACATAGGGGCAGAAGAAATAGCCTCTTTTATAAGCTCAAAATTTTTTTTGGCTTCCATCGTCCATTTGAAAATCTACTCTTTCTTGAGCATTAAGGTAATAGGGTGAACAATACCTGCAAAATCTACGATAAAATGGCTAATAAAATTGACCTTTCCTTGGAAAGACTGGACACCCTTTTTGTTGACAAGTAACGAGAGTTCTCGGATCATGTCCACTCTTTCTGGATCAATGGTAATGCCTTCTTTGGAGACAACATACCCTAATAACTATCCTTGGGGAACTCCGAATACACACTTCTTCGAGTTCAAGGAGATCCCGACTTCTTGGCATTTCTGGAAAACAAGCTCTAAATGATCAAAATGATCATCAACAGATTTTGAGAATACTATTAAGTCATCTAGGTAGATGAGTATAATCTTATGGATCAAATCTTTAAAAGAAATGTCCATAGCTCTCTGAAAGGTGGCTCTGGTGTTTGAGATCCCGAAAGACATTTTAGCATATGCATATGTTCCCCACTTCGTGGTGAACATTGTCTTGTATTGGTCCTCCTCCTTTACCCAAATCTAGTTATAGCCTGAAAAACCATCCAGCATTGAGAACATTTCAAAGCCAGCTATAGTTTGTAGGATTACTTCCATTGAAGGCAAGGGGTAATGATCTTTTAAGGATGCTCTATTTAAGTCTTGGAAGTCCACACATAGTCGTATATCTCCATTTTTCTTCTAGACTAGCACTAGGTTTGACATCCAAGTGTTGTGTTTGATCGAGAACACTATCTTTGGGTTCAAAGGTCTTTGTTTTTGGTGAACTGGATTTGCCCCCTCTAATAGCTCAATAGTATGCTCGATGATTCTGGGATCATATCCCTTAAGATCATCATATGACCAAGCTACTACACCCGGGTATGCTTCGTAGAAGTGTCTTAGTCTGTCTTTATTCTTTTGCGAGACTTCTTTCCCAACTTTAAGCTTCCCATCTTCCTCGATATACAAATTGGTGTAATCACCTTTATTCGCCACCAGCTTTCTCTTGTCTCTTATCGCATCATCAAAATCAAAAAGGATCTCTAGAGTAACTAAGCCTCTCGAAATCTTGTTGGACTTCAACTAGATGATTTGATCTCCATAAGCTTCGGCGATCTTTGGTTGCAGCTGATCAGTGAATTCTCCACATGACTGGAGGAATGATGCAATATGAGCATCACTATCTAACACTTGCCAATCTTGATTGTTGTCGGGAATAGCAGGTCTTACAATTACCCTCACCACATGCTTATCTCTTAATAATTCAGAGGCCGGCTCGAACTAAGCCCCTATAGTTGCCATTCTGTCAGCTTCAGAATTCATCTCTCTCAGAATAGCCTGGATATTGAATGCTTCAAAGTTGTCAATCAGATCCTAGACTCGATGTCGATAGGATCGCATACAGATGCTTTTAACAATAGAAGTCCTATGGATTTGGTTACACACTGGCTCCGAATCTTCGAAGACACTTATCTATTTAGCACCCATTTGTTCCGCAAGGCTTAAACCATGGACAAGACCTTCATATTCAACCTCATTGTTTGAGCATGCAAACTGGAAATGGTAGGACCTCAAGGTCCTATCGTCGGATGGGGATATCAGACAAATCCCGGGTCCAAATCCTATTCTACATCTAGCTCCATCAAGGTATAAAATCCATATTTCTGAAGATTCTTCATCTTCAGGTTCTTTGGTAACTTTGGGCATGATCTTCCCTTCTTCATGTATAACATAGGTTCTAAGGCTAGTTGAGTGATAATTCCCGAAAGGGTCTATATCAATAAATTCCTTCAACAAATTTTCTTCATCTACTGTCTGAGAGCTAGTAGCCTCCTCTTCTTCAAGAAATTCCACATTGTACCTTTCTTCCTAAGAGATTGAAGTGTGTGTTGCTTCAAAATTTAGCAAAGCCTCATCAACAACATGTTTGAAATGAAGAGTTTCCAACAATAGTTTCATCTTAGCCCCATGCTTAGTCCTCAGAATCAAGTGTGACCAATCTAGTGCCAGATATCCTCCTATGTTTGCAGTGAATTCTCAGGACAAACAGATCCCAAATAGAGGAGGGATATCAATGAGTATGGTATTTTGATTTATAGTGATACTAGGGTAGGCAAACAAAGTCATAGGTAATCCCTTGATTATCCCAACAGTATCAACCTTGTTTCCATCAAGCTACATGACTCATTTATTTAGAGGCTCATATTTTAGACCCAAAGCATCAGCTACTTGCTTTGGCATGACAGTGGTGCTAGCATGAGAGTCGATCATACAGTTATGCAGCAGCTTGTTACCAATAATTAGTGTTAGAAAGAAAGGCTTAGGTTTAGGCTTACTTTCCCTTTCAGACTCGAGCTTCTCCTCTGGTTGAATTGTTAGCACTTTATCCAAGTCAGGCCTGGATACATCTTCTCCATTAGATTGAGTAGGAAACCTAGAATCCTCCTTAATTGACAACGCCTTTTGTAGCAGCATCTTCTGCTCTAGAATAGCCAGGACATCCCATAGAGAAGCGTTGGCTGATGACTTCTTCAGTTGTTCCACCACATTGAATTGCACTTGTAATTGGTGAGTTGTAGTGGCTTGCTCATTTAGTTTGATGGTCGGTACAAGCCTTGCGGCTGGTATGTCTGGTGGTTTAGCAATAGCTGGAGTGATCGATGGAACCTTCTCCTTTGGTGGAAGTGGACTTGGAGAGCTAGGAAGAGTCGCTTTTGACTGTGATGGGATTCACAATAGGCTTGCCACTGGGCTAGGCATCGGTTGTGATGTAGCTTTGGTAGGTAAGGCTATGAAATCTCCAGTGAATCTATGCTTGGAATTTGTGTTATAGTCAGATTGCACTTGGGGTATTTTATCTATAGGGATATCATTCAGAAATGTTGACTCTTCTCCTTCCATCCAAGAAAAGAGAGCCTGATCCGGAACAATTTCTGACTCTTGTTGGATAGAGATCCCCCGCATTTGCATGGCGAGGACTGCATTGTCCATTTGTTGAGAAGCATATGGTGAGTTGTCAAAAATGGATGTGCTACCCTAGCTACATTGATCTGCAATTTTTTATTGCAAATTTCCCCATAGATAGTTTCGCAGCATGTGTGCATCATTGCAAGGAAAACACCATGAGTTAGCATCTTCAACCAAATTTTTTTGTCCCGCTACCAGTTCCTTATTCGAACTAGGATGAACACTCTGCATAAGCAGGGTTACCAGAACCATCTGGTTACTAGGCTGAGCAAAGGTATTCCCATGCGACCTATCCTGCCACTGAGTTGATTGGTATAGAGGTTTTCCACCTTGGTAATTTTGGTATGCTAGCTTCTGATAGCTATATTGTTGTCACTTT
This sequence comes from Sequoiadendron giganteum, assembly GCA_007115665.2. Lineage (NCBI taxonomy): Eukaryota > Viridiplantae > Streptophyta > Pinopsida > Cupressales > Cupressaceae > Sequoiadendron > Sequoiadendron giganteum. Next base: position 444,375,143 of record CM021105.1, read on the forward strand.
AAGGTGGTCAATTCATTAGTCATAGCCCACATTTGTTCCCTCATTTTGTTCATCTCGGTAGCCATGGGATTAGGTACAGGAGCTATCGTCAGGGTTGCCGTCAGGGCTGAGCTCAAAAAACTTCTGAGATAAACTTACATAGATTGGGGAGGAGTTGTAGGCGCGCTGGTGGAAGGAACCTTGGCCTCTGCAGCGTTGCACTCGGAGAACAATGGCATGATGGGTCTTGGGGCTAAAATTTCTTGTAGCAATCAGATTATTTTCTATGGTGACAACCAAGGCATAAGCATTAGGAAGAGTGTCTCTGCCCAAAGCTTGTAACATCATGGAGATATCAACATTGATCAACTTTAGATAGAACATGAATGTTAGATCCAGAGGTGGTCGGCTGCCCATAGGCACTCTCTGCCAGGTCAAATGGAACCTTGCATTGAAGTCAGGCAGAGCTTCATGAAGAGCTCATTTTATATTTTCCAGTTGGTGGTACAACGAAGATTTGTCGCCAGCATTTGAAAAATGCTCATAAAATGGGGTCCCAAGCTGATCCCAAGTAGCAATAGTACTATCCTGTAAAGTCCTGTACCAGTTTAGCGCCTTTGGTCAGAAGGAGGTGACCTATAATCTAAGGGCCACATTTTCATTCGATCCACCATGTACTAGACATACATCTGCTACATCTTGCAGATGCTCCATTAGTGTCTTTGATTCATCCCCAAAATATTTAAGGATAGCCTTTAGAGCAGAAACAGGGATAGGGGCCCATACTGCAGGAAGCATAGGTGCTACTAACTGAATGCCAGAGTCCCAGGCTATATAATTTTGAGTAGCCATATGTGTGGGTGGATTAGTTGATGTCGGAGAAGGAGGAGGTGAAGGGCTACCTCAGCGACCTCTCAGGTGCACAAAAACTAAAGGTGGAACAAGCTAGTCAGGGACTCTTGCAGTCTATGACCTAGTCATAGGTTGATGGCTCATACACACTTATAAAGATCAAGCGAATGTGCTAGTTCGTGGTCCCACTGGGCGTGCCAAAAAAAGAACTATTGATGCAATATTTTGCATATAGCAGTAGCCTTATGGGAAACTTAGCTATTGGGGGACATTATGCACTAGCGAAGTAACCTTCAAGATTTTATCGAAGTTGGCTCTTCATTTAATGGGTGAAGTAAAATGTAAAAGAGATTGCAGGAATGTAAAATTTACACTAGAGGCGATGTACCAAAGTCTTTAGACAACTTTACCAGAGCATAGTGCAGAATACAAATGCCTAAACCACTAAATTTTTGTTAATTATGTTATTTTCTCCACAAGCATTTATCATGCAAAAATACCCTCTAATTTGTATAATGTAATCAAGTATAACTTTGTCTTAAACATAGAAGAGTCAAAGAAAACATGGTCTGTATTCATTCTAGCTATGAAAGGTTACATAAACTGAAGAATAGGCATTCATACAAAAATAAAGATAACAGCATAGGTCAATAATCCTAACAAATGCTTGAAAATAGAAAGGCCGAATCTATTTGGCATAGTCTGAAGTCTTTGAATTGAAAGCAACTATTACAAAAGACTCACTTCTTAGTACTTGAGAGTTTTCAAAAACTTAATCAACAACCCTATAAAAAAAAACATGGCCCATATTTATTGGCCAGTCCACCGCCTGGAGACACATTAAGAGAAGAGCAAACCACACATAGTGATCGACACCCCAGATCATCTTGAGCCACCACAATAAATATCGACCGGTCAGCAACATGCCAATGAGGCCATGACATAAAGCAGAAAACCATGTAGCAGCAGGAGAGAACACACGGCAACAAGAAGTACAAAAGATCCGTCGGCATTTCCAAGGTAACTGGCGTAGAAACAGAAACGCCATGTGTCACTCAGACGGAGCCCGACAGAAAGTTGAAAAGGTGCCCAGCAGAAAGCCTCCAAAGAGAGCCATGTGGAGAGCTCTGAAAAAAATAAAGAATGAGGTGGGCCCAACTCGAAAAAGCAACTAGTGTGAGCCATGTGGCACACAGATGAAGATTTCTGAAACTCAAAGTGAAGGGAAGCGGAAAATATTCGCGAGGAAGCCACATGGAGAGCTCTGAGGACAGTGATCATAGAAAAATAAGGTGCAACCACAATGGTAAATATAGAACTGCAAAGGCTTCGGTAGTTTTTTTTGAACAGTATGAACAACAACCAAGAATTCTTTTTTTATTGTTGTATAGTTTCTTTCTGTAGGAGTAATATTTTTACTAATGAAATATATGGCATACTTACCCCCATTCTCATCTTCTTGTCCTAGAACTACACCAATAGAATCATCAGAAGAATCTACATAGATATGGAAGGGAATACTCCAATTTGGTCCTCATAATGAGAGCATAAACAAGCTTTTCCTCTATGGTTTCGAATGATAGCTGATACTCAAGTGTCCAAACAAACTCTACTTCTTTCTATTAAGGAAGAACATAGGAGCCATAATTTTACTGAAGCCTTCTATGAACCTTCTATAGTAACCAACATGTCCAAGAAAACTTTGAACATCTATCCAGGAGTTTGAGGGATAGTTAATTGTTGGATGACTTCAGTTTTTTTGGGGTTGACCTTTATTCCTTCAAAGGAAATATGATGACCCGAGACTATTCCTTGTTCTACCATTATTAAACATTTTTCATGACTAACGGATAGTCTGTTTTCCTCACAAAATTGTAGAACTCGATCTAGGTTCTGAAGAGCTTCATCATATGTTGACCCATAGACTGTAAAATCATCCATAAAGACCTCGACACAGTCATTATCAAGTGCAGGAAATATGGCAAGAATGGCTCTCTGAAAGGTCATTGGAGCGTTACATAGTCTGAAAGGAAGCACTTTGTATGCAAATGTGCCCCATGGGCAAGTAAACATGGTTTTTTCTTGGTCTTCTAGAGCAACCTGTATCTGATTGTAACCACTAAATCCATCAAGAAAGGAGAAATATTTCCTTCCAACCATGTTCTCCAAGACCTAATCAACAAATGGTAGGGAAAATAATCTCGATGAGTGCCCTTTGTTGAGTTCTCTATAATCTACACAGATTCTCCACTTCCCATTTCTCTTTGGTATGACCACAAATAGGTGATACTCACTTAATATCAGAGATTGGATAAATAAATCATGCACGAAGGAGTTTCTCAATCTCAATTTTAACCAAATCTTTTAATATAGGATTGAGTCTTCTCTGAGGCTGGCGAACAAGCCTTATACTGGAGTTAGTATAAATGTGATGAGTACAAACACTTGGGTGTATTCCCCTCATGTCCGTATAATCCCAAGAAAAAGCTTTAGACCTTTGCACCAACACATTAAACAACCTTTCCTCTTGTGTTTCTGTCAGCCAGCTATTCATATTCAAATTTTTCCTGGTAATAGCATTATAGATTTGATTCCAAGATGGGCAGAAGTGACATTATACATAGGTCACAATGGTTATAGCAAGGCATGCTACATCGCTTACTAACTCTTCTTCTAGTTCTTCCCTATGTTTCTTAATTACTACCATGGCTAGGGAGGCTAAACTTTCTGAACCATTAGATTCCTTAGGTTCATCAACCTAGACCTTTTTATGCTCAGTAGGCTTAGCAGGGGGATATAAGAACAAATGTTTACTATCTTGACCATGTGAAATGGTAATTCCCCCTTCCCTGTAATCAATCCTAGCAGCAACCATGGCCAACCAAGGTCTCCCAAGAATTATAGGATAGCTATCTTTAGGTGTAAGCGACTGGATTACCTGGAAGTCGACTAGATATTCCCATCCATCAACTTTGACAAGGATTTTTTTAATGACACCCTTAGGGATGGCTATAGACTAATTTTCCATTTGTAAGACTATGGTTGTAGGACGTAAATTAGTTAAACCTAATTTTTCCATTACATTCATAGTCATCACATTAATATCAGCCCCTAGATCCACTAGTGCATTTGGTATTGCTAGCTTGTTGATTGTAACCATTATAAGTGGATTCCCAGTGTAGACATCGAAAATTGGTCTAGGCCTGCGAACACCACTTTTGACATAATTTTCTATAGTCCCTTGTCGTGATTAAATAATTTTTATTATTTAATTACCCTTTCTAACACATATTTCCTCTATTAATTAAATACCCCTTTTTAATTAATTCACTAATTCATTAATAACCTTTATTCAGCTTGATTAATTAAATAAATCATAATTATTTAATTATGTTGCTAACTAATTAATTCTTCCTTCTTAATTAAATAATTTATTATTTAATTATTCATTTAACCCCTTGTATCTATAATTAAATATTTATTATTTAATTATTCATTTAATCCTTTTCAAAAGTCAATTAAATAAATTATCTTTATTTATTTAATTAAAGTCTCTTATTTTTGAATGTTGAATTTAATTAACATTTAATTCGTATCTAATTATTTATGTCACATTCTTTTATCAATCAGTTGACTAATCATTCACTCACCTTCTAACTCAAGATCTATTTTTAGTTCTCCAGTTATCTTTGGATTCAACATCTAGTTATCTATGCGAGAGGTCTCTCTGTCACAACTAGTCAGTTAACTAGTTCCAACTCATATGCATGATGTTTTTATTAATTAAATATCTGTATTTAATTAATTAACTCATGTTTGCATTCGAATGCATTATTCTCCATCTTCTAACTTTGTATTTGACATTCAAAGTCTATTCCTTTCTATTTTCAAAGACTCTTAACTGAAGATTAAAATCTTGAACTCGTGTTCTAACTCACATTCTAACTTAATCTTTATCCTGCAGTCTTTTCTGACTCATGTTCTAACTCACATTCTATCTGACACATAACTCACATCGCATGGCATTAATCGATCTCATCCTTTGATCTCTCTTTCAATCTGAGCCGATCGTTCGAAAACCCAAAATCTATAAAATGGTCTATCATTATCATTATTCCTCCTCCCAAAATCATACACTTTTGAGAAGAAACTTATCTTTGATATTTTTCTTAGACACTCGATGGAGTTATGCTTGCATCAATACTGAGAAATCTGGGGGAAAGAATACTAAAAAGGAAAAATGGAGAAGAGAAATCAAGAAAATTTAAAGGGGTGAACGCATATTTAGTGAGAGCTTTCTATTAATTTATTTAGTTTATTATGTTTATTTCCTCATTCTTTGTTGTTTGATTTAGATTAATATTGATTAGATTAAGATTAACATCATTTATTCTAGTTTGTAGATACCTAATCCATATTTTAATTCTATGTTACATTTGGTGAAATGTTATGCCATTTGGGCTTAAGAACGCAAGAGCTACATATCAATGCAATGACTATGATTTTCCATGACTTTGTACACACTCTCATGGAATATTATGTAGATGACATTATAGCTAAATCAAAAACAAGGGAAGATCATGAAGGTTCTAGACAAGATATTCCAAAGGCTAGAGAATTAGAATGTCAGGCTAAATCTGAAGAAGTGAGTCTTTGGAGTGAAATTAGGAAAACTATTAGGGTACATCATATCCAGAAGAGGTATTGATGTAGATCCAGAGAAGGTAAGAGATATCATAGAAATGCCACCTCCTATCAGCATTGGTCAACTAAGAACACTACAAGGAAGATTACAGGCCATCAGGCATTTCATTGTACAACTGGTAGACAAAATACACCCATTTCAACATTTTCTCAAGAAAGGAGTACCATTTGTGTGGACACCTAAATTTCATGAAACTTTCTAAAAAATTAAGGACTACTTGCTCACTCCACCTATTCTCATGCCACCTACAAATGGAAAACTATTGATACTATACATCTTAGCAACATAGTCAGCATTAGGAGCTCTTCTCGCACAACACGATGATTAAGGTCATGAGAGAGCAATCTACTACATCAGTCATACCATGATAGGATATGAATTAAACTATATCAACATAGAATGTTCCTATCTTGCAGTAGTATTTGCTACTCAAAAGCTATGGCACTATATGCTCAATCACCAAACAATGTTGGTTGCAAAGATCAATCCCCTCAAGTATCTCCTAAGTAAGGCAACATGATCAAGCCGATTGGCTAAATGGGTTATGATACTTAGCAAGTATGAATCCAATATGTAGAAAGGAAGGCTATAAAAGGACAAGTGATTGCAGATGAGTTAGCCAATGCACCTCTGAAGGAAAACCATCCTTTAGTGGCAGATTTTCCTAATGAATTTCTCTTCAACATTGACATTAAAACCGATTGGAAACTATACTTTGATGGGTCACATACAAATCGTGGTTCAGGAGCACATATCCTATTTGTTACACCTCAAGGTGATACCATTCCTAAATCATTTGGGATTTCTTTCCCTTGTACCAACAACATAGCAAAGCATGAAGCCTTAGTGATAGGATTAAAAATGGTAGCTCAATGGAAGATTAATAGTCTACATGTTTTTGGTGATTCTTAGCTAGTAATTTGGCAAGTAAATGATGATTACGAGAGTAAGGATGAGAAGCTTGCTCCTTACAAGCATATGGCTGATAGTTTCAAGAAGTATTTCATTGACATTACCTTTCAAAAAATACCACATATCCAAAATAGAGCTACAGATGCTATGGTAACTTTGGGTTCCCTGTTGGATATTCTGAGTAACGTGCCTCTAAGTTTGAATTTCTGGTTGAACAAATGTTGGTCCCTGCTTATGATGTCCCTGATTCTACGATGGTGTGTACAATTTTTAGTCCTACGTCTCCTTGGTATAAAGACATATTTGACTATCTAACTGACCAAACCTTACCTCTAGACTTGTCTAATAACCAACACCGAACCTTCATCCGAAAGTCAGCTAAGTACACCATCATTGGAGAAAAATTGTATAGACGTACCTTAGGTAATGCCCTAATGATATGTCTCAATGCTAAAGAAGAACAAACAACTTTATGAGTGGTGCATGAGGGTATATGCGAATCCCATTCGAGTGGTCCTACTTTAGCCCATAAGATTATGAGATTAGGTTATTATTGGCCTACTATGGAGAAAGACTCATATATCTTTGTAAAGACATGTAGATAGTGTCAAATACATGGAGATTTGATAAGAGCACCAGCACAAGAGCTTTGTTCGATCACATCACCATGGCCTTTTTCCCAATGGGGACTTGACCTCATAGGTAAGATACACCCTCCATCATCCAACGACCATAAATTCATCATAACCGCCACCGAATACTTCGCCAAATGGATCAAAGCTATTCCCATGACCTACATCACTGACACGCAAATATCCAATTTTATCTTAAACTATATCATTTGTCAGTATGGTGTGCCCCAATCCATAATTACAAACAATGGACACCCATTCAAGAACCAAGAACTACGTCATCTATGTGAAGAGTTCCATATCAAGTATAATTTTTCCACCCCATATTACCCTCAAGGTAATGGCTAAGCTGAGGCATCTAATAAAACCATTGTTAGAATCCTAAAGAAGACTGTCAATGATGTTGGTTGTGACTAGCACCTATAGCTAAATCCTGCCTTATGCACTTACCGTACAAGCATTCGTACTCCCACTGGTGCCACTCCATATTCCCTAGTATTCAGATCTGAAGCCATCTTACCTATTGAGGTTGCAATTCCTTCCCTGAGGGTATCCTTGAAAGGTCACATTGATGATGAAGAATATCGTATATATAGGTTACAAGAGCTAGAGTTACTAGATGAACGAAGACAGAAAGCACTAGACCATTTGCAAGCATATCAGAATCGTCTTCGTCAAAGCTATAATAGGAAAGTTCTAAGTAGACACTTTGACATTGGTGACCTGGTGTTAATGTAGAATCATAAGAATCAAGTTGAATGTGAAAATCCAGGAAAGTTTGAACCTAACCGGTTAGGGCCTTATATTGTCACATAAGCCTTCAGATCAGGAGCATACCAACTCTCTACTCCTGAAGGAGAGACACTTTTGTAACCTATAAATAGTCTTCATCTAAAGAGGTTCTATGCTTAGCTTTTGAGAATCCGTGTCTTAATCTACAAAATACAAAAGAATGGAAAAAACAAAAAAATGGTTACCTTGATGAAATCCTAGCAAACAAGCATCTTTGTAACACCAAAAATAACAAAAAAGTAAAGAGAAATAATTTGTCCAACAGTGAAAACCGCTTCGGTGGCACTATGGATAAGTACCATGGTGAAAACCTAGCAAACAGGCGCCATGTGTAGTCAAACTCACTCTTCCATCTACCATCATTCCAATCAGACTTTTGCACCATCCTTCATAATAAATGGTTTTTCTATCCATTGTTTGGAATGATTGACATCTAACGTCCATTCTGTCACACTCCATCTTATACGTCTTATTCCTGACTGGGGGAAAATCCTAGTTTTTTTCCATGAAGACCTTGTACATAGCATTACACCATCGAAAAATGTCCTGAAAAAATCCAAAAACATTAGAAAACTTCAAAAACACAAAAAATAAAATCACAAAACACATCAGAAACTCCCAAAAAAATAGCATTTGTCATGTCAAGTCAGTCATGTTAGGTCAATTGTAGACATAGTCAAACTACGTTGCCTCTGCGACTGGTACATAGGTAAGGCCGTCAATTGATGTGCCCCCAAGGTATTAGGTCTATCAGTCTAGGTTTGTCATGTATCACACATTTAAAATCATGACTCTTTGTACATTCAAATTCATTGGTTGTGTCAAACTATGAGGTCTCTACATGTACACCATAGGCAATACTAATCAATTGATGAGCTCTCGAGACCACACTAAGTCAGTCCAATAGGACTCATTCACATTCACATTCACTATCACACACATTGCATATCATTCACTTAGAGGCATGTCTTTAAGTAGCTTTAGGTTAGTACTTTAGGGTATCATCTTATGTCATAGACAGTCAACACACACACTTTTAATCATTCAATGAATCAAAAAAAGTCATGCATCAACAAGGAAAAGCATCTCAAACAGTCACGAAGTAAATATCAAACACATTGTCAAAACAATCAACTTATGTCTTTGCAAGATATGTCTTTCTTGTGAACATACGTCGTCAAATTTCCATAGCCTCATGTAGCTTGTCACATCAATGTTATCAGACTCCAATGTCCTATACGACATGTGTCTTTTCTGAAACTAGGCTTTGTCATTCCTTATACAGATAGTCACCATGTTGAAACCAGACTCAAACATCTTATTTTGGTATGTGTCATTCATCAGATTACGCTATGTCAAACATCAAACAATCAAAAAATCCCACAAGATCAAGTTTTGGCGAATACATTTAATTGGCTTTATGACTTTATATCTTATTTTGTCTTATCTTTTTATCGGTTTGTGCAAAATCATGTTACTATCTTTCTCAAGGATGTCCCTTCAAGGATTTAGAGAAGCAAGGATGTCTCAGGACTCTCTTTCTTTGGCTGGTGTCTATCAACTATCTTTTTAACATTAGTTTTTGAGTCATGTTACAATTTTACTCAAGGATGTCCTATCAAGGATTTAGAGGAGCAATGATGTCTCATAACCCATCTTTTATTTGTCTGATGTCTATGGTTCGTTAAGAAAAAATGATTGGGGCATCTTGTCCTTAGTCTGAGTTAAGACACTCCTTATCTATGACTGTCTGTTTTTCACAAATGGATGAATTTGTACACTATGGTCTATCTCATATCATAGTGTTTACTATCCATTTGTGTCATGTCCCGCCCAATGGTGATAACAAGAAAGCATAGCATATTTGGCAAAATATCGAAGATCATGTGTTTTTCAATCAATCAACCTTTGTTATTTCTTACTAAAATTCTAAATTCATTCGTGCTAACATTTCTTCTCCAAACATAATGATAAATTCTTGTGACACAACAAAAAAATTAGATAATCTACATACATTCCATAAACATGTCATATAGTTACATTGCATTAACATCTTCATTACATATTTTCACAAGTCATTACATCATAGGCATTTCATCATCATACATAATGGAAACATTACATAAGTACATCTTACAATCACATATAAATAACATCATATCCATTAATTACATCCATTATCATAAGTAAATAACAACATCCATAACATCATAAAAATGCATAACTCATAACATATATAAACATTCATAACACATATACATACATCATCTAGGAAATATCATCATATAGAAGCAATACATCACCATAAAATAGAACTGCATATCATATAGATGCCGCCAAAATCATATATATATATATCACTCAAAATAATGTGTCATAGTACAATGTCATAATGTATCAATAAATAAAACCTAATCCCACTAGCTCTCTGATCAAAAAACAATGTCTACATATGTAACATTGTCATCGAGTCCCACTACCACTACTATCATGTGGTGAAGGTGGTGGGAAAAGCCTTGAAGGTGCTCTATGTGAGGTGGAAGGCCTCTCATATAGACTTGCCCTCAGTGGTCCTACCACACCCTTAGTACTCTATGACCTGGTGTGACTCCTACTTTGTGATCTCTAACTATGAACCTCTGAAAATCTAGGAGCGCGTCTCTCTACTGGCACCACTGCCTCATATAGATCCCTATAATAGGTATCTCTCTCAACTGATTTGACTAGCTCCCGAACCATGCCATCAGATGAAGACCCACTGCAAAGTAATCTAACCTCTGTGAACTATTTCTCTATCTCCTGTCATCGATCTATGGCCTGATCTCTCTCCATAAGTGCACTATCTCTCTCTGCCCGGATACTATCTCTCTCTGTGTAGGGATTGTCTCTCTCTACATAGGTGTTGTCTCTCTCTATCCTCATGGAATCAAACTCTATTGTCATCACTCTCAATCTCTCCTCCAAATCCTCCCTATCTCTTTCCCCAGGGGCATCATCCTCCCATATCCCCTCCACTCTCCGATCCCGGAGCTCTCTCTACTGCTCCTCCATCGATGCCTCATCCTCAACATCATCCTCCCCATATCCTACTAGAATACCTAGAGGGTTTATAGCCATATCCATGTCCACATCCTCTACTCCAATATCCACCTTTGTATGCTCCTCTGCAATTTCCTCCTTGGCAACATGCTCATCCCCAGCTTGTACATCAACTCCACCTCTGATGTCCAACATCGATACATCCTCCACTACTACCTCTCGGATAGGTGAAATTCCACCTACCCAACCCCCTCTCCATCCTCTCCATCCATGCCTACTGCCTCTACCATCATCACCCCTCCCTCCAACTCTACTGACTCTAGCACCTACACCTCTCTGCATTCCTCAAGGTCCTGTACCTCGTCTCTCCACCGGTGCTGACAAATCTGGATCACTATATGGAATAGGATGATGCACTTCACACCATGCATCATACGCAGCTGTCATACCTGGGTATGCTAATCCATTTCTCCATCCCCACTGTATTGGTTGTAATGTCTATATCTCTGCCTCTATAGTAGCTACTAGAATCATGGGTCCCCAATATGGAACCTCTCTAGATGAACGAGCAAACTCTGGTCTGCTTCGAGGCTCATCTTGAACCTCACCAAACTATCTCAAAACCATGTCTGGTAGATGTCTCTCAATGATATGTACAATAGAAACAATACTCCCAATAAGGTATTGTGTCTTTCTATAGAATGGAAAATTTATATCCTCCTCTACCCACTCCCCACAATCCATGTACGATCTCCACGTGAACTGATCCAAAATATCAAGTGCATGTCACCAATATCCTATGTCTCCCACATGCGTCTGAGTAATGTGTCCTGAGAATAGTGGGCATCAATAGACAGTGATGTAGACCAAGTCTCCATAGAAGCCATATCTTTGCACTAGTCAAACAATCTCTCAGATTGAATGTGTCAGGACATGACTCCCATGTATATATAGGATCTAAAACAACCTGCATTTAAAACATGATGTCAAGAATTTTCAAGTTTTTCTCAAAAAATTTTACTAGCCAAATGCGGCTCACTTTAACAGATGCGGTGCATTTTTACAAATGCATTGCACAAAACCTCATTTATAGTGCATATTACAAATGCATTTCATAGTTCACAAACCCATTTCTACCCACCACACATGCAGTGCATTTTCTATAGCTTATCTACCTACTACATATGTGTTTCATAAATTCATATGCGGTTCACTACCCTACATGCATTTATCCCTAATGTGGATGTGTTGCATAAATACATATGCGGTGCATTATGTTTCATATGCATTCATTCCCTACAATTCCTAACATAGCCTAAACGTGTTTTCACATATGCGTTGGGCACGACGGATAGCATTTGCTAATTGACTTTTCAATGCCTCAAACTACATGATAAAATAAATTTTAAAGGTTCGTTTTTGGGTACATACTGGTGGTCCTGCATCAACTGGCCATGTGAATTTCCAGATCCTATATCCTCAATGCACAACATAGGGAATGGGTGCCATTTTTGTCAACTAGTCAAAGAAAATCTTCTATTTTACAAACTCCTCCAGGTGCAAATGAATTTGATTTCAACCTAGTTTCTATTTATAGGCAGATTTGGGTGGCATTTTTCCAACCGTTCCCTACTGCCCGCTTCCCCTTTCAACTTCAAATGACCTATACACGCCCGTATCAACTCCATAGCATTTCTGACCATCCAATTGACTTATCGAGAATATTTCTTGATGTTTTAGAATTTTTTTTTTAAATGTCAATTTTCCCAAGGGGGCATCCTTAACCTATTTCATGTTGGGGCACGATCAGGGCATATTTTCTTTGACACAACGCTGAAACAACATTGTATCAAAGAGGGGCAAACTATAGACACCGAAAATTGGTCTAGGCCTACGAACACCACTTTCAACATAATTTTCTATAGTCCTTTGTTGTAATTAAATAATTTTTATTTTTCAATTACCCTTTCTAACACATATAAATCCTCTATTAATTAAATATTCCTTTTTAATTAATTCACTAATTCATTAATAACCTTTATTGAACTTGATTAATTAAATAAATCATAATTATTTAATTATGTCGCTAACTAATTAATTCTTCCTTCTTAATTAAATAATTTATTATTTAATTATTCATTTAATCCTTTTCAAAAGCAATTAAATAAATTATCTTTATTTATTTAATTAAAGTATCTTATTTTTGAATGTTGAATTAAATTAATATTTAATTCATATCTAATTATTTATGTCACATTATTTTATCATTCAGTTGACTAATCATTCACTCACCTTCTAACTCAAGATCTATTTTTAGTTCTCTAGTTATCTTCGGATTCAACATCTAGTTATCTCTACGAGACGACTCTCTGTCACAACTAGTCAGTTAGCTAGTTCCAACTCATATGCATGATGTGTTTATTAATTAAATATGTTTATTTAATTAATTAACTCATGTTTGCATTCAAATGCATTATTCTCCATGTTCTAACTTTGTCTTTGACATTCAAAGTATGTTCCTTTCTATTTTCAAAGACTCTTAACAAAAGATTAAAATCTTGAACTCGTGTTCTAACTCACATTCTAACTTAATCTTTATCCTACAGTCTTATTTGACTCATGTTCTAACTCATGTTCTATCTAACATAGAACTCACATTGCATGGAATTCATCGATCTCATCTGTCGATCTCTCTTTCAATTTGAACCGATCGTTCGAAAACCCAAAATCTATAAAATGGCCTATCATTATCATTATTCCTCCTCCCGAGATCATACAATTTTGAGGAGAAACTTATCTTTGATATTTTTCTTAGACACTTGACAAAGTTATTCTTGCATCAATACTGAGAAATCAGAGGGCAAGAATACTGAAAAGGCAAAATGGAGAAGAGAAATCTAGATAGTTCAAAGGGGTGAATGAATATTCGGTGAGAGCTTTCCATTAATTTGTTTAGTTTATTATGTTTTTTTCCTTGTTCTTTGTTGTTTGATTTATATTAATATTGGTTAGATTAAGATTAACATTGTTTATTCTAGTTTGTAGATACCTAATCCAGATTTTAATTCTATGTTACACCCAAGATCATCGTATTTTAGAGTGATAGTCTTTCCAGACAGAAAATCAGCTAAATAACCATCAATATGAATGATATTTATCTTTTTTGGCTTCCTACTTGGCCTTTTGATACATAGTTGTTTGATTAACTGGTTTAACTCAGGAATTTCCTTTATTGCTTGCAATAAATGAACTTCAATTTGTAGTTGTGTAATCTCCTGAATTAACAAAGTTTATGAAGCCAAGGATACTTTTGGAGTATCTTCCATAGTTATGGACTTTAAATGCTCTAGATATGGTGCCATCAATTTTTCCTTTGGAACATGATCCTTCTTATGTTGACTTAAGGACTGACCTTCCTCCCCCTGAGACAAGTCAGCAACTCCTACCACTGAAAAATGCTCTTTGTCTTTGGGTGTGGTATCTTGATTAGACCACGTGTCTTTTATTAGACTTTTAGGCTTAGGTTCCTCCAATATTTCTTCAACAGTTGGAGGTTGAAGAGTTTGACCAGAATGCAACTACACATTTCCTAAGTGTATCGCATTAAGTCCTGTAACATTTTCATGCGCAGTAGAATAGACTGGTGTATTCTGGTGATTATTCTTAGGATTGGGAAGTGGTTGTGCTAGAAGTTGAGGTTGGTTCACCTGATCATTTCTTAAGGGTTTTGAGTTGGAGGTAAAAGAATTTTTTGTTGATTCCTCCTAGGTTCAGTATAAAACTAATTTTGTGCCCGATTCCATTGGGGGGCAGCATGTTGTTGGTACCACTATTGTTGTGGTTGATTTGAACATTGTTGATTTCCCCATTCGGGGGATCCCCAATACTGTGTTCCCCAGTTAGGTTGTGGTGGAGGTGACTGATTCTAAGATGGAGTCCATTGATTATGAAACTAGTTATATTGTGGTCTCCATGTAGGATCAAAATTTTGTCCATCAGAGAAATTACCTCCTTGATGTTGGTTTAAGGCATTTATCTCTACTTCAACTTGAATGGTTTTTTTCTTAGTATTCTTGATATCAGATAGAAGCTCACATTGATTTTTAGGATGGTTTTTCTCACAAAGTTGACAAACATTGACTTTATCTAAAGGAAACTCATGCAGTAGGTTTTTATTTTGACACCTTAGACAATAAATTGACAAGGTCTCAGGGTTGTGAGTTTTAGCTTGTATACAATCTAATGTGGTATTCAACTGAATGAGAATGTTTGTTTTTAGATTTTCTATTTCTTTGCAAAGCTTACCTATCTCATTAGACCCTTGAAAAACATTATTTTCATCGATTCCTCCCCGAGTAAGAGACAAATTCCAACATAACTCACATATTTCCTCAAGGGTTAGTTGAGATACATCACCTTTTCCCATTAGATCAAGATTTTTTCTAGCATCTTCATCAAGACCTTTAAATTGTTTTTTTGAGAATCTCAATGTTAATGGTTGCTTCTCCACATATTTTAGAGAGGAAGAGGATCCTATTGAGATAATCCTCCAAAATTTCATCCTTGTTTTGTCTCAGTTTAAATATCTCCTCCTTATGATCACTTACCCTATAGTAACTCTTGTCTTTTTGCAAGAAAACAGTCTCCATTTCCCCCTAGGATGTTATACTACCAAAACCCAATCCCATAAACTAGCGCATTGTTGAATCCTTTAAATTCGATGAGAAGATATTCAAATTTTGGTTGTTGTTCTTGTAATCATAAGTTTGACACAGGACTTTAAATTGAAAGAGAAATTAGTCTGGGTCTTCTAAGGATAAACCACGAAAGGTTGGCAGGAAGGCTGGGGAGATGTTCCTCATGCCAGTATCATTGTCAACATCCAATGTTCTAGGAGGCTGAGGTTCATTGTGGTTAGGTTCAGCTCTATGATCTCCCATGATGTTGAGAGGAATTTGTTCCTAGAAAAAAATTATTCTATAACTGGTTGTTCTGCTAGTTTCTCGACAGGTAAATAATGGAAAGCCTCGGGTGGAGTAGGCTCAAATAATTCTTCAAATATTTGGTCGTCTGATTATTGGGCTTCCCTAAGTATGATTGGTATGTATTTTGGGGGGGTATTTGGTATAAAGTGTCTGTGAGGGCCTCTTTTCCTGACCATGCAGAAAAGGAAGCCGACTGAGAAATTTTGGTATAAAACTTGGTATTCAAACTATCTCCTAATAACACTTAAGCACAAAGACTATTTAAGTCCCCAAAAATGGGCCAAAAAGTGATAGGTTGTCATTAGGTCCTACTACTTTAGAATATTGAATTTCAATTAGTTGATCGGATAGTGTCCAAGGAATTTTCATAAATAAGATGATCTGCATAACTCATTTTATATTTTTTGTTTTTCCTTAAATTGTTGAAATCAATTTTAATCGAAGGCCATTAAACTATTTAAATAGAAAACAATTTATTCTAAGAAAAACTAGAAATACTAAACTAAAAAGCATAAGACAACTAATTTAGAAAGAAACACAACTAAACTAGAAAGCATAGATACAAGGAAACTAAACAACTGATATACTATGAAATCAGAGAAATAAGTGAACAAAAAATGAAACATCTTTTAAACATTAAAGGATTTTATCAACTACGAAAGATAATTCATACTAATTAAAAACAATGGTGCTCCGTAACTTCAAACTCAACTCTTAAAAAACTTAGTTACTCCCTACTGAATAGTTATCTATCTTTAACAAATAAAACAATAGAACAGTAAAATACTTATCTATCTAGGCTAACTTCCCTTGAGTGACTAGTTCGTGGGTTAACACTTCATCCTTAAATCACATAAGCTATAGGTTCTCAAGTCTTTCCAATACAAAGAATCATCATCATTCATAGTTCAACAATTTACCAATAGACAAAAATTAGGTAACTCATTTCAACAGTATTTTAGAAACTATGTGAAGAGCATAATGATACTTCTTCTATTTTATTCATCACTTATGAAATTACATTCTTATAGATAAATTATAACTAAATCCTAAATTTAAAATGGTGTGGATAGACATTGAAAAAGTCTTCAACAACTTAAGAGTAACTTTTATGTCTTTAAAGCTCATAAACATATAGAAGGCTTGAGAAGAGCCATGAAGTTTTGATAACAAAATTTTAAAGAACATAAACTAAATCCTCGGTTCATCATCCTGATATTCAGGAATAGATTCACAACATCTATCATTTACCATACTTGAGGAGCGTGTTGGTTTGACTTTTGCATAGCTTCTAGATGACCGATTATCCCCTACAAAAACACTCAAGTCAACCCAATAAACTTGCATTGACAAATTTCCTCAATTGATCAAAAGAAAGAAAGAAAGCATAATTTTCCTTAAAATAAGAAATTATTTCTCCTAAAGTTTAATAAATTGGCACAGACTTAGGATTCAGTTAGTAAAAGTAAGCTTTCTAGATTTTATTATGATGAGGTTATTTTTTACCTCATCATGATGGCTTACTGCCACACCACATAGGTCTTTTAGCTAGGGTGCAGTAGCACAGTGGACATGGAAGACAACAACAAACTTTTACTTCTATACCGCAGAGGCTTGTTCTTTAAGTTGGGATGGCGTGGTTGGCAACAATGGTCAGGCAAACATGTTGTTATCGCTTTACCACATGTGTCTTCTTGCTAGGGCACGGTAGTGTGGTGTATACCACCTTACTATGGACTTATGATGAATGGTGACTGGTAGCACGATAAAAGGACCACAAGGTTCTGTTTAATATTTGGGTGATATTCAGAGTGGTGGGCGAATAATGTGATGATGTGTGGTATGATGATATTCATTGTTTTTACATTGCTGTTGTAAATCAATGTTGATTGGCTAAAAGATTTATTTATGATTAGCTATATATTTCCATTAAATGTATGATTCGATTTGGTGGTTGATGGAGTGAAAATATGATACTATTCTTGGGAACTATTTTAATGTGGGGCAACCCGATGCATGCTACAGGGTGGTGCAATTAGAGATGAGGGAAGCTTGTTAGTGGGGTAGTTAAATATGCTGTGATGGTTGTTGGTTGAAAGTAACGTATAAAAGTCAAATGGTTGAGATAGAAATATAGGTGAGTAGTTACAAAGTGTGTGTGTTTCAACGATATGTAGATTGCATTGTAATTGTGAAAAATGAGACACATAGAACATACATAAATGTGAACCTATGGTGGCCTTGAGGCTAGCTAAGAGAGTTGACTGGTTAGATGAGATGAATCTAAACTATGTTGTGTGAGGGTGTTGTAGCAATGTGAGGATTTAGAACTGTTGTTGCCTGTATTCTCCAGATTAAACAAATGTAACTCCTATAAAGGCTATGAGCCTGAGATTGTATTGTAACTCTATTTTTTGTTGAATAATACAATGGTTGGATCTTTTGGAGGGTGGGGACTTTTACCCAAAAGGGTTTTCACCACGTAAGTCTGTGTGTTCATTAGTTTGTCTTTTCATGCTTATTGATTCTATAACTTTCAATCTATACATGTTGTTGAATATGGTTTAGTCTGTATGTGATTTTCTCAGAAGGGTTAATGGGGGAGAACAACTGTCCCTATTTTCGATTTATGGAATAGTAGTTTGTGTCTTTGAGGTGATTTTAAGAAATTAAAGTCACTAAAGCTCTATTGTTCTTATATGATTCCTTCTAATTTGCTTGTCTCCTTCTCCAACAAGTGGTATCAAATGCTTCTTCTCGATGTTGGTTCTGGGTAATTCTCCTTTGAAGATTTTTTAGTCTTTTAGGCTTGAGGAAATCAAGAGGAATCGATTGATGATTGATCCTTTGATGAGTAAGAGTATTTTCTCTCTTGAGACAACACACAACATGAAAGACATTGAAGATGGAGAATGTGGATTTGATCATATTGTGATGATGTGGTTTGAGGCTCCTGGTTAGTAGTGAATGATCTTGATGCAAGGGGTGTGAGTTTATGCTTATGGTTGTGTTGCAGTGGAGTGTGCTTCATACTAGTTGTCTGTGTGAGGGGCTCCCTCATGGTATGGAAATGCTTGGGTTTCTTTTCAGCCATGGAGTATTGTGCTTGTGTTGGGTGCTTTGACTTGGCATTGAAGGCATTGTTCACTATTACCCTGATTGCATGAAGGTTACGAAGTTAATCTTGGGTGATCTGAAAAATTCTGAATAGCATGGCTCTCTCATATGCATGTGCATGCTTATGGTTCTAGAATTGGTCTGGAATGGACCTAAAATTCCTATACTACTTGTTCCTTTTTTGGATATCTTGTACGTGCATGTTTTAGTTTCATGTTCTTTGGCTCTGAAGATTTTCTATGGATTTTCCTAAAAATTCTATGATGCATATTCATGTTATTTTTCATTTTTCTAGTTAACCATGATGGTTATGTGCAAACTCTTGGGTCATCCAAATGAGCAGTGGGTATGGATGTGCATGGTGTTTAGGTAACATAGTGGTTTTGCAGGTTTTGCATGGTCAAGCAAAAAATTGTGATTATGTGGAGATGATGTTAAACTATTTTCTAGAACCTAGTTGTTTGGGGTGTGACTAGATGAGATAATTTTAGTTCGACATGGTTTTGAGGAGGTGTGATATCTTCTTTGTATGGGAGTGTTGGTATGATATTTTTCAATCAACATTCTTGTGGTGTTTCTTGCTAGTTTCCTAGACTATGGTGCTCAAGTTGTGGACATGATTGGCGGATCGGATCTGAGCTTGATCTAGTGTTTGAGTCAAGTTGTCTATGTGGTTGTTCTCTTTGAGATCTTAGTTTTGCAGTTTCTAGTGTGATGATAGATTTGCAGGCTTCATTGAGTGGATCTATGAGTTGTGCAATGTTGTGGGCTCTCTTTACCTACATGTTTGTTGTGGGACAACTCAGAAGTGGACTGTCAATATCCATGAGGTTGATTCAGTTGTGGTGCAGATCTATTAGTTGGCCTTTTCCGTGGTCACTTATGCACTGGCGTGGTTTCTTCTACATGAGAGGATGGATGGAATTGAGAACCTCAATATTCGGTTATGGGGAATTGTACCATGTGTATCATGATTTCATGGAGAGCTCGATACACATTATAGTGTAAGCTTTTGACAGTGATGGTGTGGTTTGCATGGTTTGGAGATTTTGGTGTTGTTTGGATTTGTTGTCAGATGGAAATGTTGTCAACTGTACCTGGAGGTTTTTTAGATCAGAAGATGTTTGGTCATGATCCTTGGAAAGCTTGGATGTCATGGTTCAGTGGGATCTTTAATAGTGACTATGAATTCATCACTTGGTGGTGAATGGTATTCTTTAGTGTTGTAGATGTTACTAGGAGGGATTTGTAGATCATGTTGTTGCAGAAGAGTTGTTTCACATTTGTAGGAACAATAGTTGAGGATGTACAAAATCTTGTAACAATGAAGGATGTCTGGAGTCTTTGGTTGAGATGTTGGTGGTGCTTGACAAGTGATGTTGGTTTAGAGTTCATTGTGTTTCATGTCATGGTACACTCTTGATTGCATTAGAGTTTTGGCATGTTGCATTGATCTTGAGACCATAGTTTGTTCACTTGAAGCATGTAATCTCCTAAGGGGGATTTGTGGATCCCAATTTCATGATAAGTTCCTATTTCAAATGGTTGGAGCTTTGAAAATGGTCTAGTAATTCTCTATGTTTTGAGTAATTTGTTTCATATGTCTGAGAGCTTCATGTTAAATGTAGTTTGAACGTTAGCATGAGATGATAGGTTTTCGGTGCTCATGGACACATGGAGAATAAACTGAGGCTATGATTCTCTTGAATTAAGAAAGGCAATTATTATAGTTAAAATTCTGAGTAGCCTACAACTTGGTTGAATGTGAGTTCAACAAAGACTAGTGAGGATATTTCTCTTGGATAAGTCATGAATGTTCTTATATCTTGCAGGAGCATTTTTTGGTCTACTCGGCTATGAATTTTATTTGAGAGGGATTTTACCATTATATCTTTTAGATATATGATATTATTTATCTTTCATTGATATGGATCTTGAGCTATGGTTGGTTAGTTCTAGAGGATTCATTTTGAGGGATGTTATGGCATGGTTATCTCCTTGTGCATTTGAAAACTAGAAGGGGATGCTTTATGGGCTAATTTATTGAGATGGGAAATGAAGTATTTTGATCTTCTTTATGATTCTTACATCCATTTTTTGGTTTTGAATGGTTGGGTGTTGGTGTTGATTTTCCTTTTGGAATGTGAAGGATATCATACTTGACATAACTGGCATTTAGAAGTGTATGTAGGAGGATGCTACATGTTATGATTTGTTGTTTCTCTTTAGTCTGGTTATTCTTCCTATATGGTCAATCTCATATGACATTAAATGTGAGATGTCTATGTGGAGCTATGATGGTCACTAGTTTGTGGTCATGCATTGTCACTTGGGTGATGACATGGAGGTTATTGTGCCTCTTTCTTTTGTCAGATATGGAGAACTTAAGAGCTATGGAAGATTCTTGAAAGAAATGATTCTTGTAGTAGTTGGTTGTAGGTTGTGCATATCATTGTGGATATTTCCTTGGTACTACATTGTTTATTTTATATGTGTTATGATTGGTAGACTTGTTATTGCATTGATATTTTAGATTTGGTATTACCCATGCAGTGGGAGTACTTGTATGTGTTTGGTCTTATTCGATTCGTTGGCACATGGTTCTTGTATTTGGGGTTGATGGGTTGGTTGTGCTACTAGAATGAGTTTACTAATGTGGATACCTTGAAGGTATGAGTGATTGGATGGATAGGACGAGATGTGGGTTCTATTTTCAATCATGTGGGTTTTATTAGTTGGATGGTTGCAGTCAGTTTTCTGGTTGATGTACTAGCTTATGTTTTGTCTTGTTTCTAGAGAATGACTTCATGACTATGTTCATGATTGATAGTTTTGAAGTTGTTGTAGTGTTTCTTTTGTATTGTTGATGAGCATGATGGAGCGATGGTGTCTTATTTGGAGTGCAAAAGCATCATGTTAGATTCTTGAGTTCGAGTCTGGAGGAAGCCAGTAAGTCTTCGTCAAGTGGAAGATTGTTGGAAAATATGTCTTAACTTGCTAGCTCAAAATCTCTTGATGACTTGGAATTTTTCCCTTTGTTTGAGCCTTTACCACTGTACCACTGAGATCTTTCGATGATGGTGTGGTTGTGCATTTTACTGCCTTACCACAAAAGAGTTATCTTTTTCTAGAGGTTGGGAAATGCTATTTCTATACCACAAAGCCCTCCCTCACTCTTGGTAGTGGTGCGGTGATTGTCGGGGCGAATAGATAGCTACTGCTATACTGCGAGATCCTTCTTCATTCTTGGTGGTGGTGTGGTGAAATTGTTGTGGTTGGTGCAGATGGTTACCTCCCTACTACGGGAGTCCTTTGGTCTTGGATCAATATCGTGGTGTTACCTCCTTACCGTGGAGGGCTTCATGTTGACTAGTGGTTACGCATTGGCTTACTGCCACACCACAGAGGTCTTTCAGCTAGGGCACGGTAACACGATGGACATGGGGGATAACAACAAAATTATTACCACTATACCATGGAGGCTTGTTCTTTAAGATGCAGTGGCGCGGTTGATGATGATGGTCAGGTGAATGGGTTGTCACCACATTACCATGGGTGTCTTCTTGCTAGGGCATGGTAGTGCAGTGTATACCTCCTTATCGTGGGTGTATGATGAATGGCGAGCGGTAGCACAATAAAAGGAATATAGGTTTCTATTGACTATTTGTGAGATAGTCAAAGCAGTGGCCAAATGATGCAACAACATGTGGCATGATGATATTCGTTGTTTTTACATCGCTGTTGTAAATCAATGTTGATTGGCCGAAATCTTTATTTTTGATTAGTGATATATTTGCATTAGATGTATGATTTGATTTGGTGTTTGATGGAGTGCAGATATGATAATATTCTTGGCAACCATTATAATGTGGGGTGGCCTGATGTGTGTTGTGGGGTAGTGCAATCAGAGATTAGGGAAGCTTGTTGGTGGGGTAATTAAATACGCGTTGATGGTTGTTGGTTGAAAGTAATGTATAACAGTCAAAAGGTTGAGATAAAAATATAGGTGAGTAGTTGCAAAGTATGTGTGTTCGAACAGTCTATAGATTGCATTGTAACCATGAACACTAAGACAAACAAAACATACAAAAATGTGAACTTGTGGTGGTTGTGAGGCTGGGCTAGCTGAGAGGCTGGCTGAGAGAGTCGACTGGTTAGATTAGATGAATCTACACTATGTGTTGTGTGAGGGTGATGTAACAGTGTCAAGATTTTGAATTGTTGTTGCTGGTATTCTCCAGATAAAACAAGATGTAACTCTTGTAAAGGTTATGAGCCTAAGATTGTATTGTAACTCTATTTGTTGTTGAATAACACAATGGTTGGATCTTCTAGAGGGTGGGGTTTTTTACTTGAAAGGGTTTTACCCACGTAAATATGTGTTCATTAGTTTGTCTTTTCATGATTATTGATTTTGTAACTTTGAATATGTACATGGTATTGAATCTTGTTTAGTATGCATATGCTTTTCTTAGAAGGGTTAATGGGGGAGAATAATTGTGCCTGTTTCTGCTTTATGGCATAGTAGTTTGTGTATTTGAGGTTATTTAAAGAAATTAAAGTCACTAAGGCAATTTTGATCTTAGATTTTTCATACTAAGTTTCTTGTCTCCTTCCCCAATAGTTTCCACCTTGGGCTATAGTCCCATTTGGCACAAAATCAAAATTAAATCAAATTTCTAGCAAGATTTTGTCTCCAAAACCCTAAGGTCATCCTATGATGTGTTATTTTTAGGGAATTAGGGCATCACATGTATAAATAAGGGTTTTTCTCCTCATTTTAGCCCCCAAAAATCATCTCCTACACTCCTTCATCTTCACAAGAAATCAAATAGTCTATCTTCTGAAGAAAGCATCAAGCATTCAAGCACTAAGCACCTCAAACAACATCCATTGGACCTGATCACTTGCATATACTTAGAATTCTTCAACAAGGGCTTGGTGAGTTGTTGTACTTGCATGTTATTCAATCATCTTTTCCTTTTCATTCTATTTCATTATCTTGGGTTTGATTACTGATATCGGATTTGACTAAGTTTAACCCTATTGTGCAGTTTTTGCACACACGCCCTACTGAAAGTAGGGACCCTCTTTTTCGCTCTTTTGGTTTTCACTTTTGGTGCCTTGGCCTTTCTATTTTAGGGTTTTTCTTGCTTGGTCATGTGCTTTGATGTTCATCTTGCCGGTTGGAATGGTCCATTTGTGATTTATATTGAAAACCTTAAGTATTGGGTTCATTCTGGGTTTTTCACTATTTTCGGGAAAATCCACCCTAGGCAGACTTTCCCGGCTTTCTTTCGGAGCCCGGTGATTGCTTCTTTTCATTGAAGTTAGGTATTTTTGTGTCTGCAAAAATCCATCATTTCTAGATTTTTCTGGAGTCCTTTGCTCTATCGGATTCTCAGGTTTGGTCTAAGTTTTCTTGTCGATCGCATTAATGGGTGATTGCACAAATTCTTAGTCGATGTTATATTGATTTATGGGAAGTTTTGTGCCATTTGAGTTTGGAGTTCTTGAACCTGAGGTGTGTTGCTAGATCACATGTTTGGGAGTAGATTCGATTATTGCATTCAAATTTCCCAAGTGTGATTTGTACCATGCTTGAGCTTTAAGTGTTCTTGTTGGCTTCCTAGTTTCGACTCCTCTATTCTCATGGTACATGAATGTTGTCTCTTTTTTCAAATAGATTGGTTTACTTTGTGTGATTTCATGCTTTCCACATTGTCACACTCCTATTTTTTGAATGTATGTGCTTCCTAGGCATTTTGGGGGTTTATGTCTTGCTAGTTTGGTGTTTTGCATTTCTAAGTTGGGGAATTTCCCATTTTGTTTGGGTGCCATTCTTGGGTGTTTGCTTTGATATTTCCTTTCAATTTTATCTCAGGTAGCTTGCTTGTATTTTCCACAAAATTTCTATCCTTGAAGGCAAGCAAGTTGTGCCTAATTTGTTTTGTGCATTCATGGCGGAAGGTTTAGGGTTTTTGACCTAGGGCATGGCCAATACCTCTCAATTTACTGAGAGGTGAGTTTTGAATTCAAGGTTGATCCATTGGTGGTCTAGGTCAAGTTGTTGTTGACCTCCAGGTTCTTAAATTTGTGATTTTTTGATATATTTGGGTGAAGATGAGAGAAACATGGGTATTTAGGCTTCCAATGTCTTCGTGGAATTCCCCATCTGCCTGAATTTCCCAAGTTTTCCCATTTCCTCTTTGTTCTTCGTAATGTGCTTTAATCCAAGTTTTTAGCTGTCTCACAAATTTTCACTGCCTTCAGATTTTCCCAGGGTCCATTGCTTGGTCATTTTCTCGAAATTGGGCTTAGGTGGTAACATTGTATTTATTTCCCTAAAATTTGCACCCTGAGGATTTTCCCGAATGTCTTGCACCTCTTTCATTTTCTCAGATTATTTAAACTGTTGCCATTTTGGGGATTTCCTACTAAGGTGGATTTTTCCAAGGTTTTGTGAGAATGAAGAATTTGATGGTTATATGAGAATTTTCTTGGAGATTATGCATTCAATGATAAATGAGCTTATGCTAAGTTGTATCAAAACATTCCTTGCTTATATTGACTGACTAATTGATTATATGGATATTTGTATGTCTGTTCGGTGGATTCTGCCTGGTCCAGATTTCCCTATAATTCCTCTCCATTCTAGATTTCATGAGGGGGGCTAAAACCAAAACTTTGAGATGGTTGATTCGATATTTATTTTAGACACTTTTCTTATCATGGATCTATTTTTTGTGTCTTTATTGTCTGCAAGTAGGATCAGGGCAAGTTGTTGCTGGGCAAGGCAAGGGAAAGGCAACGGATTCAAGTGTTGAAGGTTCAGCTATCTCTGAGGAAGAGAGAGTTAATATGGATATAAAGAGTAGAATCGCTAAAAGAAGGTTGACTTCCATTTGGTCAGGGATGACTAATACTAATGTTGGAATGAGGGACTATGAGGAATTCGAGGTAGGCATGGTAGCGTAGAATCTCCCTTTGTTGGCTAGAAGAACATTGGAGTCTGGGTTGGCACATGTGGCTAGATTCCCTTCTACGGTACAATGTTATGAGTTGGTGCTAGAGTGTGTTAGGCACTATGTTAGGGGTACATAGAGAATAATTGGTCCCCAAGGAAGTATTATGGTGAATTTTGACCTTGTGTCCATTGCTCGAAACTTTGGCATGCTTGATCGGTCCCATGTTGTGGCTTCTAATATGTACTCATCCAATAATTCTAATGAGGAGAATGTTGTTAAGTCCCAATAGGTTATCAACTCTTGGTTAGAGAACCCTAAGTCCCACTTCTCCAAGCTGCCCAAGCAACTAGTTAGACTCAAAATCAAGAGAGAATATTATGATGCTATAACACTCCTCAACAAGTTGGTAGGATTGAAAAGTGCATGAGTATTTGAGATTTGGATGTTTAATTTTATTGCTCGGATGGAGCAAGGTATAGATTACCATTGGGGAGGTGCTATAAGTGCAGTAATTCATGAGAAAATGTGCAATGTCCTATAGACAAATACCTTCACCATGACTTCCTATTTGGTGTATGCACTTGCAAGGTTTCACCCATATAAGGGGTTGAGCACCAGAGGTGTATTTGGTCAGGATGTAATCTATGAAGTGTACCCACAACTACACTTGGGCGAAGGAAGCTATAGAAGGGTGAATGATGGATTCACCATGAATATCACT
Source organism: Sequoiadendron giganteum (assembly GCA_007115665.2). NCBI lineage: Eukaryota > Viridiplantae > Streptophyta > Pinopsida > Cupressales > Cupressaceae > Sequoiadendron > Sequoiadendron giganteum. Next base: position 444,401,845 of record CM021105.1, read on the forward strand.
AGGTTGTTGTAGGGTGTTGAACATGTTAGAATTTCAAATAAGTCCAAAGAGTTGATCAAAAGGTTTGGAGCTTGGTTCATTTAGTTCCCTACCTTTTCTTACATAAGAATTGATGGTTTTCAAAGGGCTCTCTACAGACTTCCAAGGTACCCAACATACCATGTTATATTTCTAGAGGTCACTAGGAAAATATGTGACTTTGATGTGATTGTGAAGGGATAGAAACATAAGACAAGATTTGGTAATGACTTCTCGTTGAAGATAGGCACTAATGAGGTATGCCCTTCTATCCAGTCAGCCCATGCTTCCGAAGAGGAGATGAACACTCTTGGTTTCTCCTTCCATTCCAAAAGAACCAAGTTTGATATAAATGGTGAGGCACAAAGGAAGGCTAGCAAAGAGTATAGTCACAAGGATAACATTGAAGACTATTGGGCTAACCTTGGTCACAAATTTGAAGTTAGAAAGAAGAAGTTCTCTAGGCTGCCAGTGAACTTAGTAAGGTTATATAACATAAAGGAATTTCCTGATCAAGTTGACGAGGATGGGAATCTGATTCAGGGTCACATCTTTGAGGCTATGAAGGACAAGCCAATTGGAGAAGCTGACTAGTTGGAGGAGGAAAAGATAGAATTAGAAAAAATCATGACTCCTATGATTAAGTACAACAAGTTGTGGCTTAAACAAAAAATGTTATAATTAGAGGGCGAAGGTGTAGAGTGCACCTATGAATTAATGGGGGACTTGGAGTCTCAATCTACTTTTGAGGAGTCACATGAACATGATCCCAAAGGTATGACCAAGGTGGGCTTTCCTTTCAAAATCAAGATTAGAGATGCTCATACGAAAGAGGTAGTAGAAGAATGGAAATAAAGAAATCCCATTTCCAAGAAGAGAAGGCATGTCTCAAGGAGAAAAGGGGCTATGAAAGATGAAGAAGAAAAGAAATAAGTGGACACCACTACTCCTTTATCCAAGAAAATAAAACTTTTGAAGTTTTCACAAAAGGAAAAGGATACTTCCAAGATAGATAAGGAGGTTGATCCACCTATGGTGGAGGTAGAGAGTTCAAGGGAGAAAACACAAGTGTACATGAGGAGGTCAAGGACTCCTTCTCCAAAGGATGTTGCATTAAAAGGAGGTGCTCCTATGAATGCTCCTATCATTGAGCATGAGTACATTCCCCTTTCTCAAGAGACTGGTAGTATGTTAGATGAGCGAAAGAATGTTGAAGACCCTAAGGACTTGGGAGAAGAAGAATTCCAAGAGGGAGACCTCTACAATAGAGAGGAAATATTTGACAAAGTAATACAATCTCCTTTGGTGGCTTATGTAGATTCACATACATAGGTACATGAGGATAAATCCCCTCAAAAGGAGGAGATACCGGCCAAGATTCCTTCACCAACACTAGACATAGGGGAGGAGAAATTTAGGGAGAAGGAGGATTCTGCTAGGGAGATCCCTGAGGAGCCAAGTATTGAAAAGGATGCACCCAGTGTTCAATAGGAACAAGATAGGAAAGATAGGGTGCAGATAGAGTCCATTGTTCCAGGTTGGCTGGATAATGAGTTAAGAGAAAATTGGTTATAGTGGAGGACACTCCTCCCAATTGGGATGACCTACTAGCTAACATTGGAAAAAGTAAGACAAACAAGAAAGCCAGAGTCATTTCTAGAATTGAAAGAGATAGAGAAAATAATAGGGTGGTCCATTTTGCTACCCCTACTCCTGATAAAGATAGAGATGGGGTGACTGCAAAATATTATCATGTGCCAACCATCAATCTAGGGCATGACTCTATGGAACAAGACATTGAGGAGTATGAAGTCTCTAGTGTTGTGATCATTTGGCAGACTAGGGAAGGAGGTGAAAACTAAGCATGAGTTGGAGAATGAAAATGAGAGACTAAAGAGGTACTTCCAAGAGTTGATGAAACCCTTGTAGTCTATTAGTTCTTCCTACTTTTCTATAGGTTTCTTGCCTCAGGAAACTATATCAGATCTTGAAAAGATTAAGGACACTACACATGATACATTCGGTTGGTTGCAGGGAGTTCAAACCAAGGGAGATGGTGCCATAAAATATATCTTGTCAACTACAGGGTATGCAATAAGGTCAATTGATTGGCTTAAGACTATGTTACCCCAAGATAAGGAGGATATAGATTTCCTACTGCAAAAAACAGAGACAATCATGGATCACACTAAGGATCAACTGGTAAAGGATGTGATTCTTCCTTTCTCAAGGGTTGCAAAACCTTGGAAATGGTTTGAGATTTTGCAAATGAGGCAAAGGGCCTTGAAGAAGATACAAAGTAAAGGGAAGAATATTGAGGACACTTTGAATGAAATTTATGATAGGTGTATCTCTTTCTTTGAAATCATGACAAGGAGAAAGAAGTTTTCTCTGAAACATCTCAATTTTGAATAGTTAAGGAGGTGGTGGCGAGATATCTATTCTCTAATCAATGAGGGTTATGTTATTGAAAATCAGCTAGATAATGCTGCAACTTACACTATATTCATTGACAAGTATCAAATGAATAGGACTGATTGGGATAATACAGTCAAGCAGTCAAGGGAGGACATCAATTCTCTTGAGAGGAAAGTTAGGGTTTTTTCTGTGCCACCTTGCCGAATCAGACAAAGTATCATTGGTAGTGCATGGTGAAGTGGAGTGAACCAAAGACAAGGATGGGGAGCAATTAATATAGGGCTACCTCAGATTTTGTGCTTCCCATTATTCACATGCATTGGATCGAGTTCTTTGAGACCCTAGGCTGACTTGGATGAAATTGGTGCAAATTGCACATTTCATGTTATTTTCGAATACCTTTTGGGCTGACCTATCTTGGGGGCTTCTCTATAAATTGAGCATGATGCCTCATTTTTAACATATAGAGTATATAGAATATAGAATAGAATAGTAGAAAAATTTAGAAGATTTCACATTTGAGAAAATTGTAGGAGCAGTAATTAGGGTTTAGCCTCAAGCAAGTATTGCAACAAAAGAATGGAATTCTTGCCACTTTGGGTGATTTAATATAAGAAAGGATATTGTGACTTGGTATCTTTCTTGTGTTGAGTTTTATCTGGCATGGTTCTTGATATTTTATCTTTAAAATTGCTTAAGTTTATTATTAGATGGTTTGGCGATGTTTAGGGTTTTATAATTGAAATGTTTGCAGTGATCTCTAGTCCACACTTTTTGCAGTTAGTTGATTGTTAGCTGCTTTGCAAAGTTAGCCTAGAATCAAAATTGTGATTAGTTCAATTATGAATTTGTTTCCATTTCAATTGCAATAGGGTTCTCTTGAATGAATATGCATGATTTGAAAATCTTTAACACCTTAGAAGATTGCACTATTTCTCTAAGATTGCAGATTTATTTGGGTTGAACAAAAAATAGTTTATGAGGGATCGATCCATTTTGAGCATCCTATCTTTTGCATTGTCAACCTTAGGGTCAGAATTAGTCTTAAAATTATCTCTGAAACCTTTATCTTTTGTTATTTATTTATTATCTAGGTTAAATTTAGGGTTTGAAGTATCAACTTATTGCTAGATTTGATAAATTTGAGTCTAGTATTTTCTTGTAGTAAGGTCCCTTTGTGATTACCAACATTTTCACATTATCTTTGAGTTGTTTTATTTGCATTGTCAAGACCTAACATTAAAGACCTTGGGGTTATCTCTTTGTTCATAGAAATTTACCTTTCAAGAGATATAGGATATAATATTTTTTCTGAGTTGTTGTGCAGAAAACATCATCAACAAACCCCTATTCTCTAACCCTAAAAAATTTCCCCTCTTTGCATGTGTGCTTTGTAGGTTTTTAGGTAGATTAGTCAAAGATTAAGGTGCTAAAATGTGTCATCATTCCATCCACATCATTCCAAGTCAACAAACCTTAAAAGGAGCTTGAAGATAACTTGCAAGTCATATTTTGAATATTCAGACATGGGTCTCTATTAGAAAAAGTACAAGTGGGTACCTGCAAATTCCAATCTCGAGATTCTCAAAAGCCTCAAGTGGACTAAGTTTCCATAATTGGTGATTTAGTCCCAGTACTAGGCTTGGAAAGTGGTTTCTATGTTTCTAGATACCCATTTTCCAAAAACCTGTTCCAACTAATTTTCCCTGAAGTAGGACTAAGTCACTCATCTTGGAAAAAGTGTCCCAATCAACATCAATAGAAAAATATGGAAGATTCCAGAGCTCCTGTCCATCAATCTTGAGTTTCCAGGTGCACCAAAAATGCCTCCTTTAGTTCTTTTTCAGTTTACATGCATTTTTAGGTCATTCTTAGGTTACTATACATAGTTCTTTCAATACATTTTCATTAATTTACATTTAATAGTTAGATCATTTCATTACTTCAGAACAATTAGGCACACACATCACACCTATACAAACTCATAATCTTGAATGAACCCTAAAATTTAAGGTGTGAAAGAGAGCCCATTTTTCACTAGCTCCTAAGTGGAAAACCCTAGGAGCCATTGGCAAATCCTCTTTTCCCCATTTTATTTTTTGGTGGTTCATTTTGGTGAACCCATCCTTAGAACACTTTTTTTTCACTTCTGATTTTGCATTTTCATTCTAGGAAAAATCTTCCATTGCATTAGGTTTTTGCATTGTCTTGCATTCTAGGGTTTTAAAAAAATGCATTAGTGAAAATTTCATATTAGCTCGCATTTTACATTGCATTTTCATTGAGAAAGTACAAAAAAAATTGAGTTTTCACTTTGTATTTTTATTGGAAAAGCTTAATAATCTTAGAAGCATTCAAAACTTTTAAAAATTGTCAAAAAAATCACTAGTGGGACTAATTCACCACACTAGGTTACTTAGTCCACTTGCACACTTTGCACTATAATTTTTGGCATTTTCAGAGAATTTTTTGCATTTTAATTTTTTTTTTTGTTTTTCTGTATTGTTTTCCAAATTTTTAGTTATCTACATTTTGTTATCCTTTGTTTATAGTGCATTTTCATCCACCCTGCATTTAGAAACCATTGCATGAGTGTCTGGTTTCCTATTGCTAATACTTTAGTGAGAAGAAGTTCAAGACTCATGCCATGTCATTACAATAAACATGTTGTAGATCTTGGGCTATCTCAAACTTCCACTCCTAGTATTGCAATGAGTACACTAGGATTGGAAACTACCCTTAGTAACTCTTTGCATTTAGGACACATGAATCCTGAACCTAAACATGATGATTTTCCACACGAAAAGATATTTCACATTCATGTTGACTTATCAGACCCTCAATATCAAGTCAACTTTGAGAAAATTTCTACCACTATTATCCCCACTATAGAAAACATTCACCGTATGCTTGATAGTGATGATGGCCTGGATGTTGTGAATAAAATAGTTGAGATATATCAAAACCATGTCCCTTCCACATCTAGGGTCTCTCAACTAGCCACCACAATGATTAGACAAGGAGGACCTCAAACTCCTCCCTCAATGGTAGTCTCCATACCTACCTATGCCTCCCCTAATGTCACAACTACTATGCAACTAGTTATCCATGTGATTCCTTCCCTTGGTATTCCTAATAGTATTCCTACCTCCTATGTGGCATAACATGCTTTATCTTCTTCCACCATACCATCCATTAGCATTCCATTCACTTTCCCTACCACTAAATTCACCCCATCACCACTTTCTCTTCCACCTAACACCATTTATACCGATCCTCTCATAACATAAATTTTCCACATCGTCTCAGCCATGCAACAACAAATTTCTACCATCAACCAGAACCAGCATTATTCACCCACATACTATGTTTGTAGCAATCCCTTGTCCTTGGAAATATTGTAAACCCCGATGCCACAATGAATAGAAATACCTAGATTTGAGAGGTATGGAGGAAAGGGTGATCCTTCTAGCCATGTTAATGCTTACACTATTTTGTGTAGTTAATTTTCTCTTGACGATAAATTGTTAGCTTTTTTGTTTCCTAGGACCTTAAAAGACACTTCCTTGGATTGGTTTTCCTCTTTACCAAGCAATTCAATTCGTTCATTCAATGAAATTATTACAGCATTTATCAACCATTTAAAAGTGCACATGACTCATAAAAATATCTTGGCCAATTTGATGAGATGTAAGCAAAACAGTGATGAAAAAATACAAAACTTTATCTCATGTTATTAGTTGCTTTATTCCCAAATTGATGTCAAGATCCCCGATACATATCTTCAAAATATGTTCATTGAAAACTTGCTAACCCACCTTCAAGAAAAACTCACCATGATGAAATTTCCTTCCTTCAGGAATTTATGCATAGTGCTATGTGATTATCATAATTTGACTAGCAGTCATGATACATGATCCACTTCTAGTCGAATTGAGAAATCTTAAGCTACCAACCAAACCATCTCTCAGCCATTCCAAAAGAAAAATAAAGGTTTTTTGTAATTCAACCCTCCTCAACAAACCCCTCCATCTCTCAATAATCAAATAGAAGTTGTTAAGACCATGGTTCCTTTCAGTTATGGAGATCCAAAATGAAAATTCACACCTTTACCTAATATCCTCCATACTACAATGACCCAAATTTTACAACAACAAATGATTACCTTATCTATTGTCCATGCACCCGATCCTAATAATCCTTTACCTCCATCCTTTAACTCCATCGCTTATTTCTATTGTCATAGACAAAATGGACATGACACCAAACAATGTAAGTGTCTTAAGCACCTTGTTCAATAACTCATTGATTCATTTTGTCTATCCATTGCTGGTGTTAATGATAAAGGAAATAATTCCATTGAACCTCCCAATCAAAATATGAAATTTTTCACTAACCCTATGCCTAAACATAATATTTCATTTGTCAAATCTAGTGAAAATCCACATAATGATGTTATGCATGTTGATACACAAGATGAAAATTCTAATATTCTTCCAAATGCGACCCATGTCAAACCTATAGATGCAATGGTAGGTCTGAGAGACATTATCCCTCATAAGGGCCAAACTAAAACATCTCTTGATATTAATTTTTCCCCTCAAGACATACTCAAATTTTTTTTTGATGGTCATCTCTCCATAGTTGGTTTGATCTATGACAAGCCCACTAATGGGATACTAATAGATCTCACATTTGGAGAGAATGTGATCATGAAAGAATTTTTGGTACTCCATGATCTTTATCAAGATTTTTATGATAAACCTCAAGCATGGATCAAAACGTACAATGGTTTTTCTTTCCCTACGATTGGATCGATCATCCTCCCATTACAAAGAGGACCTAAGACATTGGATGTTACATTCGTTATCATCCCATAATCAAACCAATTTATTTTGCGGCTAGGCCACCCATGGCTTCACTCAATGAAAGAGGTCCCTTGAGTTCTTAAAAAATGCTTGAAGTTTCCCTTTGACAATGAAATATTCACCATCCACCATAGTGGCTTAAATCCCTTATATTCGAAAGGAAAATTTTCCTTACAAGCCTTTTGGCCTGAGCCCATGGAACCCATCACCCCTCAAAAAGAATTTTTTTTCATTGCTTATCAAAAATTTAAAGCTAAGAAAATATTTGAATTATCTCTTTGCAACATGTCCCCATCTACTTCTGAAACTCTAATCCTTTATGAAACCATGTTGCAACCCTAATTATACCTACTCAACCAAACAACACCTGAAACCTCCTCTACATTGTCAAAGAGACCTAGAGTTCATGATAGTAATTCCATCCTTCTTCCTCACATCAAATAATTTTATAAAGAAAAGGAGAAAGTGTTTGACCAACCTAAGGTTCCTTTTGTTCCTTCCCCCAGGGATGACAAGCAACCTATGGTTGATCAACCTGCTCCTTCTCAAATGCAACTTGACAATAGAATACAAATAAATGGAGGAGCTAGGGAGCATAGGCGTCACTATCGTGCTCTATCTTGCAAGTCATGTGACAAAGAAAACAATAAATCATAATCCACATTTTGCATAAGAAATGCATGACAACCCTCCTCCCTCACCACCACAACCTTATCCTATACCCCCATTATAGCTAGCATTACCTACTTCAATTGATATTGTCATTCGCTCTCCTATTGTCATTAATTTAGATGATGATGATGAGGAGATTGCTAAAATAGATGAAGAGGTGCATAAAAATTTGAATACATTATTTTCCTCTTCCATGAGCTTACATGATACCTCTCCTCAGATGAGCATTGAAGTTGATGCTAGTTTTTCAATTGTTGTTGTCCCTCTAGCTAGTCTTTCACCTAAACTTTACATTGAACAAGACTGGGAGGCAAATGACTTGCTTGATGGTTGAAGCGCATTTTCCTTACTATTATTTTACCTTTATTTTTCATTTTTTCTTTTGTGACGTGTTTTCCCATACTATTCTATTTAATGTTTCTCTCTTTGTGACATTCTTCTATTTGTCTCTTCATTTTTCTTTATGTCATGACTTTTCTTTCACCCTTTCACTTTGATTTTTCACCTTCCCTTTGGGGATGATGAAAGGCATTAAGAATGTAATGTCTCCTTCATGTTGACCCAAAAGGCTCTTTTTATTTATTCTTTTCTTTATGTCTTCCTTTTGGGGATGATGCAAAGCATTGAGACCACAATGTCTCCTTCATGTTGACTCAAAAGGCTCTTTTCATTTCTCTTTTTATTTTTCTTTCATTTTCCTTTTGGGGATGACACAAAGCGTCAAGACATCCTATGTATCTTCCATGTTGACCTAAATATACTCTTTATTTTTCTTTGCTTTCACTCTCCTTGTGTCCTTACAGTTCTATGTATTTGGGGAGATGATGTCAGTTATGAGCTCTCTAAAAAAACTTTGCAACAAAAAACATAATGACCCCAAATCCATAGATCCCTTATGTGTTTTATATTTTTAATTTTGGGGGCAACCCATTTCTCTTTTCTTTATTTCTTTTTCTTTGCATGACACAACCTTACTTGGAAACACATCACTTGGCATAGGGATTTCCAAGTTGGATCTCATGTCTTTCCTTTAGTTTTTAATTTTTAATTTTGGCTAATTTAAATAAATTTATCACGTTATGGTGTTTCACAATTCCTTTAAAGTGGAGGCATACATTGGAATTATTTATTTTTACATTTTTCTTTTTCTTTAGTTCTTAGGGCAGCTTTATTAATTCATATGATGTGTTTCTTTCTTTGTGGATGAAATTGGGTGTAATTTCCTTCATGAAAGTGATCTATCTTACAATATCACATTCCTCTTAGTTGCTTGATGCAACACATTACATCCCATAAGTTGTGAATTTTCTAATAATTTATTGGTCCTCTCTTGGACATATTAGACACAATGTTCCTTAAGAAAGACCTCACATGAACTAAGAAAGACTCCTTTGAGAATCCCTCTTTCATTTTACCTTTTTTATTTTACATTTTGCACTTCCATTACATGGCCACCTTGCATAACATAGCTTGCATTCCTATCGTTCTATATTGCACTTGTTCATGAGCTTTAAGCACACGAAGCTTGTCTCATGAAGCATGAAAACCCTTATCTTTTTTGGCACCTTAACAAAGTTATCAGGAGGTATAACTTTTTAATGGTTAAGCGGGAAGCCTATTTAGTGACACAAATTTCCCCATAGCCGCCTTTGTGTGTGTGAGAGTGCATGTCAACTATGAGTGTATGTTTCTCACCCTTTGGGGCCTTCTCATCAAGTGAACAACCAAATTTTTTGTCACCCCATAGTGAGTACACTACTTTTCGAACAAACAACCTAGATCTGATCCACAACTAGCTGGACAAATGGTCGGAGCTTGATCCAACTTTCCCTCTCTCTTCACTCTTTCACATCACTTCCTTGTGTGATATTTTGTACTAATGTTTGGTTTTCCATGGGATCTTGATTCTGGGGCCTTGATCATCCCTCTTGATTATAGTCTTCCCATCTTACTTCCATGAAAACATTTGGATCCCTCTCAATATGAATGTTTTGGCTACTTTAGTGTGATTTTGAAACAAGTTTATCCTCTCACTAAAATGGGGGATAAATGTGTCGCAATAAAGTGTTGTCTTGAAACTTTTCACTCATTTGGGCCTTTTCCCATAGATTTTGGCTTGATTTCAATTAGATCTAATGTTGCAATGTGGCTAACACATCCACATTAGGCCTTGAATGCTTGAAATCAACAAAAACCTAATGATGTCTTATAAAGGTGTTGTGAAGTCTTGTAACACATTTCCTAACTTTTATTGTACTTTTTCAAAATAATTCACCTAGATAACCCCATTCCAAGCCTTAGTCCAAAGTGTTGTAAGATGTAACAAACTCTCCACTTTCCTAGGCTTGTGATCAATAAATCAACCCTTTATTATGACAAAATGGCCCCTTAATGCACTTATAGGTCCTACTTAAGTGTGTTTCGGGAGACAATCTCGTTAATCAACATTAATCACCTTTTTATTCCTGACAACCACTTGAAATTGTCCAAGTGGACTAAGTCACCACCTTGGGTGACTTAGTCCCATTTGGCATAAAAATAAAAATTAAATCAAATTTCTAGCAGGATTTTGTCTCCAAAACCCTAAGGTCGGCCTATGATGTGTTATTTTTGGGGAATTGGGGCATAACATGTATAAATAAGGTTTTTTCTCCTGATTTTAACCCTACAAAAAAATCTCCTACACTCCTCCATCTTTACAATAAATCAAGCTATCTATCTTCTCAAACAAGCATCAAGTATTCAAGCACTAAGCACTTCAAATAAAATCCATTAGAGTTGATCACTTGCATATCTTCAAACTTCTTCAACAAGGGATTTGTGAGTTTTTTTACTTTCATGTTATTCAATCATCTTTCCATTTTCATTCTATTTCATTATCTTGGGTTTGATTACCAACATGGGGTTTGACTAAGGCAAACCCCTATTCTCTAACCCTAACCTTTTTCCCCTCTTTGCATGTGTGCTTTGAAACTTTGTACGAATATTAGTTATAGATTAAGGTTCTAAAAGGTCTCATCATTCCATCCACATCATTCCAATTCAACAAACCTTAAAATGAGCTTGAAGACAACTTCTAGGTCATATTTTGTAGATTTAAACACGAGTCTCTATCAAAAAAAAAAGTACAAGACTACAAGTGGGTACCTACAAATTTCAGTCTTGAGATTTCCAAAAGCCCCAAGTGGAATAAGTTTCCATAATTGGCGAACTAGTCTCAGTACCAGGCCTAAAAGGGGGTTTATGTGTTTCTAGATACCCATTTTTCAAAAACTTGTTCTAGCAAAGTTTCCCTGAAGCAGGACTAAGTCGCCCATCTTGGGGTAAGTGTCCCAGTTAGCATCAATAGTAGAATCTATAAGATTCCAGAGCTCCTATCCATCAAAATTTAGTTTCTAGGTGTACCACTTCTACCTCCTTTAGTTTTGTTTCAATTTGCATGCATTTTTAGGTCATTCTTAGGTCATTATACATGGTGATTTCAATACATTTTCATTAGTTTACATTTCATAGCTAGATCATTTCATTACTTTACAGCACTTAGGCACACACATCACACCTATCCAAACCCCTAATCTTGAATGAAACCTAAAATTTAAGGTGTGAAAGAAAGCCCATTTCTCACTAGCTCCTAGCTGGAAAACCCTAGAATCTCATTGTGGAATTCCCTCTTGCCCTTTTTATTTTTTGGTGGTTCACCTGTACATTCAAATTATTATTTTTTAGTTCACGTAAGGTCTTAACTTAGGGAACATTGTGCCTAATATCTCCAAAAGAGGACAATTGAAGAATAAGATATTCACAACTTAGAGAATGCAATGCATTAGATCAAGCCACCAAGAGGAATATAATATGCTAAGAGAGATCACACTCTTGAAGGACATCACACCCAATTTCAACACCTAGAGAAAGGTGCATTGCATGAAGTAAGAAGAACACACAATGAAACATGAGTTGTAAAATGTAAAAGAATAATGCCAATGTATTCCCCACTTTTAAAAAATTGCTAAACACCATGTTATAAGCAATTACTTTAAAGTAGAAAATGATAAATCTTAATATAGTAAAGAAGACATGGGAGCTTATTTGGAAAGCCCTATTCAAAGTGATATGTTTCCAAATGAAGCTACATCATAAAAAGTGGTTCCACCCAAAATGCAATACTAAACATAACCCAATATGTCATATGTGAGCCAACTTAAGACATGTCATCCACATCCCAAGCTTGCTCTTATATATACATGGAAGGTGGTAAACTAGCCAAAAGAAACAATGAAAATTTTCATACGAGGACAAGGCTACCTAACCCCTTGCTCCCACTTAGTGCAGGACAAGGGTGAGTTGGGAATGGATGATGAGATACCGCTCCTTGTGAAAATGAAATTATTTGCAATGAGTGTAAAACATGTAATAGTGAGTATGCTATGATCCTACAACTATTACATGGCAAGGAGTAGAAAATATTTTTATTGATTATAATGAGTAAAAAAAGTATCAAATTGATGCAAATCTAATGAGATATCTATCAGTTTAGGATGCACCAAAGTTAAATTTGTCTTGGAAGAATCTTTTGTAAGAGTGTTGACATTGAGTGAAGTCTTTTTTATTTATTTCAAGGGATAATAACTGTGATCCTAATAAAATGTCATTCCTAAATGTGAGATGTTAGATAAAACTAATAGTGCAATATGAAGAAATAACAAAATAAAAGGGCACCTCAATAAGATTAGCCTAAGAAAGTGGACAACATAGAAGTACGATAAACAAATTGATTGTTGTTATACCTTCATGTTGTTGCTTCCTTGGTTGGCCCTTTGATTCTTCAAGAATTGTGTGCTCCTTGGATGACAATAGGATTGAATGGATGCAAGATGAATTGATGCAATATGGATTGATGATGTGAGTGCTATAATGGATGAGAACTTGAATGGCAATTTTGCAAGAGTTTTTTTGCAAAAGACTTGATTTTCTAAAATGGGGGAAATGAGGGGGTATTTATAGGATAATTGGAATTCTCTAGAGAAGTTGACGGTTGGGATTGATCCAACAAAGATCAAGATGAAGGGCTATGGTGAGTTGAGGACTCACAAGCCCTCACATCTTGACATGTGGAATGTGAGATGTCTTAGGGTGGAGTGATGTGGAAATGAGGTGGAAGGGAAGTACATGAGGTGGATCTTGGGGGATGAGAAGATTCTTGGAGGAATAAAAGTGAATTAAAAATTCACAATGATTAGAAGAATCTAGTGGATAAGAGAGGGTCTCCAAAAAGTTGGAGATTTGTCACATGTGGGTGATGTGACAAGTCCAAGGTTCTAGAAGCCTTGGGCACATGTAAAATGACATGTCACATTTGCATGGGGGATGAAGAAAACCTTGGGAAGATAAAAGTGAATTAAAAATTTACATGGAGAAGAGGGGAACCTTGGTTGAATAAATGTGAATTAAAAATTCACATAGGGAAGGGAGTCCATACCAAAAATGGTAAGTGAGAAGGTTGACCAAAAAAGGTAAGCTAAATATGGTTAATGATTCTGATTAAGGTTGTGCAAACACAAGATTAAGGTAATTAATGGGAGATTAGAGGCAAGTGGGAGATTATGGAGGATGTGACACTTAATCAAGATTAAGTGGTGCACATCCTAATCACAGATTAATTAATTTAATCCGAATTAGAAGAGGATTATGGAGAATGTGACAAGGAGAGAGAAAAAAGAAGAATTAAAAATTGGTTTTTAATCCAAATAGGTTAAATGACTAAATTAAATAATTTATCATGTTTATTTAATTTACAGAAGGAAAGGGGGTAAGGTAATGTATTTAATTTATTTAATTAGATACTTTAGGAACCTTAGGTAGAAAATGAAATAATGATTAAATAAATTATTTAATCATTATTAATGAAATGAATGAATATGATTTTGATCATATGGAAGTGATCAAATTTGGATGTCTACATTTTTCCTCTCTTCGAAGAAAAGAAAGTGAAGATGACTCTATAGAGGAAGTAACCGGAAGACAATGCCCCAACGTGGGGAGGAGGACTTGAGTTGTCCAAATTAGCAGGGAAATGGATGAAGATGCCCCAATCTTGGAAGGGGTTTACTATGGCCAAGAAAATTCGTAAATGTGAAGGGTATGCCCCCTCGAGAGGGTGACGGGGGAAAAAGAAGGGTCCTAGGCAACATCTCAATAAGAAGAAACAAATGGTATGGTTGGAAAGAGGGCAAAAAATTAGGCAAGTTTCTCTTTTGAATGAAGTTAATTGGACAAATGGGGAGCAAATGGCAGCCACAGGAAGTGAAGGGATTAGTTAGAGGAATAAAAGGGTAAATAAAAGGTAAAAATACCTCTTAAAAGAGAGGGAAAGGAGACGGGTCACGAAAAAAAAAAAAATTATCTTGATAGGAAGAAACAAAGGGCATGGTTGGAAAGAGCTCGAAACAATAAGCAAGTTTTCCTTTTGAACGAAGTCGATTCGACGCACGGTTTGCAAATGGCGGGCTCGGGAAGAAAAAGGAGAAAAAGTGTTGCAGAGGGATGAATTTGCCCCACTGCAAAAGGGCGGGTATGCCCCGGGAAGGGGTGAGTTCACCCTGAGAGGGCGAGTGCACCTTGGGAAGGGGTGAGTTCACCCTGGGAGGGTGGGTATGACCCTAGAGGGGGCGAGTTCGCCCCGGGAAGGGGCGAGTTCGCCTCGAGAAGGGCGGGTATGCCCTGGGAGGGCGAGTTTACCCTGGGAAGGGGCCAGTTCACCTCGGGAGGGCAAGTTCACCCCGAGAGGGGCGGGTACACCATGAGAAGGGGCCAATTCACCCCAAGAGGGTAGGTATGCCCTGAGAAGGGGCGAGTTCACCCCAGGAGGGCAGGTACACCCCAAGAGGGGACAAGTTTGCCCTGGGAGGGAAGGTATGGCCCGGGAAGGGGCGGGTTCATCCCGGGAGAGGTCGGGTTCACCCCGGGAGGGCGGGTATGCCTCGAGAGAGGTCAAGTCCGTTTCGGGAGGGAGGATCCGCCCTAGAAAAAGGGAGAAGAGCGGATGAGTGATAAAGGATGAAGGGATGATGGAAGGGGAGAAAATATGAGATGATGAAAGGGAATATGAAGATGATGATGTAAGTTGATGTATAAAAAATGATGATGAGCGATGGGAGATAAAGGCAAGCACAAAAAAAATATGACGTTGCCCCAGGAAAGCTGCAAAAGTGTGGATACTCTCTCTGGATTATTGCAAAAGTGTGGATACGCCCTCTTGATTACTGCAGAAGTGCGTATACGCCCTCTTGATTGCTGTAGAAGTGTGTATACACCCTCCAATTGCTACAGAAGTGCGTATATTCCCTCTTGATTGCTGTAGAAGTGCATATACACCCTCCAATTGCTATAGAAGTGCGTATACGCCCTCTTGATTGCTGGAGAAGTGCGTATATGCCCTCCAATTGCTACAGAAATGTGGATATGCCCTTCTGAGTGCTGCAGAGGGGTGGATGAGTGATGAAAGATGAAGGGATGTGGGAAAAGATGAGAGATGAGATGATGAAAGGGGATATGAAGATGATGATGTAAGTTGATGGAGAAGAAATGATGATAAGCGATGGGAGATAAAGGTAAGCACAAATGGATGTGAGGACACATATGATGGAGTGTTGTTTGATAAGGACATGATAGATCCAAACACAACACAAGGATGGGGAATGACACATCCTGATGAGGATGAGGATGAGTGTTGTTGATGAGGGAATGATACATCCCAAAACAACACAAGGATAGGGAAGGATACATCCCATAGATGATAATGATTACGATGATTGGATCAAGGCTTGTAGCAAGGCTAAGACTAAGAGTGTGATTAGATTATTTGAATGGATGAGGATGGGGGAGATATGCAAGATGATGGAATGGAAAATGAAATGCAATCCTAATGCAATTTGCCATCCGTAGAGCACTGATTTTTTCTATAGCGTAAGACACCGGGCGTTAGGGTATGTAAACCAAGACGAATTAGTGTCTAATGCATAAAAAAAGCACAACAAACAAGAAGGTTATCCCAACACCCCAAAGTCACGATGACGTTGGTCGGGCCAGGTATTGGGATAACCACAAGCACAAAAGGATGCCCCAGCGTAACACAAGATCTCAGGGATCTTGGTGGGTACTACATGGGGCAACCAAGAAGACAAAAACATAAAAAAGAGATCAAAAATACGCCCCTATGTTTACGAGTCAAAGCACACCATGATATGATGGATCAAGGTGACCATGACAAGTGATGATAGGGAGCTCAAATGATAAACAAAATTCAAAAGCATCAATAGATCAACATCAATTTCACACATCCTTTGCCATAGGATCAAGATGGATGGGGTTGATGAGGTCTATTAGGAAGGATACATCCTGTTGAGACCGATGATGGATAGTAAACTAAAAGATCAATATGATGCAGGATACCAGAAACCAATTGGATCTTGTGATACAAATGAACTTTGTTTGTAAGCACCAGCTAGGATAGGGACATACTTGATGACATGAAAAGATAACAAGATGACAAGACAATAGGACTAACACACCCTAAAGACCTAGGGGCTCGAGGGCTGATCAAAGATCAACCTTGCCTATGTGAAAGCGGAGAGCTC
The DNA here is from genome assembly GCA_007115665.2 of Sequoiadendron giganteum. Lineage (NCBI taxonomy): Eukaryota > Viridiplantae > Streptophyta > Pinopsida > Cupressales > Cupressaceae > Sequoiadendron > Sequoiadendron giganteum. The sequence continues at coordinate 444,418,454 of CM021105.1, forward strand.
TCATAGTTCAGGAAAAGACCATGGTAAAAGTGGAAAGAGGATGATGAAGATAGAGGATGGAGGAAAAAGACTAGACAAAAAAATGCTCGGGGGGCGGATCAAATGATTGACCTTGCCTACACGAAAGCACAGGGGCCACATAGTGTGACACAAGGCCAAAGATAAACGATGAAAGAGGACAAGATAGACAAAAGACAAAACCCCGGGGGCGGATCAAATGATCGACCTTGCCTACATGAAAGCGTAGGGGCAACGTAGTTTGACAAGAGATCGATGATAGACAATGGATAAGGGATGATGAGATGACCAAGATAAATGGATAAAATGATGGAGCAGATATGATGAGCCAAGATAGGCCGTGCGGATGGGATGGTCAATATGTGGGATGTGGTTTATGCAAAGCTCAGGGATGGGATAGTGATCTAGATTATTAGAATATGAATTGGAAAGATGAGCGATGAAGATGTGATAAAGAGGTGGTAGATAGGAGGGATGAATTATGATGTGAATGGCATTGGGTTGCATGTGGTTAGCCTAGAGCTAGATACCAATGACAAGGGATATAGAGGGAAATGGATGGATGGATAAGAAGATGCTAGGATAGGTGGATAGATGAGATGAAGATTGAGAGGATATTGTTAAGATAGGAATGATGATAGTGAGATAGCATGGCATTGGATTTCATGGGGGTAGCTGATAGCTAGATACCAATGACAAGGGATGATGAGATAGAGGGAAATGGATGGATGGATAAAGATGGGGAGATAGAAAGATGCGAGGATAGGCAGATAGAGGGAGACAAAATTGGAGGGATGGAATGGATTATTGGATGGATAAATGGATGGGAGGATAAGGATTAAAAGGTGGAAAAGGACTAGTGGATGGGTAGATAGGAAGATAGGGATTTGGTAGATGGCAGGGATGACTGGATGGATAAATGGATGGAGAGATAAGGATGGGCAGGATAGGATTTCTTTAGGAATGGATGTACGATGTCTCAAGGACTAAGACACAAAGAAGGAGATGCCCCCACTCTAGATGTGTCATGCGTGATAAGGCAAGAGGGAAGGAAGATAGAAGGATGGGGGAGTGAGATGGGCAATGGAAGATAGATAGAGGTGGCTAGGATGCATGGACAATGGAAGATAGAGGGAGGTGGATAGGATGCACAGATAATGGAAGATAGAGAGAGGTGGATAAGGAATATGATAGTGTATGGATGAGGGGAATGTATGCCAAGAGGTGTCCAAAGCATGTATATAGGTTTTCCCCTACATTTATCAAGATCACAAGGAAGATGTAGAGAGTGGGATAAATGGGATAGGATGGATAAGATGCGAAAGATAGGAAGATGTAGGAGATGGAGGAAAGGAATGCGTAAGTGGATGTTGCCCCCAATTGTGGAAGGAGACTAGATGGGGAATTCACGCATGATGCCTATTTGCCAGGTTTTCATCATGGTACTTATCCAAGGCACTTGTTTGCCAAGTTTTCACCATTGGACAAATGATTTTCTCTTTACTATTTTTTTTGTTTTTTGTATTTTTCTGATTTTTTATCTTTTGATTTTTTGATGTTTTTGTATTTTTTGGACTAGGATGTGGACAAAGATAGATAAAGATAGGGAGATGGATATGCATATTTTAGAGGATAGATGATAAGGATATGGATGGAGGACTCATGCAGCAAGTTCCATATGAGGTAATAAGAGCCCATGTGTAAAGTGACCAGTGAATGTTGGTACAACCTTAATAGAAGAAATGGATTATGCAAGAGGATGAATCAAAGGGATTGGACGGGGGAGATAGGGGGAATAGTGGATGGGGTGTTTAAAAGTGTAAGGATGGAATGATGGAGTGGATGTGTGATAGGGGATTGTGTTCAGGACCAACATCGGCACATGTGGTGGATGTGAAAAGATAGGTGGAGGAATGGATGGAGAGGGTGGCGATAATGGAGGAGTTGGGATAGTGATTTTTGGGATGTAGGGACCCAAAATAGATTTAGGAGATGGAGGAGGTGAAGGATTTTGTGGGGGAATAGCAACTTTGTATGTCGTTATGGACTTTTCAATTGAAGGTATGACACCTTTTTTCTTTGATGGGCCTTTGTGGCCATTTAGATTGATTTGGATTTTGGACTTGATTTTTATTTTCTTCAACATGTCTTTTGAAGGGGACATGAGGAGCTTTAGATTCATGTGGACGGGTGGATTTATACATTTTTGCTTTGGCATCCAAAGTGCTTTTAGTAGCAAGGGGATAGATGCGAGGAGATGGATGATGGGCAGCGATGGAGGTAGGGTGATAGGGGTTATGTGTAGATGGAGAATATGTAGGTATGTGCCTTTTTTAATCCTGATTAGGAGTTATGAAGGTAGGATGTTTGTGTTGTGTACGAGGGAGAGGGGGTGGATGAATAGGATAAGATGGAGGGGGTGATTGTGGGATATAGGGACCCAAAATGGATGGTGTATATGAAAGATGTGTGGGGTTTGATAGAGGGCTATAGGAACCCATAGTAGATGGAGGATGAGCAATGATGGATGGAGGGATGTAAGGACCCAAAATGGATTGAGAGGATGAGGGAGGAAGATGGATGGTTGTTTTGAGGTAATATGATGGAGGAGGGGGGATGGTGACAAATGACTTGGTAGAGCGATGGAAAGTACCTCTTGTGCCTTTAGAAGAGGATCGTTTAGGATATACGGAGGTTGTACCAACATCTTTAGAGTGCAGGTTTTGGGAGATATATCCAAGACCATGTGTGCCTGGATGTTCTTTGACTTGGATGGGCTCTAAAGTACCTTGCTCATGAAGGCCTAAACCTTTTCCTTGATAGTTCATGTTTTGTAGCATGTGATTTATGGTAGGATGTTTATTCTTTGGAAACATGATGCGAGTGTGTTAGCAGGTGGAGGAGGAAAGGTGGTGCATAGACTTTGCTTTGCTTCTGCAAGAAGACCACCATGGACGCATGTAATATTATCAAGGTGATACAAAAGTGGCATTGGGATGGTAAGACTAGATGGTGATGAAGGATCATGCGATGAAGATGAGGGGATAGCAACATCAGGAGGAATGAGTGATAAGGGATCATGAGAGGAATTGGGGAGTATAATGGGATCTAGATGTCTGGTAGTGGATGATAAAGGCTCATGAGATGAGGTGATTGGATCTTGAATGTAAAGGGGAGCATGAGATGGAGTGGATGAGCTAGTGTGATCTTGAGATGGGGTGGAGGGGATAGTGTGATCTTGAGATGGGGTGGATGGGACGATAGGATCATGACTTGGTTGAGGATATGGATCATGAGAAGAAAAGGATAGAAGACTATGTTCTTGAGATGGAGCAGATGAGATGGAGTGATCTTGATTTGGAGGAGGGGATATGGTTGTATGCTTTGGATCAAGCTCTTGGCATGAATCATCTTGTGTGGGATGTATGATGATGGAAGAGTGTTGGAGGGACTCCTCAATTGGGGGAGATAGGAGGATGGAGGATTCATGAAGGTTATAGGATTGAATTTTGTGAATATTTGGACTAGAAAGAGGGGATTGGATGTCTTCAATGGATTGGGTGGATCTAGGAGTAGAAGATGGGGATTTAATGAATTCAATGGGTTGGATTGGCTCAACCATTTGGACAAAGTTAGGAATGGTGATGGGTGGGATAGGTCTAGGATGGAGGAGGGCCTCATCACTGGTGATAGTACATGATAGAGTGGGAGGGCATGGTGGCTCTTTTTGCATGAGTCCTTGGGTGACATTTCGAAGAGATGTAGGATTAGGTAGAGTGATGGGAATGGATGGAGGATTAGGATTAGGGATTTTTGGATTAGGATTAGACATGGGGATGTGATTGGATGGAGTACTAGGAGGAGATGGAGGATTAGGATTAAATGTGTGGATGGGATTGGATGTAGGACTAAGAGGAGATGGAGGATTAGGATTAGGGATTTGTGGATTAGAATTACGGATTTGTGGATTAGGATTGGATGGAGGACTAAGAGGAAATGGAGGATTAGGATTAGATGTGGGTATGGGATTGGATGTAGGATTAGGATTAAGATTAAGAATTGGAGGATTAGGATTAGATGAAGGGATGGGAATGGATGAAGGATTAGGGATTGATGGATTAGGATTAGGATTGGATGGAGGAATAGGAGGAGATGGAGGATTATGGTTGGATGAAGGGATGGGAATGGATGAAGGATTAGGGATTGATGGATTAGGATTGGATGGAGGAATAGGAGGAGATGGAGGATTAAGATTAGGAATTGGAGTATTATATGACTGGATGTGTGGATGAGGATTAGATGTAGGACTAGGAGGAGATGGAAGATTGGGATTAGATGTGGGTATGGGATTGGATGTAGGATTAGGATTAAGAATTGGAGGATTAGATGTAGAACTAGGAGGAGATGGAGGATTATAAGTAGGTGAGTGGATGGGACTAGATGGGGAACTAGGAGTGGTTGGAGGAGATAGAGGATTAAGATATAATGTGGGAAAAGGGAGAGTGATGTAGGAGGATGTAGATGTTGGATTAGATTGGGATGGGGAGTGATAGTAGGAAGGTGTGGATGTTGGATTAGAATAGGAAGATTGAGGAGGTGAACCATCGTAGGAGGACATGTATGGTGGGTTGGTGTAGGAGGATATGGATGGTAGATTAGGATGAGTGAATTGAGATGGTGGATTAGGATAGGAGGAATATTGGTATGGGGGATTGTGATAGGAAGGTGTGAGTGTTGGATTAGGATGAGAAGCTTGGGATGTGGGATTAAGGTAGAGGTATTGGGATTGTTGGTGATGATGAGGATAAGAGGAAGTGGATGTTGGATATGATAGAGGTTGAAAGGGAGGACATGATGAATATGTCGATGGTGAGGGTGTTGGATATCCCTTGTGAAGGGTAGCATAAGAACCATTATTAGATGTGGATGAAGGCATGGTGGGATATTTTGAAGAAGTAGTGGGATTTTGGGAGGTGATTGGAGAGAGCTTACTAGCAATGATAGCATTAAGAGGATCTATATAACAATCTTCATGATCAACAAGATTTTCGTTATCATCATCAACGGAGTTAGGATTTCCCTTGACTACTATTATTGGTCGTGTGAGAGGGGGATAAAGATTCATGATGGATATAGATTAGAAGGAAATAATAGATGATGGATAGAAAACTAGGATGTATTGGAAGCTCAGATTGGGATTGGATGAAAGCTCAAATTAGGATGATGGGATTAACACTCATATTAGAACTGAATTGGGGCTTAGATTGGGATTGGATTGAAGGATATGATAGGACTGATTTCAAACCAAGATCATGGGTTTCAACTAGAGGACGTAAGGTGTTGACAGTCAGATTTTTGCCAAATTTGGCAGTTTTCAAAAATTGTCAAATTTTGCCATTTTAGGAAACTTTGTAGGAATAAGTTTAAGAGTCCAAGTTTTTTCCACAAAATACCCAGTACCAAGATAGGATGAATTTCCCCCTAAGATCCAAAATTTGAGATATTGATTCGAAGTTATTAATGAAAGTGTTTTTTCAAAAACTGGAAAAAAACACTAAATTGTGATTTTGAGGGTTAGGATGAAACTTTGGGGGCTCGAAAATGTGCTAAAATGGGGTTCAACCTATCATGGATAGGTTGGAAATCCACATGCCAACTCATAACGTAACCACCCGTAAAATTTTAGCCAAAACCCACGTCCGAGTCAAAAGTTATGGCCTCAGGAAGTTTTTGCATAAAAGTCAACCTTCAAAATTGATAATTTGGATGAGGATTGGTTTGATTGGATCAATTGAGTGTTTAGGATGATCAAATGGTCAAACGAAGGCTTTGTGGGTTCGAACGGAGGTTTAATATGATCAGACGGGTGAAACTGGCCATTCAGCGGGGTGTATTCGCACTTCTGCAGTAAAACTGTTGAAACAGTGGGGCGTATTCACACTTTTGCCATAAAACTGCTGAAACAGTGGGGCAAGTTCGCCCCTCTGTAGTAAAACTGCTGAAATAGAGGGCAAGTTCACCCTTCTGCAATGGGAGAGGCTGAAACAGTGGGGCAAGTTTGCCCTTCTGCGGTAAAAAAAGGCTGAAACAGTGGGGCAAGTTCGCCCCTCTGCAGTAAAAGGTTTGAAACAATGGGGCAAGTTCGCCCCTCTGCAGTGGAAAATGTGACTTGGTTTGGATAAGGGATTTTGGCAAGGACTTAAAATGATTTAATGACGGTTTGACTTATCAAAATTTATTGGTTCTTCACAGAAAGACACTTTGAACAAACACAATCCTATGATTAATGTTTAACGGGTATGGTTGGAAAAGGTCTTAGTCTAGGATGAACAAGGTTTCTAGGGAGTCCTCGATATACGCTCGGTACATGAGGCACAACCGTGAACACCAGTCCGTCACAAGCATGAGTCAAGAGCCCCAGCGAGATACTGAAAGGCTCGGACCAACTCTTCACATCTATCTAGGTATCACCCTAGCTTCGATGTTCCACTAATTACGATGCAATTGGATTGGGGTACAACTTTGGCTCTCCCCCTTTTATATACCCATCGGTACGCATGGCTGGAATCATCCCTTGGGGTGATGAAATCCCAAAGTAGGTCCCGCTAAGAAGAAGACACTAATCATTTCCAACTACCCCCTTCGGATCCGCACAAAGTGCAAAGGAGGAAGATGAAAAAAAACTAATGCCCCCTTAGGGTAAAACAAATAAAATAAACATAGCAAGTAGCAAGTATTACTTTCCCCTACTTATACTAAGTAAATAGATAAAGCACTAAGCAAATAAATTTAAAATCCAGAATGAAACGAAGGCCCTACAAGCAAATGTTAGTTGTTTATCTTTTGCCCTTTTGTGATTTGCAGCAAAAAATACGTAAGATACCAGCACGAAATCTAACTTCACTCATCAACAAACAGGATTAGTGGGTTAGAGCACAAAATAACAAAAGAAAGAGACAAAAACGAAGCTAAAATGTCCCTTTTTTACCTTCTCAAATGTGTTGTTAAGGGAAAATTCGCCCCTCTACAGTGAAAAACGCTGAACTAGGAGGGCAAGTTCACCCTTCTGCAGAAAACAGTCAAAAACAACAAAGGGAAGATTCGCCCCTCTGCAGAAAATAGTCAGAAATAGCAAAGGGAAGATTCGCCCCTCTACAGAAAACAGTCAGAAACAACAAAGGGCAGATTCGCCTCTCTACAGAAAATAGTTAGAAACGGCAAAGGGTAGATTTGCCCCTCTACAGAAAATAGTCAGAAACGGCAAAGGGTAGATTCGCCCCTCTGCAGAAAATAGTTAGAAACAGCAAAGGGTAGATTCGCCCCTCTACAGAAAACTATCAGAAATAGCAAAGTGCATATTCGCCCCTCTACAGAAAATAGTCAGAAACAACAAAGGGCAGATTCGCCCCTCTAGAGAAAACCGTCAAAAATAGCAAAGGACAGGTTCGCCCCTCAGCAAAAAATGACTGAAACAACAAAGGGCAGATACGCCCCTCTATAGAAAACCATCAGAAACAGCAAAGGGCAGGTTCGCCCCTCTGCAGAAAACTGTCAAAAATGGCAAAAGGCAAGTCCGCCCCTCTACAGAAAATGGCTGAAATAGAGGGCAAGTTCTCCCCTCTGCGACCTGAATCTGCAAACAAGCTAACAAAAGAAGACATGAAAGAAAGAGACCCAATTGTGGGTCCCACCGGGCGTACTAGAAATGTGATCCTAATAAAATGTCATTCCTAAATGTGAGATGTTAGATAAAACTAATAGTGCAATATGAAGAAATAACAAAATAAAAGGGCACCTCAATAAGATTAGCCTAAGAAAGCGGACAACATAGAAGTAAGATAAATAAATTGATTGTTGTTATACCTTCATGTTGTTGCTTCCTTGGTTGGCCCTTTGATGCTTCAAGAATTATGTGCTCCTTGGCTGACAATAGGATTGAATGGATGCAAGATGAATTGATGTAATATGGATTGATGATGTGAGTGTTATAATGGATGAGAACTTGAATGGCAATTTTGCAAGAGTTTTGTTGCAAAAGATTTGATTTTCTAAAATGGGAGAAATGAGGGGGTATTTATAGGCTAATTGGAATTCTCTAGAGAATTCAATGGTTGGGATTGATCCAACAAAGATCAAGATGAAAGGCTATGGTGAGTTGAGGACTCACAAGCCCTCACATTTTGACATGTGGAATGTGAGATGTCTTAGGGTGGAGTGATGTGGAAATGAGCTGGAAGGGAAGTACATGAGGTGGATCTTGGGGGATGAGAAGATACCTTGGAGGAATAAAAGTGAATTAAAAATTTATAATGATTAGAAGAATCTAGTGGATAAGAGAGGGTCTCCAAAAAGTTGGAGATTTGTTACATGTAGGTGATGTGACAAATCCAAGGTTCTAGAAGCTTTGGGCACATGTAAAATGACATGTCACATTTGCATGGGGGATGAAGAAGACCTTGGGAAGATAAAAGTGAATTAAAAATTCACATGGGGAAGAGGGGAACCTTGGTTGAATAAATGTGAATTAAAAATTCACATGGGGAAGGGAGTCCATACTAAAAATGGTAAGTGGGAAGGTTGACCAGAAAAGGTAAGCTAAATATGGTTAATGATTCTGCTTTTGGTTGTGCAAACACAGGATTAAGGTAATTAATGGGAGATTAGAGGCAAGTGGGAGATTATGGAGGATGTGACACTTAATCAAGATTAAGTGGTGCACATCCTAATCATAGATTGATTAATTTAATCCGGATTAGAAGAGGGTTATAGAGAATGTGACAAGGAGAGAGAAAAAAGAAGAATTAAAAATTGGTTTTTAATCCAAATAGGTTAAATGACTAAATTAAATAAATTGTCATGTTTATTTAATTTAGAGAAAAAAAGTGGGTAAAGTAAAGTATTTAATTTATTTAATTAGATACTTTAGGAACCTTAGGTAGAAAATGAAATAATGATTAAATAAATTATTTAATAATTATTAATGAAACGGGTGAATATGATTTTGATCTTATGGACGTGATCAAATTTGGATGTCTACAATAACCAAGACCATTAGTTGTTTCTTTTGTTTTAGGCTCTATGGGGACATATATACCTTGTTCTCTAGCACCACATCCTTTTTCATTGTAGCCAAGTTATTTCATAAGTTCATAGTTCCTTTTCCATTAAGATTTTTCATTTCTTTTCCTTTTTTAGAATATTTTTTTATGACCATGTATTCACCCATCAATGTAGGTGTGAAATCCAAGGAACTCCAATCATCTTCCAATAACTTCATGACTTCTTCAATATGATTTTATTTGTCTTTCTATTGCATGGTTTCCACTTGTGTAGTTGGTGCCATTGTTTTCAAAGTATTTTCCTTTCCTTTTTCAATGTTCAAACAACTATTTGGTTCATGGTCTTCTTTGATTATATACACTTTTTATTGTAGACATACTTCATTATACAATGAAGAGTTGAAGGTGTTGAGAAATTATGTCTCAACTTCCAAATTGAAGTCCTCGTTTTCATGTCTTGGTGATTTTGTGTTGTTTGCAAAGTTTTGGCGAAGGCGGAACCAGGATGGAACTTGGCATTGTTCTGTTTACATAAGTTCCAAGTCTCTGGTGAAGGCGAAACCAGGATGGAACTTGGCATTGTTCTATTTGCCTAAGTTTCGATTTTTTGTTCTCGTTCCGACTCCGACTCTGACTCCGCTTTCTACTATTTGCTTCTTCTCACTTCGCTTCATAGGTTTTGGTGGAGGCGGAACCAATTTTGGAAGTTGGCAATGTCCATTTGCCAGGTTCCTATTTCATTTTTTGTTCCGACTCCGAGTCCGACTCCTGCTTTTATGATCTTGTTCTTTTGGATGTTTGGATTCTCCTTGGGGAGTTTTCCTCTGCTTTGTCCTAGTGTTGGATTGGTGTTTCTTTTTGTTGGCGGAGGTGGAACCAGAACCAGATTATTTCCTGATCTTGGACTTTCGGTGGAGTCATGTTTCGACTCCAGTTCCAACTCCGAGTATTTTCGGTGGAGTCCTGTTTCGACTCCTGTTCCAACTCAAGCTCCGACAATGTTAGAAATGTCTTGAAGTCTTGGTCATGGCCGATGTCTGTTTGACCATTTTGGTTGCTCTATCAGCTACGATTGTTGATGGGTCTTGGATGCATGGCACCTGGTTGAATATTGATTGGATGGATACTAAGATAGTTATTGTGGCAGTTGTTTTTGTCAGCAAAGGGTGGCGAGCTCAACCATTTTGAGTAATGGCTTTGAATGTAAAGTCGGCTCATTGCAGGAAATCTATCAGATCCAACCAGTTGCATGATTTGAGGATGGACTTCTTTGCTCTTCTGAGTCAGTTACATATGGATGAGAGATATGTTATTTCTTAAAAAAAAAAAAAGCCAAGATAAGTGGTCAAGTCATAGGTTGCAGAGCAAGTTTTGAAGTCGTGATTTGAAGAACAAGAAGGACGTGAGTTCTTGATGAGAGTTTGAACTGTATGTTGTAAAAAAATTGTAACAGTGGATCAAAAACTCTCTGGGTGATTGTGAGTTGAAAAAAAGAGTTTGGATATTGTATGTAATCGATTCATTACTATAATACAATAGATTTGACTTTGTGTGGTGGGTTTTTTACTTGAAAGGGTTTTCCCATGTAAATACTATGTCATCATTGTTTGCTTATCTTTCTGGTTTCTCATTGCCATGATTGTATGCATCTCTATAAATTTTTGAAACTATTAGTTTTTCATTTTTGCTTCTCTCCCCTATTGTAAAAGTGTTAAGGGAATGCATTCTGCACTGTTGGTTCAATAGATCCACATTCTTTTCCCTGCAAATTGGTATCAGAGCTTGGCCAGTTCGTGTTATCCTTGCTAGGGAAAATTAGTTTTTTGCACTAATACTGTTTCAGTGGGAGACTTGCATTGTTAAACTTGTTTCTGTTGTGAGATGGCAAGTACATCTGGTAGGATAGATATTGAGAAGTTTAATGGTAGCAACTTTGAGTTATGGAAACTCAAGATAGAAGACTTGCTTGTGGAAAGAGACCTCTGGATTGCAGTGTCTTGAACTAAGCCACAAACTATGACCCAAGAATCTTGGGATCTTGCTGATAGAAAAGCAAGAGGATTGATAAGACTGAGTCTAGCCGATTCTGTGCTCCTGAATGTTCATGAGGAAATGTCTGCAGCTTCTTTGTGGAAGAAAGTTGGTGACATTTATCAGGGAAAGTCCCTAGTAAATAAGTTGTTCCTGAGGAAGAAGTTGTACTCCTTGAAGATAGACGAAGGTGCATCTGTTGTAGATCATCTGAACTCATTTAATATGAGTGTTACTCAGCTGGCATCTGTAGGTGTAAAAATAGAGGAGGAGGATTGTTGTATGCTCCTGTTGTGTTCATTACCTGATAGTTGGGATCATCTTGTGATGGCTATTGGAAGCACAACTACTGCTTTCAAGACTGATGATGTGGTTGCTTCGCTTCTGTCTGAAGAAATGTGAAGGAAATCTTTTGAGATGGCCAAAGATGCTCTTTCTGTTTGAGGTAGAACAAAGGAGAAAGGCAAGAAGAAAGACAACAAGTCGAAATCCAAGTCTAAAGGGAGATCAAAGTCTCCTGGTAAAAAGTTCAAGGTAAAGTGCTAGAACTGTGGGCAACCTGGTCATATCAGGAAGGACTGCAAGGAGAAGAAGAAGAAGAATGCTTCTGACAACGAATCTTCTCAAAGTGATGCAGATGCCTTCATTGCAGTAGCCTTGACAACTTAGGCATTTGATGATGTCTGGTTGGTTGATTCAGGTGCCTTTTTTCACATGACATCCAATAGAGATTGGTTCTCAAAGTATGAGAAGTATGATGGTGGAAAGGTATACTTGGCAAGTGATTCAATGCTGGAGATTTTTGGCACAGGAAGGGTTAGAATTCAATTTCCTGACAGGAGAGTCAATGGAATTGGTGGTGTTCTCCACATCCCAGGTTTGGCTCGAAATCTTCTTTCTGTTAGTAAGTTAAATAATGCTTGTGTAGAAGTTTCTTTTTCTAGTAAGGGATGTAAAATGGCTAGAGGTGCAAGGTGTTAGCTAAGGGTGTTCGTACTAACACTCTGTACAAACTAGATGCATGACCTGTTCTTTGTAATAGTGCCTCTGTAAAATCATGCAATTTTGCACCTATAGAGAAAGATGAAGACTCTTCTTTATCTACAAATGCCTTGGAGGTAAAACTCCTAGCAGAGAAGACTATGTTATGGCATAATAGACTTGGTCACATTGGTGAGAAAGGTTTAGAAACCTTGAAAAACAAAAACCTTGTAGAAGGGCTTGATGATTGTAACCTTGAGTTTGATTTATGTGAACATTGTATCTATGGAAAACAACACCATGTTTCTTTCTCCTCTAGTCCTCACAAATCTTCTGGTATACTGGATTATGTTCATTTAGATGTGTTTGGTCCAGTTAATGTTCCTTCGTTATCGAAGTCTAGATATTATGTTTCTTTTATTGATGACTATTTGAGAAGGGCATTTGTATACTTTCTTAAAAGTAAATCAGAAGTGTTCAGTCGGTTTAAAGAGTTCAAATCTTTGGTAGAAAATCAGACTGGAAAGAAAATAAAGTGTTTAAGGACAGACAATGGAGGTGAGTTTTGTTCTGTAGATTTTGAAAGGTATTGCACTGATCATGGAATTAAAAGGCATAAGACAACCCCCTACACTCCACAATAAAATGGAGTTGCTAAGAGGTTGAACAAAATGTTGATGGAAAAGGCAAGGAGTATGCTGAGTGGTGTTGGTTTAGAGCAGAATTTTTGGGCTGAGGCTATTGCTACAACATGTTATCTAATAAATAGATCTCCTTGTTTAGCTCTTGTTGACAAGACACCTTTGGAAGCATGGTTAGACAAGAAACCCTCACTAAGGCATGTTTGGGTCTTTGGCTATGAGGCATATGTTCATGTGTCGAATGAAAAGAGATCTAAATTGGACAACAAGGCTGTGAAATGTATTCTCATCGGCTATGGAGTTGGTGTGAAAGGATACAAGCTTTGGAACCCTGTTACTAAGAAGGTTTTGTATAGAAGAAGTGTGATATTTCATGAGCTGAAACCTCTAGTAAGTGATCAATAGCCTGAGATAAATCAAAGTGATAAGGAGAAGGATGCAATTGAGATTCCCCAAACTCTAGAAAGGGAAGAGTTGCATGGTGTACCTGAGATTGAGGAGAGCTCAAGCAACTTTGGGAGTTCTGATGATGAAGAACAACCTTAGCCTCCAAGAAGATCTACACAAGAAAGAAGGCAACCAGAAAGGTATGGTTTCTCTATGTTAGATTCAAATTGTGCTTATGCTTTAATAACCAGCACTGATGAGCCTAGGATTGTGAAAGAAGCAATCAACATGGCTGATTCAAAGTCATGGCTAGAAGCCATGATTAGGAGATGGATTCCTTGAAAAAGAATGATACCTGGAAGTTGGTACCACTACCTAAAGGACGAAAGCGTATTGGCTGCAAGTGGATATTTAAAAGGAAGACAGGCCTTGATGGCAATGTAGAGAAGTATAAAGCACAACTGGTTGCAAAGGGTTTTTCCCAAGTTGAGGGAATTGATTATGGAGAGATATTTTCCCCTGTCGCAAAGCTGGCATCCATCAGATTTTTGTTGTCATTGGCAGCTGTGTATGACTTTGAAATTGAGCAGATGGATGTGAAGACAAAATTTCTCCATGGTGAGCTGGAAGAAGAAATCTTCATGTCCCAGCCTGAGCATTTTGTTGAAAGAGGTAAACAAAATTTGGTTTGCAAGTTAAATAAATCTCTCTATGGTCTAAAGAAATCTCCTAGAATGTGATACCAGAAATTTGACATATTTGTGTTGTCAATTGGGTTTGTTAGAGCAAAATATGATCATTGCATTTATTATAAATGTGAGAATGATCGTGTGCTTTTTATTACTCTGTATGTGGATGACATGTTATTCATTGGTAGTAGCAAGGCTATGATTTCTGACCTTAAAACTCAGTTGTCTGCTAAGTTCGAAATGAAAGATCTTGGAGCAACAAGGTACATTCTTGGGATGGAGATAACCAAGGATAGAACAAGCAGAAAGCTTTGGCTCAGTCAAAGTAAGTATGCAAAAACCATTCTAGAGAGGTTTAGCATGACTGATTGCAAGCAGCTAGTTGTTCCAATCATGCAAGGATTGAAACTATCTGCTAAAGACTATCCAAAGTCAGCTACTAAGATGGAGGACATGACTAGTGTGCTTTATGCAAGTGCAGTAGATAGTTTAATGTATGCTATGGTCTACACAAGACCAGACATTGCCCAAACAGTGGGATTTCTAAGCCGATTCATGGAAAATCTAGGGAGATCACATTAGGATGCTGTAAAGAGAGTGTTTAGGTATTTGAAGGGTACTTCAGATTATGCTTTGTGTTACCATGGCAGTATGGTTGCATCACAAAGGGATCTTTGCATTCAAGGATATGTTGACTCTGATTGGGCAGGGAACATTGATAGTAGAAGATCCACCAGTGGATACACTTTCATGCTTAATGGTGGAACAATTAGTTGGATGAGCAAGCGACAAGTTGTAGTTGCTTTATCCACGACAGAGGCAGAGTACATGGCAACAACTCATGCTTGCAAGGAGGTAGTGTGGCTGAGGCATTTGTGTTCAGGCATTGGATTTAATGTTGGGCGGATTTCAATCTGCTGTGACAGTCAAAGTGTCATTTGTTTGGCAAAGAATCCAACCTTCCATGCTAGAACCAAGCACATAGATGTGCAATATCACTTTGTGAGGGATATGGTTGAAGATGGCAAGGTCAGTATGGATAAGGTTGACACCTTGAAGAATGTTGCAGATGCCTTGACAAAGCCGTTTAGCACAAACAAGTTTAGATGGTGCACATAATCGATGGGCTTTGGGGCCTGTGATAGATAGTAAGGTTTGATGTTTTGAGGAAGCTGGAAGTGTTCACCAAGTGGGAGATTGTTAAAAAATTATGTCTCAACTTCCAGCTTGAAGTCCTCATTTTCATGCCTTGGTGATTTTGTGTTGTTTACAAAGTTCTGGCGAAGGCGGAACCAGGATGGAACTTGGCATTGTTTTGTTTGCCTAAGTTTCAGGTCTTTGGCGGAGGCGAAATCGGGATGTAACTTGGCATTGTTCTATTTTCCTAAGTTCTAGGTTTCTGTTCTCATTCCGACTCTGACTCCGACTCCGCTTCCTACCGTCTGTTTCTTCTCGCTTCAGTTCACAGGTTATGGCGGAGGTGGAACCAATTTTAGAAGTTGGCAATGTCCGTTTGCCAGGTTCCTATTTCATTTTCTATTCCAACTCCGAGTCTGACTCCTGCGTTTATGATCTAGTTCTTTTGGATGTTTGAATTCTCCTCAGGGAGTTTTCCTCTGCTTTGTCCTAGTGCTGGATTGGTGTTTCTTGCTGTTGGTAGAGGTGGAACCAGAACCATATTGTTTCCTAATCTTGGACTTTCGGTGGAGTCATATTTCGACTCTAGTTCCAACTGCGACTGCGACTCTGGTAGTATGTATTTTTGGTGGAGTCCTGTTTCGACTCCTGTTCTGACTCCGGCTCCGGCAGTGTTAGAAATGTCTTGAAGTCTTGGTCACGGCCGATGTCTATTTGACCGTTTTGGTTGCTCTGTCAGCTACGATTGTTGATGGGTCTTGGACACGTGCCACCTAGTTGAATAGTGATTGGACGGATACCAAGATAGTTATTATGGTAGTTTCTTTTGTCAACGAAGGGTGGCAAGCTCAACCATTTTGAGGAATGGCTTTGAATGCAAATTCGACTCGTTGCAGGAAATATGTTAGATCCGACTAGTTGCGTGATTTGAGGATGGACTTCTTTGCTCTTCTGAGTCAGTTACATATGGATAAGAGATATGTTATTTCTTAAAAAAAAAAAAAAATCCAAGATAAGTGGTCAAGTCGTAGGTTGCAGAGCAAGTTTTGAAGTCACGATTTGAAGAATAAGAAGGATGTGAGTTCTTGATGAGAGTTTGAACTGTATGTTGTAAAAACATTGTAACAGTGGATCATAAACTCTCTGGGTGATTGTGAGTTGAACAAAGAAGTCTAGATATTGTATGTAATCGATTCATTACTGTAATACAATAGATTTGACTTTGTGTGGTGGGTTTTTTATCTGAAAGGATTTTCCCACGTAAATACTGTGTCATATTTGTTTGCTTATCTTTCTAGTTTCTCATTGCCATGATTGTATGCATCTCTATAAGTTTTTGAAACTGTTAGTTTTTCATTTTTTCTTCTCTCCCCTATTGTAAAGGTGTTAAGGGAATGTATTCCGCACTGTTGGGTCAGTAGATCTACATTCTTTTCCCTTCATAAGGCACCATTCATTGTATGAATCCATGGTTTCCTTGAAATAAGATTATATGAAAGATCATGAGGCATAACATGTATCAGGGTTTGTAATGTGGCCTTTCAGAAAATAATAGGAAAAGTGATCACACCAAGTAGTTGTTTCCCTACATTGTCAAATCCTTGAATCGGTAGGGAATCAGGTTGAATTTGACTTTTGTCTACTATGATATTATAAGGAAATTTTACACTATATATACACTAAGTGTCGAACCATTGTCAATCAAAGTTCATTTTATCCTCCATGCATTAATCTTAGCTATTATCATGAAAGACTTTTTTTTTTCACTTCCAAAGGAGGGAGCTCACTTTGGTGGAAAATAATGTCAACATTCATTACTTGAGTTAAGGCTACTATATCATTCGATTTTTCACTAGGGGGAACCACAACTTGTTGCAATGCATTTTGAAGCATACTATGTTAACTAGGCGAGGCTGGAATAAGGTCCCATAAGAATATCTCAACATGAGTGTTCTTAATTTTCTCAACAAGATCATACTCCTTTCCATTATGTAAAGGAAAATGAGGGGCACTAGACAAGATAGGTTGAGGTAATGGGACAAATGTTGGAGTTTTTGTCTCAAGCTTATAAATTTTTTCTAGTATTATATGTATGAGATACGGTATTGTAACTCGGCTATTGTGACATATTATTCTTAGGTGGTTCGAGGATGAGGATGGATTTGTTTTGAGTTTGTGGTTGGTTTGATGGTGGGTAAAAGATAAGTTTAGGCTTAGGAGAGTACTTCAAGGGATATCTAATTTACATAACCTTAGAAGATTTATCCTTATTTTCATGATCTCTTAGTGAAGGAGAGTCTAATGTCACTTCATCATCTTCATCTAAGGAAACCATATCACTATTGTCAGTTTTCTCATTTTCTTGCATCATGATTTCCTCCCTAGTAGGAGAGATTTTAGGAGAGAAAACAAATGTTGATCCGATTTCATGGCTAGATTTTGTAAATTAATCTCATTACCAATAGGGATAAATTAAGAGAGGAACAACTATCATGCTTACCAATGATTGGATCCTTTCATTCAAATATATCTCTCCAAATGGTAGGAGCATTAGGAATGGGAGAAAAAACATTTTAATTACTCTCAATAAGTGTGTCTTCTAACACCATACTATCTTCTTCACAACTAGGAAAGATATTAGGACAAGAACAAATGTAATTATCATTATTGTCAATGATTGTATCCTCTTTCACTAAAGCATTTTCACAAGTAGGGGAGGTGTTGGGAGAAGAATGGAGACTAGGTAAATTAATGTTAAGGAATTTTTCAATGATCTCATCTTCTTGTTTCATGAAAAATTAAGTTATTCAAATTATGCAATACTTCAAAAGTGTAAACAAATTCCTACATATTTGAATATTTTCACTACTAAAATGAGTTTTGGAATATTTTTTTTTTTAAATGAATACACTAAATGGATGATTTGGCATAGATAGATGAAAAAAAAATTCCTAAAACTTTCCAAACTAATATAGTAGGTTACCAACAAGCCTAGGAAGTACAAAAAATTACCAAAAATCTCTGAAAAGCTAGTTTTTGTAGGCCTCCAGGGACTCATTTTCCAACCTAGGTGTATGAATCCCACTTAGATTTTTTGATAGGTTCATATAGTGAAATGACCTATACTAGGACTAAATCACCCAGATGGGTGAATGAGTCTCGATTAGAGTTTCAAAACCTGAATCAACAATTCTAAGTTGATTCTAGGGTGTCTAGCTTGTATGTTGAGTTGACTACTTGCAATGAAAGAATTTCAAATAAAATTTAATGATGCAAGATGCAAAAATGCAACCTATATACACTTTTCCACTAATGAAATATTTAGGAGTCCTAAATGTAGTTCAACTAATACAAATATAATACAAATTTAACCTAGACCTAGGACTTATAATGTATTCCAAATCAGAAATGCAAGTGTCCAAAGGTTAGGTTCATCAAAATGAACTGAAGGAAATAGGTGTTCTACCTTTTAGGAGATGAAACCTAGGAGGACCTCTAGTGATCTTCTATAGACTTCATCTTGTCCAATATTCCTGGGTCTGAAAGGTCTGAATTACGATTTGTAGGTGAGTTTTTGTGAAGATGATAACTTCTTTGACAACTTTGATAACTTTCTTCAATCGTGAGACTTTGTCTTCAAAGGATATTCAAGCTCCAAATAACCTAGATATGAAATCACACATGAAGATGGAATTTTTTTGTTGTGTTAGGGAATAGGGGTTTTCCTTGGTCAAACCCCATTTGGGTAATCAAAACTTGAAATAAAATAGAATAACGTGAAGGAATGATGAATGAACAATATCCAATGTTGCAACTCACCAAACCCTTGAGATAAAGGTTGCAAAATTATGTGCAATGACTCCAATGGATGTGGATCTTGATTCTTGATCTTGATATAAGATAATGTCTTTGAATGCTTGCTTGGATCATGAAAACCTACATCACAAATGTTAGCTCAAAAACACACATGATGCATGAAGACTTTGACATGATGCTTGAATCTTGAATGCTGCTCCAAATGCTTGATAATTTGATCTTGAATGCTCTATTAATTCCTTTTTAATGCTCTCTCAAGATTCCTAGATGACTTAGGGCTAATGCAAGAAGTTGGGTCCACAAAAAACTCAAAAAGTGCAAGTGTTTTTGCTATTTTTCATAATTTTTCACACTTGGAATGAAAATTTGATGCACTTACACAATTAATATTAAACAAATTAAGTAATATGAAATTTAGCATTGTGAATTTAGTTTCCAAATATGTAATTTATTCAAATACCCAAATGATAGAAATTAAATTTTGATAGGGATGTATAAAAATCACTTTTTATAAGTCATTTTTTACCACACCATGCATGTGTACGTACACCACTTTTTGACCCAAATAAAATTATTTTGCTAATTCATTTTAGGGAAAGATAGCTAACAACATGAAGATTGATGATGATATTTTTTTGTAATTTTTTTTCTAAATATTTTTTTATTGATTTTTTATTGGCCTTAATTGCTATTTTTAAAAATCAACGTGTATAGAAAGCATAATTGGACTTAAACTAAAAAAATGATTTTTTATTTTCATTGTGTAGAGAACTGTTTGTAGATCGATGCCATATAATTTTTTTACAAGAAAATTAACCTAAAAAGTTATTAAAAAACAAAAAATGTCTGATATTTCAAGTTTATAGACTAGTTTTCATAAAAATTAATTAAAAAATAAGAAATATAATCCAACCTTTATATATATATATATATATATTTTGAAATTAGACATCGTGTTCTCTAATGGGTTTTAATTTCATAGATTGATATAGAAAAAAAGTCCATCAACCAATTTGTGAAAGTTGGACATTTCTCTTGAACCTTCCTTAATTTTTTAGTTGCAAGTCAAAGGCTAAGGGTTGGATTGTCAATCCTTTCCTAAGCCTAAAATTGAGGCAGCATGTGGGTTGGGGATTAAAATTTTGAAAAACGTGTATGCATTACAAAACACATACACATTCTTTATTTGCTTGATTATTTAAAAAATTAAATACTTTTTAAAAATGCGTATGTATTTCTAAATGGTATTTAATTTTTTAAATAAATGAATGGTACCTGAAGCATAACACATGCACATTTTTTTAATAACACGTACGCATTTCCTACGAGATTTTTTTGGCTGAAACTTCCTCTTTTTATGGACCCAACTTCTTGCTTTTACCCCTTATAAACTTGTTAGGTCTTGTTAGGCAAAATTATGTGAAATAACCTTGTATTTATATTTGTTTATGCCAAACTTCCTAAATTACAACATTACAAGATGACATCAAATCTAGGATAGTAAAATCCCACCAAGAATTTGATTTAAAACAAGTCTTGGTTTAAGCAGGACTCATTTGCCACCATGGGAATTTGATTCCTAATGTGGGACACAAACTCCAAGAAATGTCTTGTTTAATATGAAATTTGAAATCAGGTCCCAAGACCTAGGTGGGACTCATATGCCCCCTTGATCACCAAATCTAGAACAAATAGTCCAGAAACATGAATTATGATCTGTCATTTGTTAGTTGTCAGGATTATCCTCAGAAAATACATTTAATTAGGCTTGTGGATGCAAAATAGGACCAAATAAGACATAAAGAAGCTCAATTTTAGCAAGGGGGGGCTAAACTAGTGTGAAAATTTAGGGATACATTATTTTACACTATAGTTATAATCATGGTAAATTATGTTCAAGATTTTAATATTCAAACCACATTCACATATATTTGATTATAAGAATATACATAACAATTTTGACTCTTTTTTAATCTATTTTTATTAATCATTTTTTTATATTATTTTATGTTGTGAATATCCTTCATTCATAGGATAAGTTACATGTAAGTGTTAGATATCTAGAAATTAGACTTTAACTTGTTAATCTATTTATAATTATGAAAAATGTGCTAAAAATATTAAAAAATAGTGTCATTTCTTCTCATATTTTAAATAAATCTACTTAATTTAATAATGAAAAATTAATAATATGATAATTAGTAATTATGTAAAAAAGTATAATTTACATCAGAAACAAAGAGCGAAATGGTGTGAATATATTAAAAAAATAATTAGATAACTAAAATATTAAACTGATAATTATAAAATATTAAAAATATAATCAACAAATTCAAAATCACAATTAAGATCACACAAAAATTACAAACATAAATTTTATTTTAAATACAATTTCAAATTTTATAAAAATAACTATTCACAAAATATTTAAATAATCATCTCTTCAAAATTACTCTAACTAGATGTTAATAATATATGTATGAGAGTCATTCCTATGACTCTTTCTTTTCCTCTTAGGTTTGAAACACATTTTTTCTTTCTTTTCTACAATTTATTTAGATTAAATGCGTAAATTTTCCTCTCGCCGACAATTCTTTCAACCTTGTGATTATGAAATGCATTCTACCACATAAAGACTACAATTGTTGTTCTCATAATAAATAAGGTGTCCAAGATTCATCTATTCATGTATATTAACTATGCTGACTTTTTAATTATAGTTATAAAATTGAAGTGGCAACGCATGAATGATTATTTATGGCTTCATCTGTATATATAGGAGATAATATAACATTTCCAAAATAGTTAGTTGATATATCTTAATTATTATATTTCTCACTTAGCTTGCAACTCGGAAATAATCTAAATCAAGATGAAAACAAAATGTTGTTGATATAAAGAAAGCATGTCTATTTTTTGTGGTTTATGTTTTATTCTAATAAACAATTTATATATTTCTTTTCGTAATCATATTAATGCAAAAATTATCACATAATCAAATCCAATCTTTCCAACAATAATATATTAATATAGTTATAATCACTAATATACATGTTAGGATCTCAATAAATTATAATATTTAATGTACATTCACATCCAATTGATAATAAATATATATTTAATAATATTCTTTTATTTTTATATACTTATATTTATCATATTTTTTCTATTATAGTTTTTTTTTATTGTTTATTAATGGCATAATTTATATATAGGTGTCAAAGATGTAGAAATTGTAGCTTGACATGTTAATCCATTTCTGATGAAAATATACTAAAAATATTGAAACTTAATTTCATTTTAATAAATATCTTAATTAAATTTATATAAAAATAATGATATTTATATAATAATTATTCATTATATTAAGAAATATAAAGCATAAAAAGATAATGATTATAAGAAATAGAGTGTAATGATATGAATGTATTGACAAAATTAATTAAATAATTAATATACTAAAATAATAAACATCAAACATTAATATAAAATGTGTATTAATAATGCGTATAGTATAAATGTTTATAAAGATCTAATACCAAAAACAACTGTATTTATTTAAAATGAAAAAAAAGCAATGAAAAATAAAATCATGAATTATTAAAAATAATAACAAATAGAATTTTAAATTTTTTGAAAATAATTGTTCATAAAAAATTTAAATGCTCATCCCATAATAATTATCCTAATTAAATGTTGAATGATATATGAAGCAAAGATTCTCTTGACTTACAATATATAAAAATTTCTTCTTGCATGATTTTTCTAGTATCCCACAATTTGTCAACCTCTATTACATGTTAATCCATTTCTGATGATGAAGATATATTAAAAATTATTGAAACTTAATTTCATTTTAATAAATATTTTAATTAAATTTATATAAAAATAATGATATTTTTTATAATAATTATTTATTATATTAAGAGACATAAAGCATAAAAAATAATGATCATAAGAAGTAGAGTGTAATGATATGAATGTATTGACAAGATTAATTAAATAATTAATATATTAAAATAATAAGCATCAAACATTAATATAAAAATGTGTATATAATAATTCAATGTCGAAGTCTTTGCACTCAGCAAAGCAAGACTTGATCCCTAGTGGGCTTATTGAGAACCTTTCAACTTCACCAGTAGACCAAAGGCTCATTGACTCATTTTCTTTTTGTCTTGACTTACAACATAGAAAACTTTCTTTTTGCATAATTTTTCTAGTATCCCACAATTCATCAACCTTATTATTATGAAATACATATGAAAATATACTAGAAATATTGAAACTTAACTTTATTTTAATAAATATCTTAATTAAATATATATAAAAATAATGGTATTTATATAATAATTATTCATTATATAAAGACATAAAACATAAAAAATAATGATCATAAGAAATAGAGTGTAATGATATGATTGTATTGACAAAATTAATTAAATAATTAATATAGTAAAATAATAAGCATCAAACATTAATATAAAATGTGTATTAATAATATGTATAGTATAAATCTTTATGAAGATCTAATACCAAAAGCAATTATATTTATTTAAAATGAAACAAAAAAACAATGAAAAATAATAATAAATAGAATTTTAAATTTTTTGAAAATAATTGTTCATAAAAAATTTAAATACTCATTCCGTAATAATTATCTTAATTGAATGTTTAATGATATATGCACCAAAGTCATTCCCAACAAGTCTTTTCTTTTTCACGGCAACTTACAACATAGAAAACTTTCTTTTTGCATAATTTTTTTTAGCATCCCACAATTTGTCAATCTTAAATAGACTACGATTATTGTTCTCGTTGTGAACAAACAGTCAAGACTTGATCTATTAAAACATATGAACTATATTATCTTAATGATATCACATTTCCAAAATCTATATATCTTTTCATTTATCTTATAAAATTGAAATGACAGTGTAGGAATGGTTTGGTTGTATATTGTTGCTTGTTTATACACAATACAATAGAGCATTTTCATATAATTAGCATGTTATGTGATACAATGAATTAATTCAATATACCATAATTATTATATTTCTCACGCTCTCTGACTCGCAACACAGATATAAACCGCACTAACCAGAAAAGTAAATCATGTAATTCATATAAATTAGGCATGCATTATTTTGCCTTTTATTTATGGATGAGTTAAGTTGAAATCATAGTGTCAAATCACACGCTGGTGTCATCCACACAGAGTAGTGTAAGTGTGGAAACGAATAAAAGTATTAAAAATAAAAATAAAAAAAATTAGTCAATCCCAAATTAACGAGGCATGGGCGAGGATATGGGCCTGTCGGGTGGGCCGGGCTTAACAGACACACTCTAAGGGTACACTCTTTAGGTGGCTGGGCCCACTGCCCCTCAAACCCGTCACTTTTTCTGTTGCTGTTTTTGTTTTCACTTTTGTTGATGTCGATTCTGTTTCCGGTACCCTCTCTCCGTAAGAATTATGTTTGTGCTGTGAAAACAAAGCCAGGGAAGAATAGATTATAAAATGATAACTTACTCTACGTTCTTCATAGAATATTTTAACTTTCGTATTATCATGCTTTTAATCTAAGGTGACTATATCTATATCCTACAAGAATAATAGTTTTAGTTTATTGGATTTTTTAGATTTTATTAGTTATTAATAAATAAATTATTAATAATTAGTATTATTAAAAATAATTAAATATATATATTTAAGAAAAAAATATAGATCTATTAATAATAAATTATTCATAATTGATATTTAGTTAAATTTTTTTAAATATTTTTAGATGATGATAATAATAAATAATCAACAATCAATAATAATTATAAAAGATGGATCTTAAATTTGGGATAATTGGAACTTTGCCGCTGGCGACATTGGGGTTTGCGTTGCTCATCTCCTGACATCATTCAATGTCAGGTGTGTTCTTTCCTTTAATAATGTTATGAATATGTCTTCTCCTCCCTCCTCCCTCTGCTGCTCGGTAGAGGCCGTACCCACTAACATCTCTTCACCATTAATCGGGATTTTGATGGAGTCTGACAATCTTAATGAAGACTCTGCCCATAACAACCATGCCTCCCTACTTGAGAAGCCTAAATCATTTTCTAAAGTTGTCACCCAGTCCTCCTCTGCCATCGACGCCAGTGCTAGGTTTAATATTGCTTCCTCATATGAAGCCAAGGAACCTGGTAAGGATTTTGGGTTTGTTTTCCCATCTTTCGTTGTTTCTCTTAATCCTGAAATGCTTATAGAAATTATGAAAGAAAAGAGTAGGCTAAAGAATTCTGCTATTTTCTTTGTGGCAGTTGAAGTTGAAAAATGTCCTCCCAGGAAGTTCTTAGATGATTGGTTCCACAACTATTGGAATCTTAAACTTGGTTATCATATTTCATTCTGTAGGAAAATACAAAAGGGTTTGTTTGTCATTTTTTTTAATAATCATGAATCTCAGGCTGCTATTCTCAAACGACAATACTGGACCATAGGAAATACCTCTTTTCGTGCCCTTGCATCGACCCCTGAGACCATTCATGAGGAGGTATTGGCCCTTTTGGCCCCACGATGGATTTTGGTTAAGCAAATTCCGCCATTTCTGTGGTGTTTTTTGCCCCAACTTCTAGAACATATTGGCAAATTCATTAGGATGGACGACACTGTCAGGCTTGTTCCGCATATGGATGCCCGAATATTAATTTCCCTTAACCGTGGAAGAGAAATCCCTAACGATATCAAGATTAACATTGCGACTGATATTTATTCTTGCCCCATTGAAGTGTTAGGAGGCCTTAATGCCTATTTTCTTTGCAGAAAAGAGGGACATCTACGAAAAGATTGCCCTATTCTTAAACACAATCCTCATTCGAGTAAATCGAAACATCCTATTGCTTATGACAGCAAAACTAAACCTAATTTTGAAACATCTCTGAGCAAACCTCTGCCTTTGACCAAACCTCCCATTGCCTCACTCGTTATTGCCTCCTTCCATGCTGCTAGCTCTTCTTCACAACCTCCTTCTCTTGACCCGCTGTCAGCACCTGCCATTGATTCTGAGCTTTCCGATGGGTTTCAAACCGTATCGAAGAAAAGAAAAAAGAGGGCCAAAAAATAGGGTACCCCTTCCGTTGTGCTTTCCCTTTCTTCGACACCTCTGCAGGCTCCTTCCACTCTTATTCTTGATGTGTCCTACACTCTCTCACCTCAATCTGGCTTGCCTACCTCGAACCTGACCATTGTGGATCCGCCTATTGTTGACTATGTTCACCTAAACCCGCACACAAAGACTTTCAAAGAAATCACTGACGATTTTTTTGTTGAAATCATTCCTGTAGATACCTCACACAATCTTAATTCTTTGTGCACCTCTAACCCATTCATGGATCTTGACCTAGCCTCTCTTGCCTTTTATGATGATGATCTTGAACTCAAGAATGATTTCCCCTCTTCTAAACGAAGAGGAAGACCTGTGGGGTCCAAGAACAAGACTCCTTCTGTTAAAAACAAGGAGGTAACTCCTCCGTCTCTATGATGCCTATTAATGAGGTCATGGGCGTTAGTGGTTCTTCCCCCCAGATGTTTCCTAATGAATTGCATTTCATGGAACATTAGGGGTCTTGAATCCCTGGATAGAAAATTCATTCTCAAGCACTTTCTTGATTCTGTTAAGTACATTGACTTCCTGATGCTGCAAGAAATCAAAACCACTGGATTCACTCTTGAATCCAATCTTTATTTTTTGTGGAAAGTTGCAATTAAACTGGTTACTAAGCACCCTCATGGCAGAGGTGGCATGGCTATTTTGATTAAACCCAAATGTGAAATGTCTATTACTGGTTCTGGCATTTCACCCTGTAATAGAGCCTTGTGGATTACTTTAAACTTCAATAACATGGTGTTTGGCATTTGTTCGGTTTACGCCTCTAATGACTACAAAGAGAGATCTGGGCCTGGTTGGCTTCTCTCCCTAATATACCTTGGTTTGTGGGAGGGGACTTTAATATGGTTGAAAACCAGGAGGATAAAATCAGTGGCCTTCCCTTTAGCTGGAATGACACTGAAAAAACTCAATGGGATAAATTGAAACAAGATAAACTTCTTTTCAACCCCCTATCTCAGAACAAGGATACCAATCTCGGATTATGGCATACTTGGTGCAATTCCCAACATGGTCCTTTGAGAATCTATTTGAGACTCGACTGTTTTTATGCTAACAAAAACTTCTTCTCGATTTTGCCTAATAATCTTGGTAACTTTGTCCTGGTCACCCCCACTTCCCTCTCTAATCATCATCCGATCTCTGTCTGTTTTAGATTTAATAGTTCCCTTGCCCTTATTAAAGCTTCCAATCCTAAATTCATCCTTAATACTAGTCTTCTTAATGATGATGACATTCTTGTGGCTATCAACCTCATTAGGCTCATGAACAAAAACCATTATCCTTCCATCTCTCACACTGACCGTTGGAATATGAACATCCTTACTTGGCAAAACTTATTGAAAATCTTAGGTCAAAAGAGGGCTAGAGACTTTAGGTTCTTTGAGATATTGCTTAATGCTAACCTTTTAGAGGCTGAAAATAATATCCAAGCCAATCCCTCGGATGAGTCGCTTATTCCTATTGTGACTAGTGCTAAAGATGCCCTTAGGCAACATCAGCAAATTAAGATCAGAGGAGCCAAAATTAGATCCTGGGCGCACTGGCTCCAAACTAGTGATAGGGGGTCTAAGTTCTTCTTTAATCTTATTAAGCAAAAACACTCTAATGAGACTATAGACAAAATTATTGTTGATAATCAAGAGATTGCTGATATTAACAACATAAAACAAGCCTTTGCCGACTATTACAAAAACCTCTTCACTTCAGAGGATTTAGAGGAAGCCTACACCCTCAAGGACTGTTGCAAATCATTGATCCCTAATAAGATTTCCAACATGGCTGCTTCCTTGCTCAGTAAGGAGATCACTATGGAGGAAATTGAAAAAGCTATTAATACTCTTAAAGATGACAAGACTCCGGGGCCAGATGGGCTGCCTGTTGAGTTCTACAAGGCTAACAACAAATGGATTTGCAAAGATCTCCATGATATCTACATGGAGGCCTTAGCTTCAGGTACCTTGGGCAGCCCCATCAATAGTGGGATAATTAAACTACTTCCGAAGGACGAGGATAAGGCTCTCCTTAAAAATTGGCGGCCTATCACTCTGTTAAATGTTTCCTACAAGATTTTTGCCAAAATCTTGGCTATTAGGATTGAGAATATTTTACCCAAATTTGTGTGTTCAAGCCAAAATGGATTCATTGAAGGCAGATACATTCTTGAAAATTTAATTACCAGCTGGGAGGCCTTAAATTGGGCTAAGAACTCTCAACAGAACTCGACTATGTTTCTTCTTGACTTCAAAAAGGCTTACGACAGAGTGGAGTGGAGTTTTATCTCCATGATGCTGGAAGCCTTTGGATTTCCTACCTTATTCTGTGATGCGGTCAAAGTGTTCCTTAATGATGCTTATGCCCAAGTTGATATCAATGGATCCCTATCAGAAGCCTTCCCCCTTGGCCGATCCATCAGGCAAGGTTGTCCTTTGGCTCCTTCTCTCTTTGCTATTATTGTGGATGCCATGTTCTACATTCTTAGAGACAACACCCTTTCCCCATCAGTTAAGGGTATTTCCCTTTCTAATGGCTCTCACCTTATTAAATGTCAGTTTGTGGATGACACTACCATTTTTCATGAATCTTCTGAAGATAATTTTGAAGCTCTGCAAGAGAAACTCAAGATCTTTTGTACTATTTCTGGGGCTCGTCTCTCTTATACCAAATCAATATGTCTTGGTTGGGATGAGCAGCCGCCGGCCTAGTTTAATAAATTTGACTATCAGTGGGGTGGGCCTCACAACATTGTTAGATATCTGGGTATACCTTTCTCTATTGATCCTTCTCTTAAGGATATGTGGCTTTGGGTTAAGGAGAAAATTACTAAAAAATTGAATAAATGGCACAACAGATCTCTATCCCTAGCTGGTAGAGTGCAAGTCTGCCAGAAAATTCTTTCATCTTACAACATTTATTATTCCTCTGCCTGGATTTTCAGCAGTTACCAAATCTTAGAAATCCAAAAGGCTATAAGGAATTATCTTTGGTCGGATGGCAAAGGAAACAAAAAGCTCCATGCTGTTAAATGGGAATGGTGCCATACGAACAAACTCCTTGGGGGGCTTGGTTTGAAGGACCTTAAAACAATGGGGATTGCCCTGGTGGCCAAATGGATCTTCCACTTCTTAGCTGGGGATGATCCTTGGAAAATTCTCGTTAGGAGCAATATTGAAAGAGGCTTCCCCAAGAATGCTAAGTCATGGAAAAATTTACCTTTTAGTGACTTGATCTTTGGGAGTTTTCCGGTTGTGGTTCAAGGCTCGGCTATTTTCAAATCCATTTGGAAGGCCTGGAGCAAAGTTAGAATTTATTCCTCTAACAAGTCTTTCCATGATGATAATCAACTCTTTGGTGAAAGGTCTATTTGGTAGAACTTGCACTTTTCTGGTAAGCCCCTTGCCCTCTCCGAAGGTTGTTCTACAAGGTATTGGCATAAGCTAGGTATCACTCAATTCATGGATCTTTTTGAAGATGACTCTATTATTAGCTGGGATGAGTTAAGGCTCAAATTTAACATCCCTTTATCTCAAAAAAGAACGTATAATCTAATCAGTAAAGCCTGTAGAGATCTTCCCTCCTATTGTCATAGTGATTCGGATAAAATACTAAAAGCTAAATGGCCTAATGGAACCATTATGACCAAAATCAAAGCCAAAAACATTTATGGTGTGATTGGGTATAATGACTCCATTATTAACCATGTCAATAATCTCTGGTACTCTAATCTTGATATCCCCTCCTGGAAGAAAAACTTTGGGAGGTTATGGAAAAGCCCCATAGATCCTAAGATCAAATGTTTTAGATGGCTTTTGATTCTTGACAGAATCCCTATCAAAAAGGATTTCTCTACAACCCAATGTTGTAATATCTGTAGAGTTCTTGAATCTGGTAGACATATTTCCTTTGATTGCAGTTTTGCCAAAGAAATCTGGCGCATGTTTGGTATTACCCTTCCTAAGGACATTAATATTTTGAAATCATATCTGGACATATTGATGGGGTTAAAAAAGATACTAATTTGTTTTGGGATATTCTTTCGTCTAACATACTATGGCAGATCTAGAAATGCAGGAACGAGGAAAGGTTTCAAAGCAATCCCTGGATTCTTACTGAGTCTTTCAAAAGTCTCGCCTTTTTAAAAAAAATTTTACAGGTGCAAATTACCATGAGGGTGGAAAAGGAAAAATTCAAAAGACTTCTGAAAAACGGGTACACCGCATTCTTCGCCTACGAACTTAAGGATGGATAGGCCTAGAGGATTCATATGGACAACTTGCACATATTTGAAAGAACTATAAAGCAACGCAACTTGGAGCTTAAAAGGAACACCAAGGGTGCTTCAGATAACATGATCTTCCTGCTCCACCAAATTCAGAAAAAGAAGAATATTGTTTGGATGGAGGGCACCATGGGTTGGACCGCATGGGTGAATGTTTTTCATGATCTCCTTTACTAAGTTTCTATACGTTGTCAATGATGTAGTCAAACTTTAGTATTTTTGATACTCTCGGTTTGAGGTAGTGCCTCTGTTGTGTGAACTTTTTCTGTGAATTCGTGAAATTGATACTGTGATTTTGTGGTGATCACCTTATTATCAATATAAAAAATAATAATAATTACAAATAAAAAAATTAAATACAAATAATAATAAATTATAAATTAAATATTAATTTTAAATAGCAATTCTAATTAAAATTATTAAATTTTATTTATTACAAATAATAATAATAAATTATTGATTAAAAATTAATTTTAAATAAATTTTTTAATTAAAATTATTAAAAGTAAATTATAGATTACTATTCATTAAATTTTTGTTTTAAATAAGATATAATAATAAAATTAATAATAAATTAATAGTTAAAAATCAATTTTAAATAACCATTCTATCTAAATTTATTAAAATAATCAATAATAAATTTTTTATTATTAATTATTTAAAATAAAATTGATGAGTAATTACAAAGAATTCATAATTTGAAATTCTGGATTTTGACAACATGATCTATTGACAAGTAGGAAGTATTTTTCACATCGTGTCAAATTTTGATATTGTTATCAGGATTCAATTATGTAGTTTTACAAGTCAAACTCATTGACACATGTTTAATGAGTAGTGTTTCACAAGAACCCATCTCTCATGATAATGAATGGTCCACTTAGCACTCATTTCATCTAAATGGTTCTCAAAGTGATGAAGCACTAGGCCTTCCTAGCAGGTCACCCATCCCAATATTACATGATCCATGATTTTATTAATAATTGATCATTTTGGATTTTGACAAACTTGACACAAAATTGACAATTTGACAATGAACTTAATGTATCACAATTAAGTTTCAAATTGAGTAACACAATAGAAACTAAAAAAAATTGAGAGATTGTTATGAGGGTAGTGATGCAAATTTTCTAATTAGAGTGTATTCCATGAGATTACAATTCTTTGAGATATTTTGTCAAATAGTTCACAAGATTTGTCTATCCTCCCAAATTTTACATAGGTTTGAAAATGGATTCTACAACCACAATATTTGAGAATACTCATCTTCATATTATGCTTTGATGGATGCCCATACCTTGTTCCAAATCTCCCATATTAAGGAAATCGACAAGGATTTTGGTGAAGGTTGTGAAATTTGTCTATGCATCTACCAATTACATTTGATTGAAAGTTTCTAAATCCTTTTTAAAAAATCCATTATGTATATTCTACAATCATTATAGTCCACAATTTCACATTTATTTGGTTTTCCATCTACCAATTGTATTTGCTTTAATTTTCCTACCGAATTTTCAATGTAGATCCATTTTGTGTATATCTTACAATCCTTGTACAGTCCACATGAATTTTTTATCCTTTGTTGAAGAAACTATTACAATATATTTCTTATTTATGTACTTATTTTCCATACATGTTTATAAAAGTTTGAAATTATTAATAATATTAATTTTGGCAAGACATTAAAAGAGTGTTGATTGTAAAAAATATGCATCCTAATGTAATAATGCAAACAATGGAAGAAATGACTATAACACATAAATTTTTATGTAGTATCTAATTCAAAGAATCATGTTACCCTCTACCTTGAATGTTTTAGTATAAAAATCTAAGGAGATGTTATAAATAAGATAATAAGTTGACTATTAGCATATACCAATTTTCATAGAGATGTAGATTGTTGGATGTTGTGGTTGTGTTGTTGATATGTGGTTTTCATTGATGTCAACACTATTAGCATTAATGTCTTAAAGGTTGTATATGTCGAGGATATTGAGAAAAATAGAATAAATATGTTGCAGATAGTCTATGAAGTTGTGGAGATCAAAGTGGTGGAAATTTTTGTACGTTGGTATTCAAAATTCATGTATTAAAGGGTTTGTTTTTTAGCCTATCTAGTATATCCTTTGAAATTTTTAGAGGTGTGCATCAAGATTGGAGTGAGTTATGAGTTTTTGTGTTCCTACAGTTATTCTGTTGCTATAGTTGGTGTTTCCGAAAGAAGAGAATACAATTCTAGTCAGTTGAATTGTTGTGTATGCTCTTGAGATACTCATTGATATTTATTGATCTCATACTCTATCATTGTGGTACATCCACGTTGATCAGTGTGCTCGTGATCAAATATTTTTCTTTTGCATGTTCGAGTTTTCATGTTCTTGGCTGACATGATGGTGGTAGCGTGTTGTAGATCCTTGTGGATTAATTTTTGAATTTTTGGGATGTTAAAGGATGTTGATTTAGGTCTTAATTATGTTGTGACTGATTTAGGTTGGTGTGATTTGAGATTTTTTCATGAATTGGGCCGACAATTTGTATTCATCTATTATTTATTTTTGGCCGACAGAGTTGTTAATGTAAATTCATGAAGTGGATATATAAGAGCGATTGCTTTATTCATTTAGAGAGAATGTATGTGAAATGTATGCGAGATATGTGCAAATAAAGATTAGATCATTCAAATGCAAAGCAGAGTGTGAAGAAGTTTAAGAAAATAATGAAGAAGTATTTATGTGCCTAACTGAAACTATCATCAGGATTTTGAAGAAGCTAATTTCTTAGTTCAACCTCATCAAATGGATTTAATTTGATTATCTTATGTAAGGCTTGAGAAATGAGCTCTAGGTAATGTTCCTGAATGCATGTGCATTCCTTATTCATTTCTTTTATACTTTTAACAGTGTATAAATTGTGGATTAACCTCCACCGTGGTTTTTTCCCTAACAGGGTTTCTACAAAAAAATCTTGGTGTTATGTGTGTTTTTGATGTGTTTTTGGTTCATGCTTTCACTGTTAATTATCAAATATGAGATAAAAGGCTAATAAGCTTAAATAAGTTACAATTTTGTAACAAATGATTCACCCCCCTTCTCAGTTGTCTATCCTTGTTTTCCAACATAGATATCTTCCATTTCAAAACACACAAAACAATATTCAATAGATAATCAACCATCTTTCATTTGTATAGTGATTAATTTATCCCTATAGGAAACAAGTAGAGTATATAAAGAAGAATAACAAAGCTATGACTACCCCTATTTTGTAGTTTTGTGTGCATTCCTTCCTCTCCCTAATCCTCTCTGATTATTTTGAAGAGACCAAGTGTTGTAACTAAACTATGGTTCATTCTATGTGCATGTAATTTTGATCTTGATAGAGATAATCAAAAAAATATAAATCTACTCTAGTCAAAACACAAACAACACTCAGATTTAGTATAAGAGTCAACCAATCATAAGGAAAAAATAATATGAAGATGAATTTTCTCAAATCTTGTGGTTGTAGATGCCCTTTTGAAATCTATGCAAAATGTGGGAGGATAGATAAAGCTCATGAACTATTCGACACAATGCCTCGAATAATTTTAATCTCATGGAATACACTCTAATTAGAAAAGTCTCATCACTTCCCTCATAACAATCTATCAATTTGTTTTAGTGTCTATTGTGTTATACCCAATTTGGGACATGGGGTATAACAAAATAGACACTAAAATAAAGTGAGAGATTACAATTCTTTGAGACATTTTGTCAAATAGTTCACAAGATTTTTCTATCCTTCCACATTCTATATAAATTTTAAAAGGGCATCTACAACGAAAACATTTGAGAAAATTCATCTTCATATTATGCTTTGATGCATGTCTATACCTTGTTCCAAATCTCCCATATTAAGGAAACCAATAAGGATTTTGGTGAAGGTTGTGGAATTTTTCTTTGCATCTATCAATTGTGTTTGTTTGAAAGTTTGTAAAACCTTTTCAACAAATCCATTATGTGTATACTATAAAATCATTATAGTACACAATTTCACATCTATTTGGCTTTGCATCTAACGATTGTATTTTCTTGAATTTCCCTACAATATTTTCAATGTAGATCTCTTTTGTGGATATCTTATAGTCCTTGTAGTCCACATCACTTTGAATCATATTTTGAGGAAATTATTACCATATATTTCTTATTTATGTTCTTATTTTGCATACATGTTTATAAGTTTGATAGTATAATTAATAATATTAATTTTGGCAAGACATTAAAAGATTTTGTTGATTTTAAAAATATATGCATCCCAATGTAAAAATGTCAACAATAGAAGCAATGATTGTAACACATAAATTTTTGTAATGCCCCGCCACGCAACCCTAGAGGATGTTGCAACAACTACTTAAGTAGGCTAATTTTTTTTTTGTTTAAGTATAATTAATAAACAAGTTCGCTTCCTAATGCAACCATCCCCTAAGGTTACGAGACTGAAATTACTTAACAACCCACCAAAACAACAACATAAAAATAAACCAAGTCAAATATATAGACAATAATTGAACACATACATTCCAATTAAGATAATTTACATCAGAGCATAATAGATAACTTTCAATCTCATTTATCCACAATTAAATATTAAAATTACAACTCTCATTCCCTGAATGAGACAAGTCCAATAAATAAGGTTACAGTTACAACTTTCCACCTCGATAACAACTGAGGGGTAAAAATATACAAGATCATCTTAAATGAATTAAAGCAAGAATTGAAACTGAAACCAATGAGCTTTCCAAATAGAAGTCTCATCCAAACGAACACGAAGATAGCCCAATGGATTTAGGTGCACGCCACCCAACCAACTGGAACCCAAAGGCCCACCCCCCGTGCTAGGAGATAGTAACAAGGAATCCTAGCCAAGACCATCTACCTCTAGACACAGGCTAAATCATAGCTGAACCAAACTGAAACAACCAATCACATGTACCACACAAGCACATCACAAGGTACAACTCAGGTACAACATAAGTACACCAAAAGTACAACTCAAGAGCATCACGAGTAACACACAAGGACAACTCTACATGGTCACATTGCTTCTAGAAATAAAGCATAACAAGTATGTTAAGAGAACCATACACATAATCAAATACCAAATATGGTCACATCATGTATGTTAAAGAAATCATACCCACAATAAACAAGAACCAACTGTTGTCCTAGACATAGTGTCATTACACAGCTCGTCATGGGTTATCCTTGGAAATCTTCATAGGCTCCGGCCCCCACAAGAAAAGGTTATCCTGGTGACCTTTACCGAATCTCGGCCCCCATACTCACTCATGCGGAGCCAAATACCTTTCGTATAGACAAGATAGATGACCTTTCCATTCCAAGCCTTCCCATCTCATCCCAAGTCTAAATGAGCACTTGAGTCCATGAGTGAGGGATTAAAATCTTGATTAGTGAGAAGTTAGTCCTAATCTTCTAAGTATTGTTTTAGTTATCACTTGATTAAATAACTTACAACGAGTTATCCTAGCACCACTTCATATGCTGGCCCCCGTTATAAGCCACTCTTCTACTGGACAACACACACACACCAACTAAACAAATATGGTACCAAGGTGCAACAAACAAGATCACAAGTCCACTCCTTTCTCAGGAGTGAAAAAGATAAGACCATCTCCAAACACTGGAGGTAACAATAATAACAAAAACTACTCCTGACCTCTCCTGACAAGGAGGCACACATTACAAAACCCACTCCTTTCTCAGGAGGCACAAACGTCCCTATTTGTGAAAATCAGGTACTAACATATACACAATCCTCATGCACTATCCAAGAGAATTCACAATAGGTTGACATCACAAACGACAACCATAGAACTAAAAATCCCATCAGGAAGGCTTACATATTAAAACCACTTAACCCATTCTCCAAATATGAACACTAAGGAAATAATCATACAAAGCAATTGCTCTCAGAAATAAACTAATTTGGATATATTAAATCCATTTTCCTTAGTAATCATTCAATAATTTATTGCACATCAAACTGATTCAATAATGTCTCTTCCTGATGTGGGATGAAATTTAAACCAACATTTTCTTTTCTAATTGCGTTTAAAAAAAACTGTTAAATAAATGTTTACTTCCAAGGTTCAAAAAATATCGTTAAACAAATAAATAGACGTTTTCCTTGTTCGACATAATTATTTCAAAAATGATTAACTCATCTATTTAAACATATCTCTTAAAATCACATATACTGATCTATCCCAATTTCATCTTTTAGAATCAATCTATATTTTGTCTATTTTAGTTTAACATAAAAATCCACAGTTACACTTAACCTTTTGCCATTATCTAAATCATTATAAAGATAGTCAATTAATTTAATTATTTACACATTAATCCCAAAACCACATTCGCCCTTTGCAAATCTATTGTTTAAAACAAGACCTATAATTGGAACTAAACCCCATCATTTAAAATTTTTCAATTAGATTTAAATCAAACATCCATCTAAACCTAAAAGAATTAATTTCCCTCAATCAAACTTAAATCATATCTTAAATAAAACATCATATTAATATAAAAAAGGCTCCTGATATAAATATATATATATACTAATATTTTAATATTATTAAATTATAATATAAAATATTATTAAATAATATTTTAATATCATAAAAATAATATATAAAATATTAATACTTATATATATTTATTTATTAAAATAAAATAAAAAGCCAAATTAAAGGCTCCTCCGGCCACGCGCACGCCCTAAGGGTGGCCACTTTTCCATTGGTTGTGGGTTTTCCTTAGTTGCGGTTTTGTTTTGCAGGGGGCGGCGAAACCAGTCGGCGGCGGCGTTGAGGGCGGCTGCAAGGTTTTGTTTTGCATAGGGCGGAGGTGGAGGTCAGGCTGAGCCAAGGGGTGGAGATGGCTATTGTGCAGGTGCCGGGGTTTGCACAGGGTGCGGCGGTGCTGGCAGTGCTAGCCACCCACCATGGTGGTGTGGCCTGCACAACCCACACAGGCCACGGGGAGGGGAAGTGGTGGCATTAGGGGAGGGTGGGGAGTGCGCTAGGAACAACTCCCTCCACCCGCCTCCATGGGAGGTGCGGTGGGGGTTGAGCCCCCAGCCCCCCCACCAAAAAATCAAATTTTATTTTTAAATATCATAGGCCTGCGGATTTTCATAAATCCGAATTATAAAAAAAATTAAAACCAGGGTTTAAAAAAAACAAAAAGACATAATTTTAATCCACCATAAAGCCAATAATTTCATAAATGTATATATATATATATATTATATTTTCAAGAGGGGATTTCCAAAATCACTCAAGAACACCATACAACAATGATCATTTATAAACCAAGAACACTATTTTTATTTTTATTTCTAAACATGATTTTCATCATCAAAATATAAATGAATACACTTTTTTCTTCAAAACAAACAAATTACAAAGAATGAACCTGGTTTTATTTTTGAGGTGAGAGGATCCAAAATGGTGCTCAACTCCCAACCTTGGTTCCAAGTCCAGTTCCACAAGATTTCACAACTCCAATCGAAAAACCCACAAAATTGAAACATGCTTCCTCTCTCAAATTCCAACTTTTCTCGAAACTCCAAGATCCAAAATTGAGAGCAAAATTCAAACATAAGGATTTTTTGCCCTAAAATCCTTCAGCCACCCTAATAAATTTGTCAGAATAGAAAAAAATAGAAAAATATATAATTTCTTAATTTTTGAATTCAAACTTCTAATTTGACTTTTAATTCAATTTTCAATTTTTTTCAATTTCAAATTTCACAATATGACTTTCATGCATTTTCTTTATTTTCAAATTCAACAAAATAACAATAACTTCAACATAAATAAATTAAATCCTTTCAACATCGACAATTTAATTAATTAATAAATAGATTTAATCAACGATTAAATTATTTATTAATTAAATTAAATTAATAACAAAATTAGTTACCTTTCAACCTAATTTCTGGATCAAATTAATCCACAACTTAAATACATTAGGCTATTTAAATCACCCAATTTAACTTGCAATTAAATAACGAAGAGAGGGCACAAAATTCAAAGCAACACAACCTGACACACAACTGACAACAAACAAAGACTAGGGTGATGACTTGGCATGGAAAACCTAGCTACTATCTCCCAATCGAATACTATTGGGTATTGAACACGCTCTCACCTGTGAAACCAAGTGGAGTCAATGTCCTATACCTGTGAACCTGCAAATCAAGTAAACAACAACATATAATCTGAACAGCATAAAATACAAACCGTGAAGAGGAAATCACGGGATCGCAGGGCACTTGCAAGTGAGTGATACGATACCATCCCCTTCACCAATACACTGCAAATAACTGACAAATCTAACATGCTAGTTTAATCCAAAGCATAAACATATTTAATTCAAATAACCACTATGCTAATCAAAACATGCCATAAAGATATCATATTAAAATACCATCACATCAAAATATAACATTGACGTCGTTTTATAGATAGCGATCAAATATAGCTGAGTACCATAGTCAAGGTACTAACAAAAAATTACAACATAAAAAGGTATCTGAATATCCAGAAATACATCAAAGCAACATAACAACACAAGGACATACTGTCCAACAAGAAGGCAAAATGCAGGGGTATTACATCCTCCCCCCCTTGGGTTAGGCTTACTCCTAGAAGCCTGCAACTATCCTTAGTGCAAACTCCATACAATCACACATAACCAAGGGTTCCAAAACTGAACCACTCCAAGGCTCAACACAAAACAATAGCAACCCGTGCCGTATACAACTCAGCCAAGCACACTGTCAAACCAACAAGACAACATGGTGGAGCAACCACCAACCAAGTCTCTAAAAACACATAACCATGGATTATCACATGTACCAATACACATCACTCAAAAAGCAACATACCAACTCATGATAGAGGGATCCATGAACCAAGAACAACTAACCAACTCAACCGAAACCATAAAGACCACAATGATGTGTCTCTTGCTATATAAGGTGATCAGCCTCCAAGAGATAGTCATCACGACAAAGGTGAGTAGTGGGTCCTAGCTACAACACGACTCCACATACCCCATCCTCGACATTTCCTACATCTACTTCCTCGTACACACTCACCAAGTCCGTATCATATGTCCTTGGAGAGTAATTACAATACAACACATAACCGACATTGAAAACAACAAAGATTCAAGCTTAGCCACCAAGTTCATAAAGAAGATAAAATTAAAGTTCCATTTCAACAATAAAGAAATAATTACGCGTAATTTCAACACTGAATCAAGTTTATAACCACTAGGGTTATAAGAAAATAAGATCACAAGTTGTGGCTAACCTTCACAATCAAATATAAACAAAGTGTTGGCCCTCACAATCAACTCAAAAGAATCATCAATAACCGAAAGAAAGTTCACAATCTTTAAATTTCACTATACAACAACTGTGTGACTAGTTACTAGCCACAAAACGAGGAAGGAGGAAACAACGTCCGAAAAGAATGATAACAACCCTTATGTGATGCGGAATGAGCACGCAATCCACATGACCCAGAGTGTATCCACAACACTCAAACAAGATACAAATATTGGCTTCCTACAATTACCGGGGTACAACTACATACATAATCCCTTAGGAAACATCCAACTCCCTACTCAAGGGATACGTATCAGAACTTCCTAACCAAAACCTTCTATCAAGTTTCTTTCACGCTACTCTTTTTCACAAGTACATCATGCTAAAGTAAAAGCCATGAACACGTGAACATTTGACCAACCCACTAACAATTCGCAGGGACAACACAATGGGCACAAATGTAGCCAGAGAACCTAGTGTTTAAACTTAGGCTCTGATACCATGTGTAACGCCCTGCCACACAACCCTAGAGGATGTCAGAACAACTACTTAAACAGGCTATTTTTTTTTGATTAAGTATAATTAATAAACAAGTTCGCTTCCCAATGAAACCATCCCCTAAGGTTACAAGACTGAAATTTATTAACAACCCACCACAACAACAACATAAAAATAAACCAAGTCAAATATATAGACAATAATTAAACACATACATTCCAATTAAGATAATTTACATCAGAGCATAATAGATAACTTCCAATCTCATTTATCCACAATTAAATATTACAATTACAACTCTCATTCCCCGAATGAGGAAAGTACAATAAATAAGGTTACAGTTACAACTTTCCACCTTGATAACAACTGAGGGGTAAAAATATACAAGATCATCTGAAATGAATTAAAGCAAGAACTAAAACTGAAACCAACGAGCTTTCCAACTGGAAGTCTCATCCACACGAACATGAAGATAGCCCAATGGATTTAGGTGCATGCCACCCAAACAAGTGGAACCCAAAGGCCCACCCCCGTGCTAGGAGATAGTAACAAGGAATCCTAGCCAAGACCATCTACCTCTAGACACAGGCTAAATCATAGCTAAACCAAACTGAAACAACCAATCACATGTACCACACAAGCACATCACAAGGTACAACTCAGGTACAGCATAAGTACACCAAAAGTACAACTCAAGAGCATCACGAGTAACACACAAGGATAACTCTACATGGTCACATTGCTTCCAGAAATAAAGAAGAACAAGTATGTTAAGAGAACCATACACATAATCGAATACCAACTATGGTCACACCAGGTATGTTAAAGAAACAATACCCACAATAAACAAGAACCAACTGTTGTCCTAGACAGAGTGTCATCACATAGATCGTCATTGGTTATCCTTGGGAATCTTCATAGGCTCCGACCCCCACAAGAAAAGGTTATCCTGGTGACCTTTATTGAATCTCAGCCCCCATACTCACTCATGCGGAGCCAAATACCTTTCGTATAGACAAGATACATGACCTTGCCATTCCAAGCCTTCCCATCTCATCCCAAGTCTAAACAAGCACTTGAGTCCATGAGTGAGGCATTAAAATCTTGATTAGAGAGAAGTTAGTCCTAATCTTCTAAGTATTGTTTTAGTTATCACTTGATTAAATAACTTACAATGAGTTATCTTGGCATCACTTCATGTGTTGGTCCCCGTTACAAGCCACTTTTCTACTGGACAACACACACACACCAACTAAACAGATGTGGTACCAAGGTGCAACAAACAAGATCACAAGTCCACTCCTTTCTTAGGAGCGACAAAGATAAGACCATCTCCAAACACTGGAGGTAACAATAATAACAAAAATCACTCCTGACCGCTCCTAACAAGGAGGCACAAACGTCCCCGTTCGTGAAAATCGAGTACTAACATATACACAATCCTCATGCACTATCCAAGAGAATTTACAACAGGTTGACATCACAAATGACAACCACAAAACTAAAAATCCCATTAGGCAGGCTTACATATTAAAACAACTTAACCCATTCCCCAAATATGAACACTGAGGAAATAATCATACAAAGCAATTGCTCTCAGAAATAAACTAATTTGGATATATTAAATTCGTTTTCCTTAGTAATCATTCAATAATTTATTGCACAACAAACTGATTCAATAACATCTCTTCTTGATGTGGGATGAAATTTAAACCAACATTTTATTTTCTAATTGCGTTTAAAAAAAACTGTTAAATAAATGTTTACTTCCAAGGTTCAAAAAATATCGTTAAAAAAATAAATAGACGTTTTCCTTGTTCGACATAATTATTTGAAAAATGATTAACTCGTCTATTTAAACATATCTCTTAAAATCACAAATACTGATCTATCCCAATTTCATCTTTTAGAATCAATCTATATTTTGTCTATTTTAGTTTAACATAAAATTCCACGGTTACACTTAACCTTTTTCCATTATTTAAATCATTATAAAGATAGTCAGTTAATTTCATTATTTACACATTAATCCCAAAACCACATTCGCCCTTTGCAAATCTATTGTTTAAAACAAGATCTATAATTGGAACTAAACCCCATCATTTAAAATTTTTCAATTAGATTTAAATCAAACATCCATCTAAACCTAAAAGAATTAATTTCCCTCAATCAAACTTAAATCATATCTTAAATAAAACATCATATTAATATAAAAAAAGGCTCATGATATAAATATATATATATATATACTAATATTTTAATATTATTAAATTATAAAATAAAATATTATTAAATAATATTTTAATATCATAAAAATAATATCTAAAATATTAATACTTATATATATTTATTTATTAAAAATAAAATAAAAATCCAAATTAAAGGCTCCTCGGGCCGCACACATGCCCTAAGTGCGGCCACTTTTCCATTGGCCGTGGGTTTTCCTTAGTCACGGTTTTGTTTTGCAAGGGGCGGCGAAACCAGTCAGCGGCGGCGTTGAGGGCGGCTGCAAGGTTTTGTTTTCCACAGGGCGGAGGTGGAGGCTAGGTTGAGCCAGGCGGCTGAGATGGCTATTGCATAGGGCGCGGGGGTTTGCACAGGGCGTGGCGGCACTGGTAGCATCGGCCACCCACGGTGGTGGCGTGGCTTGCACAGGACGCACGGGCCACGAGGAGGGGAAGCAGTGGTGACGAGGGAGGGTGGGGAGTGCGCTGGGCGTGGCTCCCTTCACCCACCTCCATGGGAGGTGCGGTGGGGGTTGAGCCCCCAACCCCCCCACCAAAAAATAAAATTTATTTTATTTTATTTTTAAATACCATAGGCCTGCGGATTTTCATAAATCCGAATTATAAAAAAAATTAAACCCAAGATTTAAAAAAAACAAAAAGACATAATTTTAATCCACCATAAAGCCAATAATTTAATAAATGTATATATATATAATGAATATATATATATATATATATATATAATATTTTCAAGAGGGGATTTCCAAAATCAATCAAGAACACCATACAACAATGATCATTTATAAACCAAGAACACTATTTTTATTTTTATTTCTAAACATGATTTTCATCATCAAAATATAAATAAATACACTTTTTTCTTTAAAACAAACAAATTACAAAGAATGAACCTGGTTTTATTTTTTAGGTGAGAGGATCCAAAATGGTGCTCAGCTCCCAACCTTGCTTCCAAGTCCAGTTCCACAAGATTTCACGACTCCAATCCAAAAACCCACAAAATTGAAACATGCTTCCTCTCTCAAATTCCAACTTTTCTCAAAACTCCAAGATCCAAAATTGAGAGCAAAATTCAAACATAAGGATTTTTTGCCCTAAAATCCTTCAACCACCCTAATAAATTCTTGAGAATAGAAAAAAATAGAAATATATCTAATTTCTTAATTTTTGAATTCAAACTTCTAATTTGACTTTTAATTCAATTTTCAATTTTTTTCAATTTCAAATTTCACAATATGACTTTCATGCATTTTTTTTATTTTCAAATTCAACAAAATAACAATAACTTCAACATAAATAAATTAAATCCTTTCAACATCAAAAATTTAATTAATTAATAAATAGATTTAATCCACAATTAAATTATTTATTAATTAAATTAAATTAATAACAAAATCAATTACCTTTCAACCTAATTTTCGGATCAAATTAATCCACAACTTAAATACATTAGGCTATTTAAATCACCCAATTTAACTTGCAATTAAATAACGAAGAGAGGGCACAAAATTCAAAGCAAAACAACTTGACACACAACTGACGACAAACAAAGACTAGGGTGACGACTTGGCACGAAAAACCTAGCTACTATCTCCCAATCGAATACTGTTGGGTATTGAACACGCTCTCACCTGTGAAACCAGGTGGAGTCGATGTCCTATACCTATCAACCAACAAATCAAGTAAACAACAACATATAATCTAAACAACATAAAATACACACCGTGAAGAGGAAATCACAGGATCGCAAGGCACTCACAAGTGAGTGATACGATACCGTTCCGTTCACCAATACACTGCAAATAACTAACAAATCTAACATGCTAGTATAATCCAAAGCATAAACATCTTTAATTCAAATAACCACTATGCTAATCAAAACATGCCATAAAGATAACATCATATTAAAATACCATCATATCAAAATATAACATTAATGTCGCTTTATAGATAGCGATCAAATACAACTGAGTACCATAGTCAAGGTACTAACAGAAAATTACAACATAAAAA
Source organism: Sequoiadendron giganteum (assembly GCA_007115665.2). NCBI lineage: Eukaryota > Viridiplantae > Streptophyta > Pinopsida > Cupressales > Cupressaceae > Sequoiadendron > Sequoiadendron giganteum. The sequence continues at coordinate 444,462,799 of CM021105.1, forward strand.
GGTATCTGAATATCTAGAAATACATCAAAGCAACATAACAACACAAGGACATACTGTCCAACCAGAAGGCAAACCGGAGGGGTATTACAATTTTTATGTAGTATCCAATTCCAAGGATCATGTTACCCTCTACCTTGAATTTGTTAGTGTACAAAGCTAAGGAAATGTTATAAATAAGATAATAAGTTGAGTATTAGTGTATACCAATTTTCATAGAGATGTAGATCTCTTCCATTTCAAAACATACAAAACAATATTCAATCGATAATCAATTTTCTTTCATTTTTATAGTGATTAATTTCTCCCTAAAGGAAACAATAGAGGATATAAGGAAAACCAACGAAGCCACAACTACACCTATTTTGTTGTTTGGTGTGTGTTACTTCTTCTCCCTAATCTTGTTTGATTATAAATTGAAGAGGCCAAGGTTCATAACTAAACTATAGTTCATTCTATGTGCATGTAATTCTAAGCTTGATAGAGAAAACTAAAAAAAAATTAATCTAATCTAGTCAAAACATAAACAACACCGATATTTTAGTATAAGAGTCAATCAATCATAATGAAAACATAATATGAAGATGAATTTTCTCAAATGTTGTGGTTATAGATGCCCTTTTGAAATCTATGTAAAATGTGGGAGGATAGATAATTTTTTTGAACTATTTAACAAAATGTCTTAAGGAATTGTAATCTCATGGAAGACACTCTAATTGTAAAAGTTGCATCAATACCCTCGTAATAGTCATGTTTTAGTGTCTATTGTGTTACTCAATTTGAAATTCAGTTGTCATTTGTGTGTCAAGTTTGTTGAAATCCAAAATAATCAAATTTTGATAAAATCATAGATCATGTTGTCAAAATCTAGAATGCCAAATTATTAATTGTTTGTAATTTATTCATCAATTTTAAATTTAAATAATTAATAATTAATAATTTATTAATGATTATTTTTAATAATTTTAATTAAAATGGTTATTTCAAATTATTTTTTAACTAATAATTTATTATTATGTGTAGTTTTGTAATTTTAAACAATTAATAATCTAAAATAATTTAATTAGAATTGTTATTTAAAATTCATTTTTGTTTTTAATTATTATTGCTTGTTGATTATTTATTATTTATTTTTAAATTTTAAACAATTAATAATCTAAAAATTATTTTTAATAATTTTAATTAGAATTATTATTTAAAATTCATTTTTAATTAATAATTCATTATTATTTGTAATTAATTTTTATTTTTAATTATTGTTTCTTGTTGATTGTTTATTAATATCATCATCTAAAAATATTAACTAAATATCAATTATCAATAATTTATTATTAATAGATTTTTTTTAAAAATAAAAATATTTAATTGTTTTTAATAATATTAATTATTAATAATTTATTTTGTTAATAATTAATAAAATCTAAAATGTGAGAATAAACTAAAACTATTACTCTTATAAGATATAGAATAGTGAGAGAGATTAAAAGCATGGCAATAAAAAAGTTAAAATATTCTATGAATGACATACACATTAAGTTCTCGCTTTATAATCTAGTTCTCCCTTGCGTTGTTTCTCTAGCAAATGTGGGATTAAAAATGAAAATATATTTCTTACGGAAAGAGAAAAGATACCCGAAAACGGAATCGAACGAAAATGACAATGAAAAAAATGACGGATTAAGAGGGGCTGCGGGCCCGGCCACCTAAGAAGGTACCCTTAGAGTGTGCCGGTTAAGCCCGGCCTGTGGGGTGGGCATTGAATTGGAGATAACATAAGGAATGACGAAGGCTATGATGGAGGGGTGATCGCGCCATGTGACCCACAAACCCATCAAGACTTCCAGTGAGATTAAAGGACAATGCGTAGAGGAAAGATGGACCCGTGACCAAAGGCGTATTTTTTCACCCTCAGTATGTGGGCAGTGGAGGTCCATAGATAACAAGAGTGAATGAGGGCAATTGCGCCTAAAATCATACTCCACAACCTTTGGCGACATCCTCGCTCTCTGCAATACAATGAATCTGTTGAAAAGGCTTTAGGAACTTCAAGCAAATGTAGGGCCTAATTCTACAACTGTTGCTGAATCGTCCTTTCTATTATGAATGGAGATTTCGTGAATAGGTTACAACTCTGTGGGAATGGGAGATCTATACGGGGAAAAAGAATGAGAAGAAGTCAAAGAAGATGGGAATGGGAGGCCTATACGGAGAAAAAGAATGAGAAAAACTCAAAGAAGAGGTCGGGCTTAACGAGCACATTTTAAGCAGGTAGCCGGATCCATGTGGAGCCCTTAACCTTTATCAACAAGGATTGGATGGCGCAAAATTCAATTAAGACTTTTGAAAGCATCATTCCATCCTACGTTTGAAGGAGAGTTTCTAAATCATATCTCCTTTCCTGACAATAGGTATCTATATTGTGAAGAGCAACAAGATTCATGCTACCATCTTGATAATAATAGAAAACGACATACAATAATATTATCCGTAGATAATATTGTTGTTTTCCTCTCCAAAATTCTCTTCAAATTATCATCAGATGTACAATTAAAACAAGCTCTTGTCTTATTCTAGATTAAAGCCAAGAGATTTTATTGTGAAGGGAAACAAGATTCATGCTACCACCTTGATAACAATAGAAAATGACATACGATTGCAGATCTGTAGATAATATTGTTGTTTTCTTCTCCAAAATTCTCCTCAAATCATCATCAGGTGTATAATTAAAACAAGACCTTGTCTTATTCTAGATTAAAGCCAAGAGATTTTATTGTGAAGGGCAACAAGATTCATGTTACCATCTTGATAACAATAGAAAACGACATACGATTGCAGATCTGTAGATAATATTGTTGTTTTCCTCTCCAAAATTCTCTTCAAATCATCATCAGATGTATAATTAAAGCAAACTCTTGTCTTATTTTAAATTAAAGCCAGTAGATTTTATTGTGCCGTGTCATGTAAGTTATTCACAATGTTATGTATTTACTTATTCATTATCATCATTTATTCAAAGCATAGAACAAAAGAGAATAGGATGTTATGATATGGGAGAAGCTAATCTCCCGACGAAACGCACCGAACATAAGATGCATAATATGTATAATCATCAGAAAGAAACGGACGGAGACGGATGGAATCAGACGGGCATTTCGAACGTTGAAAATTAAAAAAGAGGGGGATTTTTAAATCGGTTAAATGCAAGCGGGAGTTTTCGAATGGATTAATTGCAACATCGTATCTGTGAATTAGAAAACAGGATGAAACAGTGGATATTTGCCACGCAGCGGCTATCCAGCCCTATATTTACATTGTGGCATGGATGCAACATGTTATATTATAACTGTTTTTTATAAGATTTGTATATTTTGTTGGTACATAAGAGAGAGGAGAGGATCGTGGGCATAGGACATATGGTGGCTAGAGTTTTGAACAGTATGGGGTTCATTTTTGGACAATAAAAAATCCAATAAATTTATATTTAATATTTAATTGCAAATCACTTTAATTCAAAAGGTACACAAACTGACCAATCATGTGATGCCACATCAGCATACCAATAATACATAATCTAATGATCCACTATTGGTCGATGACATATTTTGACTCTTTTTTTGTGGTTTTTGAAAAATGATCCAAAAACATTGATAAACAGACACAATTTTTGCTAGAAAAAAAATGAGAGAGTGTCAACATCACCCTACCCACCGTCAATCCCTTTCCCTAAGGTTTTTGTGCAGTATAAACAATACAATTTATTTTGCTTGTAGGTTGATTTTTTACAGTGTCGTGTATTGTTTGGTGTAACTAAATCTTTCATCAATCAATTTTAAAAATAAAATAATAATATCTTATTTGGAAAACAACAATAAATTTTAGTTTCTTTCAACTGTTTATAGATTTTGATTTTTAATCTAATTAGTTTTTAATTATTTACATTATTTTTTATTTTTTATTATAAAAAATAATTATTGGAAAATATAACAATTCTTTAATTTGAAAAATAAAATAAATAATATTTAAAATAATATAATTATTGAACAAATAATAAAAGTTTTTTTCATCGCTTTATTATTTAGTTGTCTTTGTTGTTTTTTCTCCTATGATCCTTATTATTTAAAGTTTTATTTTTGTGTGTACTGTAGTGTACGTCAATTAATTTTTAATATTTGTATCTTTTTATTTTTTATTTTTTAGTTAATCTTAAGAAGTAATATTTTTCACCTTTTTTTCATTTCAAACCCATATCAATTTCTTCCTTAATTACTTATTTTTTATAATGATTATTTTATATTAAATAATTTATAAATCAATTTTTATAAAAATAATAAATATATAATAAAATTAATATAATATAACATAATAACATTAGTATAATAATAAAACAATAATTTAATAATTTAATACTAAAATTAATCATATTTTATTAATAATATAATATTAAGGATAAATATAATTTACTAAGTATAATATTTCAAAAATCATATAATAAGAATAATAATATTATAATTATGTGGAGATGCATTACAATGAAAGCAACGAAGGAATATTCCATATTCTTAAATTTTTTGAACCTGCATTGAAAATGACATGAGGTGGAATATGTGCTGCATTGAAAAATATATGTTGATTGCTCATTATATAATTTAAAATATATGTTGATTGTTTATTATATAATTACATATATTAAATTTTTAGAAAAGTATATAGAAAATATAAATAAAATATAATTTAAAATTTAAAATATAGTTTAAAATATTAGTTATATTTTATTTTATTTTATTTTAATTATTTAATTTAATATCTGTTGATTGTTTATAATTTGATATATAATTTTTAAAAGAAACGATAAATTATGAAAAAATAAAAATGTGAAGTAAAAAGTGATATAAAATATTTTGGAAAAAACTATGTTGATTGTTAATTATATATAAGTATAATATCAATAGATTAAATAAAAATGTGAAGTAAAAAGTGATATAAAATATTTTGGAAAAAACTATGTTAATTGTTAATTATATATAAGTATAATATCAATAGAATAAATCATTGCATAATATATAATATAGATATTGTATAATATCAATAATTATATTAATTTTTATTGTTACAATTTTGAAGAAATAAAAATCCATTAGAAAAACTATTCCAACTAAATAAAACGGTTATTGTATAATATCAATAGAATAAATCATTGTAATATATAATATAGATATTGTATAATATCAATTTATATTAATTTTTATTGTTACAATTTTGAAGAAATAAAAATCCATTAGGGTTATTGATAATGGTTGCATTCGTTGGATCTGCAATAACAAATACCCAATTTCATGGTCACTGCACAGCCAATGAAATCAATTGCTATTTTTGAATGTTATTTTTCATTGAAATGTTTTGTAATTGGGACATTTGTAGCCATTGTGACCACTATTGGAACATGATATTTTGTTCATTGGTTGGGTTCATTCTAGTGTTTCTTCACAGTTATGCAGTTTTAAATAGGTATAATACATGCGTTCTCTATTTTTGCAGTGTTTTGAATCAATGTTTCGTATTAGTGAAATCAAAAGATAAGGCTAGGAGCAAGCCAAGCATGACTTATTGGGGAACCTTACACTTTTAGAAGGTGCATTGAAAGAAATGTGGGAGGAGGTTCTCTACCTTTCTTTAAAGTAAAGGATTCCAGGTTCCTTTACATTGCCTTTGTTTCCCTAATATCTTGGTTCCATACTTATGAAACTATTGGGAATTTTAAGAGATGTATGGAGAGGGGGAGTTTCAAGAAAATTACTCTCTCCTCTAACCAAATTCTGAAAATGGCCTTGAAAATCAAGGAGAGCTATGCGGTAGATTAAACTACTTTTTAAATTGTTTAAATAATTAGCGCATGTAAAAGCATTAAGATGTAAATCTATCTAAAAGGTTTTCAATGGCATACCCCAATTTATTATTGAACTGTTAAGATTATATTTCTATCTTTTAGGAATTTGGCTAGTGTGAATTATGTTGTTTTTTCATTGTGTAAAATTTTATTATAATACGGTTTTATATTATTTATAATTTTTTTGTTATTATGTTGAAAGCATTAAACAACAAAAGCAAGCAATGATATGTGAGTTTGTTTCAATAAAAACTCCACAAATTTATTTCTATAACTAGATACATCCAACATTTTTGGAATTGGGTAGCTATAATAAAAGTGTGGATTATTTTACTTTTGTCTAGGGACATTACTACAGTTTTTAAAAAAGGTTGAAAAATATATTTTTCTTTTGTGAATTTAGAAGATCCAACTCTATAAAAGATAAACACATAGAATTTGGTTATATGTCTAATCAACTACCATGATATTTCATTGGTGCTTATAGGGTAATATAAAATGTGTTTCATCTTCTATTTAGTTTCATGTATTGGATAATTTTGCAACATATAGTTATATCTTTAATTTTTATCAAAACTATTATGTATTATTAAAAATTAGTTTACTATATTTCCACAACGTTAAATTGTTATGTAAAAATTATAATTTGTCCTCTGATCTAATAGATGAAAATTTTGAAATGAATTAGATAAATCTTGTTTGGTTGCCATTTTAAAGATTTATTATTGCAAATCAGATTTGGTTGTCATTGTCAAGATTTATTATTGCAAATCAGCTTATATAAAATCTTCACTTATATCTTAAAATAGGGTTAGATTACAATTTAATTAGGGTTAAGATTGTACTTTTGTGAAGGTTAAGTTTCAATTAGGGTTAACGTTCAATTACGTTGATGGTTCAATTCTAGTTAAGGTTAGGTTTAGATTAGTTAAGGTCAGAGTTCTTATAGTTTTATAATTATTTATATGTTTAATTAGGATTAGAATTATAATTTGCTAGGTTAGGGTTCAATTAGGGTTAGATTTCTATGATTACTTAAGGTTAGGGTTATTATAGGTTTATAATTATTTTTATGTTTAATTACGATTAGAATTACAATTTGCAAGGCTAGGGTTAGACTAATATGAGGGTTTTAGGATAAATTAAGGTTAGGGTTTGTATAGTGTCACAATCACTATTATAATTCAATAAGGATTAGGGTTAGGTTTAAACTTAATTGAAAAAAAAATGTACAATACCCTTTATAATTTAATGATATATTTTATTTAAATTAATATGTTTTCATTTATAACACTATATTAATGTGATTAAAGCTTGATGTAAAAACACACATAAATGCAAAACACTTTTACACTTGAGTTCAATTTTAAAAATAAAATATTATTAACTTTTAACACTTTGATTAACTAGATCAATTAAATAAAATTTATATATTATTCAACATATTTTTGAATACATATGTTTTAGTATATTTAATGATCTACTTAAACACAAAATATATAATTAGGTCAAGATAGTTACCAACTTATTGTTAAAAGATAATTAATGTTAATAATAAAATATTATGAATACTATTATAATTTAAATATTAATAATATATTATTAATATTAATAGTAATGTATTAATACAAATATAACACTATAATAGTAAATATATAACAAAAAAATCATAATATAATAATATTATTATATTATAGAAATATATAACAATAATAATATAATACTAACAATATATAATACCTAATCCAATCATTTATTAATATAATAATAATATAACATAATGCAAACTTGATATATTAATAAAATAATAATAATATAATATTAAATGAATAAAAATAATAAAAAATATATAATAAAAACTAAATTAATAGTAATAATATAATATTATAAAAATAGTAATAAAAATATTAATAATAATATATCAACAAAATCATTTCTTAAATGACTAACCAATTTGATCTTATGTATTGCACAAATGTATGCAAAAAAAATTAAAACATTTTCTCCCTAATTAACTTTCCATACCTCTTTGGTGTACCCATTGCACACCAAGGTGCCATTGCTAGTAATATATAAATCAATTAAATAATATATAAAACAATTTCATTATATATGCATAAAATAATGTTAATTTATTAATATAATATAAAAAAATGATTTATAAATTATTTAATATAAAATAATCATTATAATAAATAAATAATTAATAAAGAAATGATATGGGTTTGAAATGAACAAAAGGTGAAAATATATTACTTCTTAAGACTAACTAAAAATAAAAATAATGAGATAAAAATAAATTAATTAAATAATATAAAAATGAGTTTGATTTATATATTAAAATTAATATAAAATCGTCATTATAATCAATAAATAATGATGGAAGAAAAATATAAGAGGTTGAGTTGAACAAATAGTGAAAAAAATACATCATAAGATTAACAATAAATAAATAAAAATAAAGAGATACAAATATTAAAAACCAATTGATCTATATTACACTATAATACACAAAAAAAACTTAAAATAATAATAAAGACAATCAAGGACCCTAGGAGAAAAGCAACAAAGACTACTAAATAATAAATAATAAGACAATGAAAAACACTTAGATAGTAGATAGATATGAAAAAACACTTTTATTATTTGTTCAATAATTATATTATTTTAAATATTATTTATTTTATTTTTAATTAAAGAATTATTATTTTTTCAAAAAATATTTATTTATAATAAAAAAAAAAATAATAATGTAAATAATTAAAAAAAGATTAAATTAAAAATCAAAATCTATAAACAATTGAATGAAACTAAAAATGTATTGTTATTTTTCAAATAAAAAACTAGCAATCACACCTTGGTGTGCAATGGGTATGTGGAAGATTTATGGAAGGTCAATTAGGCAAATTCATTTTCTTTTTAAAGAATTCTAAAATAAGTAGTTTCCAATTATTACAAAATAGATGGTTAAATACATTTTTTTAAACTATTATTATTATTATTTTTGGATTTGATGATTAAAAGAATTTTTGTTCTTTTTTATTATATAATTAGAAAATTAATAATAAATTCATATTTTATTAAGGAATAAAGAGATTTGAGGGAAGGTTGAGGTTATAGCTTCTAGGCAATTAAAAGCAGGGATTGATAATGAAGTTGAAATCCAAACCCTACTTTTGGGCACTATAGTGGTTTCTTAGATGGTTTGTCACAAATTATAAAGCTAAGGGGGATTCAATGATATTGAATACTAGAATCTAAAGGAATTTGGTGGCTAACTGTAGATTGGATAATACATTACAAAAGGATTCGGATTGGATGATTCTTTCATCAACTCTAAATGTTAACACAACTATTAGGAGGTGAATATGGTCATGGAATGTTTGTCCAACCTTGTAATTGAAAAGCCTAAAAGTAAAGGTATACAAATATGTACTAAAATGAATGCACACATTTTCATTTAATTAGTTCAATAGTCAGAATCATAAAAAAACATCACTTATTATATATGACAAAACTAATCTTGATACTTCAAAATCCATGTTTTTTTTTCAGTATTAGAACGAGTAGGTAGTGAGTATAATGTAAAGTTGCTACACCATAATTTGAATATAGGTTATACAGTTAATTGTCTAATGACATATATTGGGACATTGTAGGCATGATTTCTAAATCCGTGTACGACTGCAAAAAATTTAAATATTTCAACATTGTAGCATTTTTAAAGTAGGGCATTATTAAGATGTAGAGCTAACTAAAATAAAAGGAAACAAGGGAAAGCCTTTATGATAGTCTTTAAATTTACAAAAATTACTTGAAGTATATACTCTTAAAATACATAACCAACAATAACAATACTTGATAAAGTAGGTAGAATAAGAAGTGTCAACAACTACCAAAATCTTGAAGCATTTATGTCTGCATATTATACCAACCACAAAAATACAAAAATGCACACAAAAAAGTGAATTTTACTTGATACCCTATAACGAAAGAAAAGAGGAATTGCAAAGAAATAAAAAATATTAAACAAATGTCCGTAAACTGAAGCATGTATAAAGTAAATGAATTTTAAAAGGAATCCTAAATGCCAGAACATGATAAATATATTATAAAGAAATTATTTGGCTTTACGATAGGTAAAAGGATGTGTCCCTTGAATTAAATTGAGTTGGCTAATTCTTTGTCAAAAGACAAAGTGAATGAATACTTTCACAGTTGTGCCCATCACCACATAAGCCAATATGGCATTGACAACTACTAAGTTGAGATTCATGTTGATTTTAGCATAGGCACAAATTGTATCATAAAAAGTAACATATTGTATTATATTTACACAATTTTTACAACTAGAAAATAAACAATCTGATTCAATCTGATTCCAAGCCACATCGACATCTCAAAATTCATTCATTCTTGAGATACAATATCAATTGTTTCTGCATCTGGAGTATTTTGATTAGAGCTAAGTGTTGTTGTGGGTCAAATTTGGGCTGAGCAGTGGCTCTGCAAATAGGGGGGAACTACTTCAAACACACCGTGCATTCTAGGTCTTGGTAGAGTTAAAATTGATCATTACTCTTTTTTACACTCTTTCTTTCTATACTTATGTCTATCAATTTTGAAGGTTTGATTGTGACGCTTTGAATATCTGAAACTTAGAGCCCACTCTTTGTATGGCCATTATTAGTACTTTCAGCTCTTAAGGCAAACCATATGTAGGGCAGAACCATGACAACAGAGTCACCATAGACCATGAGGAATGCCAGAAGAGATTCCCACATTCTTTTCTCAATGATGTGTAGGAGCGTTACCATTGCCAGGAAGAGGTAAGTTCCTGAGTAAAAGGAGATGCAGAGGCAAAGTAGACCAAGACAGAGATATTGTTACGTAATTTTTTTTGTTTTGAGTATCATTGTGCATAGAATGTGCATGTTTGTGTTTAGGTTCCATGGTTGTACAGTCCTTTCGTAGACTCTCCATCTGTGACCGCATCATAATTTATTATTAGAGAACATTTTAACCTTATCTACACTCATTTAATGAAGGTAATAATAAAATGGAAGCTAAAACTAAATATTTTAAGGCATTGAAGATTATGCTTACATAAACATCTAATCTTTGGTTTTCTTCCCCAATGTCAGAGAATAGTCGAGGTCCCTTCACCATGATTGCACTTTTATTAAATTATTACAGTAGTCTACATAAACAGTATTAAGTACCATAAATAGAACATGGTGGTGGTGGAAATATCTAGTGGAATTTTCTGGCCACTCTTTGGATTTCAAATTACACATATGTTGACTCACCTTAAAATAGAAGACTATGTAGTTGAATTTAAGAACTTGAGTAATAATTTAAGCAATTTTGAAATAGTCCGCAAATTTAGAATAGAAGAATTAAGATAGAATCAAAATATTATTTGAAAGCATCTCATCTATAATTAACTAAATAGTTTCTTTGCAGTCTTCATTTTTCCCCAATAAAATTCAAAGGCCTTTTGTACATTTCCCTGATTGCAGTAAGCAAGAATGAAAGTATTAAAATTAACCACATCTCCAGACAAACCCTTTTGAAGCATTGTAATTCTAACTTCAAGAGCCTCATCAATCCTTTTCTGTAAACAAAGCCTTCCAATCAACGTATTATAAGCCCATATACCTGACTTTCAGTCCCTTATCAGACATTCCCTTATTAGAAATTTCCAACAACTCCTTTTCACGACCCATATCCCCATGCTTGCAATAACCATTGATAAGCACATTGTATGAGAACAAATTAGGCCTAATCCCATTCTGGTGCATTTGACCGCAAAGCTCCATTGCAATTTTCAACTTACCTGCCTTCCAAAGCCCATCTATCAAAATAGTGTAAGTAATAATATGAGACCTACACCCTCTCTCTTTCAAAGCATCTCATCTATAATTAACTTTCATTTAATATAAATTGTGGTATAGGACATGAGAATTAAAATATATAAGTTAATTAAGGCTAAAAAGATCAATTTGAATCAAATCTATTTTGTTTGTGATTATGAAATGTAGTAAATAGCACACCAAGATTAAACCGAGTCATGGACTATCCTTACATATATGAAGGTACCTTAGTTTATCTGTTTCCATTTGTGACTCTTGTTACAAAGATCACTACTACAATTTTTAAAAGTTATACCAATTCTAAAAATATGAAGGCCAAAGAGAAGGTTATAATCAGGACATAGCAGTACCAAGATTCAGAGTCAAGAGATTTTGGTGTGCAGGTCGAATAGATTGATAGAAACCTCGATAGGCCACCAAACCTCCTTGTAGCTTCTCTACCCCAAAATGATCCTCATAAAATGACCTACCCTTTTCAATAAGGCTGCCAAATCAAAAAAATAAAAAAACATAAGCAACGTGTAATTTTTTTTATAGACTTGTAAGTTAGTCTTACAGTGGAAAAGAGGCTTGTAAGCTTTATAAAATGCTTACTATTTTAATGCAATGCTTCTTGTTTAAGTGGTACTGGATCCCCTCCAAGATATTGTGCCATATTTGTAAGATTTATCCTCTATGGTTGTCTAAATACAACACTATATTTACCACCCATCTTGTCCAAACAACAAAAAAATTCAACCTAGAATGGCAAACACATAATTCATAATCAAAAATGAAAATACATGTTGAAAAACAAAGTAAAAGTTTGTAAGTATCAAGACCATTTGAAGGGAAATTTAAAAGGAGAATTTACTTGTGGATTGTTCACTTAAGTCCTCATAGAAAATTAAGTTGAAAGATTCCTGTATCATATACCATATTATTATCTTCTCAGACATAGTAGGAGAGTGGTTGTATGCACATACTTCTAAAATGTTATAGATAGACAATAGATGATTTGATTTTCCTTCTTAGAGTTTTCATTGTACAACACAATTCAAATGTGTAGGGCACATTGCTATATCTGTTCATATATAGAAAACACATTTGTTAATAGAGATAATAGCTGATATTGCAGTTTGCAACTTAGTATGAAATGATTGTAAATGAAGTTGGAATGTGAATAAATGTAACTGATAAAATATAACTAACTTGAAGTGATTTTAAGTATTAGTGTTTGTTGTGGAGATAGAATTTGATAATGCTAATAAGCATGCTTCTTCTTGCTTTCGGCGTGCTACATATGCATTTTGTTGCATACATGCATATCGTTCAAATGTGAATGTTGGTTTGATGCACAAGCTTGCAAGTTGACACACTCTTGAAATTGTTGTGAATGTTAGGCCTTGCTGGTCAACATTGCCGATGTCGATTGTTTCCTTTTCAAGTGTTAGGCCTTGTGATTTGTGTATTGTTAAGGCCCATGCCATTTTGAGTGGTATTTGTCAACGTCGACCATGACTCAAAGGGGAAATAGGGACATTCTTTGGATTATTGTGGTCCCAAGCAGGCCCTATGTAATTGTTGAATTGAACAACAACAAATAATGGAAGTGAAGGTGGATTATCTGCATCCTTGTAGACTATTGCTTTGACTTCTCCAAGTGCACCGTTTACAAGGCCTATTTCAACCCATAAATTTGAACATAACATTACTTTTTGTTTAACACATAAAAGAAGTTTAGATTGAAGTTGTTCTTCATCTGGATTTGAACTTGGTGGTCCCTTAAGTTGCTCTGCAATTGATAATGCAATAGGTTTTGCCAAAGACAATAGCATTTGTTGGTTATGTAGTGAGACCATTTCATTTGTTGCAAAGTGATGTATTAAGGATAAGAAACTATTTTGCTTTGTAGATGTCAATGTTGAGCTAGAGCGTGACATTAGAACTTTCCAATCTTCAATTGTAGGTTATGCATTCTGCAAATTGCAGAGTAGAGTACAAAATGAAATTAGCACTGGATCTTCACCGATTTGACGGTAGATTTTGGTAAGAGTGATAACTTTTGTGAAGCCGTGCCATAGAGTGCCTCCATAAGATGTTCACGCATACATAGGAATGTCCTTGACTAGTGGAAGTTGTCCAAGATCTCCAAAGAGCATGATTGAGCATCCTCTAAATGGTATTTGGTTATTGCTAGGGAATGCTTCACGTAACCTCTTGTCAATGCTTTGTAGCAACTTCGGTCCAATGAAGCTCATTTCATCTATTAGTATGTACCGAATGAAGTACATTTTTTCTTGGAAGTGTTTGTCCTTGCAAGGGTTCCATGTATTTGATAGGTATTTGTAGAGCAGAGTGGTTTGTTGACGCTTCTATGTTGAATGTTGCTATGCCTGTTAGTGCAAGAAGTAGTAATGGTGATTGGCCATTTTGGGCTGAGCTAATGAGTGTATTTTTTATGGCTTTATAAGGTGTGATTTACCTGTTCCAACAGTTCCTTGGACAATTAATTTTAGAGGAGGTTGGCACGTATCAGCACGTAAATGTGATAGAATAATATGAAATTATTTTTGTTGTTGGGTGGATAGGTCATATTGGGCAGGGCAATTGGTAGGTTGGCAGACTTCAAATGTTGGACGGTTGGATTCTATGAATGTAGTTGCAAGGAGTTGATGTTGTGGATTGATTTGGGAAGATCCGCAGTCATGGTGCAAGTCTATGTCACGGTGACCAAGCATGTCTAGTTTGTCAAAGTGGAGGGGAAGGCTTGGGTATAAGCGAGACAATACTTGCCATTCTAATGGGTTGTTATTTTGTATTATATCTTCTTCATCAGAAGAGGTGCTAGAATTTTAATTTTCTGGAGCTTTTGTTTATGTGTGTAGCACATGCCAAGGATGATAATTACATGCAAAATTCTCCCATTGTTCTATTATTTGAAGTGATGAGGAGCCAATATCATTGTGAATGTTGCGGAATGGCTTGTACAGTAATAGTTCACTCCAGCAAAATGCTTCATAGTTTTTGTCATCTTTTACAGGGATGCTTATGAAGTGTGGGGATACACGTACAATGGCATCTATTGAGCGTTTTTTCCATTGGCTATTCTTTCGAGATGGTTTGAAAGTCCATTTTCTAGTTACTTCAATAAGTGACATGGACTCTAGATATGTTGGCTGATCCATGTAAGTATCAATGTAGTTTGTGGATGTAGTAGCTGGTTCAGAGGACATTGAGACACGTTGAAATTTATTTTGGCTAACATTTAAGGAAACAAATATCCTGCTTGATATGCAGAGGGGTAGTTTTAGCAATAGGTGGCAACTTTCTTGTGCTCCAATATCACGGTCCACTACTATTTCTGCAAGCATTTTATGAAAAGCTGTAGGTGCTGGGTTGTGAGACTCAATGTTTGTTGAAATACGAGAAAGCATTTCATGATATGTTTCTAATTTTGTTTCGGCTTTTGCTGCATATGTTGCAATGTATTTGAGGACATCATGGATAGAGAGAACAGGTTGGCAGTCTACATTGGCCCTCCAGATAGAGAGTATAGAAGGGTTGTTCAGGTTTGAGCGATCGTCATTGCGTGAAGGGGTGAATTTTGGTTGGCCATTATCATCTATTGCAAGACTTGATTGATCTTGCATGATCCAAGGGGCTTTGTAGCGACATTGAATGGTTGTACCTTTTCTCCTAAGGCATGTTTGTAAGGTACACTTTGTATGATGTTGTACACAATTTACCAATTTTGTGTAGTCGCTTAAAGAGTGTACAGGTATAATCAATCTTGTATCCATTAAACATGGATCATCAACAAGAGTTCAATGGATTAGTTGGTTTCTTAAAGAAAGCAGTTTGGGATTCCATGCAGAGACATATCTATTGATATATTCAACTACATTTTTTACTGATTGGTGATTATTCCATTGTATTTTTTCAATATCTGGTGCATCTTTTAGCCATAGAAAACCATGGATATGTGCAGAACCCCTATGTTGCCATTCGTACCTGGTGAAAACTTATTATTAGGAATTTTTTTGATGGTATGTAATGTAAATTGATGAAATTATGCAGATTTTACCAATACCAATAGTTTGTTGCACCAAGTAGCTTTTCCAAGAATTCTTCACGAAATGCAATAAATCTATGGTGCATGTACTGTGCTGTAAGATGTGGGTTTTGAGCTATATTTTGTATCCTCCATTTGTATTCTGCTTGTGGATTTGTAGGTGCATTAGATGGCATTATACTATGCAAGTCTGGCCATTTTGTATCTGCTACACTGAATGTGAAGAATAATGTTGGACAACCAATTTGTATGATCATATCTGAAAGCTCTGCTCTAGAACGGTTCCAAAATTGGCGTGTTCCACGAATTGATGCTCCAAAGCGTATGAGTTGTTCTACAAGCTTGTCATTAGGCAAGTCCTTCAATCTTTGATGAAGATCGAGAATAGTTGTTGGTAGGGTTGGGTAGAGATTGTTATGAACAAAAATAGATGTTGTTTCTTGGCTACGATGGTGCATTAGGATATTTAGTATGAAGTATCTAAAGCAAGGGTGTTAGCCAAACCTATTATCATAATACCTGAGTAAGTGGGGAGCATATTCATGTAATTTGACTTCTTTGATGCATTGTTTTTTGTAAGCGGCAATGCCTTTAGGAAACAAGGTGGGGAATGCCATTACAAATAATCCTTCTGTGTTGTATTCATTGATGGGAGATGGAGAAATGGGTGGCCAATCTATAGACAAGGGTGGTCAGCCTTCACCTAGTCGCAATAAAGACCGCAATTCTTCAACCTCTCTATGTGCTGGTGGAAGGCTAGCAACAAATGAAGTACTAGGTTGCATGTTTTCCTCTGTGTCTTCGTTGTTTACATCTAGTGTATGCATCATTGTTGAAGTTGTGGAACTTGGAATAGTGTTTGTTTCATTTAGCATGTTTATAATGTTAGTGGAATCATTTGGCAAGAAGGATAATGCAGCATCATCTAATTGTATACTTTTGTAGTATGGATCGTTTAGGATTTTATATTGCAAGGCCTTGTATACACGTCCTCTACTTTCATAAAAGCTATAGTCTTTTTCCTTGATGTTTCTTTTGTTAACCAATTATATATCTAATTCATCTATACATCTTGGCAAGTGGGTTGCTATAGTAGAAACATCTTGAGGAAAACAAATAGTGTGGCCACTATATTTTAGCTACCCCCCTTTTGCATAGGTTACTTGAAGGATTGGGCTAATTCTTGCTATTAGCATTTCTTCAACTTGGGTTAGTTTCTTTAAACACCGGGGTTGGTCACTTGGGTCCATGTTATTCCATTTGGAAAAACGGTGGCCATTTTTTTCAGATGTGCACCTATAACAAGTAGGTAATCCATTTATTTCCCTTGTTTTAATGCCAGGGTATTTTTCCATGCAGACTAAACAGGTTGGCATATTTGCAAGTTTGTCTAATTTTGAGTAGAAGTTATCTCTTGCATTATAAAAATTTTGAGTAAAATTTGATTGTGGATGGATAAATGGATTTGATTCAATTGAATTATGTATTTCAATTGCAAGTGGATGAAGCTGGGTGGGATTAGTAGAGCATGGACATGTAGTTGTGGAGATGCCATCTATGAGATTATGTTGATTTTCTCATCTTCTTTTATTGATATCATCTTTTCTTGCATGGTAATGTATTCGGTGGAGCTCATTTTGTCGAGCTCGTTTTTCTTCCAACCTTCTGTTTTCTAACTCCATTGAGAAGTTTCTGAGAAGACAAATAGTTCGTATAATATTTATTTAATATATAATAAATAACCATGGCTTGCATGAGTAATGGAAAAATGATGTGTAAATCCTATGAACTTAAGTGGGAAAATAGTAATTTAGTATTTTTATGTTTTAAGTAATTGTAAGTAAATACAAATGTATAATATTTAGCATTTTAAATAGAGTAAATATACAACTTTGATGGACACTTGATGTAAGTGAATGTGAAATGAAAAGTTTGATAATGAAAAGAACTTAATATGAGAATTTGTAAATATTAGCAACTAACAAAAACATTTTAAAAATACATTAAACAACATTATACATCTGAAACAAAACTTTGAGCATAGGTTATATTAAAATTGTTAGAATACATGCCACATATAATGTAAGGTAAATTGAAAACCAAGTTGTTCAAGCAAAAAAGATTGCAATTATTCAAATTTTGTATATATTAAGCATGAATCATGTGTAAATCAATTTATTATATATGTTATATTCAACAATGCAAATAAGTCTAAATTTTTTGAGTAATTGTTTGTTTTGCTTACAAAAGGTGGATAATTGCACATGACATAATGACCATACTTTTAAAATCTGGTGTAGAAAAGCTAAGCTCGCTTAATAGCTGTAATAATAATGCTTTGTGATTCATGACCACCAAAAGTATTTGTTTGGATGGACAGTGCTAGTAGGAATTCATTGTTGACAATTGTGTCTAAAATTTGGGTAGCACCATTAGGCTCTGCTAGTAGGAGCTGAAAATCTTCTGTGCAAACTCCAAACAAGCTTGTGGCTGGTTCTTCAAAAGCGGTGACATTAAGAAGCTCACCTGCAGTGTCTTGCAAGTCCATCTTGAGCATATAGCTGAAATCACATGTAGTAATCTCCCTAGAACACTTGGCGCACTTAAAAGCACTTGGGGTAATCTGGACAACCTTTTTTTTACACTTTTTGTTTTCCACAATGTGAGGGTAAGACAAGTAGTAGAAGTTGTCTAAGTGGAGCTTTGTGATAGTAGCCTTTACGCAAACATTATGTTTTTCAGGAGAGCTTGGATTCTCAATATTTGAAATTGGAACCGGGTTTTCAAATTTCTTTGGTGATGTATGGCTTTTTGAGAGGGAAAGAGAAGGAAGGGCAGTCCCTTTAGTGGCATACCATGTTTGCAATTTTGATGCTTCAACCAACATAGGATTGATTAGAATGGTTGTAGGGAAAATGGTATCAATTGATTTTCCAAACCATGAGGTTATCCGACCACTTTTGATCAAAACAATTGGTGGGTTGGGTTGTAGGGGAAGGTCAACTAGTTGTTTCCCAATGATTTGGCAATGGCTACCCCAAAGTGTGATATCAATGGTATGTTCTGACATGTCCATAATTGTAGCTATACATTTTATTGTTTCAGTGCCATCTCTTTTTCTAATGGTTGATGCTGGAGAGAGAGATACAAGAACACCAATGACATCTACAAGGAAATTATTAGATAATGACATTAATGATTGAATGGTTTTGATATGGTAGTTTTGTGTTGGAATTGTGGAGTCTACGCAGGTTAATGGACTAATGGTTGAGGAGTTGTGGAGGAAAATTTCATATGGGTTTGTGCCACTACTATATTTTATGTTTCTTACTTTGATGCGACCATTTGAGATGACATAAGTATTATTTGACTCAATCACATGGTATAACCTATCTACTTGTTCATTAAAATAGGTTACATGTATTTCAGACCCTGCGTTATCTACAAAATCAAACCTGAATACTTTCCCATCATTATTTTCATTTTTGTATGCATGAATTGGGCTTTTACTTAAGACATGACCCACTATGGAACAAATTTTATGGTTTGGGATTAAGGTTGCAATGGGATTTGATTTGATTGCGGAGAGAGTGTGTTTTTCCCTTGATGATGTAGGTGCATCATGGGAGTTGTTGGGAGTTTGACTATTAGCCAATGGATCCTACAAGTTGGTAGAGAGCATACAAGTTGTAGCTTGATGAATTGCAGTTGGTGCTCCAATTATTGAGGCATTGTTTGCAATTATTTCCAAGTTATGAATTACAATAGCCATGCAATGAAAAGGACAAGTTCAAAGTGAATGCATTGTACATGCATAAACAAGAGGAATTAAAATAAATAAGGTGATTATGGACATACGTGAATTTCTGAAATTTCTTGCAAATGTATTCTTTGAGGTGGATAATAGAGCCTTTGACTAAAGCCTCCGCCAATACAAGATCAGTGAACTGTGTGGGTAGCAAAGTAGGATATATGTGTGTTCCATCTGAGAGTTGAATACGATACTTGGTAAGCATAGTTTCTGTTTGTTGAATGGGGTCGATAGATGCAATTTGCAAAAAAGGGTCAACATCAGTCATGCCTGAAAGGATGTCAGCAATTGCATTTGTAGTTAAGGTTTACATGACATTGTTGGAAGACATTGGAAGTGGTTGGCCTGCAAGCAAAGTGAGAGTAAGGAATTTAGGTATTGAATAAATGTAAAAGTCGTAATTTAAAAATGAAAACTAATTTGTACAACCTTTCGTATGAGTGAAATTAAAATAGTATATTCATTACATGGCCTAAGTTGAGATTTGAAGTGTTTGTTCGGTTTTATTCAATTATGCAATTGTTTAAGATAAATACAATGGACAAAGTAATGGTCATAGGTAAAAAAAATCACATTTTAAATTTGCTTGCATGGAAGTGATAGTATGATATTCACAGTGAGTTTAATTTTAGATATGAGGGCATCATTGTGGAAGGTCAATTAGGTGAAACTGTTTTTCATGGGTCAAATTGAACTTGGTATGTTTGAGCTAAAGTCTGTAGATTACACTTGTGTAATGAACTGGAATATAGAATTTTTAGTGGCAAAGATGGAAATATTGGGATATTGAGGAAAATTTCATGTTAATGGTAATAAGAGATCAAATTCATAGACTAGGCCAATACATGTATGTAAAAGACTTTGGATCAAAAGTTGAAACAAGAAACAAAAAATAAACATCTTTACAACTCAGCAGATGCAATTAACCTATTGTTATTGTAAAAGGAAAGATAGATAGAATTTACCTCTTTTCAAATAGGTTTCAGATATTAATTAAAGTTTTGATGGTCTTCAAAAATACCCCTGGTAATTTGAATGTGTAATCTCCACCTCCAATCTGCAACTATACACGGTTGTAAAAAAAAGTAAGCTTATAAAATAAATTGCAAATTTTTAAAATAATAAAATTATGTTGTTTTTAAATCAGAGGATTTTTTTATAATGAAATGATCAGCCTTGGTAATAAGATATATTTTGTTTAGTAAGTTATCAAAATACATGAGACCCATGTCAATAAAAAAACCAAATGTCAATCTAGTCATCAACCATTTTGTAGGACTTTGTTTAACAATATTTGCACATTTTTCTCAAAGTTTGGGTAAGGAAGGCATGCACAGCCTAAAAGCACCATTCTATTATAGATCAAAATACCTCAAAAGGCACCATATTTACATAAGGAAGTCATGCATTTTAGTAAACAAAAGAGAATAAAATGATAATTATAAGTCATAAGAGCTCTTTTTATTAGCATCAGTATTCCCAAGCCCCCCATCCAAATTTGTGCCCCTATCCTTAGAACATGGAGACAATAGGGGACATCCCCTGCCTATCCCCTATCTTCTAGAGAAATCAGGGACACATCCCCTCTCTTAATTTAAAAAAAAAGAATCATATTTTTTTTTAAATGTGTTAGGGGCCTCAAGACCTAAATCCATTTTTCCCATGCAGTTGTGAACTTGAATAACAAGGAAAGAAGGAGATGGGAATATGCAAACATTATGACTGGTCACCCTTGAACATTCTCATTGGTCACATAAATGAAACTTGTGGCTTTAAGGCATAGCTTTCAAAACACATCCTACTTGATACCAAAAACAATGATTTTCTATAAACTACTCAAGTGATCTGAAAGACATCTCAAAAGAATTGGATACAATATTTTGTTTAATATGTTTTGATGCTCTCCAAACAATGTGCCATTCAGATCAAATGTTCATACACTCTTAATCTCATTGTGTTGTAAACTTGGAAACATTATGATCCTATGTTCATCAAAAGAACATTTGAATTGTTGGGTTGTATTTTTTGATTCATTTAGTTCTACCAAGTAGTAGATTGGGTACATCATATATTGAGTGCTTCTATTTCTTTTGCTACATATGCTAGTGTGGAGCCTTCTATACTCCATAGTTTTTAGTATGCTAAATTCTAGTTCATTGGTACGCCGAAGAGTTATGGAAGGTCAATTAGGGAAAGTTGTGATCTATATTAAATACATACTAAAAGTCATAGATATTTTTTTAAAATATAATGATTGTCCATAAACTATTAAAATATGAAGATAACTATTCTTCTACTAAGAAAGTGTTCCTTTAATATCTATAGAAATGAGATTCTTAAGTTTTAATGGCTTTGACATGGATTTCATATTACCATACTTAAACACTTATGGAACAAATTTATTTATAGTTCTATCCTATCAATTTAATTTTTTTTTTCTTTTTATGGAAAATTGTAGGTAGTTATCTCAAATTATTCTCTCCTTTTCCTATTCATATTGAAAGGATTTTTTTTTTTTAAAATGCCTTTTGATCATTGTGCTATGCAGGAAAAAGTGTGTTGGCTATCATCGACGATAGTTTTAGGAACTATGAAGGTATTGTCAAGAGGTGGGCTGACAAATAATTGTTGGAATTGGAGGGAAGAATAGAGCAGGAGAATTTGGAGTTAAAGGACTTGTTGTTTTTTCTTCATGTTCCAAGAACTGAGGGCATAAACTATTTCAACTGGTAATTTCCTTTGCTCATTTTTGTTTTTTATTTTTTTGGGATAGGAGCATTTTTAGAAGGTACTGAATGGGAAAAAAAAGCCTTTGACTGCATTTGGTATGAGGGTATTTTTATGGCATATTTTCCAACTAACTAATATTTCACAAAATTTTCAGAAATCATATTACTCCATTACAAGAATTTCCAAAAAAAAAATAGTTGTTTCTATTTGCAAGAAGATAAATACTGAACTCTTTGTTTTTTATTTAGAAGCAGTGTATGATACATTTATTTATTATATATTAAGTTGGAAATATATTACAAATTGTAGTAGAAAAGGCATCAATTTTTAGACATGCTTATTGTTAACCAGTTGAGGGTAAGGTTTCACATTCGACATGTCTTGAGTGTGTTTTTTTCATTCAATTTTATACTCTGAAAAGAGTTCTACATTATTCCCGGTTTGTTTTGTAAGGATTTTCTTTATAGTAGTGCATGTTTTCTACAAGGGCCAAGCATTTTGTTGTCCAGCTGATTGTGCTCTGTATAAACTAGTATGACATGCCATGTCATGTCAACCTTCCTGCACAATGGGTAGGCATGTATTCCCATTTTAAATGGAAAATGCTACTGATCTTGCAGGGGACCAGTCCATCTCTAACCACCCAGGATCGTTGCCCTTCCTAAAGTGTGTTGGTATGCATGTTATTAGGGGGTGTGATAGACAATTGTTACAGCTTCTCTAGAGGAACAAATTGTGTCTTTGTTCGAATGTTTCAACCAAAAAAATCTGCAACAAGGTTATCAAAAACAAAGTTGGAAGAGAAGTCCCAACACTTGGAAATCCGTTGAGAGCTTGTACCATTTAGGATGACAACCATGATTTCCCTTAAAATACTGACATGGTGGTTGTTATGGTCTAATCTCAATTGTAGAATGGTTGTTTCTACCACATAATCCTGTGTCTTGTGTTTTTGTGATACTAGGTATTTTGAACCATTCACCTTTAGTGGTCTTTCCGAGGACAACTATTTTTGTTTTCATGTCGTGTGAGTCTTGCTTGTAGACATGTTGCCATATAGCCTTTAAACACCCAAAAAATGTCTTTTATATAAGCTTTAAGGAGGTCTGATGGACAATATAATTGACCTTGCATGGATTGAATAGTTTTTCTTTGGATTAACAGAGATTACAGATTCTATGAGTTGATCATTGACAAGGATGTGATATACTATATAGTTGAAAGTGAAACTATAGTTAATTTACTATTCTGCCCTTGCACATTCTTGATGTCAAATTTAGATTTCTAGAAGTTAGTTTTATCCCTTGCTGGAGGTTTCTCCATAGCTAATCTTCGATATTAGAGTCATATCAAACATGGATTAGCATTTCAGCCCTTAGTCTCGAGCCCTAACATGTTAAAATAAATTTAGGCACATTAGAGAACCCAAAATCTAGGAATTCCAGGATACTATGATGTGCCACCACCATCAAACCTTGTGGGTGTTGTCATTCAGTATGCTAATGGAAGTTGGTGTTCTCCTTGATAAAAATTAAAATGTAGTATCTAGCATTATACAATTATTTTCCGTTACATGAATTCAAACTATTGATTTCTGGTTGCTTTTTGCAGTTTTTTTGTGAAAATTGTTTCCCAGAGAACAAGAATGCCCACGGTCCTATGAATAGCTTCGGTTTGACCCAAGGTAGTTTTTTTTATGCTTATTTTAGCCTGACTTAAAATGAGCATTATTTCCTTACCATACATCAACTTGAAGATGGTTGTTAGTTGGTTTCTCCAATTTATATCTTAAGTTGGTCTAGAGTTAGTTTTATCTTTCACGACGTATGAAATAGATTAGGCCAAAGTTTTTCTACTAAGATAATATGCATGAAGTAAACAAACCATTGATTCTTAGAGTTTTTCTTTTCTTTGTATAAAACTAACCACTTTTTTATGTGGAAGTACTCACTTACTGTTGCTACAAAAATTATCTGAGGGAGTTGCTAACCAAGTCCACTCCCCTAAACAGCCCATTCCACCTCAAAATAATTAGTAGTTTCTATGGTTTTTTTCTTCCTTATTTATTGTTCTCTTTGTATAAGTTAGCATACAACAAATGGAATTCAGTTACAAACTGAAAGCAAGGATAAATCTTAGTAATGCTTATTTTCTTTTTCTCTATCAATGGCCGTTTGGGATTTGTTCATTGCACTTGCAAAAAATTTCAAGCTGGTAAGAGCTAAAGTAGAGACTTGTTAAGTGGTTATTTATTTGAAATACTAAGGTCTTTAATAGAACTATGGTGATTAAAAAAGATTAGTAGAGTAGTCAATAAACTTATAAAGAAAGATTTGAAAAAGAAAAGAAGGTTGATGGAAAGAACGAGCACAAGCAAGTCTAGGCCAATTCCTTTCTCTTGCAACAACGTTTGAATAGTATATGGGCAGAAAGCAAATAAATTGGGGTACAAAACTTTTAGTACACTTGTTTTGATCATCTAAGAGCATTGTTGAACTGGTTGTTGAGCTCTATACTGCTATTTAATTTTTTGTCTTTTATCTTTTTTTTCCAAGGTCTTAAGGGATCGCCATTCAGGAATATATCTTTCCAGTATTCTCATTTTTTTTTTTAGGATAAACATCCTAAAGCCTTTTTAGTTTTTATGTATTCTCTGGTATTGGGTACATGGTGATCGATTTTCTTTAAAAATAAGTTTTATAAGAGCAATAGATGGACTTTTAAAAACAATAATTTAAAGCAACTGATGAAAGAAGACAACAATTACGAAGGATTGCAACAACAATGTTGTTCCTAAAAAATAATCACTTAAAAATTCAAAATACACCCATCTATAAATACTAGAGCAAGTAGTGAATCAATTCAAAAAGCATTGGCAGGAACTGCCCACTAATTTGAACATGAAAAAAACTAAAACATTACAAGCTTCTCTTCATCAATATTAAAATAATTTAACCAAGATCACAAAAATTTAATGAAATAAGTAAATACATCGAATGATAAGGATTACTATTATGATGAGCTAATATATAGGAATAATAAATGGAAATGAAAGGGCAGTGATAGAATTGACAGAGCATACAAAGTTTGGATTTGGTATATCCTTTCTTATGGTATCTAATTTTTTCCCTTCAAAGGCTGTAAATTGTTCACATTTTGATCCCGTTGTTCTGGTTTATCATAAAATGGTATCACATACTATTAAATGCAATTGTCTTGGATAGTTGAAGCCCTATAAGTCAATATATTTCAGCATTTCCTATATAGCTAAATGGATGCTTACAAGCGGATGCTTACAAAAGTATGTACATGTAATATATATGACAGTGAATTTACAAAGAAGATATCTTTACAAATAATTGACAAAGAATACACATTGTTATTTTACAATGTATGTACCTATATTTACAAAGAAGATATCTTTACAAAAAACTGATGAGGAATATACATTGTTATTTTACAATGTATGTACATATGAGTTATTAACATAGATGAAAATGGTATAGAAGAGCGTAGTTCAAATTCATTGGATATCATTTAGGAAAAGTAAAAATTGTACAATGATTAGATGGGATGAGGCCATCTTGTAGTGTTCATCATAGTACATTTCTTTAAAAAAAGAGCAAAACCCACCTACTTTTGAACATGTTTTATGAAATTATCTTACAACAATCTCCATTTGTTGGACTTCTTCTTCTTCAAGAGCAACAGTATGACAGGTTGCTTCTTCGATCTCTTGGATAATTTTTTGTGAATGCTCTGAGATTGATTTAATTAATTTTTCAATTGGTGTTTCAAAGTACACATTTGAACCCATAGAATCATCTGATATTACGATTGGGCTTGTTATAGAATTTTCAGTTTCGTTTTGTTGAGCATCAATATTTTCCATTATCTAAACAAAGAGGACATGAAATTATTATTTAAAGAAAGCTTATGAGGTGTGTATGATAAATATTAAATGTGAAAATTCCCATTAAATTAAATTTAAATGCAATTTGGGAAAAACAATCTACAACATTACAAAACAGTCAACAGATTTATCTACAAAGATAGAATTTACCTCCTTCAAATAGATTTTATAAGGTAACAAAATATTTGACGCTCTTGTCAATACCCTTGGTAATTTGAATGGCTTTGCTCTGGCTCCAACCTACAAATTAACACGGTAGTATAAAAAATAAGCATCTAAGATTTGATTGATTGAAAAGAAATCTAATATTAAATACCAAAATCATCTTAAAGTGGACTAAATAGTTACCTCCTGCAAATAGCTTTTTTATAGTATCTAATGCTTCAATGGTCTTGTCAATATCAATGGTAGTTTCAATGGGTTTGCTCCACCTCCAACCTGCAACTAAACACGGTAGTATTTAAAATAACACAATTACAAACATAAAGAGAAAATATATGCACATATAGTTTTTTGATATCCATTAGTATACATGTTTTCATAAGAGTTTTTTGAGGACCAAATGGGACCACTTTGTGGATCCATTTGGGACTCTAATTTTGTGGGTACATTTAGAACCAAATTTCCATGGAATGCTCCCCTTCATGCAGTACATAATAAGGGTTTAGAGGTTCTGTAATGAAAAAAATGAAAAAGTGTTATCTCACCTAAAATTGGGAGTTTAATTCCCAAGCTTGGGATTTAGTGCTGCTGTATCAATGGTTGCGAGGAATTTGGATTGTGGTTGAATTTCTTGCTATGTATTAATTGTCATTGATTCTTTTCCATGGCGGAAACCACTATGGGACCATTCTGTGTTGCTGGAAATGTTCCATTGTTCTGCTTACAATGGAATGGTTGTGTAGGACAAAGGAGGATATTTTTTATCATGGAGCATGTAAAAAGGTATAGAGGTTTTGAAATGAAAGAATGTGAAAATGGTTCTCTAATGAAAGAAAATGAAAATATTATCTCATCTAGAACTTGGATTTTAATTACTGAATTTGGGATTTAGTGTTGTTGTAGCTTATTCGTGAAAATGACAAATATAGATTTGGTTGAAGGTCTTCTTGGGTGTTCATTGCCATCAATTCTTTTTTAAAGAAGACCACCCACCTCCCCTAGTAAGCTACTCTTGGATGCCTTAGCTAATTGCTTCTATTAATAGTGGGAAACCACATTTCCACTTAGCTTTTGAAATGTAATTGTGGTAAGCTGACATCATCTGAGGCTTGGCCTTGAGATAGGCCTACCGACGCTAACCTGCCTATTATAATAACTTTGTTTTAGCTTAAAGAAATGTTATTATGAAATCATTGTTTGTGGTGAGCTTACCCTTTGAATTTGTAATGTATTTGAAGGTTGCCTATGGTAAGGCTTTGGTCAGTGTTGTCTTAGTCATCTCTATGAGAAATGCTTATTGTGATTCAAGAAAACTCTCTAATTTACTATTGAAATCTAGAATACAAACGAAATTATGTCAATCCTAAGGCCTGTCAGTACTTAACCATGGTACCTTTGCAACTTGGTTATCATTAGCTCTTTGCTTGAGGATTTTTAGTGTAATTTAAAAGCCATCTCTCTTATTCAGGATGGTATATTTCTTGTACATAAGAATGGTTGTCCTCGGAAAATAACAATGGACAAGGTCTATTAACTGTAAAACTAGTCTAGATTTTTCTTAATGCTTCCTCAGGCCTACAAAAAGGTCTTAGATTTCCCATCCCTAATGGGGATGGATGTTCTTAGTTTTGTTCTTTGTTGTCTTGGGGAAGTGATCAGTTCTCTAGTGTATAATATCATGTTGTCATGTTTCCTTATCCTGCTATCTTAGTGACCCATTGTGTTCCTTGCCCTGGCCTCTTTGATTCAGGCCTGCAAAAAGGTCTTAGATTTCCCATCCCCAATGGGGATGGATGTTCTTTAGTTTTGTTTTTTGTTGTCTCGGGGGAAGTGATCATTTATTCAGTTTTTCAGATCATGTTGCCCTATTGTGTATCTATGATTTGCATAGTGATTGTGTATTCCATTCCCTTGTCTCTTTGATTAGGGTGGTAATTGTCATAACTTATTCTGATTGTTGGGGTGGGTAGAGCCACCATGGTTAAGCTTAGCTGGCTCACTCTTTGTATGTCCCCACCATGTGATGCAACTAAAAGGAGGATACTAGGTAATTCTTCCATGATAATGCTTGGAGTTGGTACCTATATTCAAATGTCATG
This sequence comes from Sequoiadendron giganteum, assembly GCA_007115665.2. Lineage (NCBI taxonomy): Eukaryota > Viridiplantae > Streptophyta > Pinopsida > Cupressales > Cupressaceae > Sequoiadendron > Sequoiadendron giganteum. The sequence continues at coordinate 444,491,325 of CM021105.1, forward strand.
TTCAAGAGCTAGCTTATTGATTTAAACAAGAATAGTGATGGTCCTTTTGTATTCAGCATTATTGCTCAGTTAAAAAATGTAACTATAAACTTGTAAATATTCAAATTCTAAGATAAACCAACATGCAAAATATGTGGATATGCATGATTTCAAAAATGATTAAATCTACTTTAACTATTTGAGAACTGAAAGCTATTTATGTGAAATATTTTTTTAGATGTAAAACGACAATTGATGATTTGCTCCCTGTCAAGATTAGTAGCACTTTCCATGTAAGAGGGGAATACATGCATGCACATTGTACAGGAAGTTTGACATGACATGACATACTTGTTTATACAAAGCACGACCAGATTTTGTCAAATCCGATCTGATCTTCCCACAGGTATTACTTTTACCTACTTTTTTATCTAAATCCTACATTATACAAACATAAACTATATTTATAAATGTCCCTTAAAGAAAATCAACTACACAATAAAAATAGCAAGATTGAGTATACAACAAAACACTCTAGGAAGGGCAAAGATCCTGGGTACTGGGTACTTAGAGAATATCTTGCTCATCATGGAATGCTCCCCTGCAAGATTAGTAGCATTTTCCATTAAAAAAGGGAACACATGCAAGCCTATTGTGCAGGAAGGTTGGCATGACATTACTTGTTTATACAGAGCACAACCAGATTTTGTAGGGTTTCGAATTTGATCTAATCTTCTCATAGGTATTACTTTTATCTACTTTTTATCTTTATCGTGCATCATACAAACACAAACTATTCTTAGAAATTTCCCTTGAATAAAATCAACTGCAAAATAAAAGTATATTAAGACCAGGCATACAACAACACACTTTAGGAAGGGCAAGGATCCTGGGTGGTTAGAGAAGTTCTTCTTCATCATGGACTAGTCCCCTGCAAGATCAGTAGCACTTTCCATTTAAAATGGGAATACATGCATGCCCATTGTGCAGAAGGTTGACAACAAAATGCTTGGCCCTTCTGGAAAACATGAACTACTATAAAAAAACACCTTACACAACAAACTGCGAATAATGTAGAACTCTTTTCAGAGTAAATAATTGAATGACAAAAACACACTCAAGACATGTAGAATGTGAGATTCCTTATGGACACATATCCTTCACCAACTCTCATGACTCCTTTTTATCCCCAAAATAATGAATTCCAACTCTCCTTTCTGGTAGGACCAATCCTCTTATATCCCAATGGAAAAGGCTCTTTATAAACTAAACTTGCTCTCTAACAACAATGGCTGGCTTCTAATTAAATGGAACTAACATTGTAAAAATAAAAATTATACAGAGCACATTCAGCTGGACAACAAAATGCTTGGCACTTGTAGAAAACATGCACTACTATAAAGAAAATCCTTACACAACAAACCGGGAATAATGTAGAACTCTTTTCAGAGTATAAAATTAAATGATAAAAACACACTCAAGACATGTCCAATGTGAAACCTTACCCTCAACTGGTTAACAATAAGCATGTCTAAAAACTGATGCCTTTTCTGCTATGATTTGTCTGTAGTTTGGTATGGTTGACAAATTTATTTATTTTTACTGTGCAAATTTGATTTGCTGACTCAGTGGAGGAGATCTAGATCTCCTCAGCCGAACATTTAAAATATAGGCTGGTAACAATAAAATTAAAAGCCAAACAAACTATAATATAGGCTAGTAACGGTAAAATAAAAAAAAAAACTACTCAAATATAGGCGAGTAATATGGGTGGGAAGTACAGAGTAATTAGCTTTAGTTTTTGTCCGATCAGAACGTTTTTCCTTTGTGCGGGAGGGAGAAACATATTTGAGGAAGAAGCAAGCAGGCAAGAACGATAGTACCTAATAATCTCTAAATCCGGCTACAACACTGCTCTACGGAAACACAATTTCCACTTCGTACCAATATTATTACTAACCTAATTCCTTCTCTATCTCCCATTTTGTTGTGTTGTTCAGTATTGAGCTTCTTCAAATAATAATAGTAATACAGGTTGGGGTGGATGCGACATGATGGAAGGCAAGATGCCGGTGAGAGTGAGAATGAGCGATGATTATGTATGTAATTTATTGTGTTATTCTAAAAGGGAGGTGAAAATATTCCTGAACACATAAAAAAAAAACATATGAGCTTGTTACATCCCTCACTACATGAACAAAGACCAACGGCGAGCTCTTACCATGCAAGCTACCTCAAATTTCCTCTCATTCTTTGATATGTGCCAGGTATCAAAATCCCTAACTATAATTAGTGAAAAACCAATCACCAACCTCTGTGAAGCGTATAGCCCTAATATGCTGTGTTTCTCTTCGTAATGGCCTCTCCTGTTTTTAACTCTCGAAATCGTTGAAAGAAAAAAAGCCTCACAAAAAAAACAAACAAAGAAACTTATAGTTTAAATGCAAAGAAGAAGAAGTTAATAGGTAAATATATATATGCAAACAATAAATAACGGAGCTCAACTGTCATCCGAATTTCTGTTACCCTGAATCTCTGGGCGTTCACTTTCTACCCCACTAACTATCATGTTTGCTAAGAGAGAATCCCTCTGTTACCTCGAATCCCTGGGCGTCCACATTCTATCCCACTACCTGTCATGTTTGGTTCGAGAGAATCCCTGCGTTTTCTCAAGAGCACCATACGACAACCTATTCATTTTATTTCGGCTATAACCTAATTTCTCTGAGCTCATCATGATCGACGGCTAGGAATCAACTGTATACCATCCCCTGTAGAGCAGCGCACATTGTTGATTGAGAAGCCTAACCGAGTTTTTTCAAATAAGACACGCCTTCGGCATAATTATTATTATTATTATTTCCCCTATATATATATATTTTTTTTTTTAAATTCATGATAAAAATTTTAATCTAACCAAATAATACTCTCCACGGTAAAAATTAGCATACAAGCAAAATAAATTGTATTATTTACACTGCATAGAAATCTTAAAAAGACAAATTACTATGTACCAATAGAAAGTACAAAACCTACGCCCAAAAGGAGTTATGGTATAGCATGATGCATCCATTCCTGGTGCAAATATGGGGCTAGATAGCCGTTGCCATTTGCCACTGGTTGATTGTGGCCAACTAGAAAATGACGAGGCTGTATGTTTTGAATTTTCCAGCAGTGAGAGTTTCCAAAGATACATTTTGGATGCTAGCAAGTATAAAACAAGGAAGGAATTTGAAGGAAAAAATGTGTTGTTGTTGGGTGTGGGAATTTTGCCATGGAAATGTTTCTTGATCTGTCAAACCACAACACAACACCTCCGTTGTTGTCCGCAACTCTGTAAGTAGAAAATGGGTCTTTAAATTTGTTGGATGGCGATGATTTTATGGTTTTCCAAGCAACAATTGTTTTGGTTTTCCATTTCTTAGGTCCATGTGCTGGTGAGGGAAATGCTTGTGAAATCAACATTTGGAGTGGTATTGTGGCTTCTAAAATGGCTGTCGCTTCATGTGGTGGGTTTTATATTGCTTTTGGTGGCTTGGATGACGCTTAGCGATAGTAGAGATATGGTGGGAGTTTTGATTTTTGCAACTAGATATAGAAGTAATGTGCCCTCTTGATTAAAGGTAAAGAAATGACCCCAATCAAAATCCCACTTTTCTTTTATCTTATCATTTGGATTCAAACTGCTACTACTCACAAGATCATTGTAGTCTAAATTACTACTTATCTTATTTAGGATGTTATCATGCATATTTTTTGTGATGATGTCACATCCACCATAGAACAATGGCTTAATTATGAGCTCCGACTATGGATGACAAGGCTATGCTCAAGCTTAGCATTGAGCACTTCAATACTCTGCAGAGACTTCTCCAAATCTAAAGCTTTCATCTTTCCTTGCGAGCTCTAATAGCTACCTTCACACTTCCATGAGAGTTAAATAATTTCCTTGTCATGGAAGGATGAATTTTTAAAAATTTCTTAGGAAATAAAAGATGGATTTTTAGGAAATGGAATATGGATTTTGTATGTGCACCCTTTTCTTCTTTCATTTTGGGGGTGTAGGGGGATGATAATTGAATTTTAATTTTTTTTGAGGCCCCTCTAATAATTTTTGAAAATGACAAACAATAAGAATTTGTAAATATTGTGGGGTTTTAAGAATCTAGGTAAATAATAATCTATTTTGGATATTGGAAACTACTGTATGTTTTGCACTGATATTTTTTTAATCAATTATAATGTGTTAACAAGTGTTGATAAAATGATTCACGCAATCAAATCTAAAAACATTTCAAAGTAGTGATTTATAATTCTCAAAAGATATAATGTATGTTGGATATAAAGAATACAACTA